>AP025055.1:25271196-25591637 GCA_036186865.1 Eustoma russellianum
GAAAGGAAATGATATTGGGGGACAGCGATCTGAAGATTGCTCATTCTTATGTTCTGCGCAACTGCCGTCAAGTTGACCGTTTCCAGAGGTATAAACGATATCCAATTTTAATTTGTAAATACCTTGCGCTACTCTATCCATTATATTACAAAGGTATACAGGGTACTCATTCGTAATTTGCTTCAGCTTGTTCGTTGATTTATTGCAAGAACGTTCACCGGGTATATCGAGAGCGATGCAATAAACAATGAGTTAGATGCCAAGTTTGCTGATTGGTTCAGGTGGCATGTAAGTTTACATATTTGCTGGTTACGTGTACGTCATGTGATACGCATTTATTGCCCCGCTGATGTATACTTACTTGGTCGAGCAAAGGTCATCTGGCTGACGAAGAGTACGGTTACATTCTGACACCAGTAGCCGAGGGTCCATTGAACAGAGTCACGCGCTACGACATGTGTTTTGTGAACGGTTATAGATTCCACACAGTCTCCCATGCCAGCCGAAAATCGTCGGAGAACAGCGGAGTGTGGTCAAGCGGTATGACAATAGCCCGGACGAGGATGACTTCTACGGCTACCTTACTGACATCATTGAGCTCGAATATCCCGCATTGCCTATAAAGCGGGTGGTGCTATTCAAATGCGAATGGTACGATCCAACTCGGGAAGGTTATCGCGCTGGCACAAAGGTTCACGACCGATATAAGTTGGTAGACATACACCAAGGGCGACGGTACAGAAAGTACGATCCATTCGTTTTGGCTAGTCAAGCGTCCCAGGTGTACTATCTATCGTATCCGACGACGAGGATGAATGCGAGCTCAAAAGACTGGCGAGCCGTGTGCAAAGTGAAATCGAGCAAGTTTGATGTCAGTATCCAGCCAGGTTCAGATCAGGATGGATGCCGCATTTCAAGAAGAAAACCCGCGGTTGTGGATACGACACATGTTGAACTGCACAATCTCCCTCTAAATGACCCAACGGCGGTTTCATCGAAATTCATCTCAACATACAACCGGCTGACAATATTGAAGATGTAGGCGAAGACGAATACGAGGATGAAGAGGACGACGAGCATGTAGATGAAGATGAAATGAAGATGAAAATGAAGATGCGTATGAGGATGCGGATGAAAATGACGATGACGTTAGTCAACATTTTTATGTACCTCTTTATGTGAAAGTGTGTATGTGTTGATGTACTTATACACATGTATATACATAATGTGTGTTTGTAAGTACTTATATTTTGTATTATTTTTTTACAATACTGAAGAGCGCCGATGATTACCGACGAAACGTTTCGTCGCAGGTTTGGAATAGACGACGACACAAGAAATAGCGACGAAGCCTGTCGCTAGTTCGTCGCAAAATTTCAAAATTAAACCAGAAATCCCCCTTCTTCTTCCCCATTTCAGCCCCCGCCCATTTCCCTCCCCCGCAAAATCTCCCTCCTCCGCGACTTCTCCCTCCCCCGCAAAATTTCTCCACCGCCACTCCTCCAGCTTCCGCCATTCTCCGGTGACCTCCTTCCCCGTTTAGTTTTTATTCCTATTTCGCTTTTAATGCTTTTAATTAGTTATAGATTCAATTCTTTGTTTGGGTTGGGTTGTGGGTGTTGGTGGTGGGTGGGTATGGGGAGGGATGTGGGAGGGGAGTGGTGGTTGGGGGTGGCTGTGGCAGGGCAGTGGTGGTTGGGGGGTGTGGGGGTGGGGGGGGCAGTGGTGGTGGCGGGTGGCTGTGGCGGGGCAGTGGTGGTTGGGGGCGGGTGGTGGGGGGGGTGGGCAGGGCGAGGGTGGGTGGTGAGGTGGGTGTGGGCGGGGGGGTTTGGTGGGCGGTAGTGTGGTGGTTGGGGGGGGTGGCAGTGGTGGTGGGGGGGGGGGTGGCTGTGGGTGCAGGTTTGTGCTGGGTGGGGTGGGTGGGATGGGGTGGGACTGGGTGGGGGGTGGTGGTGCTAGGTTGGGTTTCCATGTCCGACAACATATGAAGCAAGCATGTTGGTGATCATGTGGCTAAGGTATGTTCAAAGGCAGCCCCTAATGCTCTTAAATTCTCAATTTTTATGCCTATTTTATGTTACAAGTGATGTATTAAGTAGCTTTTATTTATTTTTCAAGTTTGAAGCTCAAATGATGTATATTATTGAAGCCATGTATTTTGTTTAGCTAGTTTATGGTTGAGAATGTTTGTTGTTAAACTGAATTGTGTTTACTTTGGGCAGCCCATAATTCTCTTAAATTTACCATTTTTATGCATAATTCATGTTACAAGTGATGTATCATAAGGATGTAGAGGTGATGTATATTTTGAAGTGTAATTTGTTTAGAGGTGATGCATATTTATGCTTTAAGTTCAAGTTCAAGTGATGTATACTTTGAAGTGTAATTTGATGATGAAGTTTGATTATGTAGTTTGGTTAATCATGTCATGTTGTTTGGATTTGGATTTGTCTTGGGAGAGGCCATTAAGGCCGGAAAACCTCCGATAAACGAATAGGTCATGCCGAAATTTTCAAAATTATTAATATCTTGCATTAAATGTATGTAAACACTTGTCATTTTTTGGACATCTTATTTGTTTGGCCAACCAACCCTAAACTTGTTGAATGTGCCTTTTAAATTTTTCACCCTTGCAGATCTGATGGCTAGTGAGGGTTTACCTACTCGACCCACCTACCCAGCCAGACAGGCCCTCTCAGGAGAGTTCGATCTGTTCGTTTCTCAGCATGAGCTGCTTGGTTCGGTGTCGACCGCCGCTCTGGCTGCGGACGGACCTTTTAGGGCCTGCCGATAGGTCCGCCCCCCAGATCTCCGACGCCACCCACCCACCGGTTCAGCCCATCATCCGGCGTCTGATGCGGCATCGGACGAGGGTGTCATACCAGGGCGTCGTGCCCTCCCTTGGTCACATGCTACCCATACGTAAGTAATGATTTATTTTTTAACACGTTTTCAAATCTATGTCACGAGTTATTTTTCCTAACAACTTCACCTCTTTCAGGTTTGCATCGGACTGGGCCAGAGTTTCGGTTGCATCACTCGGTCCTTCCACCTGAGGCAGGACTCTGCTGGATATGCCTAGTCCCGTGTCACCCCGAAGACACGTAGATTCTACTGGGATGAGTTTCAGGTATTCAAATTTGATGAATTTCACTTTTGATGCGTAATTGATCATTACTTTTCTAACATATTTTTATTTTTTCTCCGTATAATAATTGCAAGAAGGCGTACAGCTGGCCAGCCGACATCGCCCACGACGTGGAGCAGGCCTGGCGCCAGAGGGCCACCAAACGCTACAGGGACTTCGCCAACTCGCTCAAGACCAAGTGGGAGCGTGACCCATTTCTGCGAGGCCTCCCTACGTATCCGAGGCCACCTGGGCGGGGTGGATAGAAGGGTGGCTGGACCCGCTAACCAAGCCCGCAGCATCCGGAACGCGGCGAACCGGCCGTAGCGGCAATCTACAAGGCCCCAGCACCTGCCACACACTCAGATGGTTCGGTTTCCCACGCCACCACGATGCGTGCTATGGTAATTACTTTAATATTGGATTATTTAGATTCATCGATTTCATTGGATTATTAGATTCATTGACTTAAGTGAATTATTTAGATTTATTGATTTCTTATGTTCCGCTGTTGTTTTTTTTGGTATTCGTATATGGTTAATGTAAGTAGTATATGTGTTCATTTGCCTTTTTCGTCTTTTATTTTTGATTTGACTTGAGAGAGGCCTTTAAGGTCGGGATACCTCCGATAAACGAATAGGTAATGCCGAAATTTTTAAAATTCTGGATATCACTAACATATTTTATTTCATTCTTTTAGCACGCGGAGACGGGGGAGTGGCCAGCCTCCTACGATCTCTTCTACAAGACGCATCGGAAGAAAGCCTCCGACGGGACGGAGGCCTGGATCACGGTGAAGTCCCCGCGACATCAGTGTAAGTAGTCTACGATATCATTTGTTTTTTCCTTAGTTTGTTTTATTTCTAAACCCTAAACTTTAACAATTCTTATTCTCATTTCAGGACGAGTACAATAGATTACTGCGGCAGAGAGGGGGAGAAGAGAGCCGACAAGAACCGTGCTTATTGGGATGCGGTTCGGACAATCGGCCCTCAGAATAAGAAGAAGAGGGAGGTGTACGGGGTTGGATCAGCAGTGCCACGATTCTTCCCCGAAGTTCTGCATCCAGGTGCTTCCCCTCCGAGGGCCAGCACCTCCGAGCCTTCTGCGACGCCAGAGGTTATTTCGCGCCTGGACGCAGATCATGCGGCGCTGCAAGCATGAGATGGATACCATCAGGGCGGGCAACATGAGGAGAGTGTACAGGCACTGCGGTCGCAGCTCACTAAGACCCAGCAGGCGCTGCAAGCAGTCGCTTCAGCAGGCGCAGCAGGAGACGAAGCAGGCGCATCAGGAGACGAAGCAGGAAATCTCGCAGCTATCTGCAGATCTTCCTCTCTTTCTTTTCCAGCTCCTCGCAGCCTCCAGCCTCGCCCTCAGGATGGTCAGCCTTCTCCGCATGATCCCCCTCCAACTTCCTCTGCATAGTATTTTATTTTTTGATTTTTCGTACTGACTATTTCATTTATTGTATTGACATATTCTTTGTTCTTTTATATTTTATCTGACATTATACGGATTCCATTTTCATTTGTGTTGTATAATTATACGAATTTCAATACGCAAATACCGTATTTCAGTATAATATTCGTATCAAAATAATTTTATATACAAAATAAAATATATTATAAAAATTTAATAATAATAAAAATATTTAATTAATAATATATTGATATTATTAATAAATTATAATTATTTAATATTTAATATTAATATTTAATATTAATTTTAATATTAATATTAATAAAAATAATAGCGACGAACCTGCGACGAAACATAAATGTCGCAGACCGGGCATATAACAAATAGCGACATACATATTTCGTCACCATTTCGTCGCTATATACCATTAGCGACGAATGACGACGAAATATGTCTGTTTTTTTTTTTCGTGTTAGTCTTTTAGTCTGACTTTAGTTATTTTTTTTCTCAATCTCCACTCAAGTATTTTGTATAACTGTTCGCGCCAAATCTCATACTCTCTTAAATAAGTGTTACGTATAAGGAGCTAAAATTTAAATCCTTTACATATTCGGCATCTTACCTTGACATTTATTTAAGCCCTTTTCAGCTAGCTTGGCTTCTTAACTTGTGTCATGACACATCTTTGGCTCGACCATGACTTACACCTTAAGCTTAAACCATGATTTAGACGTGACCCCTACTTCTTTAACTGCCTTGTGCGACCATGCATCATACCTTGATTCTATAAATAGTAAAAACCTAATCCACACATCAGCATGTAAATCGCCATAGAACAATCATGGTACAAAATTGCATAAATCATGAATTATTATGGTACATAATAAAGCTGATAAGAATCTTATCAGCTTCAAAGAAATCTATTTCGTGTCAGATCCTCAATGCATTTCTTCCGTCCATCGATAAACAAATCGACAGCTTTAGGCTCCCATGGCAAGCTACTGGCAGCGTATATGATTTTGATAATAGACTAGAATCCACTAAAGGTATCTGTAAATCTTCATTGTTGTAATATAACGTAGAGACACTTTATGGTTATTATCTATCGATAATAACAGTCAATACTATAACATATTTCCAAAAGAAACCTTGTCAGCTGGATAATTAATTGCCCAATTGTGTGTATGTATAATAGTACTTATCAAACTTAGTAGAATCTGTGTAGGAAAAATATATGGCATAAAAAAATAAGAAGAGTTATAACTTACGGAGGAAATATATGCCTTACTTATAATCTGTGTAGGAAATATATGAAGAGTAATTATTTGAGGAGGAAATTTGTCTTACTTCATTACTCATGGCATTATTTCTAATGCTTACAAAAAAAGAACATAATTTCTGCTACCAAAACATTAAAATCCTATCAAAACTACCTGGAAGTCTTGGTCTTCTACTAAGAAATCGCAGAATAAAAATCATTTTAAAAATATCCTAACAACTTGTTATTATCTGAATTTATTATAATAAAAAATATTCATATCTACAATGGAAGTTGCAATAACCAAGATTCTTGTTTGTTATCTACTCCTTTCTCCCTTGAATTTATGAGATTTAGTCATGTAATAAAACCCTCTCCTGAATTGCTGGGAATTTTTCCGTTCGAATGGTTGCAAGTTGTTTTTCATTTGCTTGCTGAAACTTGCGAATAGGGCATAGACTTGAGGCCAACATATCACGTCTCAAGCTGAACCCCTTTGCCTCTTGATTCTCCATTTCATTTTTTTATGCGTCAATATTCTGTTTCTCTCTTGTCACATTTGTTTCTTTCTTTTCATGCTCCTTTCCCTATGTACTGCACAATTGGCTTCCTTGAGTTCATCAACTTTTTGCTTCCCTTGAATTTTGGCTTCACCTTGCATGCATTCTTCGATGATGGGCTTTGGAACAATTAGTAAGGTTGCTGCTTTGTGACCTTGAGATCACTGGTTCGAGCCGCAGAATAGCATTTTACACAGTAAGACTACGTACAACAGATCACGAAGCGATTCGGTCTCTCCCTAGAGCATGCGCAAACACAAGAGCCTAGTACACCAACATTCTTCACATGAGAAAATCTTTTTTTTTGGCGTTGTTTAGATTCCTCGTCCAAAATGGATATACATTTAGACAAGCTTTTAACCAATTCAGTGAAGGGCTTTCCCATTCACTTTACTGAAAGAAACTTACCTCTAGTTTGATCATAAATAACACATTTTTTGTTTTGAAGGCAACAAAAATAAATTCTCAAGCAACTGTGCAACACTCAAGAGGTTTTGATTAATATCAAGTACATAGAGAACATCAAAAATTACTCTAACACCTGAACTATAATCAATTACCATACTACCTTTGCTTTTTATCTCGATAGTGACCCCTTTGTAATTTTGAGTTTGGAAATTCATGGTCTGCCAATATTCTGAAATATAGCACCTGCTTTCAATTATGCACGGAGTGCTGTAAGCATTGCAAAAAAAAATAGCGACAAATAATTGATCATTGTCATCCTCTTCCTGTGGGTCAAGAGCTTGAGCATGTTGAGCATTTGTTCTTGTTTGTTTTTACATACTTCTTCCACATGTCTGTTAGGTCCCTTAAAACACACTAGAAGAGGGTTAAATAGTATGTTCACTAAGTATGAATATTTTTTCCGGATATTTTTCGATGGTGAGAACAAATCTATACTTGGATGTGTTCTTTGAAAATGAATAAACTTGCGGAAGCGTAAAGAACACGAGATATATAGAAGTTCAAGTCAAATGATTCTATTCCTCTACCTTCTTGGTTTTTCACAAGAAGGATTTTGAATGTGTGATTGTTATTTCTTTTGGGAGAAACGACAATCAAAGAAAAACTTACAAAGTAAGAAAAAACAAGGTCACACGTCTAGACACAACTAAGAAATGCCAACCTCTTGAAGTCTAGCCTCCAAGAACATCCTTACTCCTCAAAGAATTCATGTTGGGAGTATGGTGCACCACAACACCATCAACTACCCTCAAGGTCTAGATTTCTTCAGACAAGAAGCACTCTTGCTTCTTGACCAACAATCTACACTTAGCCTCTCACAATCTTCACTCAAGAAGAAGTCTCTTCTTCATTACCAATCACACTCTCACAAATAAAGTAAAATCCACAATAATACAACTATTTGAGAGTAAAAGCTTGAGAGAAAAGTGAGAGCTTTGTAGGACCTTGTATAGCACCACTACAAGAGGGGTTGAATAGTGGGTGCGTAAAATTTGGTTTTTAAAAACTTTTGAAGCAAAAACCACACTTATGAAAATAGTTCTTTTTTTCAGATTCTGATTTGAAACAATTTAAAGGCCTGATTACAGACCTCCAAAAATTATGAAATTCGATGAGAATCCACTCTCAGATGTTCTGAGTATCTTCTAAAAATTTCAGATTAAAATATCACTCCTAACCCTTTGAAAATACATTTTTAGTCAGATTGTGCGAATCTGCCAGAAACCGTACTTCGACTTTAAAAATTTATTCCGATTAATTGGTAACTCCAAATGATCTGAAATTTTAATGACAAGACCCTCAATATATGTATTGTAATCGGTCGAAACATTTTTTGAAAATTCTTTTGGAAATTATGTCAATCACGTTGATGCTCTCAACCTTTGCAACTCCGAAAATCAGATTGCACTAGTCTCAGAACTATTCAGGTTTGATTTACTTATACTTATCCAAATGAGTTGAAACTTGCGCCAAATGAAAACTAGGATGTGTGGCTATGTTTCTGAAAAATTTTAGGATTTTTGAATTTTGTTTTCTATTTTTACCTTTGGAATAAAATTGATACAAAATGCTGGAAACTGAATATAAAGTGCAGTACAGTAAAGATACCAAGGATTTTATACTGGTTCGGTTAAATCAACCTACTCCAGTCTTCGAGGACACCTTCCTCGGTTATCACTAAACACCAAAAAACACCTTACCACAATGGTTACTGGAGTTATACAGCAACTCCACCTTTTTACAACCAATACAACCAAAACAACCAAAAACACCGATCACGAACACCACCACCAATCGAATGAAGGTTTGATCACACCTTGATCAACCTTTTACAAAAATGAATGAGTGTGGGTGGTATATTAAAAGCCTATATAATATCAAGATTATATGAGTAATAGGCTTGAGAGAAGAAGAAGAAAGAAAGAAAGGTAGAAGAAGAAAGTAGTAGAGCTTCTTGATCTTGAGAGAATGAGAGTTGTGTTCTTAGCCTTGTTTGTACTATTCTCTTCTTTTTAACCAAGTGTGGCCGCCCCCTTAGGGCCTTTTCCCTTCTTGAGAATTCTCTTTAATGCCCTTGGAATATTGTCTTGTGTAGAAATGACACCATCTTGCATACTTGACACACTATGATTGGAAGGATGACTTGACCATGCTTACTTGTCACTTGATGATTGGTCCAACTTGGCATCCTTTAATGTACTGTAAAAATATGAATAAAACTCATAAAACATATGCCAAATAGTAGTCACAATATTACCAAATAATCACCATTCAATCCCTTAAATTTTGGGGATGCAAATTGAGGACGAAAGCATTCAAAAAATAGCCACTTATGCACATGTGCTGAAAATTTTCAGCATGTGTTGCATTTTGAAATCTTTCCTTGTGTGGTGTCCCTCTTCAATGTCATCAATCTTGTGTGGCATATTCTCCACCAATTGAAATACCAACTAAGCTTTATATAGGCTCCCTCAAGGCTGCAAATGGCATGTGAGAAGACTTGTACATGTGCTGAATTTCATTTTAGTAAACTTTGTCAAATAATGCACAACAATTACACATATATGGCAAATTCCAATCAGCCCTAATTTGAATTTTCTAAACACTTTAACATCTTTTGAATGTGTAAAAACTGCATAGATACATGTTACAACTCATGCAAAAAATGTTCCATGTGTTGTGTTCGTAGACAACCTAATTTTCGACTTTCGTCAATTACGCGATTTTTCTCCGATTAAATTCAAACTTTTTGCATATGTTATATATATTATGTCACACATAATGTGCATAAAATAAAGTAGATATTCAGCTCTAATGGCTGACTTAGAGGCGCCCCCCATATGGTAGAAAAATTGAATTTGAAATCTCCACAATTTGGCCTAAATTGTGAGTGATTTTTGTGTGCCAGCATGTAATGATTTAGTGGCTGAATTTAACATGTGAGCCACGAAATTTTTGGCTATTTTTGAATTATATGGGCTGGCCATCTTTATATGGCAAGTGCGTGACACGTCGCTGAAGTTTCGGTAGTCATCCGATACGACAATTTTTGGTTTATAACCTTGTAGCGTGTCGTTGTTATTTTGTCATCACTGTCACATATATTATATGATATAAGACCTGAATATACTCATAAATATGAGGCGTATATAGTGATGTGACGTTGACGTACGTTTGTAATATATATAACATGTCAGTAGTACGTCGGAATATATGTGTATTGTGCCTTTTTAATAAAAATATGAATGTATATATGGTATATGAATGGCATGTATATTGAGTGGGTAAGGAGACTTTTCATTTTCTATTTGTTGCCATCAAGCTTTGTCCAAATATTTACGATTTAAATATAATTGCTCCCCCTCCAAATATGCTCAAATTTGAATTTTGAATTTTGAATTTTATATCATCGTTGTCTCTCTCTTAAATTATGCAATCATGCTCTCTCTCCCCCTTAAATCATGCTCTCTCTCATTATTGTGCATTATTTGACAAAGCTTACTAAAGTGAAATTTCAGCACATGCACATTCAGCTCACACGCCATTTGCAGCCTTGATGGAGCCTATGTGGAGCTTAGTTGACATCTCAATTGATGGAGAATATGCGACAAAAGATTAGTGACATAAAAGAGGGAACTACACAAAGTAACAATTCAAAATATTTGAAAATAGCCACATGCTGAAAACTTTCAGCACATGGCATTCAGTGGCCGATTTTTTTTATGGTAATGATGTTTACTTTGCTTCCCAAAATTGAAGGGATTGAATGGTGATTATTTGGTAGTGTTTTGAATTCTTTTTGACACATGTTTTTCAAGTTGTTCTCAATTTTACAGCTCATTAAAATGATGACAAGTTGGACCAATCATCAAGTTCCAAGTAAGCAAGGCCAAGTCATCCCTCTAATCATAATGTGCCAAGTGAGCAAGATGGTGTCATATCTACACAAGGTAATCTTCTAAGGGCATTAAAGAGAATTTTCAAGAGAGGAGGATGACCTAAGGGGCGGCCAAGCAACATTAAAAGGAGAAGAAGTATAGCAAACAAAAGCAAGACAACTCTCATTCTTCTCTCAGGTGCAAAAGGATCTTATACTCTCTTCTTCTACATTTCTTTCTTCTTCTTCCTCTCTTAAGCCTATTGTTCATATATTCAAAATATTGTATAGGCTTTGATTTACTACCCACACTCATACATTATTGTAAAAGTTTGATCAAAGTGTGCTCAAACCTTCATTCAATAGGTGGTGGAGTTCGTGATCCAATGTGCTTGATTGTATCGTTTGTAAAAAGGTAGAGTTGGTGTGTAAATCCAGAAAACCTTGTGGTAAGGTGTGTTTGTTGCTTAGTGATAACCGAGGAAGGTGTCCTCGAAGATTGTAGTAGGTTGATTTAACCGAACCAGTATAAAATCGTTGGTGTCTTTACTTTCAGCACTTTACTTTAAGTTTCCAGCATTTTGCATCCACTTTATTGGAATAGTAAAAATAGCAAACAAATTTCAAAAAAAGTAAAATTTTGCAAAAACATAGCTATGCCTCTTAGTTTTCATTTGGCGTAAGTTTCAACGCATTTGGATAAGTATAAGTCAATCAAACTTGAATAGTTCTGAAATTATTGCATCTGTTTTTCAGAGTTGCAAAGGTTGAGAACATCAACATAATTGATATACTTTCCAAATGAATTTTTGAAAAGTATTTCAACCCATTGAAATAAATATATGGAAGGTCTTGTCATTAAAGTTTCAGATCATTTGGAGCCACCAATTAATCGGAATAAAATTTTCAAATCGGAGTAGTGTTTCTCGCAGATTCGCGCAGTCTGACCAAAAATGTATTTTCAAGGGGTTAGGAGTGGTACTTTAATCTGAAATTTTTAGGAGATACGCAGAACATCTGAGAGTAGAGTCTCATCGAATTTCATAATTTTTATAGGTCTCTAACTAGGTCGTTTAATTATTTCAAATCAGGATCTGAAAATAGGAACTGTTTTCAGAAGTGAGGTTTTTGTAAATAATAGTCAAAAGTACATGTAAGAAAGAAATAGCAGTTTATGGTATATCAACAAAAATCATGCATTTCAAGTGCGTTCTTAAGGGTTATTTATTCAACCCTTTGCAAATGTACCTTTTGGTACCCAAACTTGAGTGATGTTCCTAGGTCTTCTTAAAGGTAAGAAAAGAGATGAAGAAGCAATATAATAGATGTTCGATGCAAATCCGTTTGGCCTTTGGCCAAGAATGCCATCACGCTCATGATAAGATTTTCATTTTTGATATGCGTTTTTGTTAGTGTGCATGGTGCGTGATGCATTTGTATGATGTGACAGTTGCATATGTATCAATGGCCTTCTTTTATATCTATATGGCACACAACTATATTTTTCATGTGATGAAAAAGAAGTAGCGCGATGAAATGCAACGTGGGGCCGGTAGATTATATTGTCGCCTTCTTAGGCTTTAGGATCGTTTTAAATACATGTTATTGATTAGATGAAGATAAAACAAAATTAGTAGATTTGTTTTGTACATGATTATCTTCAATATACCCTAATCCGGTTTTGTCAGTTTCATGTTTTTGCGAAGAAATGAGACGATCTAACATACAAGTTCCTCTATTGAATTGTTTTATCGTCTTTTCTAGATCTTCGTTTATTGATCTCAAATCTGAGATCTCGGCTTTTATTACCACGTTTTCAGATGTCAAGGATTAAATTTCAGATCTCAATGAAACAATCAAATTAGATGAATCCTCTTTTAAATCGTTTAATTGAGATACAAGATTTGTGTTAGAGGATTCTAACAATTTCTTGTCTTCAATTAAGCGTTTCTTTTCTTTTGCAAGAGTCTTAAACTTATGTAATTCAGGATATTCAACATACAAATCATTATAAGATAGTTCAAAATCAGAATCAAAATCAGAATATACCTCACTATCAAAAGGTGGAGGCCTTTGGCTTGACATACCTTCTTGTTCGGTTTTCTAGCTAGTAGATGCCATCTCACAAAGAATGTTATATCTTCTAGTCGTGAGTGTGCCTACACTCTGATACCACTAGTAGGACCTATATAGAACCACTAGAAAGAGGGGTTGAATAGTGGGTGCAGAAAATTTTGTTTTTAAAAACTTTTGAAGCAAAAACCTCACTTCTGAAAACAGTTTCTGTTTTCAGATTCTGATTTGAAACAATTTAAAGACCTGGTTATAGAGATTCAGAAATTATGAAATTCAGTAAGAATTTACTCTCAAATGTTCTGAGTATCTCTTAACACTTTCAGATTAAAATATCACTCCTAACCCTTTGAAAATACGTTTTTGGTCAGATTGCGCGAATCTGCCAGAA
Source organism: Eustoma russellianum (assembly GCA_036186865.1). Classification (NCBI taxonomy): domain Eukaryota; kingdom Viridiplantae; phylum Streptophyta; class Magnoliopsida; order Gentianales; family Gentianaceae; genus Eustoma; species Eustoma russellianum. The sequence goes on from AP025055.1 coordinate 25,284,373, forward strand.
ACCGTACTTCGACTTTAAAAATTTATTCCGATTAATTGGTAATTTCAAATGACCTGAAACTTTAATGACAAGACCCTCAATATATGTATTTAAATGGATTGAAACAGTTTTTGAAAATTCCTTTGGAAAGTATGTCAATCACTTTGATGTTCTCAACCTTTACAACTCTGAAAATCAGATTGCACTAGTTTCAAAACTATTCAGGTTTGACTTACTTATACTTATCCAAATGAGTTGAAACTTGCGTCAAATAAAAACTAGGATGTGTGGCTATGTTTCTGTAAAATTTAACGATTTGTGAAATTTATTTGCTATTTTTACCTTTGCAATGAAATTGATACAAAATGCTGGACTCTGAATGTAAAGTGCAGCAAAGTAAAGATACCAATGATTTTATACTGGTTCGGTTAAATCAACATACTCCAGTCTTCGAGGACACATTCCTTGGTTATCACTAAACACCAAAAACACCTTACCACAAGGGTTACTGGAGTTATATAGAAACTCCATCCTTTTACAAATAATACAACCAAAACAACAAACAAACCGATCATGAACACCACCACCAATCGAATGAAGGTTTGATCACACCTTGATCAACCTTTTACAAAAATGAATGAGTGTGGGTGGTATATTCAAAGCCTATATAATATCAAGATTATATGAAAAATAGGCTTGAGAGAAGAAGAAGAAAGAAAGAAAGGTAGAAGAACAAAGTAGTAGAGCTTCTTGATCTTGACAGAATGAGAGTTATGTTCTTAGCCTTGTTTGCACTATTCTCTTCTTTTTAACCATGTGTGGCCACCCCCTTAGGGCCTTTTCCCTTCTTGATAATTCTCTTTAATTCCCTTGGAAGATTTCCTTGTGTAGAAATGACACCATCTTGCTTACTTCGCACACTATGATTGGAAGGATGACTTGACCTTGCTTACTTGTCACTTGATGACTGGTCCAACTTGGCATCCTTTAATGTGCTGTAAAAATCTGAATAAAACTCATAAAACATGTGCCAAATAGTAGTCAAAATTTTACCAAATAATCACTATTCAATCCCTTCAATTTTGAGATGCAAATTGAAGACAAAAGCATTCAAAAAATCGCCATTTATGCATATGTGCTGAAAATTTTCAGCATGTGTTGCATTTTGAAATCTTTCCTTGTGTGGTGCCCATGTTCAATGTCACCAATCTTGTGTGACATATTCTCCACCAATTAAAATACCAACTAAGCTCCACATAGGCTCCTTCAAAGCTGCAAATGGCGTGTGAGAAGACTTGTAAATGTGCTGAATTTCATTTTAGTAAACTTTGTCAAATAATGCACAATAATTACACATATATCGTAAATTCCAACCAGCCCTAACTTGAATTTTCTAGAAAACTTTAACATATCTTGAATGTGTAAAAAGTTTCTAGATACATGTTACAACTCATGCCAAAAACGTTCCATGTGTTGTGCTCGTATAAAACTGAATTTTCGACTTTCGGCGATTACGCGATTTTTCTCCGATTAAATTCAAACTTTTTGCACATGTTATATATATATATTATGTCACACATAATGTAAATAAAATAAAGTAGATATTTAGCTCTAATGGCTGACTTAGAGGCGCCCCGATGTGCTAAAAAATTAAATTTGAAATCTCCACAATTTGGCCTAAATTGTGGGTGATTTGTGCGTGCCAACATGGAATGATTTAGTGGCTGAATTTAACATGTGAGCCACGAATGTTTTGGCTATTTTTGAATTATATGGGCTGGACATCTTTATATGGCAAGTGCGTGACAGGTCGGTGAAGTTTCAGCAGTCACCTGATACGACAATTTTCGGTTTATAACCTTGTAACATGTCGTTATAATTTTTTCATCACCATGACTTATATCATATGATATAAGACCTGAATATACTCATAAATATGAGACGTATATAGTGGTGTGACGTTGACGTACGTTTGTAATATATATAACGTGTCGGTAATACGTCAGAATATATGTGTATTGTGCCTTTTTAATAAAAATTTGAATATATATATATGCTATATGAATGGCATGTATATTGAGTGGGTAAGGAGACTTTCCATTTTCAATTTGTTGCCATTAAGCTTTGTCCAAATATGTCTCCATTTAATGAACTAGTTAGTTCATTAACTTAAGTACTTTACTTAATGAACTAGTTTAGTTCATTAATTGTGGAACCTGAAAATAGTTCAAAGACAACAAATGTTTGCCATATCATATAAGCTTTAACACTTCATGGCTTGTTAGTACGACAACAATATATATAAAGCATATGAGGCATGTATACCACCAAAACGTGTCACGTAATAATTTTGTCATGCATTTTGTAAACTCGTACTATTTAAATTACGCATTTGTAAATCATTCAAATACCTTTTCTCAACAATCTCTTGGTAAATAGTTTCTTTGAAAACTGATGAAAACTCTTGTCTTATCACCTTGTAGCCGTTGACAAACTTGCACGAGACAACAATGGGTTTTGTCTCTTGGTGATGACATGTCTTCTTCCATGGAGATCTTCTTTTAGTTGAATACAAACTTCTTGAGGAAGCTTCTTCTTGAAATCTTGAAGAGGAAAGAGAGCATTCTCCAAAGAGAGAGAAGAACCTGTGATATTACACTAAAAAAGAGGGTACAAATGTCAAGTAAACATTAGAAACTGCAGCATAAAACATTTGTAACGTTGGGTCACATGAAGTGCCTGATGTGATTTGTGCTCAAGCGTTCAATGTGACATGAAGCGCCTAATGTGTGTTTAAACAGGCGTTCAATGTGACATGAAGAGCCTTAAGTAGATAAGGAACGCTTGTTAAATGTTACATGAAGTGCCTAATATGGGTAGCAGAACTCGTTTGAAGTAACATGAAGCGCCTGATCTCAGCCTTCATGTTTGTTCGAAGTGATTCTGAGTTTTGTCAAAAGTAACTTGACATTTGTGCCCATTTTGGGGGGAAATCAGTCATATATGACTTTTATAATATACATGAAGCGCCTTTAGTGGCGTTCAAAGTGTACTTTTTGCTGCTTAACACATAAAGCGCCTAAAGTAGGCGTTCACAGTGTACTGGACTCCAGACACTTCACATGAAGCGCCTTGTGTAGGCGTTCAAAGTATACTGGTCTCTAGACACTTCACATTAGACGCCTTATGTAGGCGTGCGAAGTATACTGACATTCGAACACTTTACATTAGGCGCCTTATCCAGACGTTCTAAGTGTCAATTGTGCAAATCATCAAAACTTAACATATTCTAACATTCTTCCTCTTTTTGATGATTTCACAATTAGCATAACTTCTAAAGTTAGCTCCCTCTTAACTTATGCCCCCAGATTGTGCCTAAAAGTTTGTCTAGATAAATATGAAGAATTATAATAATTATAACAATAAATCAACATCATCACATTTCATAATAGACAATAGAAATCAAACTTCATTCATAATCACATCATCACAAAAATTAAGAGCATCATTAACAGAACAATTTTGTCATTTTAAAAACAGGGCAAAACAATTCACTATCCATGTGTGTCTCGTGCACCGCTAGCACCGGCATCTCCACCACCAGAAGAAAAACTACCAAATCCAATTTCACCAGTTGCAAAATCGGCAAGACCGCCCATTGATCCTTCAGCACCACCAGCACCTGCACTACCAGCACCAGTTTCTCCCCCTAAATAATCAAAATCAGAGGCAAATTGAAACCAAAGGGCTACTTGCATGAACATGGTCTTGATAACTGCCATGCGGCAATCATTTTGAGTGTTCCGAGTCTCGTGCTCTGCATCATAAAGCACCAAACGTTGAATATTGCTCCATTTGCTGAATCTTGGATAGTAGTTCAAGATCAGTGCTTCCACCTTTGCCATCTTGAGGTCCTTCATCGACCTCATCCGCAATGTTAGGAATTGTGGTGGCTTTCCTCCGTTGTGAATCGATTGCTTGGGCAATATTAAAATTATCATTGTAATCCATCTTTGCCACCTTTGCCATTTCTCTATCGGGTATCTCAATACCTTTGGATTTCATCAAAATAGTGACAACATTTGCAAAGGACAGGGCCTTTGAGCCCTTCCGTAGAGTGGCCATCATCACCTCCACAATTATCCAGCCCAAATTTAACTATGTCTCATGCTTAAGACGATAAGTAACGTAGAAGTCCATATTGCTTGGATTTCCAGTTGCCTTACCATTAACACAGTAAGTCACCACAGCCAACAAAATTCTATTTACCAGAGGCATGTTCTGAGTTTTATTTGTTGGAAAATATTCCAGATCAAACTTAACATCCTGCTCACGTACTCCATATTTGTCACTCCAATTAAATACGGAGAAATCACTTAGTCCCTCATTCTGTAATCTTAAGGTCGCAAATTTCCTTTATTGAGAAATCGAGGGGCGTACCTGCGACAATGGTGTGCAAGGAGAATTCTTGAGACTCAAATTGTGGAGTGATTCACATGTTGGCATAAAACATTCTGGTGTAGCTTTTTGAAAAAGACTGCATGTCACGTCTAGACCACAGAAGGGTCCAGCTATGACAATCCAAGAGTGCAATGACTTGATTCGTGTTGTGAGCTTCAGTAAAGTCACTGACGCGAATCAGTTTGAGGGGCACTACAGGCCTGTTGCTGCTCCTCCATTCTTCATAAAGCATGCGTGAATAAAGTGAAAAATGGGTACCTTTTTCAACATGAGGTGGTGGATTTTTGAGATCGAAATCAAATTTCTTTTTCATCCAAGGAAAGTTATCCTTGGAGAGCCCTTGGCGGATAGATGTGATGTTCTCTGGTTTAACAATGCCAACAGTTTTTTTCGTTTGTGTCCCCTCAGGACAGGCCTTGAAGAGCTTGCACCACCACGTTCTTGTGAGGCCATGTTTGAGTAGAGAGGGTGATTTGTAGATTGATGGAGGGAAAAAAAATTTGGGTTTTTAGAGAGAGAGAGAGGGATTATGTGATTTAAGATGAGATGCAGCAAGATTTGTGGAGGTTTAGAAAAGGAAGAGTGTGGAATTTAAAGAGAAGAGGAGGAAAAAGAGCAGGGGACGGTTGGGAATAAGAGATTGTGGGAGAGTGGGAGTAAATTGAGAAGAATGGAGGAAAATGAAGAGGAGAGAGAAGAAGAAAGGATCAGAGAAATGATGGGGAAGTGAAAAATGTGGGGAAATGGAGTGAATAGGAAACGTGAAGGAAGGATGAAGGATGTGGGGAAGAGGGAAAGACGGCGGAAGTGGTCAAATCCTTCAATTCGCGCGAAAAGTTAAAGGTCACTTGGTTTGACGAGGAAGAACTAGGGTTTAGGCACCTTAAGTCACTACGAACGACTTCATAAAGAGGGAAGAAGCGCTTAAAGTGACTTGGAACGGTTGTGGTTGAAGAGATTAAGCGCTTAAAGTCACTTTGAACGAGTGATATAGTTTGTATAAAGCGCTTAATGCTACTTCGAACGACTGTTTTAAAAACATAAAGTGCTTGATGTCACTTCAAACGAGTGACATTCTTCAAATCAGGCGCTTAATGTGACATTAAACATCTGAACCATTTAGGATGAAACGCTTTATGTGTACTGAGCTTGAAAATGTGAAAATTGTCTTGCTCCAACTCATGATGGGTTAATTTCAATCCATGTTAAATAACCTAACCTGCTTCTTATAGATGCAAATACATCACTAGGAAAGAGTTTCGTAAAGATGTCTGCTAATTGGTCATGTGTTGGAACAAATTCCACACTAACCAAGTTCTTTTGTACACAATCACGGATGAAATGATATCTCACTTCAATGTGCTTAGTCCGACTATGGTGAACCAGATTTGTGCAATATTGATAGCAGTCATGTTATCACACAAAATAGACACTTTGGAGAAGTGAATGTTATAACCATTTAAAGTGTTGTTCATCCACAAAAATTGTGCACAACAAGAAGCGGCCGACATACATTCGGATTCTGCCGTAGAAAGAGATACACTATTTTGTTTCTTGAAAAACCAAAAGACAAGACATTCACCTAGAAATTGACATGTCCCAGATATGCTCTTTCTATCAACAAGACTCCCCGCATAATCGGAGTCACAATAGCCTCTTAAATCAAAAAATGCATTTTTAGGATAAAACAATTCAAATTTCAAAGTATACCTAAGGTATCTAAGAATATGTTTTACGGAAACTAGATGCATTTTCCTAGTTACACTTTGAAATCTAGCACATAAGCATACTACATGTAATATATCAGGTCTACTTGCAGTCAAGTAAAGTAGACTCCCTATAATGGCACGATACAAGGTTACCTCGATATGCTTTCCTTTCTCATATTTGTCAAGCTTCACACTTGTGCTCATTGGAGTGTTTACTTGTCAACCTTCACCAAAATTGTACTTTTTGAGCAAATACTTTGTGTATTTGGTTTGAGAAGTATACCCCGCCTTCTTGAGTTTGCTTGATTTGAAGTCTGAGAAAGTAAGTAAGTTCGCCCATCATGATCATTTCAAATTCACCTTGCATTAAGCTAGCAAATTGCTCATAAAGACAATTATTAGTAGCACCAAAAATAATATTATCAACATACATTTGTACAATCAATTGGTTTTTGCTTTGTTCTTTAATAAACAAAGTGGTATCAACTTTACCCCTTAAGAATCCATTATTTAGAAGAAAAGTACTTGACCTCTCGTACCAAGATCTTGGAACTTGTTTAAGGTCATAAAAAGCCTTTTTAAGTTTGAATACATGATGTGGTAAGTCATGACATTCAAACCTGGGAGGTTGTGCTACATACACTATTCAAGAAGGCGGATTTAACATCCATTTGGTAAAGTTTAAAATCTTTATAACAAGCATATGCTAACAACATTCTAATGGCTTCAAGCCGTGCTACGGGTGCAAATGTCTCATCAAATTCAATACCTTCTTCTTGACGGTATCCTTGAGCAACTAGTCTAGCTTTATTTCTAGTGACATTTCCTTGATCATCCATTTTGTTACGAAATACCCATTTTGTGACAATAATGGGATGATCAATTGGTTTGGGAACTAACTGCCAAACATCACTTCTTTCAAATTAGTTTAATTCTTCTTGCATTGCCAAGATCCAATTTTCATCAAGAAGTGCATCTTTAATATCCTTAGGCTCTATGAGAGAAACAAATGCGTTCTCTTGATATTGCCTTCGTGTAGTGATACCGCTATTTAAATCACCTATGACCAACTCGTGTGGGTGAGAAATTTTATGCTTGAATGATCTAGGATGGTTGGAGACATCTCCTTCAACTTTTTCATGATCACTTTCTTGAAGAGACAAATCATCAAAATTCAAATGATCATCATTTTCCGGAACATGAGATGCATCTTCAATATTTTGTGTATCAACAAGATGAGTATGAGGAATATTTCTATTTGACTCACTAAGTTCATGAACACTTAGTGGAGGAGTACCTTCACTAGGTTCTACTATTAAGTCAATGAAGATGTTTCCATTTGGAGACTTATCAACAATTTCGTTGATGAGCAACCGTTGGAATGTCATCAAGAATTTATTCTTGAGGAGCAACAACTTTATTTTCTTTCCAATCCTCATTGAGTTTAGGTTCGTCATTAAGTGACTCACTAAACTTAACATGGATTAATTTTTCCACCTTTTGACTCCTTTTGTTGAAAATATCAAATGCTTTACTATTTGAGGCATAACCTGAAAAGATACCCTCATCCGCTTTGAGGTCAAGTTTGTCCAAAGTGTCCTTTGTGTTAAGTATGAAACACTTACACCTAAACACTTTGAAATACCCAATATTGGGAACTTTACCATCCCAAAGCTCATAAGGTCTCAAATACACACGATTGATCACATGGCAAGTGGCATTTACCACTTCGGCCCAAAAATACTTGGGCAAACTGAACTCATTCAACATTGACCTACGTATTTCTTGTAGAGTTCTATTCTTTTGTTTGGCTATACCATTTGTTATGGAGTTCTAGGAGCCGAAAGGTTATGTGTGTATCCTTTGGATTCACAAAACCTTTCAAACTCTCCATCAAACTCATCAATACTATCACTTCGTATGGTTTTAATGGTGTCACCCATGTGATTTTCCAATCGTCTACTCAAATTTATAAACTCACTACATGCATTATTTTTATTTGCAAGAAACATCACACATGTATAATGAGTTTAGTCATATACTACCATGAAGGTATAATGTTTACCACCCAAAATTTTTGTTCCGACATCCCCATACAAATCCATATGCAGTAATTGTAGGGATTGGAGGTGGATATATTTGTTTTTGGTTTAAAGCTTGTTTTCACAAGCTTTGCCTTTTGACAAATGTCACATAAGCCTTGTTTTTTGAAACTCGTTTTTGGAAGGACTCGGACCTTATTGTTTTCACAAAAATTTAAATGTTTTGAAACATACGTGTCCGAGACGTCTATGCCATAGTTGTGTCAAGTCATTCTTGGATACTAGGCAAGATATATTTTGTGAAACCAAATAATTGATGCTAAGTTTGTAAATGTTTTGAATCTCAAAGCTTCAAACAAAATAACGTTGTCCTTTTTCACAATGCACTTTGTTTTCAAAAATGTAACCTCATAATTAGCATCACATAATTGACTGATACTTATCAAGTTAAACTTTAGTCCACTAACATATAGAACATCACTAAGAGAGAAGGAATCGTTACCCACAATACCATGTCCTTTGATTTGTCCTTTGCTACCTTCAAAGTGGACAACTCCTCCATCTTGCATAGTGAGTTTATGAAACAATCTTTTGTCTCCCGTCACATGGTTGGAACACCCACTGTCCATGATCTATTTGACCTTTCACTTTCAGCATTTAGCGCTAGAGCCTACAAAAGAACCATATAATATTGGTACCTTTTTTGTTTTGGGTCCTTAAAGGTTAGTTACATTCACTTCACCTTTGGGCACCCACACAAGATTTCTATTATTCTTAGCTCTATACACCCTTTCTACATAACCCTTTTTGTTACAATAAAAACATGTAGGAATGTGTTTGTGAGGATGAAAATGTTTGTTATGCTTGTACAAAGGCACATTCCGTGATTCCTGTTTAGGGATGACATTTCTTGGGATCAAGGAAGAGGCATTTTTCACGGATTCAACTAAAGGTTTTGACAACTTTGTTGAATTTGCCTTACCCTTGGGCATGTGTCTTTGCTTCTTCAAGGAGGTTTTTGACTCCTTGATAAATGATGCTTGTTCCTTTGATTTTCCCTTCGTAGATGCATACATGACACTAGGTTTAATTTTAACTTTCATGCTCAATGTAGATGCATCTTTAACTACCTTAACTTCGCTTTCACTTTTCTTTTGAAAATTTTTCTTTTTCAAAAGGTTTTTGGGAGGAATGCTTGATTTTATCAAACCATGCTTCTCCTCTAGTGCCATCACATGCATAGTAAATAAAATGTCGTGCTCAAGTTGCAATGCAATGTGATTCTCTAACGTGTCATTATATTCATGTATGCATGCTTTGAAATCCTTTTTGACACGTTTATATTTCATTCCTAATAAATCATTTTCTTGCACTAAATCATTCATTTCATCATGTAATCTATAATGTGAGGATGTAGTGCATACCTCCATGTCATATTCGATGGCCATGAGTGAATGGAATTCCTTGTCAAGATCATCATTGAAAATCCCCGGTGAGAGCTAGATTCTCGTTATTCTCATTTTCGTGCTCGGATCCAGATAAAAGACTCTCCCAATGAGCTATTTCTGCTTGCAAATCCTTCTTCCTTTGGTAGATAGCTTTCTTATCTTTTGGATGCACGTCTTTCACTCGGAAATCCTTCATGAAGTGACCATATCTTCCACATTTATAGTACTTATCATCTTGGTCATTCACCATGTCTTTATCCTTAGAGAATTTTTCTTTGATGAATCTCTTGGCTTTATCTTCGTTCTTCCTTGCGAACCTTCTAAACCTTTGAACGAGAAGTCCAATTTCATTGTCCGAATCCTCTGATTCGCATGCAAGTGCCTTCGATGAACTTCAGATGGGATCATTCTTTTCTTGAACTTCAAGATGAATCTCATAAGTAATGAGATTCCCATAAAGCTCATCTAAGTGATAGTCTCTAGATCCTTTGACTCCTCAATGGCTGTCACTTTTGCGTTCCACTCTCTTCCTAAGCTATTTAGGAAGCAATGGTTGAGATCCTCTTGCTCTATTTTCTTTCCAACTACCGTGAGTAGGTTGACAAGCTTGGTGAACCGTTGAATAGACTCTTCGATCTTTTTACCTTTGAAGACATTGAAATTATAGAATTGTTTTATAAGTTGTCTCCTCTTTGCCTTCCCTACTTGAGATGTTCCCTTATGAATCATCTCTAACTTTGTCCATGATTCATGGGCGGATTAGACACCTTGTATTTGTTGAGAAAAATGTTTGGATAATTTTCAAAGTCATGATTTTAAGTGGTGAATACGTAAAAATATCACACATGGTGTTATAAATGATTAAGAGTTGAAAAAATTAAAAAAATGACATCGATCTCTCAGGTTTTTGCACTTCGATCGATCGATGTACTTCGATCCCTCACATCGATCGATTTATGTAAGGCAGAGAAAGTTCAAGCCCTTACTGTGAGACATCAATCTTTAAACCTGAGACACATCGATCGATCGATGTATACATCGAACCCTCTCTTCGATCGATCGATGTAGGCCAGAGACAAACTCTAAAACTCACTATGAGACATCGATCTCTGAAGCTGAGGCACTTCGATCGATCGATGTCTAGGGTTTTTAGAAATATTTTTCTAAAATGTGATAAAGTGGTTGTTTTCATTTGTACATGTTTTATATATGTTCATTATGTGATTATTATGTGGTTTTGATAAATATAAATGACTTGTGACTAATGTGCCTTGGAAGTTCTACAACTTACCTAAAAGGGCAACATTGGTATTTTGAGTTTTGTAGGAACATGATATGGTGGAAATACTTCAAGGACTTATTTTTATCTTATTTATCAATACAAAGGTGTTATTATACTTATTCCTGACCATCGGGGCCATTTCTGGAGTTTCTCTCACCATGGGCATTTTGGTCATTTTACCCGTAAGGGTATTTTTGGCATTTTCACTCAAGGAATCTCTTGAGTATATTCTTATCTTTATTCTGGAGTTGAGTTATGATTATCTTGAAGACTATATGCGATTGGTTGAGATGTCACATTCAATTTATTTCTTGAAGATCTTCTTCTATATGTTATTGGAGTATGTTTATCATCATTTTACAGAGAATTTAATGGTGTCAAAGATGTACAAATGATCACAACATACAAGAAAAAATATTGGAAATTTTGGTGTTATATGTTGACATAATCTTGTCAACTATTATTTGTTGATTTCTTCTTCAAAAATATGAGTTCATATACATATATATGGGTTGAAAAACATGTATATTCACGTGGATATGATGTGTTATTTATTTTATAGCTCGGTGACAAGTGGATCAACCAAAAAGGAGCTAGTTGGCAAAATTTCCAACTTGGAAATTCTATTTTTGAAACGAACGGCTAGTATGACTTAAGTTGGAGCTGATTTTGTTTGAAATGTTCAACTCCCATATGCCTATTATCTTGCCAAAGAGTTGAGGGGATAGTGGAGTTGTTATGCCTATTATCCTACGATTTTATCTTCACATTTTAATTACTATTTCAAGGGAGAAAAATTCGGCCATTCTGAAATTCCATGGTGGACCAATCATTTTGCTTTATGTTGCCAAGTATACAAGATGATTATGTAGCCAACCAATGATGTGAAGACAACTAAGACTTGATGACGAATATGGTGACACATTGGAGGTCTTATCTTCAAGGGCCATTTCACACTATAAATAGGAGGCAAAGGATGAAGAAGAAGAACACAATTGAAGCTCACTTGAAAGCAATAGTTGATTTGCCTAGCTATCTTCTTCTTGTCATTCTTATTCCATTCTTTGTAGCCAAGGTGTTCTTGTTGTATTTGCTGGAGAGCTACATGCCTCTTGAGCTTCATTTGTAAGATTGATTAGCTAATTCAATAAGGCTATACCAATAGGTGGTAGAGGTGTTGCAACTAAGTGTTGCATAGAAGGTGTTCAGCCAAGTCTTGAATAAGGTTGGTGTTTAGCCCAAGGATCAAGCTTGATTCTTGTTGTAATTTGGTTCATACGATAGTGAAATCCCAGGAAAGGTGTTCCTTGGGACTGGAGTAGGTCACATTGACCGAACCAGGATAAATTCTCGGTTTTCTTATCTTGTTCCTACATTTCTGCATTTTGCCCGTTTTTCACTGTAGTTTTCACACAAATTCACACGTTTTGAAAAAATAGCTAAAAACTTCCAAAATTTGTGATTTTTGGTGGAGTTATACTTCAGGCTGTTAGCTTTTATTTTCAATCAGAATCACTTGATTTGACAAGGGAAAGTTAGCCTTTCGGTCTTTGCAAGATAACTGCTCCAATCTGGCTGCAATCTCACCAGTTTTGTGAAAACTTGAATTCTATTTTAATTAATAATTGTTTAAGGTCAGGACCTTTTGGAAACATAAACTAGGCATCATAAGGAGTGTTTTGAAATAAAGTTCAACCTTTTACGTTTAGTATTCAAAGAGAAACACGTTTTCCAATTTCAGCAACATTCTATCCAATCCTATCCAGATTGACCATCTGTATATTTTTATTTGTTTGAAGGAGTAAAAGATCTTATTTTTGTCTAATTTTTGGACAGAGTCTTGTTAACACATTGAAGTTAAGTTCTGGAAATTTTCAAAATTTTTGTAGTTGTGTACAAGGATGTTTGAATTTTTTAAAAACGGGTTCTGAATTAGAGGTAGTCTCAAATTCTGTTTTCAAAGGGGTTTTTATCCAGGGTAGTAGTGTAATTTCCGCTAACCGCTATTCACCCCCAATCTAGTGGTGTTTATTATAGGTGCACGGTCCAACAATATTTGAGCTCTCTCATTCGGTGATAGAGAGCTATTCAAAATAGCAAGAGCTTTGCTAATTATGGCAAATTGTAACTTCTCTTCTTGAGTAGGATCATCAACATCAAAAAGGAATAGTGGAACCTTTTGACACCTCTCTCCATATACAATATCCACAAGAACGAATGTATGTTTCCATATTTCATTTTCATAGTGGATAGTTTAGAGGGTCAAACATAGGTACCTTTACATGTACACTTGAGATAGAAGGGAGTAGTGACTCTTGTCTTCTTCTTCTAGAAGCGTCACCACTTGGAGAACTTGCATTTTCAAAACTAAAGGGATCCATACTTCAAAAGATCGAATCTTGCTATTTTAACTCAAACACTCAAGATTTTTGCTCTGATACTAATTGTTAGGTCCATTAGAACACACTAGAAGGGAGATTGAATAGTGTGTTCACCAAATATGGATATTTTCCGTATATTTTTCCATGGTGAGAACAAATGTATACTTGGATGTGTTCTTTGAAAATGAATAAACTTGTGGAAGCGTAAAGAACATGAGATATATAGAGGTTCAAGTCAAATGACTTTACTCCTCTACCTCCTTGGTTTTTCACAAGAAGGATTTTGAATGTGGAATTGTTATTTCTTTTGGGGGGAACAACAATTAAAGCAAAACGTACAAAGTAAGAGAAAAACTAGGCCACACGCCTATACTACAACCAAGAAATGCCAACCCCTTGAAGTCTAGCCTCCAAAAAACTTCCTTGCTCCTCAAAGAATTCTTGTTGGGAGTATGGTGCACCACAATACTATCAACTAACCCTCCAAGGTCTGGATTTCTTCAAACAATAAGCGCCCTTGCTTCTTGACCAACAATCTACACTTAGCCTTTCACAATCTTCACTCAAGAAGAAGACTCTTCTTCTTTACAAATCACACTCTCACAAATAAAGTAAAATCTACAATAATACAACTATTTTGAGAGTAAAAGGTTGAGAGAAACTTGAGAGATCATGGTAAAAAGTCGCTTTAAAAAATGATGAAAACCCTTGTTTTATCACCTTGTAGCCGTTGACAAACTTGCAGGAGACAATGATGGGTTTTGTCTCTTTGTGATGACATGTCTTCTCCCTTGGAGATCTTCTCTTGGTTGAATACAAACTTCTTGAGGAAGCTTCTTCTTGAAAGCTTGAAGAGGAAATAGAGCATTCTCCAAAGAGAGAGAAGAACCTGTGATATTACACTAAAAGGGAGGATACAAATGTCAAGTAAACATTAGAAAGTGCAGCATAAAACATTTGTAACGTTGGGTCACATGAAGGGCATGATGTGATTTGTGATCAGGCGTTCAATGTGACAAGGACCGCCTAGTTTGTGTTTAAACAGGCGTTCAATGTGACATGAAGTGTCTTAAGTAGATAAGGAATGCAAGTTCAATTTCATATGAAGCGCCTAATGTGGGCAGCAGAACTCGTTCGAAGTAACATGAAGCGCCTGATCTCAGCCTTCATGTTTGTTCGAAGTGATTCTGAGTTTTGCCAAAAGTAAATTGATATTTGTACCCATTTTAGGGAGATCAATTATATTTGACTTTTATAATACGTATGAAGCGCCTGTAGTGGCGTTTGAAGCGTACTTTTTACTGCTTGACACATAAAGCACCTAAAGCAGGCGTTCAAAGTGTAATGGACTCCAGACACTTCACATGAAGCGTCTTATGTAGGCGCTCGAATCATACTGGTCTCCAGACACTTCACATTAGACACCTTATGTAGGCGTGCGAAGTATACTGACCTTCGAACACTTTACATTAGGCGCCCTATCCAGGCGTTCTAAGGGTTAATTTTTCAAATCATCACAACTTAACATATTCTAACAGTGTCATTTGGGATTGCATGAATCTTTAGGCTATCAAGCATCATATCACGCGAAACTAAAGCAATACTCTTTTGGGTTTATGTTGATCTGAACTTCTGAGTCTTCCTATTGTTTTAGAGAAAGAAAGTGCATTACAATATTTCAGTTGATTCAATGTCTTTTTCACTTGCTCAAGCAAGAAGCCCCTTTGACATCTCTCCATATGCAAATAAATCTCCCAAGTTTCATAGCTTTTGGTCCGCTATCTCATCATTCTGCGTATCTTTCAGTTGATTTAATGTATTTTCCACGTGCTTCTTTCTCATCTAACCCATCCTACATTGATACCAAAAATTTTGTTGCAAATGTAAAGTTTTCTTGCAATATGATCATAAAGTAAATTTACCTTCTCTTTCTCCATCTTTGCTGGCCTCGTCGTCTTTTTTATTTGTTTTTTTATTTGTCTTTTTTATTTTTTATTTATTTTATTTATTTGATTTGTGTTTCATATTGATTTTTTTACTTCTAAAGCATTGATCAACTCCGTCAGAGTAATTTTAAGGGAGATCTCATGATTCAAGAATAGAGATTTTGCATTCAAAGTATTATGATAAAAAGTACGTTTTCGATGCACTAAGCTTCTACGTTTGTGTAGGAGTGACCAGATCACTTGGATCACTTGAAAGTATTATGGTAGGCCAACAAAAACTTTCTCCACAACTGTGCTGTCAAGAAGCTATTCTCCAATCTATTGTTGACAACATTCAAGGTTCTATTGGAGCACTATTGAATGTTTCCTTTTCCTTCCATCATAAGGAGTTCAAATTCTCTACTAAGATTCAACACTTTTATGCGACTTATAAACTTATTTTAATAAAAAAGTTTATAAAAAAATATGCAATGTAAATTGCAATAACCACAATATGAAACAGAACAAAAAAGACATGCAATATCCCTACAGACAGAAATAAATATCTGCTATTATTTCCTACGCATAATATGGTCGAAAAAGAGAATGATGAATGAAGTTATCATAACTCCGACAGATAAATTTCGAGAAACAATCAAATTAATCGTTTCAGTTTAGGCTTTCTATGTCAAATTTTTCTTGTTGGCGCAAGCAGAGACGATACGTTCGACTTGTCTACTCCAATACTACGATGATCTTTCACCCAATACTAAACTAATATTCGTAAATTTTGTGATTCAGTCAGCTAATTAGGTAAAAACAAATATACATATATATAACCTTTAGAATTAGTTGCAAGTTATATTTCTAAATATCAGAGTCCTGGCTATTATTAACCACGTATATTGTATTAGCAATGTATATCTATAAATTTGGTGTTCTGCAACAAACTATTAAATTAACCATATATTGTAGTGGGAACTTGAAGAAAGTAACAACTTCTACGCATTTTGTGCATAACATTGCCCAAGACTCACCATGGTGACCCAAGACAATGCATGGTGATGAAGTCGGATCTTCACGAGAGATCAGAGATGATCTGAAAGGGTTATTCCATCAGCTTCCTGTTATTAATCCAGTTTCAGTCCTGCTCACTATCCTGCTCAAGAAACAAGGTCAGAGGTCCCGGGATTACGACCCCGGGTTAAACCCTCCGACGCTCAAGTCAGTTTGGGCCATTCTCTCCAGAATATTTTGATATTTTGAGAGTTTTGGTTGATTCTCTGTCAGAAATGGAGTTTTTCTCCCTTTACCATGAAGAAGAAGATGAGAAGCATGTCTTGGGTTTCAAAAGTTGTCCTTCTCTTCCCTCCTCTCTCTAGATTTTATTCATTCCCGTCGTCCAAGAACTCTGCAGGATGATGGGACCTAGGCGTGTGCAGGTGGGCTAGTCTACTGTAGGTGTGCATGTGATTTGACAAATGCATGTGCAAGTAGCAGAGTTATGACATGTAGGGGGCCAGCAACAGTGACTCTTCACTCTTTGAGCCAAGGTACGCTTGACACTTGGAAAGAGTCTGCAGAAATGTCTTGGTAGGTCCCAGACGGCAGTTAGTAAATATCTTGTCTAAAGCAGTGGAGTTATTAAGGAGTAAATCCCATAAGAGGTCGAGGCCAAGACCCTCTGGAGACCGAGAACGTTCCGAGGCTGAGCAGAACCTGATTCCTTGGGATGTTATGCACTGCTTATCTGATAGTTGGGGTATTTACTTGCTGGAGTTGACCAAGAATTGAGGTGGCCTTAGATGACCCACCTCAGCCGATGCTGAGGCTGAAAGGTCAATTGGCCAAGGTGTCTTACGTTAACTGTTAGTTCCCAACTTGGAAGTCTTGTCTTATTCTAGCAGGTGGATTTTGGTCTCATCACTTTGCCCCCAGATTAGTTTGGCCGGGCTGAGTAGGAAGGTTAGGCTAATCAATTTCAAGTTTTTAATGTGCTGCCCTGTCAAGTAATGACGTGTCTGTCTCTGATTGGGTGGCAGAGTGATTTTAAGTCTGCGTAGACTACGAAGAGTAAGATACCTTTTTGCTTTTGACGGTTGAGACCATTTAGTACGAAACCTTCGAGGTGACGCTTGGGATGAAATTAGGGCTATAAATAGGCCTGACCAAGAAGTTTTCTGATTCTCTCCTTCGTCTTCGTCATCGCTGTTCTGTTTTTCTCTCCGACCAGTTGCGTTTTGTTCAGCAGCGTCCTTCGCCTCTCTCCCCAGTTATCTTCTTTACCTTGTAAGTATTCTTCTCGCTTCTTCAATGGCTTCTCCTCCTGACTCTCAAAATGTTTCTGAAGGCGCATCTTACGCCGGCGGCGGTGAAGAAAACCCTAGTTCATCTTCGTCAGAAAGGATGGTCTATAATGATGACCGTCTGTTAGTAAGGCTGCGCAATACCACTGGTGGCGCTACTGGTCCCAGTCATGGTGTCCAATCTAGCAGAGCTATCACTTTGGTCGATTCCTCGCCGGAGCAAACAGTGCTCCTGCTCCGATGGCTGTAAACCCTTCGGCTCTGCAGAAGGCTCCATCTCTGTATACGGGGGTAATTCATAGAGGTCTGCCATCTTCTCATGTCCAAGAGTCTTTCTACACTTTGTCCGAGGCCGAGTAGACTCGGATATGTAAGAGGTATAAAATTGACCTAGATCGGTTCAATCCTCTTTTACCTCTGCCTGGTCAGATAGCTTATTATCCCTCAAAGGGTTATGAGGCTGTCTACGAGGAGTATTTCAAGTCCGGGTTCAGTCTTCCTGTTCCTGAGCCCGTTGTTCGCATCCTTCATTCCTACAATCTCAGACTTCCCCAGATAAAGCCTAACGGTCTAAAGATAATTCTATGCTTTTTCCTTTTTCTCCGAATAATTGAGTTTCAGTTTCACCTTAGTGTGTTTAGGGGTGTGTTTTCTTGTCGAGTCTTAGACAGCTGGTATTATTTTAGTAAAAAAGCTTCCACCAACGAGTTTAATTTTGCCACAAAAATCCCAACCTTCACCAACAACTGGAAGGGTCGATTCTTTTATATCAAGAGAGATGAGCTGTCGAAATATAATGTCTGGAAATCCGGCAAGGCAGAAAACTTGAAGCCGGGTGCAGAGTTTTGCGATGAAGCGACCAGACTTCAGAGTCTGCCTGTTGTCATTGACGGGCAGAGAGTGGATGCGACCATTTTGGAGGCAGCTGACCTGGGCAATTTGGTCTTGGGTCAGATGACCACTTGCTCTAGATAGCTTAGCAATAGTCAGAGGTTGGTCTTTGTTTGCCTCAATTTCTGCGTTCATCTAACTTTCAGTTGGTAACTGTCTTGTTTTTTATGCAGGCTCAATGGCTTCTAGGGGTGATGATTATGCCAATCGAGTTGCCGAGATCGCAGCTCATAAGACAGCCCGAAGACCAAGAAAGGAGCCTGCAACCGCTTCTGCCGAGGTGAGACCTGCGTTGGCTTTGCCCCCTGTGGGGAATATTTCTATTACTGAACCAGAGTTTGAGCCTATCCGAGATGAGGCTGCTAATCTTGTTATGACTGCGTCAACTGAGTCAGGAAATTGAGTTTTCTTAGCTTCCAACTTTTATTGAGCTAAGTTCTAGTATTAACTTGTCCCTTGGTGTAATTTGGCAGCTCTGCCGATGGTAGAAATAAGGGACGAGGCGGCTGAGCCTACTCCTCCAGCTCAGATTATTGTCGAGTCTGAGCAATCGGCAGAGGTCGGTGAAGGCTCAAGTCTTCGAGTAGGAAAAGGCAACGGGATGAAGGCCCATCCAGGCCTGCTGAGGTGCCCCCGCTCTAGCCCTCAAGAACCCCAAGTCTGATCTTGGCAGAGTTCCTTGAGCAAGACTCTGCTGTGGATTCTGCCACAGCTAGACGTCTGAATAAACTAATGGTTTTGCCTTTGGACCAACAGAGGTTTGAAGCTCCATCATGGGAGGATCTCAGTGACACTTGCCAGTCCAACCTTGCCTTTGTAAGTTGTCTTCTTCTGTTTGTTTGGATTGATTGAATGATAACACTTGGCAATTTTTTAACTTTCTTGCATGGCAGATCCGAGCCCAAGAGGTAGAAATCCATGCTCGGGGAGAGAAATTTAATAAGGCACTCAGGTCCAAGAGAAAGGAGCTTGATGAGGCCACCCAACTTATGGCCGAGCAGGCCAGAGAAATTGTGGCTCTGAAGGCCAAGGTCTTCACTCTTCGCCAAGGGAAGGAAGAAGCTAATATCAAGTGGGCTACTTCCAACTCTAAAGTGGATGAGCTGGAAGACAAGGTTGCTACTCTAGAGCTCTCCTCGACTCAGGCTTTGTTGAAGTGGAGTCTTTGAAGAAAGACAAAGCAGAACTGCTATAGTAGAAGGAAGCTTCAGAGGAACAGCTGGCTCGTCTACCTCAACAATTAGCAGTAGCGAAGGCTGAAGCAGTAGCGGAGTTCAGGAGATCCTAGCTATTCGAAGAGAATTTACCGCTGCTGCAAGGCCCGGTCATGCAGATGGGCCAGACAAAGGCAATAGATGTCTGCTCGAAATTTTTCCCCCAATTGAATAAGGAGGATCCTCGAATCAGTGATCTTTACCATCTACTGCTGGGCAAGATTTCAATTCTCAGTTTAAGCAGTTCTTGGATGGAGCTGATCTTAGGGAGGATGAAGAGTAGACATTTCTTTCTGTAATAGGGCTAAGTTGCCTCTTTGTACTTGAACTTTTACCAATGAAAATTTCTAAGTGTTTGAACCCTTTGCACCTTTAGTTCTTCATTCTGTTTTGCTCTTTCACTTTTAGAATTTTTGCAAAGTACCATTCCTTGATAACGCAAGTGTTTGTTTCAATGAAGTACTTGACCTCGGCTCTGCCAAAAATTTTAATTCGCATACTCTTCGCCTCAGCTCGGCTGAGGTTCTTTAATCATTAGTGCTCAGCCTCGGCTTTTCTGAAGCTGAGATAAAAGTTTAAACTTGGAACACGATTAAGAAATAAGTCCACATGATTGACCCAAAGTAAGCCTGTTACTTTGTTTTCAAAGTAAGCTTGTTACATTGTTTGACCCCACTAATTTTTAAACAGGATAAAAGTTTAAATTTTGCAAAGTCTCAATACTGGCACTGCCATTGAACACTATTTTTATTCAAGCCTCAGCGCTGCTGATGGTTATGTAAATGCTTTACACAATGAAGTACAACTTTCCTAGACTTGCTAGGTGTTGATGAGGCTCGTGTACACTGTCATGATTCACCTCGGCACCCTTTCATCGAGGTGATTGTGAAACCTGATCACAAAATTTTTGACCCTCAACAGGCCTCTGCCTCGGACCTGTCGAGGTCTTCTAGGGATACATGTCCTAAGTACTTATCGAGACCTTCTCGGCTTGTTTAGTCCTGCTGAGGTGGTGCAGAAAAGATTGTCCAATATGAAAATAATGTATGCAAACATATACATCACTGATGTAGAAGTCTTAAATGTGCAGAATGCCAAGTTCGCGGCAAGGTCTTGCCTTCTAAGGTTTGCAATTTGTAAGCTCATGTGGATCACACCTCAACTATGCGACAAGGTCCTTTCCACTTGGGGTTAAAAGTCCCTGCTGACACTGCATGACTGGCATCATTGTTGCACAGTACTAGATCTCTCACTTGATAAGACCTGGGCTGCACTCGAGAGTTGTAGTCCTGAGCGATTAAGTTTCTCAAGCCATCCTTGATTATTCTGTTTCCCAATTCAACATGCCTATTGGCTTGTGGGTGTGCTACTAAAGTGAAACGTTGTTCAATGCAGAGCTCAGCACACCAACTTTTAACAAGGTTTTTAGCAAATTGTTTTCCATTATTTGAAATGAGAACTTGGGGTAGGCCAAAGCGACAGATTACATTCTTGCACAAGAACTTCTTAATCTGACATCTTGTTATAGTGGTTAAGGGCTCTGCTTCTACCCATTTAGTGAAATAATCAATGGCAACCACCAGGAACCTGACTGACCCTGGAGCTCGAGGTAAGGGTCCCACAAGATCAATCTCCCATTGCACAAAAGGCCAAGGACTTGCAATAGCAGTAAACTCTTGAATTGGCAAGTGGGACATATGAGCATGCACTTGGCAGGAGTGACACTTTCTGACCAATTCTTCTGCGTCATGGCGCAGAGTGGGCTAATAACAGCTGGAAAGGTAGCATTTGCGAGCCAAAGATCGATCACCTGAATGATTTCCACAAATTCCCAGGTGCATCTCACGAAGAATGTAATCTCCCTCCTCTTCGGTTAAACATCGTAACCAGGGCTGTGAAAAAGACTTTTTATATAAATGGTCGTTAAAAAGAGCATACCTTGCAGCCTTTAGACACAGACGCTGAGCTGCTCGTTTGTCCTCGGGCTGAGTTCCATGTTGCAAGAAGTCTACTATTTCATCCATCCAAGTATTACAATAGGTACCTGCAACATTTCATTAGCATCAAACGCCCAATGCTTCACCAGCTCCACAACTATCTTTTTCCCTAAAGTAGCCTAGGTGGAAGATGGTAGCCGAGAGAGAGCATCAGACCGCTTATTTACCGATCTGGGGATATGCTTTTATGCAGAAGTGCTCTAACGTCTTGCCGAGCTGTTAGACTTTGGTCAAATATTCATATTCTCTTCTTTAGCCTCATAATCTTCGTTGATTTAGGAAACAATTAACTGCGAGTTGCTTCGGGAAATGATTCGCTGTGCCCCCAACTTTCTGACGAGGCCTAGCCCTGCTATTAAGGCCTCATATTCAGCTTCATTGTTAGTTGACTCAAAATCAAAATCCAAGACATATTTGAATTCTTCTTTATTGGTGTTGATTATCAGGAGCCCTGCTCCACACCCATCTTTGGAAGAGGATCCATCAACATATAGAGTCCAATTATCCAAGGGATGAACCTCTTCCTCTACAGACATTCCCTCAGCCAAAAAGTCAGCTAATGCCTGAGCCTTGATGGAAGTCCGTGACTTGTACTGAATATCATACTCAGCAAGCTCCACGGCCCATTTGGTTGCTCGGCCAAAAGTGTCTGGCCTTGTCAAAATTTGTTTTAAAGGCTGATCTGTTACTAACACAATGGGATGATCTTGTAGGTATGGTCTGAACTTCCTTGCAGCCATTATGAGTGCCAATACCACCTTCTCAGCATTAGGATATCGTACCATAGGCCCATGTAGAACTTTTCTTGTGAAGTAGATTGGTTTCTGAACATTATCTTGCTCCCTGAGCAAAACTGCACTTACCGCTTCATGACAAATTGATATGTACACATAAAGCATTTCTCCAGGAAGAGGTGAGGTTAACATCAGCACCTCGTCCAGATGGGACTTCAGATCATGAAAAACTTTTTGACATTGCTCGTCCCACTGGAAAGGAGTCTTCTTTTTCAAAATCTGAAAGAAAGGAAGTGACCTTTCAGCAGACTTGGAGAGAAATCTGCTCAAGGCTGCAATTCTACCAGTTAACCTCTGAACTTCTTTAATATTCCGAGGGGGATGCATGGTCTGTAGGGCTTCAATATTGGCAGGATTAGCTTGCACCCTTTCTTTGGATACTATACACCTCAAAAACTTTCTCGTGCGTACCCCGAAAGTACACTTCTTCGGATTCAATCTCATGCGTGAATCCCTCAAAATAACAAAAACTTCCCTCAATTTTGAATATACTGATCAAGTGTCCTGCTCTTGATGAGCATATCATCTATATATACCTCCATTATCCGGCCAATTTGTTTGCTGAACAAGGAATTAACCAGACGCTGATAGGTAGCCCCAGTATTTTTTTAGTCCGAAGGGCATTGCTAACATAACAGTAAGTACCTGACTCTGTTATGAATGATGTTTTCTCTTGATCTTCCTTAGCCATGATAATTCGATGATAGCCTTTGAAGGCATCCAAGAAATCGAAGATCTCATGACCTAGTGCTGAATCCACCAACCTATCAATCTTAGGTAGTGGGTAGCAATCCTTCGGGCATGCTTTGTTGAGGTCAGTGTAATCTATACACATCCTCCATGTCTGGTCTGGCTTGGGGACTACCACTGGGTTAGCCAACCAGATCGGATATAAAACTTCAACAATGAATTTTGAGGCTAAGAGTTTCTTGACCTCTTATGCAATCCACTTTAATTCTTTCAGGGGGAAAATTTCACTTTTTTATGCTTTATGGGCTTTTATGAGGGGTCAACGTTCAATCTATGCTCGGCTAGATTCGATGGGATCCTCGGCATATCTTCCGCTGTCCAAGCAAAAATTACTTCAAAACTATCTTAACAAGATTGAAGCTAAATTAATAACTCTGCCAGCATCCATGTCCCTATCTTAATAACATTTCAGGTCGACTCGGGTCAAGGATGACATCCTAAACTGCATCATCCAATTGCAACCGCTCATCTGTCGAGGGTATCATATCATCAAGGCTGACCTGGTGAACTGCATCATTGCCTTGAGTGGCAATGGTATAACAACTTTGCGCAATTTGTATATCACCCTGGATTGTCACCCACCCCCGGCTGGGGTGGGAAATTTCATGCTAACATGCAGAGGTGACACAATAGCCTCCAAGGCCACTAGGGCTGGCCGACCTAGCAGAATATTATATGCTGTCCTCTCTTTAATCACCATGAAATCTGCCCACAGACAGCGGTATGCTGGGGGTTTACCAAGGCTGACGCTGAGTGTGACCAGGCCTGCTGGCCGAACTGCAGGATCAGTAAACCATACAATGAGGGAGTAACTGACCTCATTAATGAATCTGATAAAACCTAACTGTTGATTATACACCATAGTACATCACATTTACATCACTCCATGTATCCACATAGACACGTCGCACCTCCACTATTTTATTTGGAGCTAATGTAGCACAGGTCTATTACCTAACCTGTATTATTGGAGTCCAGGGGAATGGAGTCTTCTGGCCCATAAGTTAGTTCCGTAGTAAACTTAGCTCTCTTAGTCGGTGGACCAGATGAGGTTCCCACCGAGCTAGACTCACCTTAGTTTGGCTAAGGTGGTCCTCCAGCAATGGTGTAAAATAATTGAATTGACCTGGGGCTGACCTGCAGCCCCGTGTCTGCCTCGCTCCTCATCATCATCTGACCTACGGTGCCGAGGTGCCGACTCAGGTCGGCACTTGTCCTTCTGGGGGCTCTTACAAAATCTAAGACGATTATGCAGACGTAAACGTGGGGCTAAAATTGCTTCAAGTGACCCCGCTCTATTAACTGCCGAATGGCCTGTGCCAGCTGCATGCAATCTTCTGTATCATGTCCGATATCTCTATGATATCAGCAATACAATTTAGGGTCTCCTCTTCTCCCTTTGTCCAGATATAGGCTTACGGCATCAACCCTCAAAACTATCTTTCTCCATAATAGACAGGATCTATCTTTAGAGACTAAAAGGGGCAGACCCTCTCTGCCTCCTTTACCTTGTCTGCCCATGCGTTCGAATGCACTGTGCCATTTGCGGTCCTTTCCATCACGCCGATCTTCTTTTGAGTGACTGGATTGGCCTTTCTGTCGAGCCTCCCTGCTCGGCCTCTCTTTTTAACCTATTTGGCCTCTTCTCCGCGGGCAACTGATGAGCTTTCTCTAAAAATTCTCTCAGGGATGTAGGTCCTTCGTCGGCTAGCTGAGAGAAGAGGTGCCTGCTCGGAGCCCATTGATAAAAGCTGCTGCCTTAATGCCCTCATTTCTGTCACTGACCTGCAGTGATTCATCTGTGAAACGTTGTATGTATTTCAGCATAAACTCTTCTGGACCTTGTTCAGGTCATCAAATGTGAAGAGTTCTTAACAAATGGCATACTCGAGGCGAATTAGGATTTAACTTCTGCGCCAGTTGTCTGAAAGATCTCACTGACTTTGATGGGAGCTCTTGAAACCATCTTCTGGCCTTCCGTCGCAAATACATTGAGAAAGTCTTGCCAAACACAGGAGATCTGGGACATTCTGAGACTCATAATGTTGGAACTGAAAAAAGGTGATCAGTTGTGTCTAATGTCCATCATAGTATCCATCTTTGGCACCATTGAAACTATCTGGTGGTAAGTGCTCTTGCAATATCCCAGGAAAAAGGGCTTTCCTTTATCTCACACACGTATTCTTGCCGATGCTCCCTCATAATAAGTTTGGCCTCACGATGATCTTCACCCTCTTGTGGAATACTTTTGAATGATCGAGACCATACGCCAAGACACTGTCTGGCCAAAGGCTCCGATTCCACTGTTGGGGCCTTGAAACCTGCGTCGTCTTAGCATCTGCCATAAAACCTTGAGGGTGTCGACCAAGATTTGATTGATGTGATATTTCCTTGGAACGAAGAGGGAGATCCTTTTCCGTATCTTCAAACCTCCTGACGCTGCCTTTAAGCTGCTCAACAACAGCTTCAAACACTTTCAGATTTTCAGCGACATACTTCATCGCTTTTTCATGCTCCTCAAGTGATATTTCAGGAGTTTGATAATGTTGCTCAAAGTGATGTTCTGGTTCTCGGGAATCTTGCTCTGGGATACCTGAATGAGTGATAATACGTCGTTGTGGGCTGTAGGACTCCCCCTATCCCTTACGCTGTCCTCTAACCATTGTAGAAATTGTATTTTTGTAAGATTTCACTGAATCGGAGGTTCAGGCCCTCCTTCTAGCGGCAAATGATGAAGTCAGATCTTCACCAAGGATCAGAGATGATCCGAAAAAGGGTTACTCCGTCAGCTTCCCGTTATTAATCTAGTTCTAGTCCTGCTCACTATCCTGCGCAGAAACAGGGTCAGAGGTCCCGGGATTACGACCCCGGGTTAAACCCTCCGACGCTCAAGTCAGTTTGGGCCATTCTCTCCAGAATATTTTGATATTTTGAGAGTTTTGGTTGATTCTCCTGTCAGAAAATGGAGTTTTTCTCCCTTTACCATGAAGAAGAAGATGAGAAGCATGTCTTGGGTTTCAGAAGTTGTCCTTCTCTTCCCTCCTCTCTCTAGATTTTATTCATTCCCGCGTCCAAGAACTCTGCAAGATGATGGGACTGACGCGTGTGCAGGTGGACTAGTCTGCCGTAGGTGTGCAGTGTGATTTGACAAATGCATGGCAGAGTCTATGACATGTAGGAAGCCAGCAATAGTGACTCTTCACTCTTTTGAGCCAAGGTACGCTTGACACTTGGAAAGAGTCTGCATAAATGTCTTGGTAGGTCCCAAACGGCAGTTAATAAAAATCTTGTCTAAACCAGCCGAGTTATTAAGGAGTAATCCCATAAGAGACCGAGGCCAAGACTGTCTGTGAGACCGAGGACATTCCGAGACCGAGAGAACCTGATTCCTTGGGAAGTTATGCACTGCTTATCTGATAGTTGGGGTATTTACTTACTGGAGCTGACCAAGAATTGAGGTGGCCTTAAATGACCCGCCTTGGTCGATGCTGAGGCTGAAAGGGTCAATTGGCCAAGGTGCCTTACGTTGACAGTGTCAAAATTCAACCCTTTTACGGTAAGAGTTTTATATAATCAGAACAACAATTTGCAGCAAAACAAAATCTTGCGCGATAGTTTGTGCAGGAAAAGAATCTTCTCCCTGGATTTTTGTAAGAAGTTGTCATCATCATTTTGATCCCATAGTTGCATGAATTTCCAAGATCTCGATTCTGACTACACACGGAAGTGAATTTATGCAGTAATTTCAATATCGAGAAGCAGAAATCCTTCAGCAGTAAGTAACATATAGAGGTTTTGAAGGGAAACTTAGCGATAATCACACTCCATATGTATAAGTTTTATGGTTGTTACAATTTTAGCCCCACATATATATAAGTTCGATGTTTCGTCACAAAAGTTTAACATTTAGTGTCAATTGAAAGAAGTGACTGCAAAGTGGCTATTTGTACATATACAAGGCTAATACAATAGGTATTGATACTAATCACAATGACTCTCCAACTCATACATATGGCGTGTAGTTTCCTCTAATTAAAATATTATGATGTTAAATATTTTTATAACATTTGTAACAGTGATATTAGTTTCTTTCACTCGATGTTAAATGCTGAATTTTTGTGACGGAACCTCAAACTTATTAACATACAATGCTAACAAAATAGTTGTTGATAATGACCTTCAAACGTACAGATATACTGTGTGAATTAAATCT
This sequence comes from Eustoma russellianum, assembly GCA_036186865.1. Lineage (NCBI taxonomy): Eukaryota > Viridiplantae > Streptophyta > Magnoliopsida > Gentianales > Gentianaceae > Eustoma > Eustoma russellianum. Next base: position 25,311,765 of record AP025055.1, read on the forward strand.
TGAAACTTACAATGCTTAAGCAGTGTTGGAAAATATGAAGAGTTTAAGTATCTTTTTGAAGGATTTGAGCAGAGTTGCATATGTAGAGTGGAAGAAACTGGAAAAGTTTTTGAGAATTTGAGAGAAAAGAATGAAGACTATTACATGATCTTATTTAATATCAATCGGATCTTTATGTGCTCAGTCGGGAACTTCCTCCACAGTACTAGTTAGGTTCGGCACAAGACTACAAGAACCAACCATCATAATTTTTTATTTTTTTATTTTGCTACATATGGCATACAGACTTTCCTTCATTTTCTTTATTTCCTTTTCTTTCATTTTTTCCTTTTCCTTTCTTTTTTTCCTTTTTCTTTCATTTTCCTTTTCTTTTCCTATTTTTCCTGCCGCCTTAGTATTTTCCAATTCCCTTCAATTCTTTTTCTTTTCCTTTCGAATTTTGCCCTCAGTCCTAAATTCCTGCGATTCCAATTCAGCAGCCGCCTCCCTACCTTATCTTCCTCCCTCGGCCCCACTCCCCCTCCATACGCCCCCTCCCTCACCCCCACTTCCTCAACCGCCATTAGCACGGGCAGCACGTGACGATAACCCACCATCACCGACCACGCGCCACCACCACCAACACCTCCAAACTATTTTCGTTATTCATATATACATCAAAAAGTACAACCTTTCATACTATTTATACAAAAATAACATCTTAATATGTATACATATGCGATCATATATACGGATATACTATAGGATCTGCAAGGCACCACTAGAAGGGGGGGTTGAATAGTGGGTGCGGAAAATGTGGTTTTTAAATAGTTTTAAACCAAAAACCCTACTTCTGAAAACAGTGTCTGTTTTTAGGACCAGTATTAAACGTTTTGAAAACTAGGTTGCAGGCTTTCAAAAATTCTGAAATTTGGAGAGAACTTAGCTTCCGATGTTATGAGTATCTCCTAAAAATTTCAGATTTAAATTCAACCTCTAACACCTTGAAAATTCGTTGGTGGTCAGATTGCACAAATCTACCAGAAAGGGTAGATTGATTTGAATAATAATTTCTATTTGTGCGTAACTCAAATGCTCTGAAATTAAAGACTAACCCCTTATAAGTTGTATTTAAATGTGTTGAAACATTTTTGAAAAATTCTTTTGGGAAGTTAGTCAATACGATTAAAGTCTCAACCTTTGCAAGCCTGAAAATCAGACTGCACTAGTCTTAGGTCTTTGGACGTTTGGGTGACTTATACTTATCCAAAAGGGTTGATGAAACTTGCGCCAAAAAAACCCTAAGACGTGTGGCTATGTTTCCTAAAAGTTTTCATAATTTTTAAAATTCGTTTACTATTTTTACGAACGTAATCAAAAATAATAAACAGTGCTGAAACTGAAAGTAAGTGCTGAAAGTAAATGACACCAAGAATTTTATACTGGTTCGGTTATAAACAACCTACTCCAGCTTATTCGAGGACAACCTTCCTCGGTTCACACTAATCACACAACCACAAAATCGTCTTACCACAAGGTTGATGTAGTTATACACCAACTCCAACCCTTTACAAACCTTGTATGTTGAATACAATGCACACGAACACCACCACCTAGCAAGTTGAAGAATGATCACATCTTGATCAATCTTTTACAATGATAAGAGAACATGTGGTGGTCTAGATGAAGCCTATTCAAGTATATGAATATAAGTACAATAGACTTTTAGGAAGAATAAGAAAGAAAGAGTAGAAAGAAGAAGTAGAAAACTTTTGATCTTGAAACTTGTAAGCCTTGTCTTCTTTTTTGTTTGTTCTCCTTCTTCTCATTTTATCCCATCATCTTGGCTGCCCCCCTATGCTTCTTCCCTTCTTGAAAATTATCTTCTAAGTCATTGGAAGAGTATAGGGCATCATTGTGACACGTCTTTGCTTACTTGGCATCTTCTCATTGGATGATCATTAAACTCTTGCTTACTTGGCACTCATTGATTGGTTGAATGTTGTCACTCACTTGATGACTAGGAAAACTGAGAATTCCACTAAAAAATGTGCCAAATCACCATAGAAATAATTACCCATAAATCTCCAATATCATCACATAAATTAAGCAAGATAATTTTTCTCACAAAAAAGTTAAGAAAGCGACCATGAAGTGGACTTTACATTTTGAAATTCAGCATGTGATACATGAGTGTTTTTTTCAAATTGTTACCAAGTTTTCTTTTGATTTATTTCTTGAAAATAAACCACCATTTAGGTGCAAGACATCTTTATCAATTTTGGAATAAAATTATACATCATAGAGGCCAATATTTCGGCCATATTCATTACTACATACATGCTGAAATTTTCAGCATGTGTGATATTCAAATATATCACAATTTTAATTTCATAACTTATTCAAATTACTTCCAAATTGTCTTCAATTAATCACATGTTTCAAGACACAAAATATATGGGCCCATAATGAGAGGAATTTCAGCCAGCCTATAATGCACATGCTGAAATTTTCAGCATGTGTTACAAATGAGATATAAGTTTGAATTGTTACCTTGTGTGGCTCCTTCCTTTAGTCATCAACATTGTATGCTTGATTCTTGATCAATCAATATGCCAACAAGGTTCCACATAGGCTCCATCAAACTTGTATAGGCGTGTATAATGTGTAGATACATGTGCTGAATTTTATTTTTGCAAACTTTGTAAAATAGTGTACATTTAATAATACACACATGGTAATTCTAATCAGCCCTAATTTAATTTTTTAGAATACTTTGAGATATATGACATATGTAAAGTTGTTTAGATACATGTCGTATGATGTGCCAAAAAATTTCCATGTGTTGTGTACGTAGAAAACCGAATTTTCGAATGTTTACGATTACCACCGATTTTTCTCTAATTAAATTCCAACTTTGTGCACATGTTATATATATTATGTTACACATAATATATATAAATTAAACTTTAACATTCATCACTTGGCTGGTCTTAAAGTGGTGCCATACACATGTGACAAAATTGAAACTAGAATCTGCCACAATTTGGCCTTAATGTGGGGTGATTTGTGTGTGCCAACATGGAATGATTTTATGGCTGTAATAACATGTAGGCCACGAAATTATTGATACTTTTTGAGGTGTAGGGTCTGGCCATCTATTTATGGCAAGTAACGCGACACGTTGGCGAAGTTCGGTATTCGTCCGATACGACAATTTTGGTTGTAGAAACCTTTTAACGTGTCGTATTTAATTTGTCATCACACCATGACTTATATCATAGATATAAGACCTGAATTATACTCATAAATATGAGTTAGTATGGTGCTGTGAGTTAACGTACTACGTAAAATATATAACGTGGCGGTAGATGTTGGAATATATGTGTATGTACATTTTTCAAAAAATCTGATATATATATATATATATATATATATATATATATATATACTGTTAAGGCGTGTATATATATGTGGGGAGGAGAGTGGAAGACTTCCTTTCTTCACCTTGTTGCCTTTGTGCCTTATCCAAATATTGCTTCCTTTAATGAACGACTTAGTTTAATAACTAAGTATTTCACTTAATGAACTAGTTTAGTTCATTAAGGGTAGGTACCTGAAAATAGTTCAAACACAAAACAAATGTTGTCATTTGATGTACGCTTTAAAGCTTCATGGCTCGTTAGTACGACAGCATTATATCTGAACTATATAATGCAACTTTTATGCAACAACGTGTCATGTCATAAAATATGTCATGCATTTCTTTGTAACACGTTATTTAAAACATGCATTTTGAAATCACTCAAACCCCTTTTTCTCAACAATCTCCCCCTTTTGATGATTTTCAAAATAACCTACATGCATGATTTAATTCTTATCACTCCCCCTTCAATCGTGCATAAATTCAACTTTTGAATTTCAAATTTCAAATCTGCTCCCCTTGATTTATGCAATTAATCTTTCTCTCTCCCTCTTAAATCATGCATTCTTCTCCCTCTTTATTTTGGAAAGACAATCAAAAGCGCATGTAGAGATGAAAAAGAAATCATGCATTTTATAATATCAAACGTGCATTCGTAAGGGTTATTTATTCAACCCTTTGAAAATGTCCCTTTTGGTACCCAAATTTGGGTGACCTTTCTAGGTCTTCCAAAAGGTGAGAAAGGTGATGAACATGCAACATAATATATGTTAGGGGCAAATGCGTTTGGCCTTTGGCCAAAAATCCCATCATGCGTGTAGTGTGGTTTACGTTTTTGATATGTATTTCGGTTTACATGCACGGAGCGTGATCTAGATGCATTTGTATGATATGAATGTCGCACATGCATCAGTAGCTTTTTAGATGGCACATGATTACTCTTTGTATGATATGAAGAATAAGAAGCACGATGAGATGAGAGAGTGGTGTACTAGTCTTCTTCTTATATTTATACGGCACATAATTATACTTCGCATGATATGAAGAAGAAGTATGACGAGATGAGGGGAGAGGGGGGTCTTTGCGTCACTTTAGGGCTCTACGTATCCGTTGATGTGTCTACTTTCTTAGACAAAACAAACTTGGATGGTTAGATGATGCTTTGTTTGTGATAAGATAATACGCTCTAGCATTTAGATCTCGTATCAAACTGTTTCATCATTTTCTCTAAGTCTGTATTATTTGATTTCAAACTTGAAATCTCGGATTTCATTTCATTCATTTTGTGTAGTCAATGATGAGATCTCTGTCTTTAATGCAGTACTGATGCATGACGACTCTTCTTTTGAATCGTTTAATTGAGCGACAAGATTCTCGTTAGAAGATTCTAACAATTTCTTGTCTTCAATTAACCGTTTCTTTTGTTTTGCAAGAGTTCTAGCAAACTTATGTAATTCAAGATATTCAACATATAAATCATCATAAGATAGTTCAGAATCCGAGTCAGAATCAGAATTTACCCTCATTTTCAAATAGTGGAGGCATTTGGCTTGACATATCTTTTTCCTCGGTTTCGTGGCTAGTGGTTGCCATCTCACACGGATCGTTGGATCTTCTTGTTGTGAGTGTTCCTGCGCTCTGATACCAACTGTAGGATCTGCAAGGCAACACTAGAAGGGGGGGTTGAATAGTGGGTGCGGAAAATGTAGTTTTTAGAATAGTTTTAAACCAAAAAAACCCAACTTCTGAAAACAGTTTCTGTTTCAGGACCAGTTTTAAAATGCCTTGAAAACTAGGTTGCAGGTCTTCAAAAATTCTGAAATTTAAAGAGAACTTAGCCTCAGATGTTATGAGTATCTCCTAAAAATTTCAGATTTAAATTCAACCTCTAACCCCTTGAAAATTTGTTGGTGGTCAGATTGCGCAAATCTGCCATAAAGGGTAGATTGGTTTGAAAAATTAATTCCTATTTGTGCGTAACTCCAAATGCTCTGAAATTAAAGACTAACCCCTTATAAGTTTTATTTAAATGTGTTGAAATATTTTTGAAAAATTCTTTTGGGAAGTTAGTCAAATATGATCAAAGTCTCAACCTTTGCAAGCCTGAAAATCAGACTGCACTAGTCTCAGAACTTTGGACGTTTGGGTGACTTATACTTATCCAAAAGGGTTGAAAGTTACGCCAAAAGAACTCTAAGACGTGTGGCTAGTTTTCCTGAAAGTTTCGTAATTTTGAAATTCGTTTACTATTTTTACAAACGTAATCAAAAATGATAAACAGTGCTGAAACTGAAAGTAAGTGCTGAAAGTAAATGACACCAAGAATTTTATACTAGTTCGGTTATAAACAACTTGCTCCAGTCTTCGAGGACACCTTCCTCGGTTCACACTAATCACAAGGAGTTATACACCAACTCCAACTCTTTACAAACCTTGTATTTGAATACATGCCCACAAACACCACCATCTTGCAAGTTCAAGATTGATCACACTTTGATCAATCTTCTACAATGATAACCGAATATGTGGTGGTCTAGATGAAGCCTATTCAAGTATATGAATATAAGTACAATAGTCTTTTAGGAAGAAGAAAGGAAGAAAGAGTAGAAAGAAGAAGTAGAAAACGTTTTTGATCTTTGAAACTTGTAAGCCTTGTCTTCTTTTTTGTTTGTTCTCCTTCTTCTCATTTTATCCACATCTTGGCCGCCCCCCTATGCTTCTTCCCTTCTTGAAAATTATATTCTAAGTCCTTGGAAGAGTATATGGCATCATTGTGACATGTCTTTGCTTACTTGGCATCTTCTCATTGGATGATCATTAAACTCTTGCTTACTTGGCACTCATTGATTGGATGAATGTTGTCATAACTTGATGACTAGGAAAATCTGAGAATTCCACTAAAAACTTGTGCCAAAATCACCATAGAATAATTACCATAACTTCCAATATTATCACATAAATTAAGCAAGATAATTTTCTCACAAAAAAGTTAAGAAAATCGGCCATGAAGTGGACTTTACATGCTGAAATTTCAGCATGTGATACAAGGGTGTTCTTTTCAAATTGTTACCAAGTTTTCTTTGATTTATTTCTTGAAAATAAACCACCATTTAGTGCAAGACATCTTTATCAATTTTGGAATAAAATTATACATCATAGAGGCCAATATTTCGGCCATATTCATTACTACACATGCTTAAATTTTCAGCATGTGTGATATTCAAATATATCACAATTTTAATTTCATAACTTATTCAAATTACTTCCAAATTGTCTTCCAATTAATCACATGTTTCAAGACACAAAATATGGGCCATAATGAGAGGAATTTCGGCCAGCCTATAATGCACATGCTGAAATTTTCAGCATGTGTTACAAATGAGATATAAGTTTGAATTGTTACCTTGTGTGGCTCCTTCCTTTATGTCATCAACATTGTATGCTTGATTCTTGACCAATCAATATGCCAACAAGGCTCCACATAGGCTCCATCAAGCTGGTATAGGCGTGTATAATGTGTAGATACATGTGCTGAATTTTATTTTTGCAAACTTTGTAAAATAGTGCACATTTAATAATACGCACATGGTATATTCCAATTAGCTCTTAATTTAATTTTCTAGATCATTTTGAGATGTATGACATATGTAAAAAGTGTCTAGATACATGTCATATGATGTGCCAAAAAAGTTCCATGTGTTGTGTACGTAGAAAACCAAATTTTCGACGTTTATCGATTACCCAATTTTTCTCTAATTAAATTCCAACTTTTTGCACATGTTATATATATTATGTTACACATAATATATATAAATTAAACTTTAATATTCAGCACTTCACTGGTCTTAAAGTGGCGCCATACACATGTGACAAAATTGAAATTGGAAACTCCACAATTTGGCCTTAATGTGGGTTGATTTGTGTGTGCCAAAATGGAATGATTTTATGGTTGTAAATAACAAGTAGGCCAAGAAAATTATTGATATTTTTGAGGTGTAGGGGCTGGCCATCTATTTATGTCAAGTACGCGACACGTTGGCGAAGTTTCGGTATTCGCTCGATACGACAATTTTTGGTTTAGAACATTTTAACGTGTCGTATTTAATTTGTCATCACCATGACTTATATCATATGATATAAAACTTGAATACACTCATAATATGAGTTAAGTATGGTGGTGTGACGTTAACGTACGTACGTAAAATATATAACGTGTCGGTAGTACGTTGGAATATATGTGTATGTGCCTTTTTCAAAAAATCTGAAAATATATATATATGTATATATATATATATATATGTATGTATATATATATATGTATGTATGTATATATATGTATGTATGTATACTATATATATGTATATATATATATATATGTATATATATATATGTATATATATATGTGTGTATATATATATATGTATATATGTTAAGGCATGTATATATATGTGGGGATGAGAGTGGAAGACTTTCCTTTCTTCACCTTGTTGCCTTTGTGCCTTGTCCAAATATTTCTTCCTTTAATGAACTACTTAGTTTAATTAACTAAGTACTTCACTTAATGACTTAGTTTAGTTCATTAATGATGGCACCTGAAAATAGTTCAAACACAACAAATGTTTGCCATTTGATGTAAGCTTCAAAGCTTCATGGCTCGTTAGTACGACAGCATTATATATGAACTATATAAGGCAACTTTAATGCAACAACGTATCATGTCATAAAATATGTCATGCATTTCTTTATAACACGTTATTTAAATCATGCATTTTGAAATCACTCAAACCCCTTTTTTCAACATATACAATTCATCACATACACATATACTCCACTAATCAAACATCTATGCGAACACAAATACTGTTGCACAATCTCGTTTTCGTATGGAAATTAAAGATTATAGTTTTACATTCAAAAGATGTGAAGGGGGCACTTACTTGGTAATTACTACGCGTTGAAAGGTTGATCAAACCGGTGGTGCTCTCCCGAAACCGACGGCCTTGAGGCTTCTTGTAGCAAGAAAGCGTTCTCTTTTCTTTTCTCCCTGCAGGAGCGGCCGTTTGTTTAATAGGGAGGGAGGAGAGTTCTTCCTACTTAAATAGAAATTTGATTAGGGTTTAGGGAAAATTTCCTAATCAAATTAGGTTTAGTAACTAATTAAGCCTTTATGGCTCTTTTGCCCTTCATTAAAAAACAGGATATAACATTCTCCCCCCTTACAAAAAGTTTCGTCCTCGAAACTTGTGTGATACGTAATCAATAACTTAGTATAGTCCTACATAATTTATTTACATAGATCATAACTGAACTTAGTATCTCTTGCGTATGCCAATATGTTACCCATTTCACTTCCTCAATACAAGACTAAGTCCTCAAATCATTCAGTGTGTATATATACAATGTAATCTTTAAATACATTGTTCTTCGTCTGATAGATCGTAACCTATTCTTTCTATAGTTCTCGAATCAACCTTAAGTGTATCGTCATTATACTGGCTTCATAACTTAATCGTCGGTCTATATCATACTTATATTTGCTATCATGAGCAACCCTTTAAAATCAGTTCTTAGGTGTAGTACAATCTTTAACTTAACACCTTATTCACAAGACTCATCCCTGAAGCTCTATGTATTTTTCGGAATACGTTGTACTCTAGTACGATTTAATTTAGTCATCACTAGCATCTCACAAGATGATCTAGTCACTATAGGCTTCAATCCTTACTTAATTATCTATGATTAGTGCTTACAAACTTCCACTTATACCACTTGACGTGTATCATCCAACTTATTGCAATCTACAATACCAGATTCTTAAACTTATCGCATATGATCCATCCCCTAGATAATTAACCATACTAACATCCTTTGTGTATGCCAATATGGTAACCGTTACCCTTCCTTAACACAACCAAGTCTTTAAAATCAGTTCTTATATGCTTACAACTAGCTCTATGATCATGCTCTTAATTTCTCAGAGATATTGTCAGCAGCCTAGTATACGAAATATGTGTATGGACATATTTTTCTTCAAGTTAAAAGAAAAGTTTCTTATGCAGCTATAATTTTGAATATGGCTTTAACTTTTTAAAATACTGAACCTTCCAATTTTTGTAAACACAAAACTCAAAGTATCATGGATTTGTTTTTGCAACGCGATATCTCAAATGACCATTTTAAAAACGATGATATAACTTGTTAGCAAGGCATTTTGGTAAAATTGCGTCAAAACAGTTGAAAACTTACTAAGGTTTTATGAAACGATTTTAATAGGTACCTTCCGTTTTCAAAAACAGGTATATATTTTAAAAGCTACTTTTTTTGGGCTTCACAAAAGTTAAGTAAGCAAGCGGATAAACAACTTCAAAAATATTTTAACGGTTAAACTGCTTGCGATATCGATAGCTATCAAATTAAATTAATTTCACTAAAAAAATAGATTTAACAAAAACAAAAATGTGAAATATTATGTAAGAAATATATATAAAAACATCGTTTTTGCAAGAACATCAATATTTTAAAAGTTTTTCCTTTTTCAAGGTCGTCAAAAGAATTGAAATTTTTTTATTATGCTGATTTACAAGTACGGAAACAGTTGCCTCGTAAAGTTTAGTAGATTATATAAAGAAATGTGACTTAATACGGTATTTTAAAAAATAAAATGTTTTTTGAAGTCCCTGTAAAATATAGGTATAACTCAGTGTACGTGCTTATATAAAATATTTATCTGCTAGAGAAATAATAGTCTAATATTTCGTATAATTTCTATAATCGATCCTTATTTTCAAAAGAACAATCCGTTTATGTATCGTTTCTTATAAGTCTAACTTTCGCCTACTATGATAAAATCTCTAACTTAAATTGTCCAATCTTAGCATGACACACTAAATATTTATTGACTTAAGGTGTTCTAATTCACCATGCTTCCGTGCGCCATACTGATTCACTGTATTTCTTTACTTGGTTATTTGAACTGCTGATTATCCTAATTAGATCTCACATGAACAAGCAAGCACTACTGGTTCATGCTTACTCTATTTCAATTCAAGCCTACTAGATTCAAACCAAATGTTCCGATGTCAACAATTAACCCACAATTTTGTAATGATATAGTATTCCAAGGCACATACTATAGTCGATTCTCGCATGTCGCTATTGTTCAATATTTCTAATAAGACTAATATCGTCGACGTATTTTGATTACCCTACATTCAACATCTTAACTCCAGACTGTAAATTCCTTCATACAATATCCTTAACTAAACTCTACTGATTATAACGCTAATTGTTATTTCGTTTCTACCATTCTTACTTTAAATCATCTCTTAGTATTTATCATACTATTATAATGCATTTCTTAATAGCTATGGTCCCAACTTAGACCAAGTAGAGATATGGACCCGCTGTATTTTACCCTAATGGTACTGAGTACCATGTTGCAGTTATGGTAAGGCAACCCGAGTTACTGTCTGACCCATTAATATGTCAACTAACGTTTGTAGTAGAGTATTCTGGTTAACATTGTAATTCATTCAAATCAATTATATAGTATTCAACTAGGGTTACTAAGATCACGGTTTAGAGAGTTATTATAAACCTTAGATAAGGAAGCATTGTGTGGGATATTATAGAGATGCGTGGTTCCAAAGCCGATCGACTTCTTATGTTTTGGATCATAACTTATTTCTAGGATCGTTCTTAGCATCATCATTCTTAAGTCTAAGATCACGTCTTATTTCCAAATCATAATTATTACATAATCAATACTTATTACTAAATCCGTACTTATGTCTAAAGTCAACTCTTGATCGTTATCGTTACTTATGTCTAAGATCGTGACTTATGTTCAGGATCATCACTTATAACTGAGATCAATACCTATGTTCATGATCATCGCTTATGTTTAAATCATCACTTATGTCTAAGATTGTGACTTAGAGGCAAAATTGTAACTTATTTTCTAATATCATGGCCTAATTCTACATTTCTGCCGTGGATCTAAAGCCATGCTCTGAAGATCGTACTGTCGGCACGTAATATCTCTTGAACTCATTTTGAAATTAAATCCAAGTGATCGGCAGTGTCCGATGTGCTGCGCCACCACTCTTCTACATCCACTTGTAGAAGAATCTCAAGTCTGAGTGTGGTGGTGGTGGAGCATGTGGCTGCTGATGTGGTTCTGCCACAACTTGGGCAATGACGAGTAGTGCGTCGGTCAGGGCCTGGAGAAGCAGAACCTGCGGTGGGGCCCCATTCTCAGAGTGATTCCTATTGCCGTTCCTACCGTTTTCTTCTCGGCGACATGTTTGCTACGACAAGGAAAATTGTCAGTTTTTGTCAAGGGCATTTCCGAAAATATATAAACTTAAGAACCAGAAAACAATTACATACAAATAAATAAAAACGAAAATAGAAACCAACCGTGCCACTAGTTCGATCGTCACTTAGTCTAAATCAAACCTATTCTAAGGTCAAACTTAGTCTCAGATCACAGCTTATGTCTAGAATCAAACTTAGTCTAAGATCAAACTTACATCTACGATTGAAACTTAAGTCTATAGTCATCTCTTATGTCTAAGATCATATCTTAATTCTCTGTTTTTTCGCAGTAGATCTAGAGCCTCGGGCTCTGGTACCACCTGTAGCGTCCTGTCCTGAACCCTAGGATCAGAACCGCAACGCCCGCCATATTCCGCTAAGGGATATACAAGGCATCTATACGAATCCCTGCACTTATCAAAATGACAGAGTATTCGATTGCGAAAGCAAAATAAATCAACTCAAAACCCTAAATCGAAAGTAAAATTCATAAATCACAAATAGTCAACATCAAGTCAAAATCCCCTAAACGACATCGTAAAGTGCAAAAATGGAATCCCTAAGCTAAGTCCTCAAATGAAATAATAAATAAAATAAAACTCCTTTAATTCTTGATCATCAATCTCCCATCAGTCTCTACGAGTCCCAGTGAGCCCACTCAGAGTCTTCTCCAACCCATATATAATCGTACCCTGATTCGTCTGCAAGAAAACATAACAAACGGTGTGAGCGACAAAAACGTCACTCAGTAGGTACCCTGCCTGCATCGGCCCTGTGAGATCATACACGCAAGGACAATAGTGAAATACATATAAGTAAAGTAATAAGAAAAATAGATTGTCCATGTTTTCACAAATACGCATAACGATCATAACTTCTTAAAACAATCAAAACACAAAATCATGCAAAATGAGCATGAAATGCAATGTCACATACATGATGCATGATAAGCCTAAGTTCTTAGAAACATACATCGTATCATGCAATGCATGACCCCAGGACCTAACAGAACGGAACGGAACAAAACGGAACAGATATGCGACTTAAGTCTCGCATACCCTAACAGAACATAACAGATATGGGACTTAGGTCTCGTATACCCTAATAGAACTGAACAGATATGCGACTTAGGTTTCGCATACCCTAACCAAATAGAACAGATATGTGACTTAGGTCTCGCATACTCTAACAGAATAGAACAGATATGCGTCTTAGGTCTCGCATACCCTAATGTAATGTCGTGATGCATGAATGCACAGAAGTCACATACACGGAGTATCCTTCATTTCCTTTATTTCCTTTTCTTTCCTTTTTTTCCTTTCTTTTTCTTTTCCTTTTCCTTTTCCTTTTTCCTTTCGAACTTTGCCCTCAGTTCCTAAATCCATGCTATTCCAACTTCAGCCGCCTCCCTACCCTATCCTCCCTCCCTCGGCCCACTCCCCTCCAGCCGCCCCCTCCCTCACACCCACTCCCTCAACCGCCATTATCACGGCAGCACGTGCTCATAACCCACCACCATCGGCCACGCGCCGCCATCATCAACACCTCCAAACTATTTTCGTTATTCACATATACATAAAAAAGTACAACCTTTTGATACTATTCATACGAAAATAATATCATACATATATATACATATGCGATCATATATACGGATATACAATTCATCACATACACAAATACTCCACGAATCAAACATCTATATGAACACAAATACTTATGCACGATCTCGGTTCCGTATGGAAATTAAAGATTATAATTTTACATTAAAAGGATGTCAAGGGGGCACCTACTTGGTAATTACTACGTGTTGAAAGGTTGATCGAACAGGTGGTGCTCTCCTGAAACCGTCGGCCTTGAGGCTTCTTAGTAGCAAGAAAGCGTTCTCTTTTCTTTTTTCCCTGCAAGAGCGGCTGTTTGTTTAATGGGGAGGGAGGAGAGTTCTTCCTACTTAAATAGAAATTTTATTAGGGTTTAGGGAAAATTTCCTAATAAAATTAGGTTTAGTAACTAATTAAGCCTTAATGACTCTTTTGTCTTTCATTAAAAAACAGGATATAACATTTGGAAAAATGCATTAAAGTGATTTAGAAAATGCTCCAAATTTATATAAAGACATGTAAGAATGTTGATTGGAGAAATGAGTGAAATTTGGATTAGATGGGGGTGAGACCACACTCTGAATTATGTAGTGACCGAATGTTTGGTGAGAGAGATCAAATATTTGTTGATGAATTTTTAGTTTGGCTCTGAGTTTGGCCGGATTCTGAAGCTTTTGTTTTGTGATTAAACGCTTCACTGAACAGTCAGTGTCATTTATCAAATGTTTGGTGCAGAGTTTGGTGTCAAAAGTTCGGTCATAACATTTGAAAATTTCAAATCCAACGTCCATCCGACAGACTAACTGTTTGGTCGGTAGCATAGAACATAGTTTTATGTTGTCTTTTGACAAAATGATGCAACGTTTGCAACTTGGGGTACCTCCTTTCAACCTTAAACAGACATACACTATCTTTGGACGTGCCATTTTGCAGAGATGTGTCAAACTAAATTTTTTTTGTTAATTATAATCTATAAATACAAGAATCATAAGGATTTGAAGATATGCTTTTGAAAGTAATTTGAAAAAAAATTGGAGAATCTTGTGAAAACTTGTAAAATTTCTTTCACTTCCTCCTTCTCTCTCTGATATTAAACGCTTCACATAGACAAGTTAAATTTCTTCTTATAGAGTAAACGAAAAGAAGAAGCCATTATATTCTAGAAAGCATTTGCTAGTAGTCAAAATTGATCATTTTTGGAAACAAAATTGCTTTAAGGATAGTGTCACACCTGTTTGTTATTTCTTCTTTGCTTCATTTTCTTTCTATTTGGTTATAATATATTTGTTTCTTCCCTACAATCTTTTGTGTTTTAAAATAAAATTTAAGAAAATTTGAGAATTACTTATTTGATGTTAGCTTCCAATTTCTTTGGTCTTCAACTTAGTTTTATTGGTTTCATCAATGGTTTATCATCCATCATGTCTAAATTTCTAACAATTTCAAAGCATTCTTGATTGCATGGCTACCAAACAACTCATGGTTTCGGTATATCCAAGTTGGAGCCTTTAAGGGCAAGTACTTCAAGAAACGGTCAAAAGTGTTCTGCTCTCATTCTCTGATTCAGCAAATTGTGAGGGTTTAATCTTCAAAGAAAATAGCATCAACTACATGAGAACCACTCCTATGTCATTGACATGGTTTCTCTGAGGACTTGGCAACAAGAACATTTGCAAAGAGATCAACAAGCTATCACCTTCACTTTTTGGTCTGTTTAAACTGAAATTTCATTAAGGTGTTGAACTCTAATTCTTGAGATAATTAAAAGTTTCATAGATTTCAAGGAAGCTCAGAATGATGTATAAAAGACAAATATGAATTCAGCAGTTATTGTCAACAAAAAAAGAGGAAAAATCAATTGGAATATCAACATGGTGAAAGACAAGAAGATCAGTGCGGTCATCATCTTTTTAAAGGTAACCTTGTTCCTAGTGCAACAAAACGGACGGGACATTATGTCTACCAAGTACATTGCAACCAGTATATATTTATTTCTTGAAATTAAAGAAATAAAAAATTATAAACAAATTTACTTTGAGAATCCACAAGGAACCCAAGAATTTGAAAAGTTGAAAGTGCCCTTAAAGTTAACCTTTTCTATAAGGCTAGAGTTGGCAATATATTCCACATCCCTATTGTCTAAAGGAATTTGGTGTCTAAGTCCCTGGCAAACAAGGCTAATATTGTCTATTTTTTGTACTACTTATGCAATCTTTAGACTCTTAATAGGTCAGCATCTAGTTTTTATATGTGATCGATTCACTTGTCTTATGAATTTTGAGATAAGATTTTGAAAATGCTAATACTATTAAGAGAATAAGAAAAGATGAATATTATCATCGTTAGAATGACTAAAAGCATGTATCACATGTTTTTGTTTATGATTTGTGGAAAAACTCTATGCATGTATTTAACTGTGGTTAAATATATGACAAGATTTAGTTTGATGTCTTAATAAATTTTTTTTGTTTCAACCATGATTGTGAGTTTTGTAGCGGGCTAGTTCATTTGCATTGAGATTTCTAGTTAAGAAGAAATTCGTCTAGATATTCAAATATGAAGCATGTTAGTTGTGCACACTACTCAAAGCATTCTGTGGTTAATAAAAAATCTAAGAGATTGAGATTTAATAGTTTGCTTTCTTCTTTACAAAAATATAGATTCATGTTGAAAATAAAATGGCTAAAACTAGTTATTTTTGTGATTTTATGGTGGTACATGAATGAAAATTTTTAGTTTTAGATATTTGATGTCATTATGGATATGTTAAAAAGTGTTTTGTGGGAAAACATAGAAATCATTTAAGATGAAGGATTCCTAAGTTCTTATGTTACCGTTTAAATTAACTTTATATAAGTGCTGTGAGTTGGACTTATCTGCTTGAGTTATTATTTATAGAATACATTTCAAAAATGAGAAATCAATTTTATGCTAGATAACACTTGGTATAGTTGGATATAATTTTAGAATTAATGGTTGAGTCAATAATTGCCATTTGAAATTTGATTAACATGCAATGATTTTGAAACATGAGCATAAACAATAGTGTAAAGAAAAAGATGAATATAGAGGATATTATGATATCTAGAATATTTATTGATTGAAAATTGTATTGGTATACAAGTGTAACTCAAGAAAGTATGTAAACTTGTTTATGATATATTGCTTGATTATACACCTCTATATAATAGTAGAAATGTGTAAGTCAATAATCTTTAGTATGATGTTGATGTCAATTTCATCACAAAAATAAATATATTTTATGGATTGTGAGGCTTGATTTACCATAGCATGTAAAAATATTACATAAGTTTAGTGCTTATGCGTTTAAATATTAGTGATGAAACATAATTTGTTAAGATTATGATATAATTGAAAGAGCAAAAGGTTGGTTTCTAATGAACCTTTGATCATAAGGAAATTGTTGGAGGTTATTCCTAAATGACATTAAGAGTTAAGTCTATGTTTATTGTTGAAAGCCTTTTGAGTTGAATAATACCTTATCTTGTTTTTGATTACATGATGATTAATTCAAAGTTGTGTAGTAGACTATTCATTTGGTGAAATGAATGTTGTACTAAAGGAATAGAGTCAATGACACATTCTTCTGTGACTTTGGAATACGATGGAATAAAGCAAAATGACTTACTACATTTGTTGCGCTTCTTATATTTTGAAGTAGCAGGCGATCGATACAGCTTGACACAATTTTTATTATGGGTCATCAGAAAACAACCTTTGTGTGTTTCTAAAACATGCATATGGTCGCATACATCCGATCACTCCCATACCCCGCCATAGGCGGGAGCCTCTAAGACAATGAGGTAATGTCGTTGTCGTAATATTGTAATTTAGCTCAAGTAGCATTGTATATGATTAATGTTGACATGAAATTATGAAGAAATGCAAGAGTTTTGTCCTTCATATTTGTTTAAAAGTAAATTTATTTTTAGAATGTTGATGTGTGGCATGTGAATACCTTGTATATGTTGTATAACTTCTAAAAAAATTAGAAAGTTTAAGCAGAAAATTAGATCAATACTAAAATGGTTGTTAGCTTATTGCTCTAATTGGTTGATTTTTTTGTTTCAAGCTTATGAGCATGATAGGCTTTCTTGATGTATGTTTCATTTTGCTTGAATGATATGTGCTGGCAAAACTAACTCCATTACATTTCTTGGAGGCGTTGCTTCATGAAAATATTTTATTGTATTTGAGTTTGATAGTTTTGTTGATAAATACAAAAGTTAATATTTCCAAGCTTATTTATAGCTAGTCTTTATGGACTAATGAGATGCTTTATTGAGTGATTCATTGATAGAAATCAACGAAAGGCAAAGACTTGAAAAGGTGATAGTAATTGATGAATGATACAACATTTTGAATTGCTTATGAGTTTCTTTGGAGTATATTATAAACATATGAGGTCTATGAGAATGGTTCGGTAAAGTTTCTGCGGATAAATCATAGACAATATGAGGCTATGAGAATGATCCGGTAAGAACTTAGGGTAAGTTAATTCTTATGATATCAACAGGGATGGGATTATTCCATTTGATGTGATCTCTTTGTGATAGCAACCCAACCTTTATCAGTAGAGATCCTACAAAGGAGGTTCAATAAGTAGAACAAGTCATGCAAGAGTTCTAATTAGTACCATCAAACTTGTTCCTCCCTATGATGTTGATGTAAGACAGTACTTGCTGCAAGTTTTTGAACGTGAAATTTTAAGAATCTCTTAATGATATTCATAGTATATGTATGCTGGTGTAAGTCGTGCACACATGATGAATTTTACATATATAAGTTTGGATGTGTTGCCATTTCCTATGAGAGTTTGAAATAACTCAGTAGAGCGTTTATGATATGTCTTTTGGTTGATCATATAAAGAGTAGTGAAATATGATTCAAGACGTCTATCTCATCTTATTTTCGTTTATATACTTTCATTTGTACTGAGTGGTGATTCAAGACGCACGTCATCTTATCCATTATGTGTTGTTATCTTTGTTCAGTATCAGAGAGGCTAGTTTATAATTGTTCATGGATGTCCTTTTATAAATATAGATCATATGGGCGTTTGTCAAGAAAAAGCACATAAAAGTGCTTTAGAAAGTCCTCCAAATTTATACAAAAACATGTAAAAAGATTGATTGGACAAAATAGTGAAACTTGGATTGGATGAGGTGAGACCATAGTCTGAATTTTAAAGAGTCCGAACATCTGGTGAGAGAGATCAAATGTTCGGTGATGAATTCTGAGTTCGGTCTCTATGTTCAGTCTGATTCTGAAGTTTCTGTTTTGCAACAGAACGCTTCACCAGTGAAGCAATTTACCAAATGTTTGATCCAAAGTTTGGTGTTGGATTTTTAGTTGCAACATTTCAAAATTTCAAATCTAACGAACAGCAAAATTTTATGCTACCTTTTGATGAAACGATACAACTTCTGCAGGTTGAAACGTACCCTTTCAGCCTTGAACAATCATAGACTAACTTGTGAAGTTTAATTCTGCAAATAGGTGTCAAATTAACTTCTTTATTTGAATTAGAATCTATAAATACAAGAATCATTTGGGTTTGAAGATATGTTTCTAAAAATACTTTGGAATAACTTTTTGGAGACTCTTACGAAAACCTATAAAATTTCTTCCTCTTTTTCTTTTTTTTCCCCTGACATTAAACAAATCAAATAGATAAGTTCAACATTCTTCTCGAAGAGCAAACGAAAAGGAGAATTTGTTGTATCTTACGAAGCATTTGCTAGTAGTCGATCTTGTTCATTGGTGGAAGCAAAATTGCTTTAAGGACAATGTAACACTTTTTATGTCTCGCCTATTTCTTCTTATTTGTTTTATTTTCTTTCTATTTGGTTATCATATCTTTGTAATATTTCCTACAATGTTGTGCATTTTCAAATGAATTTTAAGAAAATTTGAAAATTACTTCTTTGATGTTCCCTTCCAATTTTCTTTGGTCTTCAATGTAATTTTATCAGTTTCATCAATGGTTTATCATCTTCCGTACCTAAATTTCCAAAACATTCATGCATATTTTCTAGTTAAAAACCTAACACCAAATTCAGTGAAAGAGAACATCTTGGGGAAAAATTTCAGCATGTAGTTTAGCGTGGACTATTTGATTTAAGGCACAAGAGGTTCCCTATTCAAAGGGTGGAATAGCGAAAAAGTAGGAAGGCGTGGTGCTCCAATTATTCTATAGTATGATATGAAACAGATTCCATCACTAACCCTAACTACCAAAACATAGACCAAGCAGTCACAAGAGAAGAAATAATATGGGTCGATCCCCTCGTGAACGGCACACGGAGACTATCTGTTGAGTATTTTCTGGATGATGGTGATGTAAGATTTGGCATGTAGTATGTCTAGTAAATGTAGTGGAATTTATCGTTATAATTATAATTTGTCTTTTTTCCCTTCATACCAAAAATGATATTTGCACAAAATAGTGATAACATTTGTTTAAACGACTTATGTCATTAACATTATCAGAATGAGTGTCATAGTATAACATACTTTTAGCAACTTTGTTGATGCAGATAATTTGAGTAAATCTAATCCAAAAATGATTTACGTTAGAAGTCACATATCATATCATAATTACAATCACAAATCATGATTATAATCATCAAACAGCACAAAAGACCTAACAAGAAATTAATGTCTAAACATGAATACATATTTAAACATTTATAAAGAACGGGTAGAGATTCGTCACACCACCATCACAGTGGTCGATTATGTTAAGATGTATTCATAAACAAATATACACAGACACATATTGTGATGATTCATAAAATTAATTTTATTTAAAGGAGTAAAATGGCCATTTAGTAAATAGGATTAAAAAAAGGAAAAGAGGGAGTTAGAGTTTTGAGGTAACCTGCGAACAGTTATCCCAATTTATGCAGCAGAAAGTTATGGATTAAAGAGAGTGGGGCAAAAGAAATATAAGACAATCAATTTCGATGTGCACCTTCTCTCTCACTAAAGAGAGTGAGGCAAAAGTTTTGAGGTAACCCTCTTGCACCTTGTCTCTCACTATATGACAATCAATTTCGATGTGCTTCGTTCTCTCATGAAACACAGGATTCTCAGCTATATATATTGTACTCTTGCAATCACAAAACAACTCAACTGGTGTCTGTCTTCCCAGTTCTAAATCCTGCATCAGATAAATGAGCCATTGTATCTCACAAGTTACCATGACCATAGCCCTATATTCAAGCTCCGCAGACGATCTAGACACTGTTCCCTGCTTCTTGGCCTTCCAATACAGCAATGAATCTCCAAGATATACACAGTAACCTGTTATAGATCTCCTGGTTTCATTACATCCCCCAGTCTGCATCAACAAACGCTTTCAATCTCAAATTACCTCCTCTTGGAAACAACAGTCCCTGCACAATCGTCCCCTTTAGATATCTCAGTACTCTATGAGCAGCTTTTAAATGGTTGTCTGTAGGACAGTCAAGAAACTGACTGAGCTGTTGCATCGAAAATGATATATCAGGCCTGGTAATAGTCAAGTAAATCAGCTTGCCAATCAATCTTCTGTATTGTGAATTGCCTGCCAGCAAAGGAGAGTCATTGTGACTCAAGCTTCCGTGGCTTTCCATGGGGCTCTTAGCTGGTTTAGATCCCAAAAACCCCGTCTGTTCCAGAAGTTCTAGAGTATATTTCCTCTGATTAATATGAAGGCCTCCTGAGGCTCTGGCTACCTCAATGCCAAAGAAAAATCTCAGTTCTCCAAGATCCTTAATTCTGAATTCCTCGTGCAGTGCTTGTTTAATATCATCAATGGCCCCTCATTGTCACAAGTGACAATGATGTCATCCACGTAAACCAAAAAAACCAACAAAGAAGACTGCACCTTCTAGGTGAATAGTCACATTTGGACTGTCTGAAACCCTTGGACACTAGGAACTGTGTAAGTCTAGTGTTCCACTCTCTGCTGGCTTATTTCAAGCCATACAGAGACTTTTGTAACTTGCAAACAAGGCCTGGTTCTGGGAGATACATACCTGGGGGTGGAAGCATGTAAATATCTTCATGCAAGGACCCATGAAGAAATGCATTGTTTACATCCAACTGATGGATATGCCAACTGTATCTAGCTACAAGAGCAAGGATGACTCTGACTGTAGTCATTTCTGCCACTGGTGAAAAGGTGTCCTGATAGTCCACTCCATACTGCTGAGTATACCCATTTACAACCAACCTGGCTTTGTACCTCTCCACCTCACCATTGGACTTTAACTTCACCTTATATACCCACCTGCAACCAATAGCCTATTTATCTGGTAGCAATGGCACCAGACTCCAGGTTTGATTAGCTTCCAAAGCTGCAAGCTCTATAGCCATGGCCTCTTGCCAGGCAGGAGAGCTAGCTGCTTCTGTATAGGAACTAGGCTCCACCTGTGTACCAAGACTTAATGCATATGCTTTGTATTCTGGAGATAATGATGCAAATGTTATATAGTCATGAAGAGGATAGAGAGAAGTGGAATTTTTAGATGACACGGATAGTTGTTAAAATAGGTGATTACAGTAATAATCCTGCAAGTAGGATGGTTTTTGTCTTATGCGTGTGGATCTGGTGCTTTGTGGTGCTGCATCTCTGATGATATTATTTCTTGGTATGGTCAGGTCAATAACCATGTCTCCAGATGCCAACTGATGCAAATGAGAAGTAGAGCTGACTGTGGATGGAGAAGAGTAAGAAGGTGAAATTGATTCAGAACAGTCGTATGGCTGAGTATAAGGCTGTGTGGATGGCATGGGTAGAGCGTCAGACGGTACATAATGCTGGTCAGATGCGTGTGAGGGTGATGAGCTCGAAGGATCAGATGTCAAGTCAGCAGGAAGGAGATCAGGTATTGTGGGGGTCGAATGATCTGAGGCTGAGATTTAGGTAGTGAGGCTGTGGTTGAGGGATTAGGTACTGAGGCTAAGGGAGAACTGTTTTGGGAAGGTGTCATTGTATGTTGGAAGGGAAAGTTTGTCTCTTGAAATGTTACATCTCTTGAAATAAAAACATCTTTGTTGACAAAGTCCTGTAAGATGTAGCCCTTGGTAGTGTATGAGAACCCTAGGAAAATACATCTTCTTGCCCTTGGTGCAAATTTTTCTTTGTGTGCATGAGTATCAGTTACATACGTAAGACAACCAAAGATTTTGAGTTGGTTGTAAGAAGGTGGCTGGTTGTAGAATAGTTCATGGGGAGTTTTCTAGCTAAGTAAAGGGGAAGGAGTGAGATTGATAAGGTAAACCGCATGCTGCACACAAAAACCCCAGTACGAAGATGGGATATTGGACTGAAACTTAAGGGCTCTAGCAACAGATAATATATGTTGGTGTTTTTTCTCAACCACACCATTCTGTTGTGGTGTGCTAACAGAGCTTGTCTGATGTATTATGCCTCTATCAGCATAAAAGGAAGACATATTAAACTCTTGCCCATTGTCTGTTCTAATATTCTTGATAGGGGATTTAAAGTGAAGTTGAACATATTGATAAAAGCTTTGCACAATGTTTCTGGTCTCAGCTTTGGATTTCATTAAGTAGACCAACAATATCTACTATAGTCATCAATGATAGTCAAGAAGTACTGCTGTTTGTACAATGTAAGGTATCTGTAGGGACCCCACATATCCATATGCATAAGAGAAAAAATAGTAGGGGACACAGATTTTGATACAGGAAATGGGAATCTTTTCTGCTTAGCTAAAGGGCATACAGTACCTACATATAAACTGTCAGGAACATGTACATTCTGATTGTTTTTCTGGATTTCTTTTATTCTTGAGCTTGACATATGTGCGAGCCTGGCATGCCACAGCAATGGATCTGATGCAAACACCACACATGCTTTTGGTACTGAAGAAGGATTATATGGCTGAGAGTTTGAGACCTTGAGAGATCCATGAAGATGATACAGTCCTTGGTTCACTTCAGCTGAACCAATCATCTTCTTGGTTCTTAGGTCCTGAGTCAAGCAAAGGTTGGAATGAAATGAGATGGACAATGTGTTTGATTGTGTTAACTTGCTGAGAGATATCAGATTAAATGCAAATGAAGGTACAAAGAATACATCAGTAAGTTCCAGATCATTGTTCACTCTTACTGTTCCAATGTGGGTGACTTGGACTAAGGTTTTATCTGGCAGCTTTACAAAAATGGTATCAACTGGTTTATAAGAATCAAACAAGGCAAGGCATGAGCACACATGATCACTAGCTCTAGAATCCAATATCCATACGTTTAAGTTTTGGTGCCAGAACTTGCCTGAGTTCTTATCAGAATCACTAGCCCTCTGCGCTGTCATGATGGCATGGCTACTGGCAGTGCCCACGGAGACTTCTGAACCACTTCTGCTCTTCTTTTCTTGATGCTCCTCCAGTAGGTTCAATAGCTGAGAGTACTGATCCTGTGTCAAGGCTGGCAGAATCTGAGGTGTGGCTCCCACAACATCCTTACTTCCTACCTCATAGACTTCCGTTCCTTCACAGTCAGCCTGACTCATCACTTCTCCATAGGGCTGATTGCCACCATCTCTAATCACCAAATTTACATGATTCTTGGGCTTGAAGCCGGGGGGATATCCATGCTTCTTGTAGCACCTATCTACAGTATGTCCTGTCATTTTACAATGAGTACAATAGGGGACTTTCATGCTCGTCTGGCCAAACTTACCATTGCCTCTACCAAAACCCTTCCAAATGGCCTGGGTAACACACCTGCAGCATTGTTGTTGACTCCTCTAAAACCAAACCACTGCCTCCTCTAGGTATAAGTTTAAGATTCATAACAGACGTTGGAAAATTCACAGAGGTATTCTGTCCAACAGAATAATTCATTTTCCTCTCTAATTTCACAGCCATAGCGAAGGCAGTCTTTAGATCAGGCAATGGTGAAGTGAGAAGCACTTGAGCCTTCACCGCTTCGAACTTATCATTGAGTCCCTTCAAGAACTTAATCACGCATTCATTTTCCACAAACCTATTAATCTGTGCTGTAATGTTACAAGAACGTGTACAAACACAACTAGGAACGGATCTCAATACAGACAACTCTTTCTATACACCTTTCAATTTAGTGTAGTATTCAGTAACTGAGACATTATCTTGCTTAATTGTGTAAAATTCTTTCTGCAAATCAGAAAGACAAAATGCATCTGCATTTCCATACCTAAACCTTAGATCATTCCATATGTCCAACGCATTATCTAGCCATGTAACACTCTGTGCAATATTTGGAGTTAGAGAATTTACCAACCAGGCAGCAACCATATTGTTTGCTTTGATCCAGGCATTGTATCTGTACGAAGCAATTGCCGGCTTTACCAGTGTTCCATCAATGAACCCCATCTTATTCTTCGCCTCCAATGCTCTCCTCGCACATGTGCTCCATCCATGAAAATTCTGGTCATCTAAAACAAGCTGAACAAACACCAAGGATGGATTATCACTCGGATGAATGAAATAAGGATCCTCTGACGGATCCACTGCTGCAGTAACTGTATTGTTCCCCGAACTAGAAGGTGATGAATTGTTCGTAGCCATGAATGTTCCGAAATTCATTAACCACGCTCTGATACCATGTGAATTTTAACGATTGAACAATTGCAATTCATCAATTGCAACAACAGAATCAAGAAACCAAAGAAATCAAACAAATACACTAAGAATTGAAGCAAGAGAAGAATAATCGAGGTGAGGAAAAATTGGAACAACAATGGAGAGCTATCTGATTGAAAGGTAACCGTCAAAAAATGATACACTAGAATGGCAGCATTTCTCAGCTGCATTCTGTTTTTATTCAGGTAGAAAGCACGTGAAATTACAAGAAAGTCCCTACTTAACCGTTGCCTCATATGTATCCAACAGGGGCAAAAGCGTCATTTCACCGTCTGTTTAAAATTCCCGCGCTTCCTCTTCGTTCTCCTGCAGCACAGTTGCTGCAACCGTTGTTTGCAGCTGCACCCTCCGTTGGCAGCCTGCTCATCACCATGATCACGTGCCCATTCAGCAAAACAGCAACTACTCTGCCAATCTAAACCGCTTATTTCATGATTCCTCAACTCCTTAACTCAATCCAGCCTCTTCCAGCTCACTAACTTCGACACGCACATGCACACATGTGTACAAGTGCAAATAGAAAAATATACACCTGCTGCGCACACAGATGTATATATATACACATTACACATACATGTATGCATTTTTTTTAATAAAAGGAGCGATGCCTCCTTATTTTTATTCAAATGCCCTCACTTATGGCGAAGGAATACCATTATTACAAAGAAATAGATGCATAAAAGAACGAAAGAAGATAATGGTCGAAAAACAATGCTATTACAACGGCAAGGACAAGGACGGTGTTCAAAAGGTGTATGATATGCCTCATTAAAATCCTGCACATAAATGTATATATACACATATATACATATATATATATACCATCTACATATATATATATATAACATATATATATACACACACATACATATATATACTTGTGTGTATATGAATACATATACATATATATTTGTGTGTATATGTCTATATATATGTATGTGTATGTGTGTGAGTATATAGATGGATAGATATACTTATATATGTATCTACACATATGTGTTTTTTTCTTATTTATGTATTTTTTGATACACGTCACGGGGGACATTGATTCGATAGGAGTTCGCATTAGACAATTTAGTGCGCACGCCATCAATCTTTAGCGTTGAGGGTATTACCGAACCGTCATCAATATATTTCGCAAAACCACCACTTAGATGAAAATAAAGCATTTAGCATTGTTCCATAAAGACAATTTGTGTTATTTGTTACTGCCTTCCGAAAATAAAGTCTCTATCATTGTTCGAAAAAGCCAATTTGTGTTATTCGTTTCTCTAACTTAAAAATATTGTTTAACTAACTATTTAGTCAAACATCAATTAAAACCTAAGTTTAAAGTATTTAATGAACTACTTTGTAAAAATCGTAATTCATATCATTCATGACCAAATTTTAGCGAATAATGTGTAAAGTAACTCAACAATTTGATTTTAAGCAGGATTTGACCAACTATATATTTGATTAACTATACAATATTTTTGAAACAGAATACCTTAGCATATATTTGTTTTCGTTTTTCGGCTTACAATGTGGACCGATTTTGTGGGTAAATCGTTTTACATGTAGGATCTTTGATTTGATAACGCATCAAATGGAACTTATAGAGAGCTTGAAGCATAAATTTCTTCTTAATGTATATTGAACATAAAAAATTATTGGTCCCGAAACAAGAAGAATATTTTAGGCATAAGATTTTTCCATCCTCACATCTCATTTTGATTTGTGATTATAGTTGTACTGTCACTCGGTTTGAATCTTTTGAGGAAATATAAGTTTAGGAATATGCGTTCCCTCCATCACTTAGGTAAAAGCGTATCAAAATAGGAGAAATCAATCCAATAAATAAAGCAAATGGAATAAAAGGTCAGCCACAGGTTGAAAAGGTTTTCAGTCATTGTTTTGAATCGATATATTTATTTGCGGCTGGTTAGTTACAACCTTAATTATTTGGACTTAACGCTCCATAGCACAAGAAAACTTTCCATCTTGAATAGAAGCAAAGACACATTCTTTTTTGACTTTAGAATATGATAAAATAAAACCAAATGACTCAATAAATTAGCTGCACTTCTTATATTGTAGAGTAGCAGTTGATTAATACTGCTTGACGCAATTTTTATTATGGGTCATCGGAAAACAACATGTGTGTCTTTCTAACACATGGGTATGGTTACGTACATCCGATCTTTCCATATTTTGACAAAAACAAAAGCTTCTAAGACGATAATGTAATGTTGTTGTTGTCGCTGTCTAGCACAAAGAAAATAAGCACACACTTCCCTCGTCATCTTCGCACGTGTTGTTAATTTTTGAATCTACAATCGTAAAACAACGAAACTAAGCAATCAACAAGTAACAATGCTTAAGAAACGAATTGATGGAAAAGAAATTGAATGCTGCAACAGAAACAGCAAGCTTGCGCGCCAAGTCAAGCTATCAAAGACGGAGAGGAGCTAAGAATTTTGAGAAGCAAAATATTATTCCATCATCATCCAAATGTACAGCTGCCTATGCTATTTATACAACTAATGGAACTTCCTAGAAGGCCAAATATCACACGTGTATATATCGGTCGGTTATTCTCGTTCGTTGCATCCCCTCAGCTGCAGGGCTTATTTGATCCGACGTGGCATAGCTCCTGCTCACCTCTTTGACATTCCTCACGTAACACCTTCAGTTAGGTGAGCACCACACTCAATAACTGCCTCTAATCATATGCAGAGATCATCATTATTCCGCCTCTGCATCTTGCGCACCTGCCATAGCCTTGGCATGCCGAGTCTCCATGCCAAGCGTGCCACTGCTCGTGCCAACCGTGTCAATCTTGCCGCTACTCGTGTCAACCATGCCAACCATGCCACTGCTCGTGCCAACCGTGCCACTGTTTCCTTTCTTACGTGCCAAGTGATCAGATTCTTCAATACGTGTTTTTGTGTTTTGTTCGACTTGAAATAATGGAATTTATATTCGTTTGCATGCCATAAAAGTAGGAGCTATTAAAACTTGCGAAAGACTACTCCATTCCATGCAAGCTTCCAAGTTCCAAACCTAAGACAGGATAAGACATATAGAGAATATAAAATTTAGAACACGAATGAATAAGAGTGATTTTAAATTTAGATATAAATAAAATGATTTAGATATAAATAAAATGGATCAATACAGAAAATAAAAGGCGATGTATGTTTGTTCTACATCATTTTTTCCTATTTAGGGATTAACATCATTTATGTTTCCAATTTTAACTTTTATATTCGTATTGTTTTGTAACACCAAAAGCATAATAGAGAAAGAAAAAGTATGTAGAGATATAGTTCAATCGAAAACTATGATGTTATACTGGCAGCTGAGTATATGATCAACAATTTCGAAGTTCGAACTCTGACAGTGGTTTGAATTTAGATCCTTTCTTGATTTTGATGAGTAGCAAAAGCTTTGTCGATCGTGTACTATTTCCATAGCTTGGTTTTCTGTTAAAGGTAATTACGTTATTTAATGAAATTGTTTTTCTAATTTTTTTTATCTAAATCTTGTTCATTTGTTGCATTAGATGTTCATTTTGTATGATTAATGACAATTTGAAAGCCAAAATGGCTACGATTGAACGATCAAAATGGATATTTAGTATAACAAATTAATAATATTTGGATAAACATTATGATTTTAGAAGTTTCGATTGTTTTCAGCAACTATTGAAGAACATTTGGATAAAAAAATATGACTAGCTCTTTCTTTTTAGGCGTCCTCCAAATTTTGTTTGCTTTTGACAATTAACCTTCCAACATATTTTTAGTTTCAAACGTATTCTTACAATCAACCAATAAATAATGTAAGTGATGCAATAAAAGATAAAAATGGATATTGTGCATAGTTTAATGACTAGGCAATGTGTTAAATGATGCCTTCTTAAAAATTTATATTTTCTAACTCAAGACTAGAAAATTTATATTTTTTAACTCAAGAATATAAACCTGAAACGTATATTATAAAATATATTTTAATTCAGACCATCTGTATAATTCTATTGTCAAGACAGGGAAGACTTATGGAATTGAAGTCTTAATCATTGAAAAAGAAAAAGGTTCTCTTTTTAAGTGGGGAAAAAGTATTAAGGTTAATGTCCCTTGAAAACGGGATCAATTTTATGGTCGAAGAGGAATATCAGGGATTGGGTTAAGTTCTCATTGCAGATGTCTTAAAAGAGCTGCAAAGAAGTGAAATAGAGTGCTCATTGCTTCTTTCCAACAACACCATACAAGCATCACTTTTGATTGCCTTTTTCTCCGGGAAAAACGGCCATGAGTGCATAGGTAGAAAAAGTAATTAGCACGACTGAATTAAAATGTTCCACGTATTAAAATTTTTGTAAAAGTGATGATTAAAAAACACGAAAAGTAAAACAAAGGTGATGATTACTTTTGTCTTTATTTATTATATTGGCGAAGTCAGGTCCTCACCTGGAGCAGAAATGATCCAAATAATACAAAAAACCGTCAAAGTTTTGTGCAAACACAATTTGTTGCCAGAACCAATTGCCTAGGAATCTGCACGAGTTGAACAACGTTAGGAGGTCTCAGAGCTATTGCTTCGTAGAAAACCCTCTTACGGTCAAGTAAGTTATAGGTGTGCTCATGTTAATTTGCTGGAATTTCAGAGAAACATGTCTCAAGTTTTTGTTTTGGCTAGAATATTTGCAGAATATTTTCTGATTCGAGCGAACTTGGTCCTATGTCGAATGTTTCTTGCTCTTTTATGTTGTGCAGGCAGTCAATACATGTTGAGGACCTATGGAAGAGCGCCAAATGTCCTGTCAGACTCGTAACCTGCTTCTGTATGGCTGCCAGGTGGCGTCACGTGTCGTGTTGCAAGGTTAAACTTCTTGCTGGCAAGTGTTTATTGGCCGAGCAAAAGTAAAGAGGTGAAGGACCCAAGTAACTTGACAACTCGTTGAGAGTGGCTGAGTCACTTGTTGAGCCTGAGGTGACCGTTGTGGTCGTTGTGACATCAGTTTCCAGAGCATCTAGCCTTTGGTCAAGTTCGTTGGCCCTTGTGTTGGCATTGCTAATGCGGACATGAGATTGTGGTCGGCACCGATATGTTTTGCACCTCCTAGGTTTTGTAGACCCAGATGTGTGATTTGATCCAATTAACTGGGCGGAACTTTTAAACGGGGTCGGTGTCCATTGTTAACAGGCCAGACTGTTGGCACTTGTCTCTTAGTTAAAGGCACTGGGTTTGCCTTCATGAGATGCTCCTATGTCAAGCTTGCTATTTTAGATGGCGAGCCTAATATTAATGTAACAGGCGAACCTTCTTTCTATTGCACTGCCGCACCTCTTTGACGTTTCATGCTCGGATTTGATCTTTGGAAGGTAGTAATGATTATATTCATCGGGCATGTTTTAAAGCGATTTCAACTTTGGTTCTCAATTATTTCGTTGGTGTTTAAATTTTAAGGAGGAGAGACTCCAAAAATTGTGGTTCTCCGTAGAAATTTAAGGTCAACTCTCCTTCCTTCTCTTTCACTCTCTTTATTTTCCCCTTTGTTTCTAAAATTCCTTCTCCACTTGCAAATACTCAGTCTTTTATTTTCCTACGGCGCCTGCTTGTTTCCTTTGCTAGGAACTCCATGCTCGACCTTATCTCCATCTTCATCCACGATCAAGTAAGTGTTTCGTCCTCTTCTTTTTTTATTCTTCTTTTTTTCCAAGTGTTCGTCATGCCTTCATCCGCCTATTATGCTGATTCCGAGAATGTTTTTGAGTCTCTTTCTTATGTCATTGGCACAAGGAGGAGCGAATCCTCTACCTAAGTGGAGAGAACAGCTTATGAGGTAGATTTTTTTCCTCCTCTCTGGAGGCTGAGAAAGGCTATGGTTCCCTACTCTGAGCCTAGTGGTGATGTAGGGACGAGTGGTGGTCTTCTAACAATGGAGCCTCTAGCGTTGTCACTTACATCGACCTTTTAAGTAGCAGTCAGTGGTATCTTATATACCATAGTCCATTGTGCCCTCAACTCTTTCTTTAGGTACTATTCATACGGGTTCCCTGTCACAAAAAGTTCAGGAATCTTTTCGTTCTTTAAGCATTTTTGATCTAGTGCGCATTTGTTAACTACATAGGATAGATTATTCTCAGCACCATCCAATATTGCCCCTCCCTTGATAACACAGCTAATGACCCTCCTGAAGGATACGAGGTTGTTTATGAAAAGTACTTTAATTTGGGTTTCAACAGGTCTGTCTCAAAACCTTTGAAACCGATCTTAGACTTCTACAACTTAGGCTTCCACAAAATCAAGCCTAATGGGCTCAAGTCCATTATGTGCTTTCTGTTGTTTGTTCGGGCCACTGAGGCCAAGATTGATGTCCAAGTCTTCATAGGCTTCTTCATTTGTAGAGCCACTGATAGCTGGTATTATTTCATTAGGTGGACTCTTGTTGAGGAGCAAATATTGATGTGACTATATCGACCTTTACCATAAGTTGGAAAGGTCCGTTCTTTTATGTAAAGAAAGGTGGCGCTACTGACACTAATGCCTGGAAACCCAGCAAAGCCAACAATCTAGGATAGGCAAAGAGTTCTTTCAGAGAGCAAACATGGTCATCGACTAGTTAAAGGTGACTTCCTTGGTCCTTAAGAAAGCTGGTCTAGACCACTTACTGACAGGTCTCGACTTCAGTATGCCAAGCCAAGAAGACCTCAAGGTTATAAAGAGTAAGTGTCCGAACAAAGTGTACTTGTTCTTTCTTTTGTATATATTTTGTATCTGTCATTGATGTGCTCGGATTTTGTTTCTAGGAGCAATGTCTTCAACCAATAGACTGAACCATGTTGTGGCCATGAGATTGGCAAAGAGGCAAGGGAAACAACATGCCATCCTAGATTCAGTTGCTGAGATGGTGGTATTAGCTGGTGATCAGCCGCGAGGCTGAGTCATAAGGGATCTGGGCCAATTTGCACTGACCTAGCAGGGCAGACGGATGAGCAACTATAGGAGCTGCATGATCAAGAGACTCTTCTTGGCCCAGGTATGTCCTTTGGCTTTAAAGGCCTTTTTTGACATGTTCAAACTTGTCATTTTCTGAAAGGTTTGATGTTGAGGCGAACGTGCTCCCAACTGGTTCATAGTGCTAGGATGTCGTTGAGACGCAGCTGATCACCACTCAAGCGCCAACAGAAATAGAGACCATCATTGATTGAGTGACCTTGGCCCTAAGGTGAAGAAAAAGAACTGAAAATAGGGATCTTTCCTTAACTGCGGTCAATCAATCTTCCTTGCCAGACCCACCGTTCGCGAGCCACCTACACTTGCACAATGGAAAGAGATTAACGCGACGATCGCCTTCCTCATTGAGCTATTTTTTGAGACATTCTTACACCAACACCACAGTTTCAAAGAGGCTGAACATCATTTTTGATCTAACAAGCGATGCTCGCAGAGCTCAGCTTCTATCGCTCAATAGGCTGATCACTTCCTTGCACCACATTGTGCCTCTAGTAAGACTTTCATACGTTGGTTGTACCCTCTTGCTTAATCATTTTCAATGTCCAACTTATTTTTGGCAGTGTTTTTCAGTTCCGGGTTCAGCAACTAGAGATAGTGGTACGTGTCAGAAGCATGAAGATGCTTTCTAAACTGCACAGCAATAAGATGACAGGCTGGCCACTCTTACTAACCAATCCTCAAAAGATTTGAAGGCAGTCTGTTGAGGAAAAGAGTTTGAGTGATTTACAAATGCATGATTTAAATACTACGTGTTTACGAAATGCATGACAAAATTATTACTTGACACGTTTATGCGATAAACATGCCTTATATGCTTATATATATTGTTGCCGTACTAACAAGCCATAAAGCGTTAAAGCTTACATCATATGGAAAACATTTGTTTTCTTTGTACTATTTTCAGATGCCACAATTAATGAACTAACATAGTTCATTAAGTGGAGTGCTTAAGTTAATGAACTAACTAGTTCATTAAATGGAGACATATTTGGTGGAAGCTACATGGCAACAAATTTGGAAATGGAAAGTCTCCTCCCATTCAACTTTACATGCCATATATATATATATATATTCATATTCTTTTAAAAAGGCACAAACACATATATTCCTGTGTACTACCGATACGTTACATATATTACAAACGTACGCTGACGTCAGACCACTATATACACCTCATATTTATGAGTATATTCATGTCTTATATCATATGACATAAGTCATGGTGATAACAAAATTATAACGACATGTTACAAGGTCATAAACCGAACATTGTCGTATCGGGTGACTACCGAAAATTCACCGATGTGTCACACACTTGCCATATAAACATGGCCAGCCCATATACATCAAAAATAGCCCAAAATTTCGTGGCTTACATGTTAATATCAGACACTAAATCACTCCATGCTGGCACACACAAATCACCCACAATTTATGCTAAATTTGTGGAGAATTCAAAGACAACTTCATTAGTGCACATGTGCCATTTTTACTTAAGCTATTTGAGCTGAATATACACTTTATTTTATGTATATTATGTGTGACACAATATGTATTACATATGCAAGAATTTGAATTCAATCGGAGAAAAATCGCGTAATCGGTGAAAGTTGAAAATTCTGTTTTCTACGAACATACCACATGGAACTTTTTTTGGCATAAGATGTAACAGATATCTAGATACGTTTTACACATTCAATACATATTAAAGTTTTCTAGTAAATTCAAAATAGGGCTGATTTTTATTTACCAAATATGTGTAAATATTGTGCATTATTTGACAAAGCATACTAAAATGAAATTTCAGCACATGTCCATTCATTCTACACACATATTTTATCTTGATTGGATCCTAGGTGGAACTTATTTGGAATTTCAATTGATGGAGAATATGCCACACAAGATTGATGATATTGAAGAGGGCATCACACAAGGAAAGAGTTCAAATTAGACACATGTTGAAAATTTCAGCATGTGCTACTCATAGTGGGCGTTTTTTTGGTCTTAATGCACCTCAATTCGTCTCCAAATTCAAGGGATTGAAAGGTGACAGTATGGTAAGACTTTGACTACTTCTGAGCACATGTTTTGTAAGTTTTTTTCTAGATTTTACAGCTCATTAAAGGATGCCAAGTTGGACCAATCATCAAGTGACAAGTAAGCAAGGTCAAGTCATCCTTCCAATCATAGTGTGCCAAGTAAGCAAGATGGTGTCATCTCTACACAAGGCAATCTTCCAAGGACATTAAAGAGAATTCTCAAGAAAGGAAGAAGCCCTAGGGGGTGACCACATGTAAATAAAATGAGAAGAGTAGTGCAAACAAGGCCAAGGCTACAACTCACATTCTCTCAAGTGCAAGAAGCTATACTACTCTCTTCTTCTCTTTTTCTTTCTTCTTCTTGTTCTCTCAAGCTTATTGTTCTTATATTATACATATTAAATAGGCTTTGAATATACCACCCATACACGTTCATTGTTGTAAAAGGTTGATCAAGGTATGATCAAACCTTCATTCGATCGGTGGTGGTGTTCGCGATTGATTTGCTTGTTTGTTTTGATTTTAAAAAGGTAGAGTTGGTGTTTAAATCCAGTCACCGTTTTGGTAATGTGTTTTTGGTTTTTACTGATAACCGATGAAGGTGTCCTCGAAGACTGGAGTAGGTTGTTTTAACCGAACCAGTATAAAATCCTTGGTGTTCTTACTTTACTGCACTTTACTTTCAGTTTTCAGTTTTCTGCATTAAGTTCGTTGCAACGGTAAAAATAGTAAATTATTTTCAAAAATTATAAAACTTTGCAAAAGAATAGCCACATATCCTATATTCCATTTGGAGCAAGTTTCAACTCATTTGTATTAGTATAAGTCAGTCAAACATGAATAGTTCTGAGACTAGTGCAATCTGAATTTCAGATTTGCAAAGGTTTTGAACATCAATGTGGTTGACATACTTCCCAAATGAATTTTGAAAAACTGTTTCAAACCATTAAAATAAATATCTTAAGGGTCTTGGCATAAAAATTTCAGACCATTTGGAGTCACCAATTAAGAGGAATAAATTTCGTAAGCCGGAGTACCCTTTCTGGCAGATTCGCGCAATCTGACCAAAAACGTATTTTCAAGGGGACAGGAGTAGAGTTTTAGTTTGAAATTTTCTTGAGTCACTTACAACATATGATAGTTCATTCACACCAAATTTCACTATTTTTGGATGTCTACAACTAGGTCTTTTGATTATTTCAAATCAGGATCTGAAAACAGAAACTGTTTTCAGAAGTGAGGTTTTCGGTCCAAAAGTTTTTAAAAAACAAAATTTTCACACCCACTATTCAACCCTCCCCCCTTCTAGTGGTGCTATACAGGCCCTACAAGTGGTGTCAGAGCGCAAACATACTCACAACAAGAAGATCCAATGATATTTGTGAGATGGCATCCACTAGTTGCAAAACCGAGCCAAAAGAAATGTCAAGCGTAAGGCCTTCTCTTTTTGAGGGTGAGTCCTTTATACAATAGAAACTTAGAATGAAACTTTTCTTCATGGCTATTGACATAGACTTATGGTCCATTATAGAAGATGGTCCTTTTATTCCTTCTAAGTTATCCACGGTTGATGGTGTCACACAAAAAGTCGTAAAACCGAAACAAGAATATACTAGTGATGATAAAAAATGAAGTATGAATGCTAGAGCCATGCAACTTCTTTTAAACGGTTTGAGTAAAAATGAATCGAGTTATGTGTCAAATTGCTCTATTGCCCAAGAAATGTGGAAAATTCTTGAAATGAAACATGAAGGTACTAGTCAAGTTAAAGAGTCTAAGATAAACATGCTAATGTCTACTCTTGAATCCTTCAAGTTATTACCAAATGAATCTATTGTTGATATGGATCTAATATTGACTAACATTTACAATTCTCTTGAATCTCTTGGAAAGGTATTTTCTTCGTATGAGAAGGTGCAAAAAGTGCTAAGAAGTCTCCCATCCGAATGAGATTCAAAAGTCACTCCAATCGAAGAAACTAAGGAAACAAGATTAATAAAAATAGAGGAATTAATCGGAGATCATTAAAGGTATATGAAAACAAACTCACTCTAAGAAATTCTGAATCTACTTCTAAACAAGATAAGGTTATAGCGTTTAAATCAAATGAATACGTCTCTACTTCTTATGATCGCATAGATGATAGTGACACAAATTCCGATGATGAAAATCTAATGACGTTAAAAGATTAAGAAAGATCATGAGAAAATCACTTAAAAACAAACCTAAGCCTACTTCGTCTGAGAATAATAGAAATAAAAACAATGAGGATATTAAGTGTTATACTTGTGGAAGACCTGGACATATCTCTTATGACTTCCCAAAAAAGGACAAAACAATGAACAAAAACCATGGCAAGGATCGGACAAAAACTAGACCCGTCTCAGAACCCAAACAAAGGAGAAGAGCCCTTAAAGACTCCACATGGAGTGATTCATCCGATTCTGAAAATGAAGAAGCCGAAGAGGAAATGTCTCAAGTATGCATTGCATCCAAAGTATCAAACAAGGTATCTTCTGATTCTGATTCTGAGCCTTCATATGATGATTTTTTTTGTCAATATCTTGAGTTGCATAAGTTTTCTAAGGCTCTTTCAAAAGAAAAGAAATGTTAATTGAAGACAAGAAATTGTTAGAATCTTCTAACTCGAATCTTGTATCTCAATTAAACGATTCAAGAAGAGTGGTCTTGCATGATAAATTCATTAAAATCTAAGATTTCCTCCTTAACATCTGACAACATGGAGATGAAAGTCGCGATTTCAAATTTGAAATCAAGAAACGATGATTTACAAAAGACAGTAAA
Organism: Eustoma russellianum; assembly: GCA_036186865.1. NCBI lineage: Eukaryota > Viridiplantae > Streptophyta > Magnoliopsida > Gentianales > Gentianaceae > Eustoma > Eustoma russellianum. The sequence goes on from AP025055.1 coordinate 25,348,597, forward strand.
ACTATTCGATTAGGGTACGAGCATGCTAGATCGTCTCATTTCCTTCCAAAAGCATGAAAATGATAAAACCGGATTAGGGTATGTGGAAGATAACAAAATACAAAATAAGTCAACGAAATTTTTTATCTTTATCTAAGAAACCGCATGCAACTATACAACCTAAGAAGACGACTACTACAGCACTCATCTCATCTCATCGTGCTCGTTATTCCTCATACCATACAAAATACAATCATGTGCCATATAGATATGAAAGGAAACCATTAATGCATACGCGACGATCATACAACACAACTACATTTAGATCATGCACTATACACAAACACAAATGCATATCAAAAACGAAAATCTTATCATGAGCATAATGGCATTCTCGGCCATAGGCCAAACGGATCTGCACCTAACGTCTATTATATTGCGTCTTCATCTCTTTTTTCACCTTTTGGAAGACCTAGGAAGGTCACCCAAGTTTGGATACCAAAAGGTACATTTGCAAAGGGTTGAATAAATAACCCTTAAGGATGCGCCAAAAATGCATGATTTCCATTGATATGTTATAAACTGTTATTTCTTTCCATTCTTACATGTACTTTTGATGCCATTTACAAAATAAAGGGGGACAGAAAAGCATGATTTAAGGGGGAGAGAAGCATGATTTAAGGGGGAGCACAAGATGATATGAAATTCAAAATTCAAAAAATTCAAATTTGTGCATAATTAGAGGGGAAGCGATCATATTTAAATCATGAACCAATGTTATTTTGTAAATCATCAAAAGGGGGAGATTGTTGAGAAAAAGAGTTTGAGTGATTTACAAATGCATGATTTAAATGCTACGTGTTTATGAAATGCATGACAAAATTATTACTTGACACGTTTATGTGATAAACATGCTTTATATGCTTATATATATAGATGCCATACTAACAAGCCATGAAGCGTTAAAGCTTAAATCATATGACAAAAATTTGTTGTCTTCGTACTATTTTCAGGTGCCACAATTAAAGAACTAAACTAGTTCATTAAGCGGAGTGCTTAAGTTAATGAACCAACTAGTTCATTAAATGGAGACATATTTGGTGGAAGCTACATGGCAACAAATTTGGAAATGGAAAGTCTCCTTCCCATTCAACTTTACACACCATATTATATATATATATATATATATATATATATATATATATTCATATTTTTTTAAAATGGCACAATACACATATTCCGGCGTACTACCGACACGTTACATATATTACAAACGTACGTCGACATCACACCACTATATACACCACATATTTATGAGTATATTTAGGTCTTATATCATATGATATAATTCATGATGATGACAAAATTATAACGACACATTACAAGGTCATAAACCAAAAATTGTCGTATCGGGTTAATACTGAAACTTTACCGAAGTGTCACGTACTTGCCATATAAAGATGGTCAGCCCATATACATCAAAAATAGCCAAAAATTTCGTGGCTCACATTTTGATATCATCCACTAAATCATTCCATGGTGGCACACACAAATCATCCACAATTTATGCTAAATTTGTGGAGAATTCAAACACAACTTCATTAGTGCACATGTGGCATTTTTACTTAAGCTATTGCAGCTGAATATACACTTTATTTCATGTATATTATGTGTGACATAATATATATTACACGTGCAAGAAGTTTGAATTTAATCGGAAAAAAAAATTGTGTTGTGGCGCCCCGCACCCCGGCCCCGCCGAAGCTGGTGCACCCGCCGTACTTCACTAAGGAGAGTACTAGGCGTCGTCCATACGCGTCGTGATCCATGATGCTTATGCATGGATTTTCGTGCTTACGCGCAATAACAAGCGAAACCGTGGCAGAATTTAAAACTTCGAATTAAAACGTCAACATAATCAGTTAAAGTTTACAACCCACATAAATCGTAGCTGAATGCATCAAAAGTAAATTGTTTTCCCATCACAATTACATAACACCAACGTCCCTTAATGCTGGTACGCTCGGTCTACTAATCCTGGCCATCCTCCAACGCACTCACGGGTAGGGAACCCTAGGCTCGTCATTAATCCATTCAACTTTGTCTCCTGCCACCTCTGGAGAGAAAAATAGGGTGAGTGACAATGTCACCAGCAAGTATACTATAATAGTCATGAGTTAAATGGAAAGTGCGAGCAAGAACCAACCCCAAACAATATTTGGTTTAGAAGCATACCTGTCCTCCGACCATCATTCGATAAGGATCATCACTTAATGTAATAAGATCTTAACTTAAGAAAAATCACCAGTCAAGCAAAATATAACATTAAGAGATTGTAACGTGTACCGATGAATAACACCACAATAATCATCACTTAAAGAAGTCACACTTAGGTTCTACAAGGTCATGCCAACTTAGTCTAAGTATCATGTGTTACTACACAATAATTCCATAAACGTGACATGCATGCATATGCACATGTGATGCATCATGATAAAAATGAGAATATGATTTTTCATGCTTTTCTTTCAAATCATCATCGTCATAAAACAATAGAGTGTTCAGATCTATCTTCCCGGATCTGAGACGGTAACTTCTCCCCTTCGAATCTATTACTCCCGGATTCAGAACGGCAACGTCATCATACTTGCCGGGACTATTCTCTTCCGGGCCCGCACGGTCGTTCTTCCAGATCACTTAACCTGGATCTGCTCAGGTTCATACTTCTTTCAGATCACTTAACCCGGATCTGCTCAGGTTCATACTTCTTTCAGATCACTTAACCCGGATCTGCTCAGGTTCATACTTCTTTCAGATCACTTAACCCGGATCTGCTCAGGTTCATACTGGCCAGTTCATACTCACACACGGTACCGATGGGGAAGCGTTCTTTTAAAAACACAAAAATCATCTTTTTGAAAACGCTTTTCATCTTTCTTTCACGTAAAATCCATGCCATAAATCATGCAAGTGACGATGAATGCAATATATGACAAGCAACGTGCAAACGACGGCATAATGCATGACATAAACGAATGGACATGTTTCGTTAACATGCTGGAATTTCTAGCTTCGTAGCGTCTACTTCTTCTTAGGAATTCTCTACTAAAATGCATGTTTTAGACCCATTTAATCACATGCACTTCTCCGTGACTATCATAAGTGAATGCCATACATGCGTTGCGAAATTACGATATCAATAAGGGACTCAATTGCTCCTTTTCATAAAACAATGCAATCTGAATTCTGAAATGACCATACTTTACTATAACATTTATTGTGACCAATCCTTTAAGCTTTTTCTGGAAATTCCAATTCCCTAACTTAATAAACTCATTGGGATAGCATCCTGCCAATGTTTAGCCCAAATCCAATTCTCTAAGGCCCTTTTTCAGATCATGCAAAGTGTGACATAAATTTTGTCTATCCAGCATAATTCAGTTTGACCCGTTTTGCTAGAAAATTAATTAAAAATAAAACACAACTTATTTTGATAAAATTCCAACTTCCATATCTTCTTTATTCATGAGGCTAGCACCATGCCGAAAATGAATGGATTTACACACCCCTAAGGTCCATTTTTAGGCTACTAAACACATTACTTAAGTTCTGTCCAGTACAACTTTTCCAACAGGACCAATCTCAGTAGAAAATTCATTAAAAATAAACCGTGGCTCTTTTTAAGGTGATTCCAACTCTCACATCTAACAAACACATAAAACTAATAGCATACCAAATATCAGTGGATTTGAAGGTTCCTAAGGTCCTTTTTCTGGCTTCACAAACAGCTAAAATTTCGGTCCAGCTCCAGAATTTTCCAGTGATCATACATTCTTCCTAAATGTCCTTGGCTCACATTTTTGTCACCAACACTTAGCAAAATTTTTGAGATGAACGCTCGCACCCTTCACCAACAGCCTCAATATTTGGTGCATGCAAGAAAATGATATAATCAAGAGTATTTTAAGCCTAACACACAACAAGATCAAATCTTGTCCCCACTTTCTTGCTTTATCAACATTTTTCATGTAAACTCACCCATCTTGCCTTAACCCTTCCACCGTGGGCCTTTCATCACGAAAGAAAGGATCTTTAACACCTTCAAGCATAGATTAGAACATAAATATGCATATAACCATCAAAGAACAAATCTTTGGAGCAAAGTACTTCTCCTACACATTTAAATGCCTAGGGCCGAAAGTTTTGGCCTTGTAACTTACCATTTTACAACTAAGATTAGATCTTAGGTATTTCTAGCCATTCATGCACACACTTTCATATCTAAACCATAAAAAGTATGGTGTACTTGCCTTGTTTGCTTACTCTTCTTGTAAAGGTGAAAAAGAAGTTGAAGTCTTTCTCTCCTCTACACAAGCATTCCCACGGTGGTGGGGGAGAAAGAAAGAAGCATAGTTAGTCTAGGTTTTTAACTCAACATTCCTTCGAAAGAAAGCTAAATGGCTTACCAAAAAGGAGTGTGAGTAGTGTCCAAGCTTCTCTAAGCTAGAGTTCTTGAAAGCTTGAGATCCTTGAGCCTAGAGACCACTAAGGGTCACGGTTTGGACAAAGAGAGGCACACCATGAGTTTCATCTTCATGAAAGTATAAATGTCTTCTTAAGAGGCTAAGAACACTTACCTAATGTCACTTAGCTTTGGAAGAATCATATCCTTCTTGGTGCTCCTCTTGGCCGTGGGGTTGGAAGGAAAAAGGGAGAGAAGAAGTTCTTTTTGCTCTTGAGACACCTTGGAGTGTTTGAAATCTAGGGAATGTTCAAGTGTATTTTGGGGGGAAAAACTCTTCTTCTCTTGGATAGGTTAGCCGTTGGGTAATAAGGGGTGGGGTTAGGGTTTTGCCTTGGCCCTTCTAGTTAGGTGTCTTAACCTTGGTTACCTTTGGTTAACCAAGGTTACTTTTCTACTAACTATGGTTACTTTAGGCCAATCATAGTTTCTTTTGACTAACTATAGTTTCTTTTAGGGTTGGTTAGGTTAAACTTCATTAATCAAGCCACCTTTCTTCTTAATTAGCCTCTCCCCCCCTTGCCCTCTTAATACCGCCGGCGGTTGGGGTCTTAAATGACCCCAACTAAGCCTTATACCCTCTTAGCCACCTTTTGTTTTTCTAAAAAAATAATGATACACATTTATGCTATTAGCTTATATTTAAATAGGGATTTTAAAAATAGTCCATCTTGGCTAGGGCCGAATCTCACAAAGTCTTGGAGCAATTGGATCCTTTCTTGTAATACATATAGTACTCTCATGATATACTTATAATGATCATTGACTTAATCAATTCCAAACGCAAGCGTACATTGTCACATGTTCCCTAGCTCAACCTCAGGTACAAGAAGGATTCTATGATTGGATTACAACATTCTCCCCCCCCCCTTATTATAAGTTTCGTCCTCGAAACTTGAAAGTGCTAACCGAAGAGGTGAGGGTACAAATTTTTCATGTCCTCTTCTAGTTCCCAGATAGACTCATCCACAGAATGGTTCTTCCATTGTACCTTAACCATTGGTATAGTTCGTTTCCTTAGCACCTTTTCTTTACGATCGACTATCTTTTCTGGTTCTTCCTCATAGGTCGTGTCAGCTTCCAGCTTCAATGGTAGGTCTTTTATGACACGACTAGGATCGTGTACATATCGTCGCAGTTATGAGACATGAAACATGTCATGGATTTGAGATAGGGTGGGCGGTAGAGCGAGTCGATAGGCCACCTTTCCAATTCTTTCAAGAACCTCGTATGGCCCAATAAATCTTGGGCTCAACTTCCCTTTAATGCCAAATCTTTTAACTCCCTTGGTTGGCGACACTGTGAGAAACACTTTTTCTCCATCTTGAAATTCTAACGGTCGCCGCTTCTCATCTGCCCAGACCTTGCTTCTACCTTGGGCCGCTTGTAACTTTTGCTTTATAATGTTTATCTTCTCTCGAGCTTGCTCGACTAGGTCAGGCCCAGTGAGAATCTTGTCTCCTATTTCATCCTAATAAAAAGGAGATCGGCACTTTCTTCCATAGAGTGCTTCGTATGGGGCCATTCCTATAGATCGATGGTAGCTGTTGTTATATGAGAATTCTACTAGTTTGAGACTTCGATCCCAGCTTTTCCTAAAATCGAGGGTGCAAGATCGCAGCATGTCTTCCAGTTTCTGAATAGTTCTTTCTGATTGACCATCCATTTGGGGATGAAATGCCGAGCTCATATGAATTTCAGTACCCATTGTTTTCTGAAAAGCTGTCCAGAATCGTGATGTGAAGCGAGGGTCGCGATCACACACGATACTTAGGGGTACTCCGTGAAGACTTACAATTTGTTCTACGTACATCGTAGCCAACTTTTCCATTGGAGCCTTGGTTAGACGATCAACAACTACCCAAATGGCATCGTAACCGTTTTTCGTTCTAGGCAAGTCAGACACAAAATCCATAGAAATGTGATCCCATTTCTATTCGGGAACCTCGAGAGGCTGTAGCAACCCTGCGGGTTTCTGTGTTCTGCTTTCACCTTTTGGCACACGAGACATTTTTCCACAAACTCTGCAATCTGTCTTTTCATGCAGCGCCACCAGAATCGTTGTTTCAAATCTTGGTATATCTTGTTAGCTCCAGGGTGGGTGGATAATCGCGAGCTATGTGCTTCCTTATGAACTTCGTTCAAAATGTCTTCGTTATTGGGTACGCACAATCTTTCTTGAAACCACAGACTGTTATCATCCCGAACCTTAAATTCTTCAATGAGTTTTGTTTGTACTCGATCCTTTATCTTTCTTAGGGTTTCGTCCTTTTCTTGCTCCTCTTTAATTCTATCTATTAACGAAGGAATTATCATCAATTTTGCGAGCATGCCCTCAATTGAATCGACTTCTTCTAGATCAAATTCCTCCATGTCACGCTGCAAAGGAGGTTGGCGTGGATGACTTGTTTTTCTACTTAATGCGTCCGCCACCTTATTGGCTTTTCTCGGGTGATATTGAATTGATAGGTCATAGTCCTTTATTAGCTCCAGCCATCTTCGTTGTCGCATGTTCAGCTCTTTTTGAGTGAATAAGTATTTGAGACTTTTGTGATCCGTGAAAATTTCGCACTTTTCGCCGTACAAATAGTGTCTCCATATTTTTAGTGCGAAGACCACAGCTGCCAACTCAAGGTCGTGTATAGGATAGTTTTGTTCAAAGGGTTTTAACTGTCGCGATGCATATGCAATTACTCGATCTTTTTGCATTAGTACACATCCTAACCCGTTCTTAGAGGCATCACTATATACCACAAAGTTTTCTCCGGGAATGGCTGTGCCAGGACTGGGGCGGAAGTCAGTTTCTTCTTTAATTCAGTAAAGCTATTCTCGCAGTCTGAAGTCCATTCAAACTTGGTTTTCTTCTGGGTTAAGCGGGTCATGGGCATAGCAATCCGGGAGAATCCTTCTACAAACTTTCGATAGTAACCCGTGAGACCTAGAAAACTTCGTACCTCCGTAACATTTGTCGGTCTGGGCCACTCTGTGATTGCTTCGATTTTCTTGGGATCTACAGATATTCTTTCTTTGGATATCACATGCCCTAGGAAGGCTACGCTTCGTAGCCAGAATTCGCACTTATTGAACTTCGCATATAGTTGCTCTCTTCGTAAGATGTCCAGAGCAATCCTTAGATGGGTTGCATGGGTTTCTTCGTCTGGTGAATATATCAAGATGTCGTCTATGAAGACTACGACAAATTTGTCTAATTGTTCTTGAAAGGCTCGGTTCATTAGATCCATGAATGCGGCAGGCGCATTGGTCAGTCCGAACAGCATTACTAGGAACTCGTAATGTCCGTAACGAGTTCTGAATGCAGTTTTGTGGATGTCTTCAGCTTTGATCTTCAACTGGAAGTATCCCGAGCGAAGATCAATCTTACTGAAAATTCTTGCCCCCTGCATCATGATACTTTTAGGTAGGGTTCATAAGAAACTTATTACTGAAACAAAGGTCTTACTTGCTTACCCGAAGCTGGTCGAACAAGTCGTCGATTCTCGGCAAGGGGTACTTATTCTTTATGGTGATTTTATTGAGTTCTCTATAGTCGATACACAACCGCATACTTCCGTCCTTCTTTTTGACGAACAGTACCGGCGCTCCCCAAGGTGAAACACTTGGGCGTATCAGCTTCTTTTTCAATAACTCTCGTAGCTGCTCTTTCAGCTCTTTCAGTTCTGCGGGGGCCATTCTGTATGGAGCCTTCGATGTTGGTTCAGCTCCTGGAATCAGGTTGATCTCAAAAGCTATTTCCCACTCCGGGGGAAGGCATGGCAATTCTTCTGGAAAAACCTCCGGATATTCTCGGACCACTGGAACTTGAGTTAAGTCCATGGGTGCTTGGTCAGTGTTTATGGCATAGACCAGATATCCTTGATGTCCTTTCTTTAAAGCTTTACTTCGAATTGCATTTACATAAATGTTCTTAGGGTTCTTTCGTAACTTTGATCCCCCTTGAAATGTTATGTCTTTATGTGTAGGGTCCTTAAAGGTAACTTGCTTTTCACTACAATCGATGTTGGCACAGTTCTTGGAGAGCCAGTCCATTCCAAGAATTACATCGAAGTCTGTCATGGGTATGGAAATCAAATCGGCGTCAAATCGATGGTTATTAAATTCAAGTTCACAATTTTGAACACTTGGTGAGCTACAAGCACCTGCTCCCCAGATGCTTGGATTCTATAAGGTGCATCACTATAGGTTGGTCCTTTCTCAATATTCTTTGCGAATCTCTTGGATATGAAAGAGTGGCTGGCGCCACTGTCAAATAGTACGTTGGCAGGTATTGAACATACTAGTATAACTCCTGAATCATACAATTCTTACTAAGCAACCATAGGGCAACGATGTTGTAAAAGAAAAGTAGTACGGTTTCCGGAAAATACCTGTTACTACATTGTCGGCTTCCTCAGCAGCTGCGTCAGTCATAGCATGGACTCGGGCGTTGGTACGCTGACGCTGAGGTTTTGGTGGCTGTTCCCTTCTCAGGACACTCTCTGGCTATGTGTCCCGTTTTCCCGCATCCAAAGCAGGTGGTCCCTTTGTTTGGACAGTCCTTTAGGATGTGCCCAGTCTGACCACATCCGAAACATTTGCCAGCCTGGACATAGCATTCTCCTACATGGAACTTACCACAATGAGCGCATTTTGGAATGGCAAGTTGTTGTCCCTGATTATGTGATTGGTTTTTCTGGGAGCGGGGTTGAAATCGGTTTTTCCCTTGGCACCCTGGCCCCCTTTTATTTTGCTTGGCGGCCTTACGGGGCCCTCCGCTTCCAGTCGTCTCCCTTCCCCTCTTCTGATTAAACTCGTCCCTGCGAATGATATCTCGTTCAATTCTGTAACAGGCATCTAGAAGGGCACCAAAGTTGGCTGGGTTGGCATTAACCAACCATGTTCGGATTCTAGGGTTCAGTCCTCTCTCAAATTTCAACATCTTTGTTTCCTCATCATTCATAGTGGATGGTTGGAATCTTCCCAGAGCTATAAATTTGTTGACGTAATCAGCAACCGTCATTCCCGACTCTTGCATTAGGGATTCAAATTCATGTCTTTTATGTAGCTTGACTGAAGGGGGTATGTAGAACTTGTTAAATTCCTGTAGAAACCTTTCCCAGGGAATTGGTCTTGGTAAAGCTTGTAGATTGGCCTTCCACCATTGGTTGGCCTCTCCTAACAAAAAGGGTCTGACTGCTTGAGTCTTCATTTCTTCCGGGGCTCTAATTAGTTCGAAGCAATTTTCTACCTCATCAAGCCATTTTTCAGCCATATCCGAATCTGACTTTCCTTCGAACGGCGGAACATTGGCTCTTTTCAACTTTTCAAAGTAATACTGGGCATCCCTAATCGGCTCGTGAGGTTGGGGATTATTCTGCTGGAGCATCACTTGCCCAATCTGAGAAACCGTTTGGCAGAAGTTCTGAAAGGTATTCATGTCTGGCATCATAGGTGGGAAAGGTCCTTGTGGGGGAGGGGCATTCTGCACTGGCGGTGGATTTTGGCCTTGAGGCGGTGGAGGTGGAGGGGCCTGAGCGGGTGGAGGTGGGATAGGCTCTTGCACCTCGGGTCTAGCTTGGGCTGGTCTCCCTCTGGGTCGTACCATCTGCAGCACGCAGTGTCGACTTTATTCAGTACAGGAATGTCACAACTAGTAACAGAATTAAACTTGACATATCGGAAGAACATATTCGTACATACATCGTTGTTCAAATTTACGATAGGTCACTTGGTGGGGCCTATCACTGGGTCGTGCCCTAATTTGTATGTCGAAGTCGTTCTGTTCTAAGGTCAACTCTCATCTAAGATCAATTCTTAGGTCTAAGATCAAACTTAGTCGACTATAATCATGACTTAGTTCTACATTCTGTCCGGATCTGGAGCCTTCGCTCTGATACCACCCGTGGCGCCCCGCACCCCGGCCCCGCCAAAGCCGGTGCACCCGCCGTACTTCACTAAGGAGAGTACTAGGCGTCGTCCATACGCGTCGTGATCCAGGATGCTTATGCATGGATTTTCGTGCTTACGCGCAATAACAAGCGAAACCGTGGTAGAATTTAAAACTTCGAATTAAAACGTCAACATAATCAGTTAAAGTTTACAACCCACATAAATCGTAGCTGAAAGCATCAAAAGTAAATTTTTTTCCCATCACAATTACATAACACCAACGTCCCTTAATGCTGGTACGCTCGGTCTACTAATCCTGGCCATCCTCCAACGCACTCACGGATAGAGAACCCTAGGCTCGTCATTAATCCATTTAACTTTGTCTCCTGCCACCTCTGGAGAGAAAAATAGGGTGAGTGACAATGTCACCAAAAAGTATACTATAATAGTCATGAGTTAAATGGAAAGTGCGAGCAAGAACCAACACCAAAATATTTGGTTTAGAAGCATACCTGTCCTCCGACCATCATTCGATAAGGATAATCACATAATGTAATAAGATCTTAACTTAAGAAAAATCACCAGTCAAGAAAAATATAACATTAAGAGACTGTAACGTGTACCGATGAATAACACCACAATAATCATCACTTAAAGAAGTCACACTTAGGTTCTACAAGGTCATGCCAACTTAGTCTAAGTATCATGTGTTACTACACAATAATTCCATAAACGTGACATGCATGCATATGCACATGTGATGCATCATGATAAAAATGAGAATATGATTTTTCATGCTTTTCTTTCAAATCATCATCGTCATAAAACAATAGAGTGTTCAGATCTATCTTCCCGGATCTGAGGCGGTAACTTCTCCCCTTCGAATCTATTACTCCTGGATTCGGAACGGTAACGTCATCATACTTGCCAGGTCTATTCTCTTCCGGGCCCGCACGGTCGTTCTTCCAGATCACTTAACCCAGATCTGCTCAGGTTCATACTTCTTTCAGATCACTTAACCCGGATCTGCTCAGGTTCATACTTCTTTCAGATCACTTAACCCGGATCTGCTCAGGTTCATACTTCTTTCAGATCACTTAACCTGGATCTGCTCAGGTTCATACTGGCCAGTTCATACTCACACACGGTACCAGTGGGGAAGCGTTCTTTTAAAAACACAAAAATCATCTTTTTGAAAATGCTTTTCATCTTTCTTTCACGTAAAATCCATGCCATAAATCATGCAAGTGACGATGAATGCAATATATGACATGCAACGTGCAAACGACGGCATAATGCATGACATAAACGAATGGACATGTTTCGTTAACATGCTGGAATTTCCAGCTTCGTAGCGTCTACTTCTTCTTAGGAATTTTCTACTAAAATGCACGTTTTAGACCCATTTAATCACATGCACTTCTCCGTGACTGTCATAAGTGAATGCCATGCATGCGTTGCGAAATTACGATATCAATAAGGGACTCAATTGCTCCTTTTCATAAAACAATGCAATCTGAATTCTGAAATGACCATACTTTACTATAACATTTATTGTGACCAATCCTTTAAGCTTTTTCTGGAAATTCCAACTCACTAACTTAATAAACTCATTGGGCTAGCATCCTGCTAATTTTTAGCCCAAATCCAATTCTCTAAGGCCCTTTTTCAGATCATGCAAAGTGTGACATAAATTCTGTCTATCCAGCATAATTCAGTTTGACCCATTTTGCTAGAAAATTAATTAAAAATAAAACACAACTTATTTTGATAAAATTCCAACTGCCATCTCATATTTATTCATGAGGCTAGCACCATGCCGAAAATTAATGGATTTATACACCCCTAAGGTCCATTTTTAGGCTACTAAACACATTACTTAAGTTCTGTCCAGTACAACTTTTCCAGCAGGACCAATCTCAGTAGAAAATTCATTAATAATAAACCGTGGCTCGTTTTAAGGTGATTCCAACTCTCACATCTAAAAAACACATAAAAATAATAGCATACCAAAAATCAGTGGATTTGAAGGTTCCTAAGGTCCCTTTTCTCGCTTCACAAAACAGCTAAAATTTCGGTTCAGCTCCAGAATTTTCCAGTGATCATACATTCTTCCTAAATGTCCTTGACTCACATTTTTGTCACCAACATAGCAAAATTTTTGAGATGAACGCTCGCATCCTTCACCAACAGCCTCAATATTTGGTGCATGCAAGAAAATGATATAATCAAGAGTATTTTAAGCCTAACACACAACAAGATCAAATCTTGTCCCCACTTTCTTGCTTTATCAACATTTTTCATGTAAACTCACCCATCTTGCCTTAACCCTTCCACCGTGGGCCTTTCATCACGAAAGAAAGGATCTTTAACACCTTCAAGCCTAGATTAGAACATAAATATGCATATAACCATCAAAGAACAAATCTTTGGAGCAAAGTACTTCTCCTACACATTTAAATGCCTAGGGCCGAAAGTTTTGGCCTTGTAACTTACCATTTTACAACTAAGATTAGATCTTAGGTATTTCTAGCCATTCATGCACACACTTTCACATCTAAACCATAAAAAGTATAGTATACTTGCCTTGTTTGCTTACTCTTCTTGGAAAGGTGAAAAAAAAGTTGAAGTCTTTCTCTCCTCTACACAAGCATTCCCACGGTGGTGGGAGAGAAAGAAAGAAGAATAGTTAGTCTAGGTTTTTAACTCAACATTCCTTCAAAAGAAAGCTAAATGGCTTACCAAAAAGGAGTGTGAGTAGTGTCCAAGCTTCTCTAAGCTAGAGTTCTTGAAAGCTTGAGATCCTTGAGCCTAGAGACCATTAAGGGTCACGGTTTGGACAAAGAGAGGCACACCATGAGTTTCATCTTCATGAAAGTATAAATGTCTTCTTAAAAGGCTAAGAACACTTACCTAATGTCACTTAGCTTTGGAAGAATCCTATCCTTCTTGGTGCTCCTCTTGGCCGTGTGGTTGGAAGGAAAAAGGGAGAGAAGAAGTTCTTTTTGCTCTTGAGACACCTTGGAGTGTTTGAAATCTAGGGAATGTTCAAGTGTATTTTGGGGGGGAGAACTCTTCTTCTCTTGGCTAGATTAGCCGTTGGGTAATTAGGGGTGGGGTTAGGGTTTTGCCTTAGCCCTTCTAGTTAAGTGTCTTAACCTTGGTTACATTTGGTTAACCAAGGTTACTTTTCTACTAACTATGGTTACTTTAGGCCAACCATAGTTTCTTTTGACTAACTATAGTTTCTTTTAGGGTTGGTTAGGTTAAACTTCATTAATCAAGCCACCTTTCTTCTTAATTAGCCTCTCCCCCTTGCCCTCTTAATACCGCCGGCGGTTGGGGTCTTAAATGACCCCAACTAAGCCTTATACCCTCTTAGCCACCTTTTGTTTTTCTAAAAAAAATAATGATACACATTTAGGCCATTAGCTTATATTTAAATAGGGATTTTAAAAATAGCCCATCTTGGCTAGGGCCGAATCTCACAAAGTCATGGAGCAATTGGATCCTTTCTTGTAATACATATAGTACTCTCATGATATACTTATAATGATCATTGACTTAATCAATTCCAAACGCAAGCGTACATTGTCACATGTTCCCTAGATCAACCTCAGGTACAAGAAGGATTCTATGATTGGATTACAACGCACGTAATCAACGAAAGTCAAAAATTCGGCTTTCTACGAACATACCACATGGAACGTTTTTTTTGGCATAAGATGTAACATATATCTAGACACTTTTTACACATTCAAGATGCGTTAAAGTGTTCTAGAAAATTCAAAATAGTCTGATTTTTATTTACCATATATAGGTAAATATTGTGCATTATTTGACAAAGCTTACTAAAATGAAATTTCAGCATACGTCCATTCATTCTACATGCCTATTTTATCTTGATTGGAGCCTAAGTGAAACTTATTTGGAATTTCAATTGGTGGAGAATATGCCACACAAGATTAGAGACACTGAAGAGGGCACCACAGAAGGAAAGAGTTCAAATTATACACATCTGAAAATTTCTGCATGTGCTACTCATAGTGGGTGTTTTTGGTCTTAATACACCTTAATTTGTTTCCCAAATTCAAGGGATTGAAAGATGATAGTATGGTAATGTTTTGACTACTTTTGAGCACATGTTGTGTAAGTTTTTTTTTCAGATTTTACAGCTCATTGAAGGATGCTAAGTTGGACCAATCATCAAGTGGCAAGTAAGCAAGGTCAAGTCATCCTTCCAATCATAGTGTGCCAACTAAGTAAGATGGTGTCATCTCTACACAAGACAATATTCCAATGACATTAAAGAGAATTGTCAAGAAAGGAAGAAGCCCTAGGGGGGCCATATGTAAATAAAAGGAGAAGAGTAGTGCAAATAAGGCCAAGGCTACAACTCACATTCTCTCAAGTGCAAGAAGTTATACTACTCTCTTCTTCTCCTTTTATTTCTTCTTCTTCTTCTCTCAAGCCTATTATTCATGTATTCAACATATTGTATAGGCTTTGAATATACCACCCATACACGTTCTTTGTTGTAAAAGGTTGATCAAGATGTGATCAAACCTTCATTCGATCGGTGGTGGTGTTCGTGATTGATTTGCTTGTTTGTTGTGATTGTAAAAGGTTGGAGTTAGTGCTTAACTCTAGTCACCCTTGTGGTAAGGTGTGTTTTATGTTTAGTGATAACAGATGAAGGTGTCCTCGAAGACTGGCTGCACTTTACTTTCAGTTTTCAGTTTTCTGCATTGAGTTTGTTGCAACGGTAAAAATAGTAAACAATTTTCAAAAGTTATAAAACTTTTCAAAAACATATCCACATATCCTAACTTTCATTTGGCACAAGTTACAACTCATTTGGATAAGTATAAGTCAGTCAAACGTGAATAGTTCTGAGACTAGTGCAATCTGAATTTCAGATTTGCAAAGGTTGAGAACATTGACGTGGTTGACATAACTGCCAAAGGAATTTTCAAAACCTATTTCAATACACTAAACTACATATCTTAAGGGTCTTATCATAAAAATTTCAGACCATTTGGAGTCACCAGTTAATAGGAATAAATTTCTCAAGTCGGAGTACGGTTTCTGGTAGATCGCGTAATCTGGCCAAAAACATATTTTCAAGGGGTTAGGAGTGGAGTTTTAATTTGAAATTTTCGTGAGTCACTTATAACATCTGAGAGTTCCTTCACACTAAATTTCACAATTTTTGGAGATCTACAACTTGCGCTTTTAATTATTTCAAATCAGAAGCTGAAAACGGAAACTGTTTTCAGAAGTGAGGTTTTTGGTTCAAAAGTTTTTAAAAACCTAATTTTTTGCACCCACTATTCAACCCCCCCTTCTACTTGTGCTAGGTCCTACACAGTCATGACCGAGAATACTGAGTTGCGGAAGGCGAAGGAGAATGCTGACACAAATTTGCAACTGCCGACTCCAACATCAACAAGGTGAGGGGCAAGTATTCGGACGTGGAGCATTTTGCCACTCAAAACCAGCTAACGATAGACACCCTAGAAAAAGAGAAGACTGATCTCAAACCACGGCTGGCCCAAGCTAATCAGCAACTGGAGGAAATGTCTAGATCATGCGACAATAGTTGGCTGAGGCCAAAGAGGCAGTTGTCATCGAGTTTAGGAGTTCCAACCTTTTCTAAGGCAATATATACATCTTATTGGGCATGATCATGGAGATTTGGCAAACTAAGGTTGTCCAGTTTGTAGCTGAGGCGGTCCATCTTTTAGCACGGAGGATCTCAGGATTGCTGATTTGTGCAACTCCGCTGCATCGGCAGACTACGAACAGCAACTCCAACTATTTTGAAGTGGTGCTGACTTAAGGGAGATGGACGAATAGCCTTAGATTGTAGATTTTTAGGCCATCGCTTGTATTTCCATCTTCTATGTATGGTAATGAACAATTCTTTAGTGGAATCGAAATTTTGTTTACATCTTTTGAGTTCTGCTCCTCACTTTTCCCAATTGTCTTTTAGCCTAAAACTGTTGAAGCTTCTAACTTGGACAGGTGTAATCACACTTCACAATTAAATTGGGCCAAACCCAAATAACCATAATAACATGCGAAAATCTATAGAAGACTCTCTCAAGTGTTTTAACCTTGGCTTTCTAGAGTCTTAATCGATAATCAAACCTGCATGACGCGTCATTACCTCGGGCCTCTAAAGTTAGACCCAATAAAAATGCAAAAATTCCTAGTTTTCCCTATGTCCACTTCAATGCCCCAAATTCTAAGCCGTAATCCTGCATAGCCCAACTCCCTCTGGAAACATAGCACAATGAACGATTAAACTAGAATTTGAGTCTGAAAAATATTCCATATCGATATCAGAAAATGTGGTCTCATAGTCTAGCCCCATAAAACTTATTTTGAAAATAAATTAGGTTACGTTTCAAGGTTTGACATAAAAAATGTTCAACTGGTAACTACTATCTGAGTTGTGAAGACTTTTTTTTGAGTCCCTTTGTTAGGGCGATGATGATTACTCAGACCTGCTAGGCCACGTATGTCAAACTTGTGTTGGCTTAATCCCTTTGTTGGGTCATCTAGACTTGTTGAGTTTTTGGTTACGCAAAAACTATTGTGTCTTAATCCATGTACCCATCATTCAGGTATGCAAAAAACCTTTTGTGGCTTAGTCTCCTTGCTAGGTACTCAGACCTATCGAGACCAATTGAAAAACATAATCTACACCCACTCGTAAGATGCTGCGACAACTCGGAGATACTGAGGTTGCATAGTTGAGGCCTACCTCAAGTATGTTATATTATGTCTAATCTACTTCTACTTTAAAATATTGTAAACAAGAATGAATGTACAAAATGCACTTGATTTTTTTTGAAAGAAAATTTACATGTATTGTACATTAAATAGTTTCATGTTTGATACATGCCAACCTCGTGGCAAAGTCCTACAAGCCAGAGTTTCTAACTTGTAGGCTCTAGAAAGAGAAACATTGATGATGCGGTACAACCCTTACCATTTTGGGTTGAGACTGCCTGAGGGGTTAATGTGACTTGCAATATGCTTTCTAAGGACAAGGCCTCTAACTTTAAAGAATTTGTGTAGCACCCTCGAATTATGAAATAGAGATATCAAGTTTTTTGCATTGACCCATTTTAATATGCGCTTGCTTTCTTTTGTCTTGAAGGCTATCGAGATTTAGGAATAGACTATCATAATATTTTAATTAGAATAATTTTTAACTCTGACTGATATAGAGCCCATCTTCGCTGAAAAGGCAGCTTCAAAATTGTACACCAAGGCAAAAGATGTTTTCTTGGTCAAAGTGGAATGAATAGTGCGATAAGCCCACAGGATGATGGACAGAACGTCTACCTAGACTACTCCGGTATTATTAAGTTGCTTCTTTGTACCTTCCTTCAGATTGAGGCTGGCAAACTCTGCCATACCGTTCGCTTGATGATAGGCCACACATGTGAAATGTTGGCGTATCTGCAGCTCGGCACACCAACTTTTAACTGGATTCTCAGCAAATTGTTTCACGTTGTCGATTCCCAAGACTCTTGGCAATCTGAAATGGTAGATGATGTGATTTTGTAGGAATGTTGTTATATGATTTCCGGTCATCGTAGACAAAGGCTCGGCTTTGATACACTTTGTGATGTAGTCAACAGCAATGAGAAAATATTGAATAGATCCAATAGCTCAGTAGAGGCCCGAAAAGATCAATCCCTCACTGTACAGATGGTCAAGGGATGATAATTGAAATCATTTCTTGATTAGGGACATAAGATAATGGAGCACGCACCTTGCTTGACATTTTTTTCACTAATTCAAAAGCATCGTGACGTAATGTCGTTCAATAAAGCCATCCAGATAACACTTGCATGCAAGAGACCTTAAACCAGAATGGTGGCCGCATATTCCTAAATGAATCTTGCGAATAATATAAACTCCTTCATCTTCAGAGACACACTTCAACCATAGTTAAGAGAAGGGTCTCATGCATAAGAATTCGTTAGGAGAAAGCATACCTGGCTACTTTGATGTGCAATTTCTTTGCTTCTTATTTATCTTACGACAGAATGCCATGCTTTAACAAGCAAACAATCTTGTCCATCCATGTGGTGTGGTAGTCCGATCGAGTCACCTTGGCCTAGTCTTAAGCTTGGTGTCTAATAAGCTCCACAATGTTTTGCCTAAGGCTGTTATAGTCGAGGATGCGAGACAAGAAAGTGCGATGAATCTTTTGTTGGCCAACCTCATGATATGTTTGATCCCGACAGATTCGAATGTTCCCTTGAGTAGTTCAACCTTCAATACATACCGCTTCATCTTATCCTCTTTTGCTTCATGGTCCCTGTTGACTTGTGCCATAATAACTTGAGAATCACTGTACGATTTAATGTTCTAAGCCCAGAACTTTCCAGTGAGGCTTAGGCGTGCATTCAAGGTTTTGTACTCGGTTTGTTTGTGGTGTCGAAGTAAAATCAAAGTGCATACTCAAATTCTTCTCCTTCTGCATTTATGATCAGAAGACATGCTCTAGTGCCATCACTAAAAGAGGATCCATCGACGTAGATGGTCCATTGTTTTTCTCGAGGCTACTCATCCTCCACAAAAATCCCTTCAACAATAGAATCTACCAAGGCTCGAGCCTTCACGGATGTCCGGGGTCAATAGTTAATGTTGCATGACCCATTTGATGCTCGGCTTGACTTCTCGGGCTTCGATAGAATCTACTTCAACGGTTGATAAATGATGACCAAAATGGAATGAGCTTGAATCTCTGGCTTATGTTTTCATGCGACGATGACGAGCGCTAAAACTATGTTCTGTGTTAATGCATCAGACATTAGGTCTATGCAATGCTTTGTTCACAAAGTATATTGGCTTCTGAATGTTGTCTTCCTCTCTGAGCATAACAACACTGGAGGCTTCATGAAAGATAGTAAGATATTTATATAGCACCTCACTGGTAACATGTGAGTTTAAGGTTGGTACTTTGGCCATATAGGATTTTAAGTCACCAAATGCCTATTGACTCTTGTCATCCCACTAGTACCATTTCTCTTCTTCACGATCGGAAGAAAGGGAGATCTTTTCATCAACTTGGACAAGAACCTGTTCAGTGCCGAGATCCTATAGTTAGTCCTCGTACCTTTTTAATGTTGCGAGGTGGGTGCATAGCTTTCACAGCTTCAACTTTGCTAGGTTTAGCCTGAACACCTTCCTTGGAGACTATGTATACTTTTAGGGTTCAATCTCACCCTGGACTCTCGGAGGATGATGAACATGTCTCTCAGGTTTTGGATATGCACATCAATAATCATGCTCTTAATATGCATATCATCGATGTAAACTTCTATGATGTGGCTAATTTGGTCCTTGAACAAAGAATTAGCCAACCTTTGATAGGTGGCTCCTGCGTTTTTCAATCCGGAAGGCATGCTGATGTATCAATGAGTGCCTCCCTCCATAATGAACGAGGTTTTGTCTTTGTTTTCCTTAGCCATGCTATTTGATGATAGCTTTTAAAAGCGTCAAGGAAATCGAAGACCTCATGCATGATCGTTGAATCCACTAACCTGTCAATCTTTGATAAGGGATAACAATCTTTTAGACAAGCTTTATTCAAATATATGTAATCAATACATGTCCTTCAAGATTCGTTGATTCTAGAACCACAAAATGATTGGCGAGCCATGCAGGACAGAGGACTTTTACTATAAACTTTGCAAGCAGTCTGCCAGCCTCTTTCGTGATTACCTTGATCTTTTTGGTTGAAAAGTTTCTCTTCTTTTGCTTGAAAGAATTAATGATAGGATCCACATTGAGCTTGTGCTTATCAAGAGTGATCGGGACACCTGGAACATCTTTTCTATCTAAGCAAAGATAACAATAAATTATCTCAACTAATTCTGGAGCTGGCTCAGCAACTCGACAGGTATCCAATCTTCAATTTTTATCGTATTCTCTGGCTGTTCAGAATCAAGAAATCTTAGACCGTGCCGTCTGACTCCAGTTTCTCCTAAGTTGGAGGAATAATATCATCTAGGCTTACTTGCTATATAGACAATCTTCCTATAATTGCTACAACTCTAGGTCATCTGCAAGTTGTCACGTATGGTCACCACCCCAGATAGACAGGGGAAATTTAGGCTAACTTGTAGGGGCGAGATGATAGTCTCCCGGGTGATCAGGACTGGCCTACCGAGGAAAATGTTATAGACTGACCTTTCTTTTACGCCGACAAAATCTACCCACGAATTACAAAATTTAGAGTGTTTGCCAAAGATGACCGACAATGTAACCAGACCTTCTAGTTGCAATGTCGTACCAGAGAATCCAAATAAGGGATTCGATATAGGGGATAGTCGGCTATCTTGCAACCCAGCTGATGAAAGACATTATAGTACATGATGTTTGCTGCATTGCTCGTATCGACATAAACTTGTTGCACCTCCACAGTGTTATTAGGTGCAAGGTTGACCGTCAATGACCAAGCTTTTGTTGTCATAGCACAAAGGGATTGGGTTACTTGGCCCATAAGTCAGCTCATGTGATAGCTTTGGCTTCTTCTGGGACAAGATATTTGATATTCTAGCTTCCACTGGCTTTGCTCTTGACCTTGGTAGAACAAGGCCACCAGAAGTGGTATAAATCACAGAATTAACCTAAAGCTGACCTATTGTATCAGGCTACCATCCTCCTCGTCGTCATCTTTCTAGTGTCATCTAGGCTTGTCTTCTCAGCACCTCTCCTCTAGATGAGGTCGGCGGAAGTCTAACCAATCATGTGTGCGTGACCCTGGGTCATAAAAGTGACGCATATGACCCTATTCAGTTAGGCACTCGATCACATGAGCTAGGTGTCTACGATTTGCAGTTTCGTGGCCAATATCCTTGAGATATTTATAATGCAGCTTGGGACCCCTCTTTAATCTCAGTCCCTACAACTAGGACATGTCCATCCTCAGCCCGTCTTTTTCTATGATGGCAAGGATCCTCTTTTAGGCAAGCAATGGCAAACCTTATTTTCCTCGGCTTCGTAGGCGATCAAACGCACTCCACTTATCACCGGCATATTAGTGATTCTCCTTTCTACATTCACCTCGGCCTGTCTGCCGATATGCCTATTCAATCTCTTTTTTCTGCCTATTCGCCTCTTCACCTTGGATATATGGGTGTGCCTTCTCCAAACATTTCCTTAGATATTTGGATTCTTATTGGCCGGTTGTGAGAAAAGGCAGAGCGCACTCAGCTTGTTCATAAGAGCTACATCCATAACTCCATCATTACGGTCTCCGACCTACAGGGACTCGTCCGTAAAACACTGCATATATTGGAGAACCGACTCATTTTTCTTCTGCCACAGAGTCATCAAATGTGAGGAGTTTTTGATAAAAGGTTTACAAGACACAAATTTCAACTTGAGCATTTAGACCAACTGTTGGAAGGAATATACAGACTGAGATGACAACTCGTGGAACCATCACCTAAACTTACCCTTCAAACATATTTGGAAAGTCTTGCACCTCAAGAAGTCAGGAACATTCCACAAGCTCATAGCAATCTGAAACTGGAATAAGTGATCAAGATCATAGGTGTTGTCTTAGGTGTCAATTTTGGGCACCTTAAAACTGTCTGGATCCGCATACTCCATAATTTATTGTGAAAAAGAACTTTTTTGTATGGTTCTTATGTATTATGGGTGGCTGAATGATGACTCTGTTAAGAAAAAGAGTTTGAGTGATTCACAAAATACATGATTTAAATAACGTGTGCTAAAGAAATGCAGGACACAATTTATGACTTGACACGTTTTAGTGACAAACTTGCCTTACAGTATATATAATGTTTTCGTACTAACAAGTCATGAAGCTCTAAAGCTTATATCAAATGGAAAACATTTGTTGTGTTTGAACAATTTTCAGGTGCCACCATTAATGAACTAAACTAGTTCATTAAGTGAAGTACTTAGTTAAATTAACTAAGTAGTTCATTAAATAGAGATATATTTGGAAAAGGCATGATGGCAACAAATTGAAGAATGGAAAGTCTCCTTACTTATCCATATCACATGTCATTTATATACCTTATATATATATATTTATATTTTTGATAAAAAGACACAATACACATATATTCCGACGTACTACTAACACGTTACATATGTTACGAATGTACGTCAACGTTATACCACTATAATTACCTCATATTTATGAGAATATTCAGGCCTTATATCAAATGGTATAAGTCATAGTGATGACAAAATCATTACGACACGTTACAAGGTTATAAACCAAAAATTGTCGTATCGGGTGACTACCGAAACTTCGTTAATGTGTCACGTACTTGCCATATATAGATGGCAAGCCCCTACACTTCAAAAATGGCCACAAATTTCGTGGCTTACATGATACACTCATCCATAAAATTATTCCATGTTGGCACACACAAATCACCTCCAATTTAGACCAAATTGTGGAGATTCCAAATTCACATTTTAAGCACATGTGGGTGCCAACTTTACCCAGTCAATAGAGCTAAATATTCAAGTTATTTTATGTATATTATTTTTGACATAATATATATAACATGTGCAAAAAGTTTGAATTTTATCGAAGAAAAATCGCGTAATCGACAAAAGTCGAATATTCGGTTTTCTACGAACACAACACATGGAACGTTTTTGGTATGACATGTAACATGTATCTAGACACTTTTTACATATTCAATACATACTAAAGTGTTCTAGAATATTCAAATTAGGTCTGATTGGAACATACCATAGGTGTATAATTATTATGCACTATTTTAAAAAGCTTACAAAAATAAACTTCAGCACATGGCCAATCCTACTTCACACGCCTAATGCAACTTGGTGGAGCCTATGTGGAGCTTTGTTGGCATCTTGATTGGTGAAGAATGGACTACACAAGGTTAGTGACTTAATGGAGGGAGCTACACAAAGTAATATTTCAAACTATGTTACAAATGTAACACATGTTGAAAATTCAGCATGTGAGACATCAAGGTGGCCGAATTTATGTCTCTTAATTGTGATCAATTTGCTTCTCAATTTTCAAGGGATTCAATTGTAGTAATATGGTAACAATTTCAAAATCTTGAGATTATTGCACATGTTGAAAATTCAACATGTGATACAAATGAGTGGCCGATTTTTCTGAGTAAATGGAGATCAATTTTCTTCCCAAATTGGTTGGGATTAATTGCATGATATTTGGTAAGGTGTTTACTACTATTTTGGCACATGTTTTGAATGATATTCTCAGATTTTTATAGTCATCAAGTGATGACAAATCTCATCCAATCAAGAAGTGCCAAGTAAGCAAGGCCAAGACAATCATCCAATCAAGTTGTGCCAAGTAAGCAAGTTGATGTCCCATCTATGCAATGCATTCTTCCAAGGACTTAAATGAGAATTCTCAAGATGGGATGATGCCCTAAGGGGGGCGGCCAACTTCAAATAAAAGGAGAAGAAGAGCGAACAAATGCAAGACAAGTCTCACAATTTTTAAAGTACAAAAAGACTCACTACTCTCTTCTTCTACATTTCTTTCTTCTCCTTCTCTCTCTCAAGCCTATTATATCAATATTCAAACATATTTTTAGGCTTTATTCATACCACCATACACGCCTCATTGTTGTAAAAGGTTGATCAAGGTGTGATCAAACCTTCATCCGCTCGGTGGTGGTGTTCGTGATCATTGTGATTGTTTATTTCGATTATAAAGGGTTGGAGTTGGTATGTAACTCAAGCAACCCTTGTGGTAAGGTGTTATTTTGTTTAGTGATGACCAAGGAAGATGTTCTCGAAGACTAGAGTATTTTGATTTAACCGAACCAGTATAAAATTCCTTGTATCCTTTACTTTACTGCACAGTACTTTCAGTTTCTAGCACTTTGTATCCATTTCGTCACAATCTTAAAAATAGTAAACGACTTTTTCAAAAATTGTAAAATTTTGCAAAAATAAGCCACATCTCTTAAGTTTCATTTGACGCAAGTTTCAACCCTTTTGGACAAGTATAAGTCATTCAAACATTAATAGATCTGAGACTAGTGCAATCTAATTTTCAGACTTGCAAAGGTTGAGATCTTGAACGTATTTGACTTACTTACCAAAGGAATTTTTCAAAACTGTTTCAACCCATTTAAATACATATCGTAAGGGGTGTTTCACTAAATTTTCAGACCATTTGGAGCTACGGATTAATCGGAATAAAATTTTCAAATCAAACTACTGTTTCTGATAGATTTGCGCAATCTGACCACAGACAATTTTTCAAGGGGTTAGAGGTTGAGTTTTGACCTAAAATTTTTAGGAGATACTCAAAACATCTGAGACTACAAACTCTCCAAATTTCAGAATTTTTGAAGACCTGTAACCTAGTTTTCCAAACGTTGAAAAACAGGATCTGAAAACAGAAACTATTTGCAGAAGTTGGATTTTTGGGTCAAAACATTTTAAAAACCAAATTTTCCGCAACCACTATTCAACCCCCCTCCTTTTTAGTAGTGCCTTACAGGTCCTACAGGTGGTATCAGAGTGCAGGCACACTGACAACAAGGAGATCCAACGATCTAAGTGAGATGGCAACCACTAGCTTCAAAACAAAACAAGAAGGTATGTCTAGGCAAAGGCCTCCTCTCTTTGATGGTGAGTCATTTATTCAATGGATAATTAGAATGAAACTTTTTCTTATGGCTATTGATATTGATCTATGGTCTATTATAGAAGACGGTCCATTCATTTTTTCTAAATTATCTACTGTAGATGCTGTCACACTAGAGGTTGTAAAACCGAAACAAGAGTACACTAGTGATGACAAAAAAAGACTAAGTATGAATGCTAGAGCCATGCAATTACTCTTAAACGGGCTAAATAAAAGCGAATCCAGTTATGTATCTAATTGCTCTAGTGCTCAAGAGATGTGGAGAATTCTTGAGATGAAACATGAAAGGACTAGCCAAGTAAAGGAGTCCAAGATTAATATGCTTATGTCCACACTTGAGTCTTTCAAATTATTGCGAAATGAGTCTATTGTTGATATGGATCTACGATTGACTAACATCTATAATTCTCTTGAGTCTCTTGGCAAAGCTTTCTCTACGCAGAAAAAGGTCCAAAAGGTACTACGAAGCCTTCCATCCGAATAGGACCCTAAAGTCACAGCAATAGAGGAGAGTAAAGAAACAAAATCAATAAAAATGGAAGAACTAATCGGATCGCTAAAGGTATATGAAAACAAACTTACATTAAGGAATATGAATCAACGTCAAGACAAGGTAAGACTATTGCTTTTAAATCAAATGAATATATCTCTACTTCTTTTGATCACGTAGATGATAATGATTCCGAATCAGACAATGATGACTTAATACTATTGGCTAAAGGTTTGAGAAAATTCATGAGAAAGTCATTTAAAAACAAACCTAAGGCTACTTCCACTAAAAGAAATAAAAATAAAACAAATGACAAGGACGTAAAGTGCTATGAATACGAAAAACTTGGACATTTGGCATATGACTGCCCTAACAAAGACAAACAAACACCTTGACAAGGATCGGACCAAAACTAGACTTGCCTCAGAACCTAAACAAATGAGAAGAGCTCTCAAGGCCTCCACTTGGAGTGACACATCCGACTCTGAGACTGATACAGAATAAGAGACAGCAAAAGTATGCTTTGTATCCAAAGCATCAAACGAGGTATCTTCTGATTCCGACTCTGATTCTGAACCTTCATATGATGATGTTTTTAGTCAATATTTAGAATTGCACAAATTCACCAAGACTCTCGTAAAAGAAAAGAAACGATTAATTGAAGACAAGAAGTTGTTAGAATCTTCTAACACGAATCTTGTTTCTCAATTAAATGATTCAAAATAGGAGCCATCATGCATCATCAATGCATTAAAATCAGAGATCTCATCATTAACTTCACATAATAATGAAATAAAATCTGAGATTTCAAACTTGAAATCAAGGAATACGGATATAGAGAAAATGATGAAACAATTTGACACGGGAACTAACATGATAGATCGCATCTTTTGTCACAAAAGCATGATAGTGATAAAGCCGGATTAGGATACATTCAAAAAACGAAACATCAATTAAACCAACCAAATTCATTTTGTCGAAGAAAATGGAAACACCTAAGACACATATGGGCCTAAGAAGACGCCTAGGTCCTCTCTCCTTTCATCTCATCATGCTTCTTCTTCTTATCATACAAAATATAATTATGTGCCGTATAGATATGAGAAGAAACCATTAATGCATACACGACATTCATTTCATGCATCTAGATCACGCACTATGCACACAAACACAAGAGCATATCAACAACAACCATACAACATGCATAAAGGAATACTCGACCAAAGGCCAAATGTATTCTCACCCTATGTCTACTATGTTGCTCCTTCATCTACATTCTTACCATTTGCTAGACCGAGAAAGATCACCCAAGTATGGGTACCGAAAGGTAATTTTACAAAGAGGTGAGAAACTAACTCGTAAGGACCCAAAATAAAAGGGTACCTAAATCGTTGTTGTACATTGCAGGGAACCCATACATCTAAAGGCACATCTATCGAGTGGTTCCTTGACAGTGGTTGCTTGAGGCACATGACAGGTGACCCAAGCTTGTTCTCGAAGTTGAAGAAGGTTACAAAAAGTGGATCGGTGACCTTCGGAGACAACAATGAAGGAAGAATCATTGGAAAAGGTACAATCGGAAGCCCAAGTACTCTTCAAATCTCCAACATCTTCCTTGTAAGTAATCTATCCTATAATCTACTTAGCATCTCACAGTTTATTGACAACAGTTTTGATGAGTGTTTCACTCATCCATATTGCAACGTAATATATAAAAATGGAGAAATAGTATTAAAATGAAAAAGGGAAGGAAATATTTTTACGCTTTCTAAGGATGGCATGTTAGGCACTAAGGTTAAGTGTTTTATATCAAATGAACCTCACGTTAATTTGTGCCATAGACGATTAGGACACATTGGCATTTCTACACTTGAAAAACTTCAACAAAAGAACCTAATACGAGGATTTCCTAAACTTGATTTAGACAACTTTCAGTTGTGTGAATCTTGTATTAAAGGCAAACAAACACACGAGTCACTTAAACCCAAAAATGAAATTAGCACGTCTAGAGTTTTAGAATTACTGCACATTGATTTGTTTGGTCCTAGTCGTACTAAGAGTCTCGGTGGACGCCATTATGCATGTGTTATCGTTGATGATTTTTCTTGCTATACATGGACTTTATTCCTTGCAAATAAAGATGATAGAGCTGTTGAGATTGCGAAACTAATAAAACAACTTGAAAATGAATATGGTTTAAATATGAAAAAGATTAGAAGCGATAGAGGCGGTGAATTTAAAAACAAGGACATGATTTCATTTTGCGAAGAAAAAGTAATCAAACACGAGATTTCGCCACCTAGAACTCCACAATTAAATGGAGTAGTAGAAAGAAAGAATAAGACACTACAAGAAATCGATAGAATTATGTTGTGTGAAAATAAATTGCCTAGATTTTTGTGGGCGGAAGGCGTAAATTGTGCATGCTATGTAGTTAATCGTTTGACAATTAGAAAGAAAATAAATAAAATTCCTTATGAAATAGTAAATAATCGCATGCCTAAAATTGATTACTTTTGTGTGTTTGGTTGTAAATGCTTTGTTTTGAATACGAAAGATAATTTAGATAAATTTGAATCTAAATCAATTGAATGCATTTTTGTTGGCTATTCTGTGAATTCTAAAGCATATACATGCTATGATCCCATCACTAGACAAATCTTAGAATCCATTCATGTGAAGTTTAATGAATTTGGCGAGGTTGAAAAAGATAAAGAATATGATGATGATTTTGTACTAAAGCCCCGTGTTAGATGATATAGAAGAGAGTGGCGTGCATGATGAATTGAACACACTAGAAATGCATGATCACCTAGAAATGCCTGAGAACTTAGAGAATAATCAACCAAGATGGCATAAGGATCACCCACACGATCTCATTATAGGCGATATTACTCATGGTGTTCGACCACGTAGAAGAATAAATCCAGATGAAATAAACCAATTTCATGCTATGATATCTGAAATTGAACCTAAAAACGTTTTTGATGCTTTGAGTGATTCCTCTTGGATTGATGCTATGCATGATGAATTAAATCAATTTGTAAGAAATGATGTATGGTATTTAGTGCCACGACCACAAGATAAGACAATAATAGGCACAAAGTGGGTGTTTAGAAATAAAATGAATGAAGAAGGTAAAGTTGTTAGAAACAAGGTGAGACTTGTAGCACAAGGATATAATCAAGAACAAGGAATAGACTATGACGAAACATTTGCACCCGTAGCACGTTTAGAAGCCATACGACTTTTATTTACTATTGCTTGCATGAAAGGTTTTCAACTCTATCAAATGGACGTAAAAAGTGCATTTTTAAATGGTTTTATACAAGAAGAGTATACGTGAAGCAACCACCCGGTTTTAAAGATTTGAAATACCCCGATCACGTGTACAAATTAAATAAGGCATTATATGGCTTAAAACAAGCACCTATAGCTTGGTATGATCATTTTGTCTCTTTTCTCTTAGAAAATAGATTTAAAAGAGGCACCATAGATAGCACCTTATTCTTGAAACAAGATAAATCGGATTTACTAATCATTCAAATTTATGTTGATGACATCATCTTTGGATCTACATCTCATAAAATTGTTGAAGAATTTGAAACTTGCATGAAATTCGAGTTTGAAATGTCTATGATTGGTGAATTGAATTACTTTCTTGGCATGCAAATTAAACAAAAGAGTAAATGTATACATAAAATTCAAGTTAAATATATGAATGACATGATTAAAAAGTTCAATTTTGAGAACATAAAACCATCCCCCACCCCTATGAGTGTCACCACTAAACTAGATTAAGATGAAACTGGAAAAGACTTTGATAATGCTTTATATAGGTCTATGATTGGTTCTATGCTTTATCTTACCGCAAGTAGACCTGATATCATGTTTAGTGTTTGTATGTGTGCATGTTTTCAAAGCCAAATTAAAGTGTCTCATTATAATGCTGTGAAAAGAATATTTCGATATATTAAGAACATCCCCAGTTTAGGAATTTGGTATGATAAAAATTGTGAATTTGACTTGCATGCTTATACTGATGCGGATTATGGTGGATGTAAAATAGATAGAAAAAGCACAAGTGGCACTTGTCAATTTATAGGAAATTCACTAATTTTGTGGTTTTCGAAAAAGCAAGCAAGTGTGGCCTTATATACTACCAAAGCTGAATACCTGGCATTTAGTCTTTGTTGTACACAACTATTATCGTTAAAACAACAACTCTCTGATTTTGGTATCACGATACATCACATTCTTAGTTATGTGACAGTATGAGTGCTATAAACTTATCCAAGAACCCCCTACTACACTCTAAAGCAAAGTACATAGAAGTACGATATAACTTCCTTCGTGATCACGTGAACAATGGTGATATAGGTATAGATCATGTACGCACTGAGGTACAAGTAGCCGACATATTCACTAAGGCACTGAATCAAGCCACATACGAAAATCTACGCTCTAAATTAGGCATGATTTCTGCTGATTTGATTTGATATTTCTTTCCATCTTTACATGCACTTTTGATTTTCTTTCCAAAATAAAGGGGGAGAGAGAGTGCATGATTTAAGGGGAGTGAGAGTGATTGATTGCAAAAATCAAAGGGCAGAAAATTCAAAATTTGAAATTTGAATTTGCGCACGATTGGAGGGGAAGCAATTAAATTTAAATCGTGTACTAAGATTATTTTGTAAAGCATCAAAAGGGGGAGATTGTTGAGAAAAAGAGTTTGAGTGATTCACAAAAATTCATGATTTAAATAACGTGTGCTAAAGAAATGCATGACACAATTTATGACTTGACACGTTTTTGTGACAAACTTGCCCTATATACTTTATATATAATGTTGTCGTACTAACAAGCCATGAAGCTTTAAAGCTTACATCAAATGGCAAACATTTGTTTTGTTTGAACTATTTTCATGTGCCACCATTAATGAACTAAACTAGTTCATTGAGTGAAGTACTTAGTTAAACGAACTAAGTAGTTCTTTAAATGGAGATATATTTGGAAAAGGCATGATGGCAACAAATTGAAGAATGGAAAGTCTCTTTACTTATCCATATCACACTCCATTTATATACCGTATATATATTTATGTTTTTGATAAAAAGGCACAATACACATATATTCCGACGTACTACCGACATGTTACATATGTTACGAACGTACGTCAACGTCACATCACTATACTTACCTCATATTTATGAGAATATCCAGGTCTTATATCATATGATATAAGTCATGGTGATGACAAAATCATTACAACACGTTATAAGGTTATAAACTTAAAATTGTCGTATCGGGTGACTATCGAAACTTCGTTAACGTGTCACATACTTGCCATATATAGATGGCCAGCCCCTACACTTCAAAAATGGCCACAAATTTTATGGCTTACATGATAGACTCAGCCATAAAATCATTCCATGTTGGCACACACAAATCACCCACAATTAAAGCCAAATTGTGGAGATTCCAAATTCACATTTTAAGCACATGTGGGCGCCAACTTTACCCAGTCATTAGAGCTGAGTATTCAAGTTATTTTATGTATATATTATGTGTAACATAATATATATAACACGTTCAAAAAGTTTGAATTTAATCAGAGAAAAATCGCATAATCGACAAAAGTCGAAAATTCGGTTTTCTACGAACACAAAACATGGAACATTTTTGGCATGACATGTAACATGTATCTAGACACTTTTTACATATTCAATACATATTAAATTGTTCTAGAATATTCAAATTAGGCTGATTGGAATATACCATATGTGTATAATTATTGTGCACTATTTTAAAAAGCTTACAAAAATAAAATTCAGCACATGGCCAATTCTACTTCACACGCCTAATGAAGCTTGGTGGAGCCTATGTGGAGCTTAGTGGGTATTTTGATTGGTGAAGAATGGACTACACAAGGTTAGTGACTTAATGGAGGGAGCGACACAAGGTAATATTTCAAACTATGTTACAAATGTAACACATGCTGAAAATTCAGCATGCGAGACATCAAGGTGGCCGGATTTATGTCTCTTAATTGTGATCAATTTGCTTCTCAATTGTCATGGGATTGATGTGTAGTAATATGGTAACAATTTCAAAATCTTGAGATTATTGCACATGCTGAAAATTCAGCATGTGATATAAATGAGTGGCCGATTTTTGTGAGTAAATGGAGATCAATTTTCTTCCCAAATTAGTTGGGATTAATTGTATGATATTTGGTAAGGTGTTTACTACTATTTTGTCACATGTTTTTAATGATATTCTCAGATTTTTACATTCATCAAGTGATGACAAATCTCATCCAATCAAGGAGTGCCAAGTAAGCAAGACCAAGACAATCATCCAATCAAGTTGTGCCAAGTAAACAAGTTGATGTCACATCTATACAATGCATTCTTCCAAGGACTTAAATGAGAATTCTCAAGATGGGAGGATGCCCTAAGGGAGGCGGCCAACTTCAAATAAAAGGAGAAGAAGAGCAAACAAATGCAAGACAAGTCTCATAATTTTTAAAGTGCAAAAAGACTATCTACTCTCTTCTTCTACATTTCTTTCTACTCCTTCTCTCTCTCAAGCCGATTGTATCTATATTCAAACATATTGTATAGGCTTTATACATACCACCATACACGTCTCATTGATGTAAAAGGTTGATCAAGGTGTGATCAAACCTTCATCCGCTCGGTGGTGGTGTTCGCGATCATTGTGATTGCTTGTTTCGATTGTAAAGGGTTAGAGTTGGTGTGTAACTCCAGCAACTCTTGTGGTAAGGTGTTATTTTGTTTAGTGATAACCGAGGAAGGTGTCCTCAAAGACTGGAGTATGTTGATTTAACCGAACCAGTATAAAATTCCTTGTGTCCTTTACTTTACTGCACAGTACTTTCATTTTCCAGCACTTTTCATCTATTTCATCACAATCTTAAAAATAGTAAATGAATTTCAAAAATATTAAAATTTTTTCAGAAACATAGCCACATCTCTTAAGTTTCATTTGGCGTAAGTGTTAACCCTTTTGGACAAGTATAAGTCATTCAAACATTAATAGTTCTGAGACTAGTGCAATCTGATTTTCAGACTTGCAAAGGTTGAGAACTTGAACGTATTTGACTTACTTCCCGAAGGAATTTTTCAAAACTGTTTCAACCCATTTAAATACATATATTAAGGGGTGGTTCATTAAATTTTCAGACCATTTGGAGCTACAGATTAATCGAAATAAATTTTTCAAATCAGACTACTGTTTTGGCATATTTACGCAATCTGACCACAAACAATTTTTTAAGGGGTTATAGGTTGAGTTTTGATCTAAAATTTTTAGGAGATACTCAGAACATCTGAAAATATAAACTCTCCAAATTTCAGAATTTTTCAAGACCTGTAACCTAGTTTTCCAAACGTTGCAAAACAGGACCTGAAAACTGAAACTGTTTTCAGAAGTTGGGTTTTTGGTTTAAAACATTTTAAAAATCAAATTTTCCTCAACCACTATTCAACCCCCACCTCCTTCTAGTGATGCCTTACAGGTCCTAAGGTATTTTGTATCTGCTTGGGACACGCTGATCCGGATGTTTGCTCTGGTCTAATTAAATGGGACGGAGCTTCACAACGGAGCCGACGTCCATTGTTAATGGCTGATGCGTAGGTATTTGTTTTTTAGTTGAAATATTAGATATACATTAAACCAAAGAATGTGAATTGTAATAAAAATAGTTATAGAGTAAGGCTTTACCAATTAAACCTTTTTTTAAATCATTTTGCCTTTTCTTTTTCGGAATAAATAACGTCAATGTCATCGTTGAGTCTTTTCTCGATAACTAATTGAGATGTATAATCGTGTCTCCAAGAAACTTCAAGATCTTTTTAAAAAAAAAAAATTTTGATAATATTTGACAACTCTTACGTTTTTTTCATGAAATTCAACTCTCTCCTTGCCGTTGTCCACGGCCTAGGTATTATAAACTCGTTCTTTAAGAAAAAAGAATCATATTTGATCACTTTTAGCAGTGGAGAACGTAACACACAAATCGACTATTTTCTGATGAGACGTGAAGACCGAAAAATATGGAGGGACTGCAAGGTTATACCAGGGGAGACAGCAGTGACGCAACACTGCTTACTAGTCGTAATTATCACCTTGAGCCAAAAGATGAACACGAGGGTTAGAAAATTACCATCTAGGATTCGATGGGGTCGTTTGAAGGACGAAAAAATTAACATATTTAGAGACAATGTCATCTCGGCGACATCAAATTCAATAGTTGAGGACACAAACCAGATGTGAGAGGCTATGGCAGCTACCATTACTCACGCGGTAAGGGAAACTCTTGGAGTAACAACAGGAAAGACAATCGTACATAAAGAGTCATGGTGGTGGAACGAAGATGTGCAACAAAAAATAAGGAATAAGAAAAACAGTTTTAGAGAGGTGTTAAGCTGTGTAGAAGGGGAGGAGAAAGTGAGAGTGAAGGAGAACTACAAAATAGCTAGGAAAGAGGCGAAGAAGGCAGTGACAGAGGCAAAGAACGCAGCCTATAAAAGGATGTACGAAAGATTAGAAACAAAAGATGGAGAGTGCGATATGTTCAAGATTGCAAAAGCTAGAGATCGAAAGAAGCAAGACCTAGGAGTCGTGAAGTTTATAAAGGGAGAAGATGTACATGTTTTAGTCAAAGAACAAGACATCAAGGGGCAATGTCAAAAATATTTTTACAATCTTTTTAACAGCGTAAGGGTCGACCACGAAGAAAGAGAAAGCATCACTGCACAACAACGACCACATAATACCTATGATTGTTGTAACATCACACAAGGAGAAGTGAAGATAGCACTTAAGAAGATGGGAAGAGCTAAGGCAGTTGGCATAGATAACATACCTATTGAGGTCTGGAAGTGTTTAGGAGACGAAGGGGTTAAATGATTAACTACACTGTTCAACCTTATTTTCAAAACATAAAAAATGCCAGATAAGTAGAGAAGAAGTATGGTGGTCCCTATATATAAGAAAAAGGAGACGCACAATATTGTAGGAATTACATGGGGTTTAAATTGCTAAGTCATACTATGAAGTTATGGGAGAGAGTAATCGACACAAGGATTAGGGGAGACACTCAGGTTGCAGTGAACCAATTTGGTTTTATGCCAGGACGGTCAACTACGGAAGCAATACACATCCTAAGGAGATTGATGGAGAAGTATAGGGAGAAGAAGCGCGATCTACATATGGTTTTCATCGATCTTGAAAAAGCGTATGATAGTGTACCTCGTAGCCTGATCTGGGATAGTATGGATGCAAAAGATGTTCCTATAAAGTATATAGACATAATTAGGGATATGTATGCAAGGACAAAAAAAACTATTTGTACGCCTGTGGAGAATACAAACTTCTTTCCAGTGGAGGTAGCCCTCCATCAAGGGTCTGCGTTAAGCCCATTTCTTTTCACAGTTGTCCTTGATGAGTTGTCAAAACCGATCCAGAAGTCAGTTCCATGGTGTATGCTTTTTGCTAACGATATTATATTATTCGCAGAGAGTAGACATATCATGAGTATGAGATTAGAGCAATGGAGATAAGTTTTAGAGACAAAAGGCTTAAGGACTAGCCGCTCTAAGACCGAGTATCTGCATTGCAACTTCAGCGGTGCAGCTGACGGTAAGAATAGACAGGTCACCATCGAGGGTCAGGTGGTACCACAGGTAAGTAAGTTCAAGTACCTAGGGTCAATTGTACAGCATGATGGAGACATAGATAGTGATATAGCACACCGAGTTTAGGCAGGTTGGTGTAGATAGAGGGCAGCCTCAGGGGTGCTGTGTGACAAGAATTTTCCAACTAAATTAAAGGGAAAATTATATAGGGTGGCAATGCAGCCGGCAATGTTATATGGAACAGACTGCTGGGCCTCACAGAAGATGGAAGTGGCAGAGATGAGGATGCTGAGGTGGATGTGTGGGCATACAAGGCTAGACTGGATCAGAAATGAGGTATTTCGAGAAAGGTTAGGGGTGACTAGTGTAGTAGATAAGATAAGGGAGGGGAGACTAAGATGGTTTGGGCATGTTAAGAGAAGACAGTCAACGGCGCCTGTCAGAGCAGTCGAAAGCCTCATTGTAGAAGGGAAGAGGAGTAAAAGCAGGCCCAAACTGACTTGGGATGAGCGGATTAGGCATGACCTATTAGATTTGCACCTCTTCGAGGATATGGTCCATGATAGGAGTTCATGGAGGCAGACGATTAAGGTTAACGAGGTTTAGGCAGGATATAAGGACGCCTTAGAGTATATTTAGGGGCTTAGATAGTATCTACGCATTGGGTGGATTTTTGCACTTTTTTGGTCTTGTAGTTCTTTGTCTTTGTCTTGCATTTCATATGCATATACACGTTTATGACCATTTTCATATCGGGAAATTGGTATTTGTATTTAATGAATTTTCTCACTAACACACTAGCACGTCATATTTCCTATTACTGTGGAATTTATGCAGGTACAACCAGAGCCGGGGGTCTCAGTGGAAGCAAACTCTCTATCCCTAGGGATAGAAGTATTGTTTGCCTGCCGCTTACCCTCCCCACACCCTAATGATAGCTTTTGTTGTCGTTGGGATATATTGGGTATGATGATGACGACGACGACGACAATGTGTAAAGCCACATATCTTCGCCCATAAGTCGGGTTGCAATGCTTACTATTGTTGTTATTAATGTAAATTTTCTCGTTAGATAGCTTCGTAATATTGCATCTCTACTATAATGGAGTTAAGGACATACTTTTTCTTAACATTGAAATATGATGGAATAAAGTAAAATGACTCACTAAATTGCGCTTTTATATTGTGAAGTAGCAGTGGACAACACAGCTTGATACAATTTTCATTACGGATCATCAGAAAATAACCTCTATATGTTTCTAACATATGTGTATGATTGTGTACATCCGATTCCTCATACCTTTTATAAATGAAAGCCTCTAAGACAATCGGATATTGTTGTTGTTGTACTATAACGTTAGTTCAATTTTTCCAGTGGCCATTTACTGAAAGCAACAAAACAGGATAATAATTTGTTATATAAGGTGATTACAGGGCAGGAAATTGAGTGTTTCTAGTTACGTGATTGATCATCAGCCGTTTAAGGCCTAGAGTTTGCCATTTAGGTAGGGGTATCAGCTCTTAGGTGGCTAATAAGGATTCCTTAGGTGGCATATAGTCAGTCTGCTTAACCTATTTGCTGAATTAAGTAAAAGCTTTAGCGTATAATTGTATTTACTTAATAAAAGTATGTTGGGAAAAAGGGTTTGAATGATTTACAAATGAATGATTTAAATGTTACGTGTTTACGAAATGCATGAATAAATTTTACTTGACATATTTATGTGATAAAAATGCTTTACATGTTTATATATAATGTTGTCGTACTAACAAGCCATGAAGCGTTAAAGCAAACATCATATGGCAAACATTTGTTGTCTTTATACTATTTTCAGGTACCATGATTAATGAACTAACTAGGTTATTAAGTGAAGTGCTTAAGTTAATGAACTAACTAGTTCATTAAATGAAGACATATTTGGAGAGAGCTATATGGCAGCAAACTTGAAATGGAAAATATCCTCATCTCATTCAATATACACGCCATTTACATATCCATATTTTTTTTAAAAAAAAGACATTATATACTTATATTCCGACATACCACTGAAACGTCACATATATTATAAACGTACGTTGATGGCACACCACTATATACACCTCATATTTATGAGTATATTCACGTCTTATCGCATATGTTACAAGTCATGGTGACGTCAAAATTATAACGACAAGTTACAAGGTCATAAACGGAAAATTGTCGTATCGTGTGACTATCGAAACTTCACTGACATGTCACGTACTTGCCATATAAAGATGGTCAGCTTATATTCAGCCAAAAGGTCATATCATGTTTGCACACACAAATCACCTACAATTTAGCCTAGATTTGTGGAGAATTCAAACTCAATTCCAATTAGTCACATGGGGCATTTATACTCAGCTATTGGAGCTGAATATACACCTCATTTTATGTATATTATGTGTGACATAATATATATTACATGTGTAGGAAGTTTGAAATTAATCGGAGAAAAATCGTGTAATCGACGAAAATCGAAAATTCGGTTTTCTACAACCCTACACACATGGGATGTTTTCTTCATTGGTATAACATGTATCTATACACTTTTTTCACATTCAAGACATGTTATAGTGTTCTAGAAAATTCAAAATAGGGCTGATTGCTATTTACCCTATATGTGTGAATATTGTGCATTATTTGACAAAGTTGACATAAAACAGAATGTCAGCATATGCAGCCTATTTCCACAAGCCATTTTCAGCATTTTTGAAGCCTAGATGGAGCTTATTTGGCATTTCAATTGGTGGAGGACATGCCACATAAGATTGGTGACATTGAAGTGGGCAACACATAAGGAAAGAATTCAAACGAACCACATATGAAAATTTCAGCACATGTTGAAGTGCTGACCGATTTTTTGTATGGTTATTGTCTTCAATTATCTTCCAAAATTGAAGGGGATTAAATTGTGATTATATGGTAATTATTCACCTTGATTTTGAGCATATGTCTCAGATTTTTTGAAGAATTTACAGCTCATTTAAAGGGTGCCAAGGTGGATTAATGATGGTCAATCAACAAGTGACAACTAGGCAAAGACAAGTCATCCCTCCAATCATATTGCACCAAGTAAGAAAGATTGTGTCATCTTTTACACAAGACAATCTTCCAAGACAATTCTCAAGGTGGAATACTAACTCTAGGGGCGACCAAGATTTATAAAAAGAAGAAGATGGTACAAGTCAAGGCTAAGCAAAAAATTGATATTCTTACAAGTGCAAAAAGCAAGACTACTCGCTTCATTTTCCTTTCTTTCTCTTCTTCTTAGCCTCAAGCCTATCATTCATATATTCCACATATTATATAGGCTCTGATTATACCACACACATACATTCATTTCTTGTAAAAGGTTGATCAAGGTGTGATCAAGCCTTCATTCGATCGGTGGTGGTGTTCGTGATTTGTTTGTTTGATTGTTTGATTGTAAAAGGGTGGAGTTGGTGTTTAACTCCAGTCACCTTTGTGGTAAGATGTTTTATGTTTATTGAAAACCCGGAAAGGTGTCCTCGAAGACTGGAGTAGGTTGTTTTAACAGAACCAGTATAAAAATCTCGGTGTTCTTATTTTTCAGCACTTTCACTTTCAGTTCTTGTTTTCTATATCATTTTCATAGCCACGGGAAAAATAGCAAACATTTTTCAAAAATCATCAAACTTTGCAAAAACATAGCCAAAGATATTAGGTTTCATTTAGCACAAGTTTCACCACATTTGGATAAGTATAAGTTAGTCAAACATTCATAGTTCTAAGACTATTGCAACCTGATTTTCAGATCTGCAAAGGTTGAGACCATCAACGTGGTTGACATACTTGCCAAAGAAATTTTGAGAAACTGTTTCAAAAATTTACAGTAAATATCCCAAGGGTCATATAATAAAATTTTCAGATGATTTGGAGTTCTAAATTAACAAGAATAAGTTTTTCATTTTGAGAAATAGTTTCTGGCAGATTTACACAATCTGAGTAAAAACGTTCTTTCAAGACCTTATACTTTGAATTTTAATGTGAAATTTTTATGACATATACATAACATCTGAAAGTACTTATCACCAAAAACCGGATCTAAAAACAGAATCTGTTTTCAGAAGTAGGTAATTGGTAACAAAAAGTTTTAAAACCCAATTTTCAACCCCCTTCTAGTTGTGTTACAGGTCCTACAAAGTAAAGTTTTTTTCTTTTTCTCGTTTAACCGCCCTCTTGATCCCTTTATTTGTCTTTTATTTTGTTGCAAAAAATTCCTAAGTTGTCCTTATAGTTTCCATCAGGTTATTAACTCACTAAACCAAGACCATGAACATATGTAAAGTGCATTAACTTATTTCACATTTGTGTCAATCAATTTATTCGTCCGCCTACATACATACATGGCAATGTTGAATCGTGCACCTGCAATAAACACCACTAGAGGGGGATGAATAGTGGTTAGCAGAAATTACACTACTACCGTTATTAAAATCCCCTTTGAAAACAGAAGCTGAAACCACCTCAGATTCAGAACCCATTTTTGCAAAATTCAAAATTCCTTGTACACAAATCAAAAAATTATGAAAATTTCCAGAACTTAACTTCAATGTCTTTAAAATACTCTGTCCAAAAATAAGATCTTTTGACCCTTCAAACAAATAAAACGATTCAGATGGTCAATCTCGAAAGAATTGGGTAGAATGTTGCTGAAATTGGAAAACGTGTTTCTCTTTGAATACTTAACCAAAAAGGTTGATATTTATGTCAAAACACTCCTTAGGACGTCTAGTTTATGTTTGCAAAAGGCCTTGTCCTTAAAAAAATTCCTTGTTCAAACAGAATTCAAGTTTTCTCAAAACTGATCAGAATGCAGCCAGATTGGAGCAGTTATCTTGCAACGACTGAAAGACTAACTTTCCCTTTCCCAAATCAAGTGATTCTTGTTGCAAATGAAAGCTAACAGTCTGAAGTATAACTCCACCAAAAAAGCAAAAATTTGTAAAGTGTTTAGCTATTTTCTAAAAACGTGAGAAATTATGTGAAATCTGCAGTGAAAAAAGGGCAGAAAACAGAAAAATGTAAAGAAGGCAAGAACGCCAAGGATTTATCCTGGTTCAGTCAATGTGACCTACTCCAGTCCTAAGGAACACCTTTCCTTGGATTTAAATATGGTACGAACCAAATTACAACAAGAACA
This sequence comes from Eustoma russellianum, assembly GCA_036186865.1. Taxonomy (NCBI): domain Eukaryota; kingdom Viridiplantae; phylum Streptophyta; class Magnoliopsida; order Gentianales; family Gentianaceae; genus Eustoma; species Eustoma russellianum. Next base: position 25,389,011 of record AP025055.1, read on the forward strand.
CAGCTTGATTCTTGGGTTAAACACCAACCCTATTCAAGACTTGGATGTACACCTCTATGCAACTCTTGGTTGTAACACCTCTAACACCTAATGATGTAGCCTTATAAATTTGGCTAATCAATCTTACAAATGAGACACTAGAGGCTTGTAGATCTACAACAAATATCACAAGAACACCTTGGCTACAAAGAAGGAAACAAGAATGAAGAGAAGAAGATAGCAAGACAATTCAACTTTTGCTTTCAAGTGTGTGCTCTTCTTCTTCACCTTTGCCTCCTATTTATAGTATGAAATAGCTCTTGAAGATAAGAACTCCATTGTGTCACCATATTCATCATTAAGTCCTAGTTGTCTTCACATCATTGGTTGGTCATATAATCATCTTGTACACTTGGTAACATAAAGAAGAATGATTGGTCCACCTTGAAATTTCAGCATGACCGATTTTTTTAGCATCAAAAATGACTTGGAATTTGCTTGAAAAATGAATATAATACTAAGGGATAATACCACCAAGAAACCGTCAACTCCTTGCAAGATAATAGGGCATGTGAGGTTGCCTTTTGACCAAAAGATATACTGAAAAACCAGCCATAGTCGTTGCCCCCTTTTTTGAATTATCCAAGTTGGCAATTTTGCCAACTAGCTTCTTTTTGGTTGGTCCACTTGTCACCAAGTCATAAAATGAGTACACCATTATTTCCACCTGTATACACACGTTTTTCAGGCTTTATAAATGTATATCATCTCAGATTTTTGAAGAAGAAATCAACAAATAATAGTTGGCAAGATTATGTCAATATATAACACCAAAATTCTCACTTTTTCTCCTTGTATGTTGTGATCAATTTCACACATTTAACACATTTAAATTCTCTGAAAAATGATGATTAATATCCTCCAATAACATATAGAAGAAGGTCTTCAAAAAAATTAGAATGTGACATCACAACTCGTCACATATCCTGCTATTGTCGATAGTATCATCATTTGAGAGAAATAATAGAAAACCACCAAATAATCTTCAAGATAATTATAAATAAACTTCAGAATAAAGATAATAATATACTCAAGAGATTCCTTGAGCAAAAATACCGAAGCTACCCTCAGGGGTAAAATGACAAAAATGCCTCTGGTGAGAGAAAACTCCAGAAATGACCCAGATAGTCAGAAATAGATATAATGACACCTTTGTGATGATAAATGTAATATGAATGTGTCCTTGAAACATTTTCACCATGTCATGTTCTTACAAAACTAAAATTACCAATTTTGTCCTTTTTGGTAAGTTGTAGAAACTTCCAAGGCGCATTAGTCACAAGATATTTATAATTATCAAAAACACATAATACCAACATAATGAACATATATAAATCATGTACAAATGAAAACAATTATTTTATCACATTTTGGAAAAATATTTCTAAAAACCCTAGACATCGATCGATCGAAGTGTCTCAGCTTCAGAGATCGATGTCTCACAGTGAGTTTCAGAGTTTGTCTCTGACCTACATCGATCGATCAAAGTGAGGGTTTGATGTACATCGATCGATCGATGTGTCTCAAGTTTAGAGATCGGTGTCTCACAGTAAGGTCTTGAATTTTATGTGCCTTACATAGATCGCTCGATGTGAGGGATCGAAGTACACCAATCGATCGAAGCGCAACAACCTGAGAGATAGATGTTATTTTTCTTGACTTTTCCACCTCTTAATCATTTATAACAATATGTGTGACATTTTTAAGTATCCACCAAAATCATGACCTTGAAAATTATCCAAACATATTTCTCAACATTCTCCCCCTCTTGGATGATTTTCAAAATAACTTAACATGATTTTAATGTCACAACTCTTTAACAATTATTTATCACATATTTACCAATTTTATACCAATTGAATTGTTTTTGAAAACTTCACCAATTTCCAATTGTTTTCATCAATTTTATATCAATTGTTTTCAAACTCTCAAATCTCATGTTTTTAACATGTGTTCATGTGCTGCCCCTCAACTTATACTCTCCCCCTTAACCTATGCTCAAAACTTATACCAATTGAAACTTAGAATATTATTCAACTCAAATCCAAATTATGACTTACCAACTAAAATCATGTTCTTATTCTATCTCCCCTTATATTTTGCAAATCATGCAAAAGGGGTTTGGTGAAGATGTCAACTATTTGATGATCAGCTCTTACATGATCTATGGTTATGTCCCCATTTTGAACATGATCTCGAAGGAAATGGTATCTTACTTTAATGTGTTTGGCCTTAGAATGAAGTACCGGATTCCGAGAAAGATTGATCGCACTTGTGTTATCGTAGAAAATTAGAATCTTATTCATTTTAATGCCAATATCACTAAGTTATTGTTTAAGCCAAAGTATTTGGGTAGTGCATAAGCTTAAGGCTATATACTCTGCTTCAGTGGTAGAGAGAGCTACACTAGCTTGCTTTTTAGAAAACCAAGAGATCAAGTTGGTTCCTATGAATTGACATGTACCGCTAGTGGATTTTATATCTAACTTACAACCATCATAATCAGCATCACTATAAGCATACAGTTCAAACTTAGCATTTCTATCATACCAAAGTCTTAAGTGAGGTGTGTGTTTAAGATATCTAAATATCTTTTTCATCGCATTGTAATGAGATACCTTAGGACAAGATTGAAACCTAGCACACATACACACACTAAACATGATGTCAGGTCTTTACCCGGTTAAATATAACAGTAAGCCAATCATAGACCTATAAAGTATGTCATCAAAAGGTTTACCATTTTTATCTTTGTCTAGTTTGGTGCTAACACTCATAAGGGTAGGTGTTGGTTTTAACTCTTCAAATCTAAAATTCTTAATCATATCATTGATATACTTAAGGTTGCTAATGTGGATTCCTTGAGGGGTTTGTTTGATTTGAAGTCCTAAGAAGTAATTCAACTCTCCTACCATTGACATTTCAAACACTGATTTCATACTCTTCGAAGTCCTTTACTAAGGTGGGGTTGGTTGATCCAAAGATTATATCATCTACATATATTTGAACTATTAACAAGTCATTATCTTTTCTTTTTAGAAAAATGTGTTGTCTGTGGTCCCCCTTTGATAATTATTTGCAATAAGAAAATTTGCAAATCTATCTTACCAAGCTCTTGGAGCTTGTTTTAAACCATATAAAGCTTTCTTAAGCTTGTACACATGGTTAGGATTCTTTGGATCTCCGAATCCAGGGGGTTGTTTCACAAACACCTCTTCTTGAATGTATCCATTCAAGAATGCACTCTTGACATCTATTTTGAAGAGTTTAATGTTGCTTAGACTTGCAATAGCAAGTAACAATCTAATTGCTTCTAGTCGTGCAACTGGTGCAAAGGTTTCTTCATAATCTATTCCTTCTTGTTGATTATAACCTTGTGCGAGTAGCCTAGCCTCATTTCATGTGATGTTTCCTTATTCATCCATTTTATTCCTAAATACCCATTTAGTTTCTATTATAGAATTATCTTCGGGTTTAGGTACCAAGTCCCACACGTTGTTCCTGGTGAATTGGTTTAATTCCTCATGCATAGAATCTATCCAAGATATATCACATAAGGTTTCCTTAACATTCTTAGGTTCTAAGTGTGAGATTAAGCTATGTCCTTCAAATTGACTTATGTTTCTCGTGTTCTAACCCCAACACTTGGATCCTTAATGATTAACTCTTTAGGGGCTAGAAGTTGAAATATGAAGCATGCTGCTTGTGTATAATGAAAGTATTCTTTAGTAAAGAATAAGAAATCTAAAAAGAAAAGATTAGGTAGATTGTTTTCATTCTTCACGAATAAAGTTTCTTGTTGAAAATGGGTTGACAGAGACTAGTTGTTTATGATGAAGATAAACTTATGGAAATCAAGTTTTCTAGTCTTAGACATTTGTAAGCATTCTGTGGTAAGTGAAGCACTAAGAGGTAAAGTTTAATAGTTTGTTGGTGCTAGTAGGGCTCCATGTTAGAAATGGAATAACTAAGTTTATTTATGTTCATGGCCTAATGATGTTGCTTAGTTATACATGAAGTTTCTTATTCAAGGTGTTTGTTCTCCGATAAAATGTTATTATGCTATGTGAAAACTTAGAAATCATGGATGTTGGATTTCTAGTTTTAGTTGTTAGCGTTTAGAAAACAATGTTTAAGAAAGAGTTAGTCTTACATTTAGTGAAGTATGAAAAAGGACTAAACTAAATGTAAGGTTAATGAATTAGTGTGGAACTATGGTATGATTGTAGAATCAAAATGGCTAGGTCCTTATAAATTCTGGTTCAAAAGAAGATTGTTGGAGTTTACTCCAAAGTGGCATAGAGAGTTGAGTATATGTTCATTATTGAAAGCCTTTTGAATTAATCTATACCATAGCTAGTTGTTTGTTACTATGTGATCAGTAAAGATGAATATTGAAGTAATTGATGATGATGAATAAAAGTATGTTTTGTGATTAATATTGAATGAGGGAAAATGTGGGGGTTTAGCCCTTTAGTACTTTCATTTAAAAATAAAGTTATCAGAATATGTGAATGTTGAGCATATAAATAAGTTATGTATCGTTTAAACGCCAAAGTAATGGTCACTGTGTTGTTCTAATTGTTTGATGATTAATATTCCAAGTCTATAAGAGTGATATGCTTGCTCAATGTTTATGACGCACCATGATAATATTCATGAGGTTTGGTAATAAAAAAAGGTTGCATGTTTGTAAGCTTGTTAAGCTTGCTTGATGCTTATATTAAAAATTGATGATGATGATGATGAATTATGATGATCGAAGAATAGTTGCAAGCATTTGAATGCAGTTAACTGGTGCAATGTTTCGATGAGTTAATCATGCTTGGCTATTTGTTGTTGATAAAACTGACTCTTGGATAAAGTTGTTCATAATACTATTGATCATGCTTGTAAGAGTCAGTTTGTAGGAACAAGTTTGATGATTTGCTTGACAAAAATCATCCTAAGTTTGATAATCTGGTTGGTGGTAATAAATCATCTAATTTTGATGATTTATTTGAGAGAAAAATTATCTTAAGTTTAATAATTTACTTGTTGAAAATTATCTTAGGTTTGGTGATTTGCTTGTTGAAATATCATCCTATTATGTTGAGTGATTTGTTGAAGAAAATCACTGAAAGGATTTCTCATGAGATTGTGCACTATCATGAGCTTCCTTGGGTAAAACATAGCCAGTGCAAAATATATGAGAGAGACCCAACGTACCATTGAGAGGAATGAGACTAATTCTATCTGATGTGAACTCTCTATGACAGGAACCCAATTCACTATTAGTAGAGATCCTATGAACGGAGTTCAATGTGGTAAGAACACGTCATAGAAGAGTTTTGTTCAGTACTATCATATGAGTCATTTCCTATGTTGATGTTTGAGGATAGTACTCGCTGCATGTTTGAGGGTGAGATGTAAATCTCTTAATGGACAATTCATAGCCATCAAAGATGGTGGTGTGTTGCAGTACACACTTAATGAATATCACCTATATAAGTGTGGAAGTGGGGCCATTTCCTATAAGAGCCTGGAAAACTCTCTAGAGCGCTTATGAATCCTGGGATTGGGTTCAGGGCCTTTAATGCACCACACCGCGAACTTGTAAGAAGTTAGATAATGGCATGTCATTTGTGTGTTCATATAAACGGTAGTTAATATGTGGTTCAAGACGGTTGTCACCCTATTTTCATTTATATAACTACAAATTGTACTACCGGCCAGTTCAAGACGTTTGTCACTGCTCCGTTATGTGTCATTATTTTCGTTTGATAGTGGACAGATTGATTTATGTTCATTCGTTTGAGATTATACAAGATCGGATCATGTAGGGGATTGTTGAAAAAGTACTTAAAAGTACTTTAAATGTTGTGATCCAACCTTTTATAATGTTATGTGACCTATTGATAGGAGATTGGGTGAATTTTGGAGTGTTTTATGAACAATGGAAGGAAATGAGAGCGTTCCAAACACATAAAGCGCCTAATGCTGGCGTTCGAAGTCGAACCCTTGTATAGGCGTTCGATGTCACATGAAGCGTCTGATGTAGGTGTTCGAAGTGACATGAAGCTCCTGATGTAGGCGTTCGAAGTGTTCCAGCAAGCTTTCAGAACACATTGAACGCCTACATAAGGCGCCTGAAGTGTCCCGCTGTTCATAAAAGATGCAACTTGTGCACGACATCTCTTTTCATATTGAACGTCTATAACCGATCCAAGGGGAAAAATCTACAGAAAAGGGTCTTTTGAACTTGTAGTTTGTGAACTCAAAGCCTATAAATAGTAGGCTTTGCTATCTTCAACATAGACTTGAAAAATTCTTCAATACTTGTGAAAATTCTGTAGCATTCTTCTCTCATGATTCAATGTCATTCACTTCTATAAACAAGTTTAATACTTTCTCTCTAAGAGCAATAGAAAGAAAGTAAGCCGTTATATCTTGGGAAGCATTTTTCTGAAGACTACCTTGCTCATCGGTAGAGGCAAAATTACTTTAAGGACAGTGACGATTAAGTCACGCCTCGGCAATTTTGATTTGTTGTTCTTGTTGTTCTTTCTATTGATTCTATATCAAATTGTTAATGAAATACATCATTTCCTAGAACCCTTTGTTACAGGTTCATTTTGTGTTCCCTAACAAAAAAATGGTGTTCTTGGACGAATTTGTCCTATTATCATACTCGATGTTTGGTGACCATATTGATCCATATTTTCCAACAACATTGACCATGTTTATCCTTACACAAAATTTGTTTTATTCATCATGACTAATCTTCGTCCACAAAGTAGCTTCGAAATGTGTATAAGAGTCCAATCTAACTAACCAATTTGCGGTTTGATTTTTTTCCTCTACATATCAACAACGATCCATTTAAATGTAGATCGATTTGATACAAGCACAAGTGAATGGATTTTTGACGGATCTTCCTTTTAACTCTACCTTCCCCTCCAACATTGGTTTCGACACAAAAGTGTAAAACACTTTCTTGCTTCCAATGATGATGGGGAAGGGGAGGCAACCAAACCAGTGATTTCAGCGTTTGTCACACAAACATTACACTCCTGTTGGCGGATCAATCTTTGGACGTAGGCAATATCACTTTCAAGGCTATTTAAGCCTTGAAAAATCTAATATAAGGTTTTTATGTAAAAGCTAGAAAACAAAAGGAACACATTTTATGCTTAAAAGAACAAGTTGTTCATGAATAAAATTCTCAAAAGCCTGGTTTTCACAAATGACGCAAATGGCCCATAAATAGGAAAAGAATGCAAGGAAATAAATAACCAGCAAATACAAGTTTGTAGACATATAGTAAAAACTATCAGTTTGTGTTGGAGAAAAATTTGTAATGTGGAAATGGGTTTGTCCAAAGTTGATGAGCAAAATACTTTGAGCTTAATTATGATTAGTTTTTGTTAATCAAAACTGAAAACTAATGAATCCTAAATTATCTACGTGATGAGTAGATGATTTTAGGCTTTTGAATCACTCAATTTCGATATCGGGTGAATGAAAAATTAATGCTCAAAGTAAGAGTAAAAATTGGGTACAAATTGAAAAATTGGTGATGTGGCTTCATGAGAAGAAGACATCACCTTTTTGCAAATATACTACATTGGCCAATTGAAGGAAAAATGTCACCAAATATAGTGTTAGGAGAGACACTTTAGATATGTCCTAAGAGCAAGAGAATTTTTGACCGGAGGGAAGACGCAGATGGCTGCCACATACATGTGTGCATGCGCCGCTGCTGTCCGGCTCGGCTCGTGGTTGTTGCTCGGTTCTTATCTTTTTAGACAAATTTTCTTTTAAATTTATCCAGAAAATAATTTACCGGATTCTACGTTTATGATTTAATCCTACGATCTAACGGCTCAGATTAACTGACAGTTTCAGTTAGACTGATTCCTACCAGTCATGGATTACTGGGAGCGTGGTGATCGTGGGGGTTACTGGCCAATCAGTGCGGTCGTGGGTTGCCATAACCTCCAAGATTTCCCTCCATAAATGAAGACAATGCTCTGCTTCTGAGAAACACTGAGAAATTTTTCTTCCTTTCTCCTGCTGCATACTAGCATTCTACATAAACTACTGCAGCATACCGCATACGCTGCTGCTGCATTTCATCATTCCGACAAGTCAGAACATTTGTCAGGTTTGTGGAGTTCTTACGTAGTAGTGTCACTCGTTCGAACTGTAAGCCATTGTATCCTGAGAGACGTTTGCAATTTCTGATTGGGCACAGTATACCAGAGCAATTCGTCTTAAGGACAAAGTCCTGAACTCGTCTCGGTTTGTGTGTTGAGCTCTTTCCTGTGTTGAGCTCTTCCATGTGCTGAGCGTTGGATAAATATTAGACGTAATGTTTATCTTTAAGATTTATCCCGTGATTTATTAATTTAAATCACATATAGTGTGGATCACCATGTCATCTTATCTCCTAGACTTGTATTTGACTACAACTCCTTGGTGGTAAGGGATTATCACCATACAGTAGAGTTTGTGATGGTACGGACTCTAATCAAGACAGGATTAGGGGGTCCCTAGCCTAGCCTATAAATAAGAGCCTATGGTTGTCCATCAAACCATCTCATTCAAGCCAAGAGGAACAAGGCTAGAAGACTACCCTAAGGACTACATCAACGCGAAGAAGGCTTCTACAAACGACAATGGCCGGAGGTAACCTTTCTGCTTCCGCTATTTATTTTGGCCTAACAATTGGTATCAGAGCAACCTCTGACCATATCGTTTGTATTCAGAAAACTTTTTTCCGTACCCTTTAATGCAATTAAATCATTCAAAGGTTACGGAATTATAGTTTTCGAGGCCTTTGGTATTCAATTATATATGGTTATTCTGCCGACATTGGTTTGTCAACATGCATACAGTTTCATTTTTCTTTCTGCTTACATTTGGCATGTATTTTAGTCGACATTTCGAAGTAGCAGAATTGAAGTGACACAAACATGTGATTTATATTAATTAGAGCGGCTATATGTCATCCATTATCTCTTCGAATCTACTGGATTGCGAATTTCACCGTGCAACCCCTTAAGTGGTTTTGCTACTGCCTTTCTATCTGATTTTTTTTTTGGATGAATCCTCTGTAGAGAAAAGGTTATAAATCACCTCTTAAAATTGATAATAAAAGGTCAGTTTACTGGCCAGATTCTTGGGACTTAATCTAATAATTAGCTTAATTGATGGAAGGAATTTAAAATCTTCCATTCATTGATTACGACGGGCCCTTTCATTTTCTTTATTTAAAAAAAAAGATTACTGTTGATGCATAAAGATTCGTGCTGCATGAATTAGGAACTTTCCATAATTCTCATAAAATTTGTGCATTTGAATAGGAGATTCTCTCCATTCTTGAATATTGTACGTGCAGTAAAGATCCTTAGATGGTTAAGAATTGTTCCATTGGTGAGTTAAAATATTATAATAATTGGTTCTCTTTTAATGGATATCATATAATGAAACCCGTAGATATAACTTTAAGATATAATTTTATGATATCATATTATGTATCTATTTGATAAAATTTGTGGCAAATACAAAAGGTGAACTATTGAAAGTGTGATAAATACACCGTACACGTAATTTCTATCTAGAAAGTCGGTACTTAAAGCGGGACCGTTGTGACCCCACCGCACGGCCTGGGACTTTACGTGGAATGGTAATACCTGTCTAGGAAATTGATTCATGATCTTTCCTGGGGTATTGCCGAATCGGTTCACTTCACATTTTCATTATGATTTCATCTTTTGTTGATGTCATATAAATGGTTTTGAAGTTGATGACATATAAAGAATTATTTTCTTAATTTTAAGATTAGCCACATCATCTTAAAATTATATGGTATAAAGAAAATAAAATGTCATCACAACTATTGTTTGATTAATAAGGTAATCACTCTGCCCTACAGGGAAGTGGTTGCTTTATTGATCATGAAAATTAAACATAAACATTTCCTATGCCCACAGGTACGGAAATATTTTGGTTGTTTAATTTTCATATCGTTTTTTAAGAATAACTATATAAATATGTTGATGGCATATAAAGAATTATTTTCTTAATTTTAAGATTAGCCACAGCATCTTAAAATTATAAGGTATAAAGAAAATAAAATGTCATCAAACATATGGTTTTGATTAATAAGGTAGTCACTCTGCCCCACAGGGAAGTGGTTATTTTATTGATCAAGAAAATTAAACATAAACATTTCCTATGCCCACAGGTACGGAAATATTTTTGGTTGTTTAATTTTCATACCGTTTTAAGTATATTCTATGCATGAGTGCGACCTCTACCCACAGGAAGGTTTAGAATATACTATTTGAATTAAATTGATTAATTCATTCTGGTTATATATGTTCATAGCATGATATGTGTTTCTTTGGTTATGCAGTTATTCCCACTACTGCTTTATTTGATTCTGCTAAAACTCCAATGCTGACTGGTAATAATTTTACTGAATGGAAGGATAATATCCTTTTGACGCTAGGGTGTATGGACTTAGACCTGGCAATCCGTGAGGAAAAACCACCAAATCTCACGGAATCAAGTACGCCATCTGAGAGGTCTAGTTACGAGCGTTGGGAGCGATCTAATCGCCTCAGCATGATGCTCATCAAGTCTCGTATAAGTCCAAGCATTAGGGGTTCTATCCCTAATCTTGATAATGTCAAAGCTTACATGAAAGCCATTGATGATCAATTCGTAAGCTCTGACAAGGCGGTAGCCAGCACCCTTATGAAGAGGCTTTCAAACATGACCCATGACAGAAGCCGTGGTGTGCGCGAGCACATCATGGAGATGAGGGACATTGTTGCTAAATTAAGCTCCCTAAAGGTTGAAATCTCGGAGTCATTCCTGGTGCATTTCATACTCAACTCTCTCCCTTCGGAGTTCACTCTATTTAAGATCTCATACAACACACATAAAGAAAACTGGTCAATTAATGAACTTCTGACCATGTGTGTTCAAAAGGAGCAGAGGTTGAGGAATGAGTCCATTGAGTCTGTGCATCTTGCGACTCATTTTAAGAGAAATGCAAAGAAGGGCAAAGGTGTTCCAAGGAAGAAAACCGGCAATAAAGACACATGTCGGTTTTGTAAGAAAAAGGGACACTGGAAGAAAGATTGCCTGAAATACAAGGGATGGCTGGAGAAGAAAGGTAATTTTTCCTTTGTGTGTCATGAATCTAATTTTACTGAGGTTTCTGATAATACATGGTGGATTGATTGTGGTTCTACAATTCACATTGCAAAAACCATGCAGGGCTTTCTAAACCTGAGGAAGCCAAATAAAAGTGAGCAATGCATCTATTCTGGAAACCGGATGCGCTCTACTGTTGAAGGAGTGGGATCTTATAGGCTCATTTTGAAAACTGGTTTTCAACTTGATTTGGAAAACACCTTTTATGTACCTTCTTTTTCCAGAAATTTAGTTTCTCTTTCAAGACTTTCGATTATTGGATATGATTTTTATTCACATCTTTTTGTAATGAATGTATTGAAAGAGAATAAAGTTATTGGTTCTGCGAAATTGAATGGTTTTTTTTTTGTTTCAACTTGAGCTAGATCCCATTTACAAGCATACTCTTACAAAGCGTTGTATTATCAATGAGAACTCATCAAGTCTTTGGCATAAAAGATTGGGACATATCTCAATCGAAGGAATGAAAAGATTAGTGAATGAAGGAGTTTTGCAAACTCTAGACTTCACTGATTTAGGTACTTGTGTGGGATGCATAAAAGGGCACGCAAACCAACAAGACCATTAAGGGTGCCAAAAGGAGTTCTCATCCTCTTAAAATCATACACACGGATATCTGTGGACCTTTTCATACACCTTGCTTGAATGGTCAGAAATACTTTATTTCATTTATCGACGACCATTCAAGGTTCATGTATCTCTATCTTCTATTTGAAAAAAAATCTGAAGCACTTGATGCGTTCAAAATCTTCAAATTAGAAGTAGAGAAACAAAAGGAGAAGACAATCAAAATTGTCCGATCTGATAGAGGTGGTGAATATTATGGAAGTTACACAGAGAAGGGGCAAATGATTGGTCCATTTGCCGAATTCCTTCAAAAGGAGGGTATTGTTGCTCAATACACAATGCCTGGCACACCACAACAAAATGGTGTTGCTGAAAGAAGGAATCGGACTCTTATGGACATGGTCAGGAGCATGATTAGCACAACGAATTTACCTATATCCTTTTGGAGTGAAGCTCTAAAAACCGCTGTGTATGTTTTAAATAGGGTTCCATTTAAGGCCGTTCCTAAAACACCTTTCGAGTTGTGGAATGGTTGGAAACCAAGTTTAAAACATTTACACATATGGGGCTGTCCAGTTGAAGTTAGGGTATACAACCCAAGCATAAAGAAACTGGATGAACGAACGAAAAGCGGTTATTTTATAGGATATGCAGTCAATTCCAAAGGATATAGATTTTACTGTCCCTCACATACTCCAAAAAATGGTTGAAGCTAGAAATGTTGAGTTTCTAGAGGATCATGAAGTCAGTGGGAGTGATTCGAATAGACAACTCAATTTTGAGGAAGTAAGGGATACATATGTTGTACCTTTATATGTAGACAATTCGGTTGCTATTCATCGTAATGAAGAGCCACCAATTGTACAACCTCAAAATTGAAGAATCACATCAAGAACAAACCGAACCCACTAATCCCACATCTACTGAACCAGTGGGAGTACGAAGATCCTCAAGAATTAAAAGACCAACAATTTCTAGCGATTATGTTGTATATCTTCAAGAGTCCGATTATGACATTGGACTAAATCATGACCCTATCTTGTTTTCACAAGCCATGAATTGTGACAAATCGTCACTATGGTATGATGCCATGAAAGAGGAGATGGAATCAATGGCTAAAAAAAACAACGTCTGGGAACTTGTTCCGTTACCAAACAGAGCCTCTGTGGTGGGATGCAAATGGGTCTTTAAGACCAAAAGAGACTCGTTTGGTAACATTGAACGATATAAAGCCAGACTTGTAGCCAAAGGTTTCACTCAGAAAGAAGGCATTGATTACCATGAAACCTTCTCTCCAGTCTCAAAGAATGATTCATTTCGGATAATCATGACATTAGTAGCTCATTTTGATCTCGAACTACATCAAATGGATGAGAAAACTGCGTTTTTAAGTGGGGTTCTTGATGAAGAGGTATACATGCGTCAACCTGAAGGCTTTGTCAATTCTGATAATGATCAACTGGTTTGCAAATTGAATAAATCCATATATGGGCTTAAACAGACTTCACGTCAATGGAACATCAGGTTTCATGAGGTAATCTCTTCATTCGGTTTCGTAGAGAACATTGTTGATCAATGTATATACCTCAAGACGAGTGGGAGCAAATACATTTTCTTAGTCCTATATGTGGATGATATTCTACTGGCAAGCAGTGATCTTGGGTTATTGCATGAGACTAAGCGATTTCTCGCTTTGAACTTTGATAAGAAGGATATAGGTGAAGCCTCTTATATATTTGGCATAGAGATTCACAGAGATAGAACAAGTAAAATACTTGGTCTTTCTCAGGAGGCCTACATCATCAAAGTACTTGAGAAATTTGCTATGCAGAATTGTGTGTCACCTATTGTCAATGGAGGCTGAGACCATTGCATGCTATGAAGCTACGTCACAGGCCTTATGGATGAGAAATTTCCTCAGTGGTCTGAAAGGTTGTCGATATTGTTAATAGACCCATAAAGATTTTCTGCGACAATTCAGCTGCTGTGTTCTTTACGAAAAATAATAAAGGTGGGAGTCGCAGTAAACATATCGACATAAAGTATTTGAAGGTCAGAGATCATGTCAAACAAGGAGAAATAAAGATTGAACACATTAGTACGGAGTCAATGGTAGCTGATCCTATGACTAAAAAAATTACCGGTTAAAGTTTTCAGGGATCATGCTGCTGATGTGGGACTTCTTAATTCTCCTTGATTTGTTGTACTTTGATCTTATTTTGTCTAGACATTTGTTGACTTTGAATATGCGCAATTAAAGTTGTAGGATCTATTTGATCCATGGACGAGGACCCATTTTGAGATGATTTATAGTAAATCATTCATTTTGTTTGATTGTTTGTATAATGCATGGTAATACTTGGAAGGGAGTGCTCGTTGTTTAATCTAAGAGCGCAACCGCCTTGATTCGTATGTGTTATATTTTCGATCGAGGTAGTCAAGTTGTTCGAGTGACATTTTTTGTTTTGGCCAAGTTACTTAGTCACTTGTGTAGCGTTGTCTAGTGTTGACATTTGATCCAAGTGGGAGAATGTTGGATAAATATTAGACGTAATGTTTATCTTTAAGATTTATCCCATGATTTATTAATTTAAATCACATATAGTGTGGATCACCATGTCATCTTATCTCCTAGACTTGTATTTGACTACAACTCCTTGGTGGTAAGGGATTATCACCATACAGTAGAGTTTGTGATGGTACGGACTCTAATCAAGACAGGATTAGGGGGTCCCTAGCCTAGCCTATAAATAAGAGCCTATGGTTGTCCATCAAACCATCTCATTCAAGCCAAGAGGAACAAGGCTAGAAGACTACCCTAAGGACTACATCAACGCGAAGAAGGCTTCTACAAACGACAATGGCCGGAGGTAACCTTTCTGCTTCCGCTATTTATTTTGGCCTAACACTGAGCTCTTCTCTGTACTGGGCTCTTCCTGTGTTGAGCTCTGCTCTTTCTGTGTCGAGCTCAACTCTTCATGTGCTGAGCTCTGCTCATCCCTATGCTAAGCTCTGCTCATCCTTGTGATGTACAGAATGTCAATTTCGTTCTCTAATCTGTATAGAATCTGAGTTTCGTATATGTTATAACTCAGATATTAGTGAAAAATATTTTTTTGATGTGGATGAAGTATAAACACAATAGTTAAGATCGTCTATATTCTATGAGAACAATAGTGTTTTTAAATCTCTTGCGTGTTTAGTCCTTTTTTACTTTACACTGATACATATTATCAACTGCACTGTGTAAAAACCGATGATTCCGTCGTATTTATGTTTTAGTCCGAACATGATGCTGGAAAAAGTACATTGCAGAGATCAAGGTAGCATAAAACAAATTGGACAAACATAAATAGAGAGACAAAGATAATTTTATCTACTACTTTTGATGGTTTAGTACATAGCCGCAAAGAGGTTTGCGCGATACGGTATCCACATTTAGGATCTACTATGAACAGAGAGACGTGATCTAAGAGATTCTGGTCCATAAGATATTATTATATCACAAAAATCAATGTAAAAGTGATTGTGAAACAAATCAAAAGAATTTTTTTTTGTAAAAAATGACTATTCCATCAAATTTATTTTATAGTCCGAACATGATGAAAGAAGAAAATAGTAAAAAAGAATAGAACAAACGTAAATAATATTATCTGATGGTATATAACTATGTATACATAGCCAGAAAGAGGCTATCTCTATATTGTATCCAATATCCACATGTAAGATTTACTTATAATAGAGAGGCGTGATTTTAAAAAGTTCTAATTTGTGAGATCTTATACCTGAAGAATAAATGTAAAAGTTGAACGATGATGATACGTTAAATAAGAGAATGCTATAGAAAAATCATGCAGGTATATAATTTAGTGTTCAAAAACGGAATATTTAAAGTTGGTAGTTTTTAATCGACGTTGGCGGCTTAAATTCCATGTACTCTCTAATAGATTTGGAATTTCGAACGGTTTAGCCTCGGTTGAGATCACAGCAGGTAAAAAATGAGGTAGAATATGAGGTCTCCAATCACGCGTCGCCACGTGTACAAATTGCTTTTTTTAAAAAATAAAAAAAATTAAACCTCTATCCTCTTTTGTACACGTGGCGACTCGTGATTGGAGACCTCATATTCTACCTCATTTTCTACCTGCTGTGATCTCAACCGGTTTAGCCTAGCATGTTCTGAAGCTCTATTAGTACACATCCTACGATCTACAACATATGAGTATTATTAAGTTTATATACCGTCCACAATATAAAAGCTTTTTGTTTACCAAAAAATGCTACCTAAGAAAATGTTGAAACTTGGGCTTGAGTGTAGCGCCCCGCTGGGCCCTAGCTTCGGGAACGGTGCACCCGCCGTAGCCTACTACAAAGACCACAAAGTGTCGTTCAAAATTCTTTGCACGTCAGAACTGACGTAGAAATTTTTTGCAGAAACGATAATTAAAGAAATAAACATCTTGATTAAATTAAATCAATCATAATAATATCAAGTACAAGGGTTGACGAAACCCGCTAAGTCAAATATGAAATACTAAAATCAAAATACTAACATATGTGAAGGTCTATCTGACTATTCCAAGTAACAAGCTCCCAGTCAGCAAGATCTCTTCTCGAGTCCAGCTCATTAGTCCCAGCTTGCGTAGCCTGTCCCACCCCCGTTAATTATATATACTCATAATCTTGCTCACCTGTGGAGGGGTGGTGGGGAGTGAGTGATGGGAGTCACTCGTAGGTTACCCGTCTCTCCCGAAAAGGGACTGTCACATACTGAGTCAGGTAAACAATTAAGCACGTAAAGCAGGTAGCAGATATATAAAGCAATAAAACATAAACATATAAATGATAAAGCAAATAAAGCATAAATAAGGAAATAACACATTCCCGACCCAGTCCGTATCCCAACATATAGCACTGAAACAACTTAATAAACGAGGTCATCAATAATCACAACAATAACCAATACAATGCGCAACTTCGTGATGCATGCTCTTCTATCTCCGTGTCACATGCAATCATTTAATGTCACACGCTATGCTCTTTCTTTTTTCCATGTTATGCTATGCATGTCCCGGGTCCTATTAGGTGAAGGTAACCGTTATTACCAACACCCATCACACGCCTCGTCAGGCCACACGTCCCGTAGGACCACACGGCTCATAGGCCAAATGCAATGCTCGTGCCATGAATGCGTCACACTTTCACACTTCCGGTTCTCCTGTGTTGCATGCTCCGTTCTATGTTGCGTATTACCTATATTGCGTAGTTACCCTATGTTGCTAGGTTCATTACTGTATTTTATCTTCTACCGTTATTTTATCTTTCTAGACTTTATTTTAGGTTTCTACACTTTATTTTATTTTTCCTAGGTTCTCAAGCAATTAAATATTTTTTTACCTTTTCTTACTATTTTTATTTCTTTTATTTTAATTTATTTAGTAGGTTCCTAAATTTCTTATTCATTAAATAATATTAATATCAATTTAAATTTAATTAATATCTTTATCTATTATATTTATTATATATATATACATATATATATATATATATATATATATATATTCCCCTTCGGATGGCTATTCTCAGCGAGGGTTTTTTTTTCTTTTCTGTTTATTTTATATTTTGATTTACTAGTTATACCATTTTATTAATTTAACACTTTATTATTAAAAATAGATCAGCCCTTTTTTATTATTAAGGCCCTAAAATAAACTGGCCCTTTATACCTTGCAATCCAGCCTGCATAGTAACTTGGCCTGCCAGCCAACCTTCTGCCTTTTTTTCATTTCGCTTTGTGTTCTGGGCCGGCCTGCCGACAGAGACTGGCCCGCTGGCTGCTGGTCCTGATCTCCTTTCTGTTTTTTTTATATTCTTGCTGCTGCTGGGCCGTTCCCTGGCCTGCAGAAATAAAGCCCGCCTGTCGGGGCAGGCCTACTGGCCGAAAATCAGTCCGGTGTCTTGTAGCGCCCAGCCCTTTTTTTTAATTCTTTTATTATTTTCTTTAAATTCTAATTTTCTTCAAAAATCTATAACTTTTTGGTTTTAACTCTGATTCACCCCAAACCAATTTCATTGGACTCCATTTAACGCCCTCTTCATAACACGACTAACAACTTCAACGCGTGTACTGCACGCGCCGCTCAAGGGTGCACGTGGGCCGCCGCGCGTGTGCTATACGCGCCGCCTCCAACTTATGTCCATGCTATGTGATTTATATCTAAGGTCAATCACGCAATTTCCATACCAAAACATAAAGAATTCATAATAAACATATAAAAGATAGACATGCTGTGATAATAAAATAATTCCCAAAACAAAATGCGAGGGAATCCAAAGAAATCCGACAGAGGGGAGAGTAACCTACCTCTTGTTCGAAGAATTCTCTATACGTAGTATTGGATTTGATGTGGGTTGGCTAGCTTCTCTTCCTATCTCTCTTTCTTCCTTCTCTCTGCCTCCTCACATTTGCACTTTTTTTTAACGTTGTTGTTATTGCAGCCGATGCTGCAAGGATAATTATGGGTGGGGATTTTAATTGGGGAAAGGCTAACATTTAAGGGGTGCAGCGGTTTTTTTTGGGAGGAGCTGTAGGAAGTGGAGAGGGAATCATGGGGGTATGGGTAGTTTAATTTAAGATAATCTCATTTTTTTATTTAAATAAGTTAATTTTCCCTTTTTTCTTTTTTCTTTTTTAAAATATCCGGTTATAACATCCTATCCCTCTTACAAAAAGTTTCGTCCTCGAAACTTGCGTATTAAATAGTCAATCCTTAATTTAGTTCTACTTGATTCTTTCTCCTAGATAACGATCAAGCTAAATATCCTTTGTGTTTTCCAACATGCTAAATACTTCACTTCTTTATCACAGGCTAAAGCCTCAGAATCATTCCTTGTACACCAACAGGGTAATTTCAATCCATTGTCCTTTTGCTTATTAATATCATTACATAATCTATCTATAATTATCGAATCAATCTTAAGGGTATTGTCATCCTGCTAAGGGTTCTACAACACAATCATTGGTCTATAACTTACTTATCTCTGCAGTCTTCAGCAACCCTTGTAGATTAGTTCTTAGGTGTACTACAATCTTTGACTTAACGCCTTATTCACAAGACTCATCTCTTGGATCGTATGTATTTCCAAAATACGTTTTACTTTAGTATGACTCAATTTAGTTACGCTAGTAGTCCACACGATGATCTAGTCCTTATAGGGCTCAATCTTTAACTTAATTCTCTATAATTAGTATGTATATAATTTCACTTATACCACTTGACGTGTATCATTCTACTTATTGCAGTCTATAATTTTGGATTCTTAAACTCATTATATATGATTCATCCCCTTAGATAATTAACTAAACTAATATCCTTTACGTACGCCCACATGGTACTTGTTACACAAACTAAGTCCTCGAAATCGATTCTTATATATTTACGAACTAACTCTATGATCATACCCCTTACTTCTTTGAAAATATCATCAGCCTAATATATGAAATATGTGTATGGAGAATACTTTTCTTTAAATAAAAACGTGACCTACGTGGCTATAATTTGAAATACAACTTTAGTTATTTTAAATTAATACCATTCTTATATATTATTTAATTATTTATATTTTAAAACAAGATTCGAGACAATATACTCGTTTTCGCAAAGCGATGTTTCAAATGACACCTTATAAAAACGATGATATAACTTGTTCATAAATTGTTTCAGTGAAATGTCACTTAAACAATTGAAAACATAATAATGTAAAAATTTATAAAACGATTTGAATACTGTACCTTTCGTTTTCTATAAGAAAATATATTTTGAAATCTACTCTTTAATTTGGAAAAATTTAAGTAAGATCATCGCAAGCTGATAAATAACTTCGAAAACACTTTAATAGATAAAATGCCTGCGATATCGATAGTCGACAGGTAAAATTGATTTTGACTAAAAGATATGCAATGAAACGAAAGTTTGAAATCTCGTGCAAGGAATATATACATAACATATTGTTTTTTTTGAAGAACATCATTAGTTTAAAAGTTTTCTCCTCTTTAAAGTTGTCAAAAGATTAAAAATTTTGTTATGTTGGTATACAAGTTCGGAAATGAATTTTCCTTGTAAAGGTTGGTAGGCTATAAAAATGAGATTCGATAAGGTATTTTCGAAGACAACATTTTTAAGGTAGTTGTTAAAATATGGTTATATATTGGTGTACAAGCTTATATAAAATATTTATCTGTTTGGAAAAAAAACATCAGTCTAATATTTTGTATAATTCAATAAGTCATCCTCTTTTTCAGATTAGGTTTCCTAAGTACAGTTTCTCATTAGCCTACCGTTTGTCTACGTATGATAAAGTCGTTAATTTAAATTGGTCCAATCACAACATGGCACACTAAATATTGATCGGCTAAAGGTGTTCTAATTCACCATGTTTTCGCGCGCCACACTGATCCACTGTACCTCGCTACTTGGTTATTTGAACAACTAATTTTATTCTATTCATATGAAAAGAAACTGCTACTTATGCATGCCCGCTCTATTTTAATTTAAGTCCACTAAATTCAAGTTAAGTGTCTCGATGTCAACACTTAACTAAAAAAAAGTTTGCAACGATTCACCATTCCCATGTTATAGCCGATTCACGCCCTTTGCTACCGATCAATATATCTAATGAGCTAATATCGTCGTCTTACTTAATAATTTTAAATCTCAACATCTTAACCCTAGGTTATAAATTCCTTCGGTACGATCTCTTTCGCTTAACCCTACTGATCATGGCGCTTATAGATCATTACTTATTTTCTACCATTCATCTATAAATCATCTCCTAGTATCTATCATAATATCATAATTCTTTTCTTGGTAGATGTTGTCTCAACATGTGTAAAGAGTCATGGTCAAACTTAGATAGCGTAAGTAGGTAAAGTTGTATGGTATACCCTAGGCATACTTGTTCCTTAACTGGCCGCCTTATTTTTTTTTGAGTTTAGGATCATAACTTATACCTAGGATTTTTTTTAGTATCATCGTTTCTTACGCCTAAGATCATGTCTTATTTCTAAAATCATGCTTAGCGTATAATCAACGCTTATGACTACGTTCAGTACTTATGTTCAAGGTCAACTCCTAACTGAAATAGTTATTTATGTTTAAGATTGTGACTTATGTTCATGATCATCGCTTATGTTCAAATCATCACTTATGTCTAAGATTGTGACTTAGGGGCAAAATCGTAACTTAATTTCTAATATCACGGCCTAAATCTATATTTCCACCGTTGATCTAGAACCATTCTTTGAGGATACTCTCGGCGTGTAATATCTCTTGGACTCATTCCGAAATTAGTTCCAAATGATCAGCCTTGTCGGTGTGCTGCGCCACCACTCCTCCGCATCTCCTTGTAGAAGAATCTCAGGTCCGAGTACAAAGCGGGTGGAGGCGGTGTCTGCTAGTTTAGCAGCTGGTGCTAATGTGCTAAGGTGTTGGTCATGGTGACCATGACATCCTCAAGTGCGTGAGGATGATCCCCTGATTCTGGTGGTTCTCACTTTGCACCACTATTTCCTCTATTACCAGCTTGTTCATGTCTTGCCGACATTTTTCTAGAATTTAGAATGGTCGAAAATAAATTTACTTAAATACAGGCTAAATTAGGAGGGTATTTTGGGAATTTCGAACAGCCTAGGGGTTCCATGTAGAGATTCAGTGGTAAAACGGTAAATAACTAAAGAAAACGAAAGAACGCTCAAGATCCCCTTAACCCGATCATAACTTAAGTCTAATATCATCACTTAACCCTATTTTGTTGCTTAAGGGTAAAATCGTCATTTTAGGAAAAGATCATAGCTTAAGTCTAAGTGATCTAGTTAATCCTGCGTTTCCGAGGCAGATCTGGAGCCTCGGCTCTGATACCACCTGTAGCGCCCCGCTCCTGGGCCCTAGCTTCGGGAACGGTGCACCCATCGTAGCCTACTACGAAGACTACAAAGCGTCGTTCAAACTTCTTTGCACGTCAGAACTGACGTAGAAATTTTTTGCAGAAACGATAATTAACGAAATAAACATCTTGATTAAATTAAATCAATCAGAATAAAATCAAGTACAAGGGTTGACGAAACCCGCTAAGTCAAATATGAAATACTAAAATCAAAATAATAACCTATGTGGAGGTCTATCTGACTATCCAAAGTAACAAGCTCCCGGTCAACAAGATCCCTTCTCGAGTCCAGCTCACTAGTCCCAGCTTGCGTGACCTATCCCACCCCCGTTAATTATATATACTCATAATCCTGCTCACCTGTGGAGGGGTGGTGGGGGGTGAATGATGTGAGTCACTCGTAGGTTACCCGTCTCTTCCGAAAAAGGACTGTCACATACTGAGTCGGGTAAACAATTAAGCACATAAAGCAGGTAGCAGATAAATAAAGCAATAAAACATAAACATATAAATGATAAAGCAAATAAAGCATAAATAAGGAAATAACACATACCCGACCCGGTCCATATCCCAACATGTAGCACTGAAACAACTTAATAAACGAGGTCATCAATAATCACAACAATAACCAATGCAATGCGCAACTTCATGATGCATGCTCTTATATCTCCGTGTCACATGCAATCATTTAATGTCACACGCTATGCTCTTTCTTTTTTCCATGTTATGCTATGCATGTCACAGGTCCTATTAGGTGAAGGTAACAGTTATTACCAACACCCATCACACGCCTCGTCAGGCAACACGTCCCATAGGACCACACGGCTCATAGGCCAAATGCAATGCTCGTGCCATGAATGCGTCACACTTTCACACTTCCGGTTCTCCTGTGTTGCATGCTCCGTTCTATGTTGCGTATTACCTATATTGCGTAGTTACCCTATGTTGCTAGGTTCATTACTGTATTTTATCTTCTACCGTTATTTTATCTTTCTAGACTTTATTTTAGGTTTCTACACTTTATTTTATTTTTCCTAGGCTCTCAAGCAATTAAATATTTTTTTTATCTTTCCCTACTATTTTTATTTCTTTTATTTTAATTTATTTAGTAGGTTCCTAAATTTCTTATTCATTAAATAATATTAATATCAATTTAAATTTAATTAATATCTTTATCTATTGTATTTATTATATATATATATATATATATATATATATATTATTTTTTTCCCTTCGGATGGCTATTCTCAGCGAGGGGTTTTTTTTCTTTTCTGTTTATTTTATATTTTGATTTACTAGTTATACCATTTTATTAATTTAACACTTTATTATTGAAAATAGATCAACCCTTTTTTTTATTATTAAGGCCCTAAAATAAACTGGCCCTTTATACTTTGCAATCCAGCCCGCTAGGTAACTGGCCTGCCAGCCAACCTTCTGCCTTTTTTATTTCGCTTTGTGTTCTGGGCCGGCCTGCAGACAGAGACTGGCCCGCTGGCTGCTGGCCCTGATCTCCTTTCTGTTTTTTTTATATTCTTGCTGCTGCTGGGCCGTTCCCTGGCCTGCAGAAATAAAGCCCGCCTATCAGGGCAGGCCTACTGGCCGAAAATCAGGCCAGTGGCTTGTAGCGCCTAGCCCTTTTTTTAATTCTTTTATTATTTTCTTTAAATTCTAATTTTCTTCAAAAATCCGTAATTTTTTGGTTTTAACTCTGATTCACCCCAAACAAATTCCATTGGACTCCATTTAACGCCCTCTTCGTAACACGACTGACAACTTCAGCACGTGTACTGCACGTGCCGCTCAAGGGCGCACGTGGGCCGCCGCGCGTGTGCTACACGCGCCGTCTCCGGGCGTATTTTTCGACGAACAGAATCCAATCCAACCTATTTCCGTGCTATGTGATCTATATCTAAGGCCAATCACGCAATTTCCATACCAAAACATAAAGAATTCATAATAAACATATAAAAGATAGACATGCTATGATAATCAAATAATTCCCAAAACAGAATGCGAGGGAATCCAAAGCAATCCGACAGAGGGGAGGGTAACCTACCTCTTTTCAAAGAATTCACTATACGTAGTATTGGATTTGATGTGGGTTGGCTAGCTTCTCTTCCTATCTCTCTTTCGCCTTCTCTTTGCCTCCTCACATTTGCGCTTTTTTTTAACGTTGTTGTTGCAGCCGATGTTGCAAGGATAATTAGGGGTGGGGATTTTAATTGGGGAAAGTCTAGCATTTAGGGGGTGGGGGCGGTTTTTTTTGGGAGGAGTTGTGGAAAGTTGGGATGGAATCATGGGGGTATGGGTAGTTTAATTTAGGATAATCTCATTTTTTTTGTTTAAATAAGTTAATTTTCCCTTTTTTCTTTTTTCTTTTTTTTTAAAATACCCGGTTATAACATTGAGGCCCATGTCCACTCAAAACCTTAGGCAATGGATGGTGGTGCCTCATCCTCATATTGTAGCGCCCCGGCCCGGACAGCAGACCCGAACTGATGCACCCGTTGTAGCCTACTTAGAGGACTACAAGACGTCTCATCTCCCGAATACACATCATCACCGACGTAAGGGAAATAAGCACGGAGACATATATAAATAGAAACTAATTCCTCAAATCCGAACATCCAGAAATATGTAATTACAAAAGATTGTTCGTGGTCGCAGTCATCTAAATACTTAAGTGGATAAAAGAGAAGTTTAAACATCCCAATGTGGCAAGGAATATCCCAAGAAGCTCTACTCATCCCATTCGGCCCACTCACCATCGTCCTCAATAAAGATCATATCATATTCGGTCCTATCTGCAAGACAATGAGTAGAACTCTTAGCGAAAAACACTATCAAGTAACCCGCTTATAAGACATACGGGATCAACACATGGCAAGACAT
This sequence comes from Eustoma russellianum, assembly GCA_036186865.1. Classification (NCBI taxonomy): domain Eukaryota; kingdom Viridiplantae; phylum Streptophyta; class Magnoliopsida; order Gentianales; family Gentianaceae; genus Eustoma; species Eustoma russellianum. Next base: position 25,413,665 of record AP025055.1, read on the forward strand.
TAGTAATATTTATATGAAGGGGTAATGGGGCACATGTCTTGTATAATTTAAAGATCACAGGTTACTAGCATAACAAAATAACAAAGACCAATAACACACAGGCAATAAACAGTTCAATAACAATTCACTTACAAATCAACCACACCATAACGACTCACGTGATGCATGCCAATTCAAAATATGTACCACACTACACTGTCACAAATGCTTATGCAATACTTTCAAAACAGTGCAATGCATGTCATAATGTCCGGTCACGTAACTTTATACCCTGTGATGGGTCACAGCTTGTCTTTATACCCTGTGACACATCACAGCTTAACTTTATACCATGTAATGTTCCACAGCTTGTCTTTATACCCTGCGTCACATCACAGCTCACTTTATACCCTGTGATGGTTGCAGCTTGTCTTTATACCCTGTAACGCACCACAGCTCATTTCGCAAACTTTATACCCTGTGCCAAGGCACAGCTCTTATCAAATCTTAATGCAATGCAAGTGCCATGAAGCAAAAATGCACAACTTCTCATCATTCAATCACATTCTTCAATCACAGACTTCAATCACATAAGTCCCCTCTTATGCACTCACTTAAACACATCTCACAATTACTCACCATTGGTTCACAATCTTATGATACGTACACACAACTTTCCCTAACCTCAATCATGTCTTAAGAAGTCTATAAGGTCACCCAAAGGATGCCCTAGCTTCCCTCTTTCTTCCCCTACTTTTCCACAAAACTGATGGACATCAGCCCCTGACGTCGATCGATCCACATCCATCAGAGACATCAGTCTCTGCCTCAGCTTACATCGATCGATCGAAGTGACGTCGTCCACTCACGTCGATCGATCGATGTCTATCAGAGCACATCGATCTCTCCCTCATCTATACATCGATCGATCCACGTATATCTGAAACACATCAGTCTCTCCCCTAACTATACATCGATCGATCGATGTACGTCAGTCGCTGACATCGATCGATCGATGTCAACGAATCCAGAATATTCAACCTGCGATTTCTGCAGAAACTGCAGATCCAAACCCTCAATTCGATCCCAACTTTCTTCCAACCATTCCAAGCCTAATCCTCACTATCAATCCACGCTTAACTCACCAAAGCAACACCATTCACGTACAAAACAAAGATTCAAGCCTAAAACTCTAATCATCCATCCAAACAAACCCAAAATCTCATCTTTTCACTCTCCTTTCCCTTCAACCGAAAATAGCAACAAAATAGGGTTCAAGGGATTGGGTTTTGCATGATCTCAGGTAATCAACAACAATAAAAAAATATTTCCAAGATATAGTGGCCAAATCTCAAAACCAAAACACATAAATCATGTATAGATCCACAGAAAGAAACTACTTCATGGCGATCCATTTTGATATCAAAAATAGGCCTTTTTCCTTCGCAAATCGTAGGAACTCATAAGAAAGTTACTTGCCTTTGCTTACTGATACTCGGATTAAAAAACAGACGGAATTTGGATCAACTCTTGGAGGCTCTCTCCTTCTCCTGCTCTGGGGTCGGCTATGGCTTGGAAGAGAGGAAGATCGACGCTTTCTGATAGAATGGGGAAAACTGACGCTTTGTCAGTTTTTGTTATGGGGAAGGGCAAAACTGGAATTTCTAAATCGTAGTTTATTTAAATCCTTTTTCTTTAATTCTTAATTCTAATATATAATTCTAAATTAAATACTAATTAATTCTAATATTCAACCCCTCAATAAATTCCAATTAATCTAATATTTAATTCTTAATTCATTATCATTAATTGTCATTAATCTCATTTAATTTCCTTTTATCCTTTAATTATTCTACGGAGTGTGTGGGGCATAACATTCCACCCCCCTTAGAATAAGTTTCGTCCTCGAAACTGACGTACCTTATTAGAAAAACTGTGGATATAACTCATTCATCTGCTCCTCAAGCTCCCACGTGGCTTCACGCTCCGTATGATTAATCCATTGAACTTTGACATACGGAATCACGCGCTTGCGTAGGACTTGATCTTTCTTGTCCACAATCTTCACAGGATGTTCTTCATAAGTGGCATCCTCCCTAACATCCAAAGGTTGAGCCTCAAGGACATGGTTCGGGTCCGATATGTATTTCCTCAGTTGAGACACATGGAATACATTGTGGACTTGCGATAAAATCGGAGGCAATGCTAGACGGTATGCTCTTTCACCAACTTTGCCGAGCACCTCGTATGGACCAATATACCGAGGGCTTAATTTGCCTTTCATCCCGAATCTCGCAACTCCCTTAGTAAGTGAGACTCATAGATAGACTTTCTCACCTTCCTCAAATTCCAAAGGTTGTCTTTTAGAATCGGCCCAACTCTTACTGTGATCTTGTGCCACCCTTATTCTCTCTCTTATGATCTTCACTTTCCCAATTGTCTGTTTGACCAACTCTGGTGCAGTGATCGTCCTTTCCCCAACTTCGTCCCAACAAACCGGGGATCTGCACTTTCGTCTGTATAGAGCCTCAAATGGTGCCATACCAATCGCACTGTGGTGACTATTATTGTATGAGAATGCCATCAGCTTCAACATGTTGTCCCAGTTCCCTTTAAAGTCCAACGCACATGCTCTCAGCATGTCCTCCAAGGTTTGAATGGTCCTCTTACACTGTCCATCCGTCTGCGGGTGATAAGCTGTGCTCATCCTTAGTTCAGTGCCCATAGCTTTCTGGAAAGCCATCCAGATCTTAGAGGTGAACCTGGGATCACGGTCCGATACAATACTGACGGAAACTCCATGCAAACTCACAATGTTATTCACATATACGTTGGACAATTTCTCGTAAGAAGTACCATGCGGCATCGCTATGAAATGAGTTGTCTTCGTCAAGTGATCGACAATCACCCAAATCATCCCGTTCCCGTTTCTTGTTTTGGGCAACCCCATCACGAAGTCCATAGTCACGTGCTCCCACTCCATTCTGGAATCTCCAGTGGCATCATCAAACCACCAGGTCGTTGATGTTCCGCTTTAATCTGTTGGCATACTAGACACCTCTCAACATACTCCGCGATATCTCTTTTCATCCCTATCCACCAATAATTCCTTTTGAGGTCTTTGTACATTTTTGTGCTTCCGGGGTGGATAGACATTCTCGAGTTATGCGCTTTGTGTAGCAATTCTCTTTGAAGTTCGTCATTATCTGGTACGCATAACCGATTCTGAAACCATAGACTTCCATCTCCTCTCGACTGGAAATCTTTTACTGGTCCCGTAGACAATTTGTCACGGATTCCTCTCAGTGCTGCATCATCATATTGTGCTCCTTTAATTCTTCTACCAAGTCTGGACTGATAGACAGAGCTGTAAGAACATTCGCCACTGAGTCCACCACATCGAGACCAAACTCCTCAATCTCCCTTTCCAACGGAGACTGTCTGACGTGACTAGACTTTCTGCTCAATGCGTCTGCCACTCTATTTGCTTTACCCAGATGATAGTTGATGGTTAGGTCATAATCCTTAAGTAACTCCAACCATCTCCTCTGTCTCATAATCAGCTCTTTCTGCGAGAATAAATATTTCAGGCTCTTGTGATCTGTGAACACTGCACACTTTTCTCCATATAAATAGTGCCTCCAGATCTTAAGAGCAAATACCACAGCTGCGAGCTCTAAGTCATGTGTCGGGTAATTCTGTTCATAAGGTTTCAGCTGTCTCGAAGCGTAAGAGATAACTCGTTCATTTTGCATCAAGACACAACCGACAAACAGAAGGTTAATTTATAGCGGCAAATATATCTACAATACATTAATTATAATGATATACATACCTAATCCTTTCTTGGACGCATCACTATAGATCACGAAACCGTCGGTGCCGGAGGGTTGTGCCAACACCAGGGCCGTGGTCAATCTCTTCTTAAGCTCAGAAAAGCTCTGTTCGCATTCAGCAGTCCATTCAAACTTAGTCTTCTTCTGGGTAAGTCGGCTAAGTGGAACTGCAATTGCCGAAAATCCTTTAACGAACTTCCTATAGTAGCCTGCTAGGCCTAGGAAGCTTCGGACTTCCGTCACGTTCGTGGGCCTCGGCCATTCAGTGATGGCTTCTACTTTCTTGGGATCCACCGAGATCCCATCCTCCGAAATTACATGACCGAGAAAGGCTACACTTCTTAGCCAAAATTCACACTTGCTGAATTTGGCGTATAGCTTCTGCTGCCTCAAAATTTCCAACATCACTCTTAGGTGTTCCGCATGGGCTTGCTCATCAGGAGAGTAGACCAAAATGTCATCAATGAACACCACTACAAACTGATCTAATTGTTCTCGGAATACGGTGTTCATCAAGTCCATAAAAGTTGCTGGGGCATTAGTCAATCCGAAAGGCATCACCAAAAACGCATAATGCCCATATCGAGTCCGGAAAGCTGTTTTAGGGACATCTCCTGCCTTCACGAGCAACTGATGATACCCCTGGCGAAGATCGATTTTCGAAAACCAACGAGCACCCTTCAACTGGTCAAATAAATCCTCGATCCTTGGCAGTGAGTACTTATTCTTAATAGTTACCTTGTTCAGCTCTCTATAGTCGATACATAATCGCATGCTGCCATCTTTCTTCTTCACAAACAATACTGGAGCTCCCCAGGGTGATACACTAGGACGTATCAGCTTCTTGTCTAATAGCTCCTGTAATTGTCCCTTTAACTCATTAAGTTCAGCTGTGGCCATTCTGTATGGTGCCTTAGATATAGGCTCAGCTCATGGGATCAAATTGATTTCAAACTCTACTTTTCTTGATGGCGGTACTCCAGGAAAATCGTCTGGAAATACGTCTTTGAATTCGTTGATCACCGGGATCTGATCAATGGAGGGAATTTCTTGCTTAGCATCCATAGCATAAACCATAAATCCCCCTGCTCCCTTTTGCAAAGCTTTGAAAGCCTTAACCGCAGTCAAATAAATTTTCTTAAGGGTATTTGCCAACTTGACATTCCCTTTAACCGTCACTTCATTCATCTCGGGGTCTTTAACTGTCACTAGCTTAAGTCTGCAGTCAATGTTGGCATGATGCTTAGTCAACCAATCCATGCCCAATATTACATCAAAATCCCGCATCGCAATTGGAATCAATGTGGCAGGAAACACTTTTTCATCCATCTCCAGTTCACAGTCCTTGTACTGATGATATGACACTTGTACTTGATCATCGGCTGCCTGCACTCGGAAGAGGGTCCAAGCCACTCGGCCAAACGGTCTAGTCCTTTGGCAAATTTCTTAGATATTAACGAGTGACTTGCACCACTATCGAACAACACATTCGCAGGTACTTTATTTACTAAAATAGCACCTATTCACAAAGAGCATAGCACATGAAAATTTCACGTAAAGCAGATTCAAATCCAATTTAAACAACTATAATTCAACTCAAGTCATACCTGTCACGATGTTGGTGTTCTCCTGCACCTTGGCATCCGTCATGACATGGACTCTGTCATTGGTCTTGGGCCTAGCTCTCTGTTGCTGTGATGACCCGGTGTCTCCCTGTGGTCTCTGCTTCCACTCGGGGCAATCCTTGATTCTGTGGTCAGTCTTACCACACTTAAAGCACGCTCCCGTCTTCTTCCAACACTCTCCCACATGATTTTTCTGGCAATGTGGGCACACTCCGGGCGCCTGCCGATCAGGCTAACTTTGCTGTGGTGCCCTCTAGAATTGTTCTATTTGGCCTCTCCACGGAATTTTGACCCAACGTTCGGGTCTACCTCCACTCCTATCGTCCCTCGGCCTCTTGCCGGTGTCCTCATGAGTCTCTCTAGGCTGAGACCTGCGCATATCACTTTCCACGCAGTAACAGGCATCCAACATTTCCGCAAAAGTTTTCAAACTGGACCCCGCTATAGCTGTCCGAATTCGGGGGTTCAAACCTTGCTCAAACTTAAGCATCTTCATTCTGTTATTTTCCAATACCATGGGTGTGAATTTTCCCAAGGCATGGAATCTGTCAACGTAATCAGAAATAGACATCCGGTCTTGCTCCAGCTTATCGAACTGCCTCATCTTCTCTAGAATGGCAGTCTCAGGCACGTAGTAATCCTTGTAGGCCTCAACAAATTGTGTCCACAAGATAGGGGAGTCATTTTCGGCAGAATACCATTCCACCAAGCATTTGCTCTGCCATTCAGTAAGGGCATGGCCACATCCACCTTATGTTCTTCAGGCACTTGTACCAGCCTGAAGCATTTCTCTACTTTCTCTAACCAAAACTCGGCTATTTCTGGGTCTGTGGTCCCTTCAAAATGTGGGGGCATGCATCTTCCGCATTTCTCCAATGTAATACCGTATGCCATGCTGAGGCGGTGGTGGAGGAGGTGGCTGATGTTGCTGCTGAGCAACACTCTGCGCAATCACTGTGATCGCATCCATCAGGGATTGAGGCATGACCATCTGTGATGGCTGTGAGTTCTCATTCCCGTTGCCACTATTACCCGGATTTTCTCTTCTGGGAGGCATCTTTCTGCAAGGTCAGCACTTATCAGCATTCAGAAATTCAAAAGGTAATACTGAAAGCTCATACGTGTTTCACGGATCGAACTTGCATACGTTAAGGGAAAAATAAAAAATCTAGTCTTTAATTAGTTTATATCGCACTCGCACACACCCAACCCAATTCATCTTATATCTAAGATCAAGTACTTAGACCTATAGATCAACTTAAGGTAAAATCATAGCTTAGAACTCTATATGACATAACCTAGGTCTCCGAGGTAGATCTGAAGCCTAAGCCCTGGCCCGGACAGCGGACCCGAACCGGTGCACCCGTCATAGCCTACTTAGAGGACTACAAGACGTCTCATCTCTCGAATACACATCATCACTGACGTAAGGGAAATAAGCGTGGAGACATATATAAATAGAAACTAATTCCTCAAATCCGAACATCAAGAAATATGTAATTACAAAAGATTGTTCGTGGTCGCAGCCATCTAAATACTTAAGTGGATAAAAGAGAAGTTTAAACATCCCAATGTGGCAAGGAATATCCCAAGAAGCTCTACTCATCCCATTCGGCCCACTCACCATCGTCCTCAATAAAGATCATATCATATTCGGTCCTATCTGCAAGACAACGAGTAGAACTCTTAGCGAAAAACACTAGCAAGTAACCCGCTTATAAGACATACGGGATCAATACATGGCAAGACATGAGTAATATTTATATCAAGGGGTAATGGGGCACATGTCTTGTATAATTTAAAGATCACAGGTTACTAGTATAACAGAACAAAGACCAATAACACACATGCAATAAACAGTTCAATAACAATTCACTTACAAATCAACCACACCATAACGACTCATGTGATGCATGCCAATTCAAAATATGCACTACACTACACGGTCACAAATGCTTATGTAATACTTTCAAAACAGTGCAATGCATGTCATAATGTCTGGTCACATAACTTTATACCCTGTGATGGGTCACAACTTGTCTTTATACCCTGTGACACATCACAGCTTAACTTTATACTCTGTAATGTTCCACAGCTTGCCTTTATACCCTGTGTCACATTACATCTCACTTTATACCCTGTGATGGTTACAACTTTTCTTTATACCCTGTAACGCACCACAGCTCATTTCGCAAACTTTATACCCTGTGCCAAGGCACAACTCTTATCAAATCATAATGCAATGCAAGTGCCATGATGCAAAAATGCACAACTTCTCATCATTCAATCAAATTCTTCAATCACATAAGTCCCCTCTTATGCACTCACTTAAACACATCTCACAATTACTCACCATTGGTTCACAATCTTATGATACGTACACACAACTTTCCCTAACCTCAATCATGTCTTAAGAAGTCTATAAGGTCACCCAAAGGATACCCTAGCTTCCCTCTTTCATCCACTATTTTTCCACAAAACTGATGTACGTCAGCCTCTGACGTCGATCGATCCACATCCATCAGAGCACATTAGTCTCTCCCTGAGCCTACATCGATCGATCGAAGTGACGTCGTCCACTCACGTCGATCGATCGATGTCCATCAGAGCACATCGATCTCTCCCTCATCTATACATCGATCAATCCACGTATATCTGAAACACATCAGTCTCTCCCCTAACTATACATCGATCGATCGATGTACGTCAGTCGCTGACATCGATCGATCGATGTCAACGAATCCAGAATATTCAACCTGTGATTTCTGCAGAAACTGCAGATCCAAACCCTCAATTCGATCCCAACTTTCTTCCAACCATTCCAAGCCTAATCCTCACTATCAATCCACGCTTAACTCAACAAAGCAACACCATTCACGTACAAAACAAAGATTCAAGCCTAAAACTCTAATCATCCATCCAAACAAACCCAAAATCTCATCTTTTCACTCTCCTTTCCCTTCAACCGAAAATAGCAACAAAATAGGGTTCAAGGGATTGAGTTTTGCATGATCTCACATAATCAACAATAATAACAAAACGATTTCCAAGAAATAGTGGCCAAATCTCAAAACCAAAACACATAAATCACGTATAGATCCACAGAAAGAAACTACTTCATGGTGGTCTATTTTGATATCAAAAATAGGTCTTTTTCCTTCGCAAATCGTAGGAACTCATAAGAAAGTTACTTGCCTTTGCTTACTGATACTCGAATTGAAAAACAGACGGGATTTGGATCAACTCTTAGAGGCTCTCTCTTTCTCCTGCTATGGGGTCGGCTAGGGCTTGGAAGAGAGGAAGATCGACGCTTTCTGATAGAATGGGGAAAACTGACGTTTTGTCAGTTTTTGTTATGGGGAAGGGCAAAACTGGAATTTCTAAATTGTATTTTATTTAAACCCTTTTTCTTTAATTCTTAATTCTAATATTTAATTCTAAATTAAATACTAATTAATTCTAATATTTAACCCCTCAATAAATACCAATTAATCTAATATTTAATTCTTAATTCATTATCATTAATTGCCGTTAATCTCATTTGATTTCTTTTTATCCTTTAATTATTCTACGGAGGGTGCGACGCATAACACATATAATCCATGTATTTTATCTCAAAGTGTCCGATGTGAGACAATATTCTCAACACCTGCTCTCATGTGGCGACGTGGCTTGATATACACATTCGCCTTAGAACCGGCCCTCAATCACAAACCACAAGTTAGACATGAACATCTGGACTTAGGTGATTGGAGAAAATAAATGGCCAATCATAGGTCAGACAAGGTGTGAGTCCACATTTTAAACCTGCTCTGATACCATGTTGAAACTTGAGCTTAAATGAGGTAAGACTCATATTCACTCATAACCTTAAGGCAGTAGGTGGTGGTACCTTATTCTCATATGACTCATGTATTTTATTTCAAAATGTCCGATGTAGAACAATATTAACAGAAACACAGCTCTGACCTTTATTTTTTCTTATTGTTCACTCAAACGTTTGATATGAAAAAAAAAAGTTTGGGCAAATCATAAGGTAACTACTAATCATCATGATAAGAAATTCTTAACACATGATGAACGAATAAATAACACGTCTGATGGGTGTGACTTACCCCCTAATTGGATAATATTAGTCAATAAAGTCTAGTTCAAGTGACTAGAGCTAGAGCTCTAAGACGAGAGGTTTTAGATTCAAATTCAAATCTTTATAAATGCATGGTTTCTCTAACTTTAATTGTGGTTTCATTCTCACCTTATAATGATGGTTTATTATATGTATCATATAGCATGTGGTTTATTTAATGTATGTATGTGGTGATATGTAATTTTTCTTTATATAAAAAAAAATTTGGGTAACACTAAACCTGGACGGATCTTCTAGCTCATCCAACAACATTATATAATATATTAGTCTGGTAAAAACTTCAATACATATTAACTCATTAGCTGAGTTAAAAGATGAAGTGAGTGCACTATAGTATATCTTTCTCCGCATTAGATTATTATTTATTATTTTTGATGATACCTCCTTAGACTATTATCAAGCACAAAAAAGATTACTTATTTTATTTTGTAGTACTTATCTTCTATTACGCTAACAAGTATTTAATTGCATAATGACAAATGGCTAGTGTAGAACCATAGCAATATTATTGTTCAACATATAATCTTTGTATCTGAAAATGACCATAGAATCGTTCCAAAAAAACTGTATAATGCGTCTTCAGAGCATATCTTAGTTGATATTCGGGTTAAGATTTGTTTTAAAGAGTCAATAGTTCGAATTCAGGGACACACACAATGTGAGTGTTCCACTCCTGCTAGGTTGAAGGTCTGGTCTGGTTTGTAGGGACACCTTATATGGGTCACTGCATAAGTCTACATCCAAAGACCATTGAGTTTTTAATTTACACGTTCCACAAACCTGGAGACTTTTAATTTACATGCTACACAAACCTTGAGGTGGTGGAGGCCTTCGAGGACAGATAAAAGCCTCTTGGTCCATGCTCCACAAACCTCGCTGAGGTGGTGGGATCCTCTAGGACATATAATAGCCTTTTGCTCCAGAAAACAGCATAACCAGGCCATCGTTAACTCCCTCTCTTTATATATATAAGACAAATTAGTCTATTTTCTTCAGATTTAAGTATTATTGGTTATTGAACGGTACTTTTCTCCAACTATCAATAATGACAGACCAATGGGCAATGACCACCAATTGGTCACCGGCGGTCATAATCTGGATTCTGGAACTTGGAATTCCTCATTTTCCTTCCTCTGTTTTACCCAAAATCAAGTCTTGAACTTTGACGGAAGACCAATTTCGGGAGTAGATGACTTCTACTAACAAAAGTCCGCCCTCCTTTGGATTACCTGCTACAGAAGACTTTTATTAATTTTTGGTCTTTGAGGTATTTTCACAAGCACTACGCGTGTATTCTCATCTGGGTTCCCTTTTCTTTTGTTCTTCCACCGACATGTGCTACTTGTCTCATACTTTTGGAGGCTGCGCTCTGTTGTGACAACTAACTTGGTGGGCTTTTACTAGGACCCGTTTGGGTGTTGTGATCTGTCTTGACTAGTTATCAATACTTATCCCATGCTTGTCTTGTTTAGTTTATCAAGATTGAATCTTGTTTGCTGTTGTTGCTTATCTTTTTGCTTTTTGCAGCTCGGTGTTGCGAGTATCTAGTTAAATTTTGGTAGTTTTTGTGTCACTTACCAGTGATGGCTTCTGATAGAAAAGTAAGATCTAAGGAAGCAGCTTTTCGCAGATTGGTTTCTGTTATTTTATTAACTCTTTTTGGAGGATTTTTGGTGGTTTTTCTTTCGAGAGTTAGTAATATTTCTGACTTGGTTCGCGTACATTCCACTGAGAGTTTTGGAAGTTTTGATATGACTCTGAACTATAACCAGTTGGATCCAACAGCTAGACTTCCCATTCAAAATGATTTGTCTATTTTGTTGGAGAAGAGAAATCAGTTGCCGCCGCGGAATTTGGATTTGTTTCCAGAGCTAGCTAAGGATCATATAGTCATTGTCTTGTATGTCCATAACAGGCACCAGTATTTCAGGGTAGTGGTAGATAGCCTTTCGAAAGTAGATGGAATTAGTGAAACTTTGCTTGTTGTCAGTCATGATGGGTATTTTCATGAGATGAACAAGATTATAGAGGGTATCAAGTTCTGTCAGGTGAAACAGATCTTTGCGCCTTATTCCCCTCATCTTTTTCAACATAGTTTTCCGGGAACATCTCCCACCGATTGCAAAGATAAGGACGATCCTGTAAAGAAACGCTGTGATGGGACACCTGATCAGTTTGGGAATCATCGCTCCCCAAAAATTGTGTCATTGAAGCACCACTGGTGGTGGATGATGAACACGGTATGGGATGGTTTAAAAGAAACTAATCAGCACTCAGGTCATATTCTTTTCATAGAGGAAGACCACTTTATTTATCCTAATGCATATCGTAACCTTCTGTTGCTAGCAGAGTTGAAGAATTTGAAGTGTCCTGACTGCTATGCTGCAAACCTTGCACCAAGTGATGTGAAATCTAGGGGGGAGAGGTATAAAAGTTTGATTGCGGAGAGGATGGGCAATGTAGGTTATGCATTTAATCGCACAGTGTGGCAAAAGATACATAGAAAGGCTAAAGAATTTTGTTTCTTTGACGACTATAATTGGGATATAACGATGTGGTCAACTGTTTATCCTTCCTTTGGTACTCCCGTTTTTACACTAAGGGGGCCTAGGACAAGTGCTGTTCACTTTGGAAAATGTGGTTTGCATCAAGGACAGGATGCAAAAGAGGCTTGCATTGATGATGGTGAAGTAAATATCATTGTTGACGACATCGATAAGTCACTCAATATTGAGAAGGACTGGGATGTGGAGGTCTACCATAACCAACCTGGATATAAAGCTGGTTTCGGGGGCTGGGGAGGATGGGGAGACACACGGGACCGTCAGCTGTGCATGGAATTTGCTACAATGTATCACCTGTAGCTCCAAAGCCTGTTATCTTCTTCCACGGTTGAGAGTTGTTCATTTCCTTACATATGTATAAGTTTTGTAAAATACTTTTTCTAGGAAATCAATGATCAAAGCATGATTTGGTAGTTGATTATGCATGTCATGCTGTTTTACTGAACCAGTAAATTTTAACATGTATCTGATTATGATCCAAAATCTGCTCAAATGAACGGAATGTTTACACCTTGATCGCGTGCAACTTTCGCTCCCTCATTATTTTAGGTTTTTTCCTTTTCTTTATGCGGTAAGATATGTCCCCCAATTTTTTTTTATGGTGAATGCTACCTTTTCTTTCTCATCATTATTATTATTATTTTCTTTTTTGGAACTCTTTCTTTCTGCAAGGGCCAGGGAATGGAATATTTTCCATATATGAGGAATTTCCTCAATTCTTTTGTAATAGATGTATATTAAAGGGGAAACAACTTGAAGACAGCAAAGTTGTTAGCCGCCATGTTGTTGCCTTACAAAATTGTTGGAATGAGTGAAATCTCCGACTTAGATGTGAGCCAACTGCAAAGGGCCTTGATTCAATACTCTCTTTTTTACTTTTGCTACTATTATGGGCATATAACAATACCAATCAAGAGCAATATGTTTTGTTTAGCTAATTTAAACATGGTCTTGTTACTCCTTTTTCATTTTGGGGCCTGACGAGTTCCATTACTGCATCTTTATATCGATTAAGCAAAATCTTTGGTGAAACTGTGTCTGTGTTTCCTGTCTTTGTTCATTTACTCGTACTTTGTGTTCATGACTTCCTTTCTTCAGCAGGCATGGTATATGTAAAATTGTAATAATTAAGAACACATCAAAACTAGTTTGCGGTCCTGTATTCTGGCTGTATTTGGTAAAATGTTGATTGATTTGGCAAAACTGATAAATGCATTGTGCAAGGCTAAATAGTATCAGATCTTGTGAAAAAGATGGGATGAATGTTGTTTTGCATATGTGATCATTTGGTCAATCATTCGAATTACCTATGGTAGAAGTTTGCTGTAAAGCTTAACTTCATGATTAATCTTTCTTAAGATGCATGTTTGCTCAAAGTTCCAACCTTACATGAAGTGGAAGAAGAATGCAAACAATCCTTGTGCTGGCTGTGTGACGGTTGGTCTGGTGGCAGTTTGCATGGTTTCTAGTCACATATCATTACAAGCATACTTGAATTGGAGGAGAGTTTTCGTAATTCGAATTGCTTATTCTTCTGACAACAATTTTTCTGACCTTCAATGAAGTTTAATACTTTCTTTCGTAATGGGGGCAGCGATTTCCAAAAATGGGTTTGAGCACATACGGATACATTATGTAACCTGTTGTTCCCCAGGCACCGAGACTACTGAAACTGGGATAAGATCTCCTCACCGCTCCTCCCTCACCGCGTGCGTGACCGCGCGACACGTGGCAAAAAAGGGAGGTGGTGAGGCTGGGTGAGGGTAACCCTCATCCAGCCTCACCACCCCCTACTGCTGCCACGTGTCGCGTCCTGGGCCGCGCGGTGAGGAGATCTCATCCCACTGAAACTAGCCATTAGTAAAGTTGGACTGGTTTGGAATATCCGTTTATGCTAGTATCTCACTATGTTCTATCCCATGTTGTAATTTATTTTGCTGTTACATCAGAGTTCCCTTACATTAACTAGAAGATGTAATTCAACTATCCTAACCATTCGCAAGCTTGAAGGGAAGTTTGTCTTTGGTAGTGCTTAGATTTCTGAAAAGTAGATTATCATGGCAGCATTTGGCCCATTAGTTCAGATGGAGAAGAATGTTGCTCATCTTCCAACTAACGTTTTAGATGGTTATCAGGCTCTTAAGTGTTTCTTCAGTACATGTAGATAAACTTTGATTTTGTCTATGCTTGAAATGATCCAACATCCTTATTTGACAATTGGGTTCTTTTTGTATTCTGTTATCTACCATCAGACTAGTCTGCAAAAAGAACTGTATGTCCTGTCAAAAAAAAACAGTTGAATCGGCAACCCCAAAGGGCCTCCTACTGCCTCACCAGTATGGCTTTGCAGAAGATGTAAATAAGAGAGATATGTAATGTGTCTCAGTGAATAATTCTCAAAGCTTGTCTTTTTTTTTTTTTTTTTTTTTTTTTTTTTTTTTTTTTTTTTTTATAAAGAAGCTCACAAGGAATCCGAGCAGAACGCCATGTTCTACCGAACTAAAAAAAGGTGTTCCTGTTTCCGGTGCATTAAGCTTCCACGTTTGAGTAGGGTCTGGAGAGGGTATGGATCGCTTTGCGATCTGATGTACGCATCTTTATCTTACACTTTGTGTAAGAGTCTATTTCTGCGGTTCGAACCCGTGACTTCAAGGTCACAAAACAACAACCTTATTAGTTATTCCTATATAACTTTATATTCTATAATTATTACTCATTTCTAGCAGTAGCATGATCCAAGGTTTTATCTTAATCGATTTTTCAGAAGGCTAAAACTATAAAACTAGAAGGCAAAAAGCTACGAGTCCAGCAAAAGAGTTATGAGGAAATCTGGTATTAGGGCTACGATCTACTGAACTCATGAGAGCAGAATTTTGGTGCTTAACCTTCTACTCCCTTTTCTATGGTTGATTTAGATTGGTCAGGTCGTCTGCTGGTTGGAATCGGTATCATACATTCCTTCTCGTTTGTATGTGGATTTCGCTATAACTCAGCATACATTCAGAGCTTAAAACATGGAGAAACGACTTTACATCCGTCTAAATAGATGCATTCACTTTTTTGCTTTATTGACTAGAACAGTACCTCAAATTTGAGATCGGATCTTCTCCTTATATGGTGTTCGCACTTTTCCTTTACATATAGATACATATATATTTATATATATATATATGTAATTTCATTTAAATATACATGCCGAAAGGTGCAATTTGTGTAGTATCTTACACACGGGCTTGTCTGTTTTTTATCAAATAAATAAATAAATAAACTTACCCAGTTCTACATATGTGAAAGATATATGTCGAGTTTCACATATGTGACAGATATGTGTGAAGAAAGTTGGGAAAAAAAGATTCGGTTCCCTTAAACGTCTAATCTGCCATTTATTTTAGGCCAGCTATAGTACTCCACACATCTTTACTTTATGATTGTGTTTCTTTCGCTCTTTAAGAGACTAGTAACTGCAACTTAAACTCCATGCGATTTTGGTTTGCTCATTATAACTATTATTTGTAATTTTTTTGTTTAAACATGTTTGAATCAAAAGATTAATTATCATATAAATTTGATAGAATGTTTGATATAAATTATTCTTTTAATGATATCTTTTATATAAATTAGTTTTTTACAAGTAATTTGTTATTTTATATCAATGTAATTTCTTTCTTAAAAACAGGGAGTCAAAAAAAAATGACAGCCATTTATTATTACTATTTTTAATAAGGCCGAGTCATAGTTTCGCATCGGCAAATTTCGCTACGATACGCCAACGACATGAACGCGACACATTCTTTTTATAGGTTTGAGTTTAGATTCGAGGGTTTGTATCACAATCAGATTGAACATGTTTAACCCAACAAACTCGAAAATGACCAGCCAACTTAACAAATCTAAAACGAATTTGATCCACAAAAGACAAGGTTGATCCCCTAACTCGTCAAACCTGATATAAGCCAGATTCGAACCAGTATCTCTTGGCATAGAAGAATATAAATTGAAATAAAGATTAAATTAGTAGTGAGAGAATTGTTAGACCATAACACCTACAATAAACACTACTAGAGGAGGGGGGTGAATAGTACTTAACAGAAATATCACTATTTAAAACTCTTTGAAGTTTTTCTTTCAAAACTGATTCTGAAAGTTTTCAGAACTTGTATCCGTTTTTGTACAATTCAAAACTCTCATTGAATTCCAAAGACTTAAGTTTATTCTGTCCAAAAATGAGCTAAAATTAAAATCGTTTTACCTTTCAAACATATGCGAAATTCAGATGGTCAGTCTGAATTGTTTTGGATAGAAAGTTAGCAAACTTTGAAAGACTATAACTTTTTATTTACTCAGTCAAAAAGGTTGATTTTTGTGTCAAAATGCTCCTTAAGATGTTTAGTTCATATTGCCAACAGTCTTGACCATAAACTATGCTTAATACAATGAAAAGACATGTTTCTTTGAAACTGGTTAGATTGTTACCAAAATGGAACAATAATCTTTCAAAGGCTGAAAAACTAACTTTTCTTTGCTCAAATCAAATGATTCGTATTGCACATGAAAGTTAACAGTCTGAAGTTTATCTCCATCAAAAATCAATAATTTTGAAAATGTTTTGTTGTTTTAACCAGTTGTGTAAAATAGAATGGAAAACAGAGTAAAAACAGGCAAAAAAGTAGAAGAACAAAGACACAAGGTGTAGCGCCCCGGCCCGATAGTGGCATCGGAACCAGTGCACCCGCCGTAGTCAACTATGAGGACTACGAAGCGTCAAAGCAGATCAAGCGCACATCATTCATGACGTAAGATAAATCAGCGAAAACATCGTAAAATTTAAAACTTTACTAACACCAATGTAACCAAAGAAATTCAGCGGAAAATAAAATGTGTTCGGTTAACAGTCTAACATATCCTCCAATACAACATAATAACATCGAGTCCTCCAACTTAAAAGAGAATGATCAAAAATCTATCTACTTCCATGACCATCATCCCATTGAGCCCACTTGCCATCGTCTTCGACAAATATCATTTCGTACTCTGGTTCACCTGAAAAGAAGATGGAGTATCTATTCTTAGCGAAAACATCGCCAGCAAGTAATCCGTCTATACACCTTACGGGATCACACACGACGAGTCAACAGTGTATAAGTCATTGCCCAAAATAAGGTGCTCGAGTTAGCAAATAACATCTTTATAACAATTCCTCGATACAAATAAATCACATAATGATACGCGGATACGAGAACAAACATGTAACTAAAATTACATACTATATAAACAGAACGTATGCTAATCACGTTTCTTGCAAGTCAAATCTTATGCTTCGTGAGGCATGATGCATGTACACCTTTAAAACCACATACCGAACCTATGCATATGACTTCTTTCGTAAATATGCTATGCGTGTCATTTCACAAAACTTTTCATATTCTTCACGTAGCAGAACTTTATACCCTGTGGGTGATCAATCCACAGCAAACAGAACTTTATACCCTGTGCTGAAAGGTCCACGGTCCCATCACATATAACTTTATATCCCGTGCTGAAAGGTCCATGGTCCCATTACATATATCATATATCCGTGCTGATAGGTCCACGACCCCATAAAATACTTTATACCCTGTTGTTGATTCACATGTCACGCTTTTATACCCTGTTTTCACAGACGTGACTTTTATACCCTGCGATCAACCAGCAGCCATAGTTTGCTTTTTGAAAACTTTAATCTTCTCTTGTACACACATGTTCTTTTGCAAAGCAATTCTCATGTCAAAATGCAAAGTGTTCATGTCATGATGCAGGATGCTCATGCAACTTCATATCAAACATGTAAACATACACACACATCTTACATATCAAGTACATGGTCTTGTGTCTCAGACACTCCACGCTCGTACTTTTCTAAGTCCGTTTGTATCACCCACTCATTTGGATCCAATCTTATCTTTACTTAATCACACTTAACCTCTATTCCTCAAGTTCACCTCAAATACACTTGTATTTTATGATCAAAGGAAGAGAATAAAGTTATCACACATACATGGGGCACCTAATGGTTCAAAAAGACTTCCAGTACACTTAGAACGCCTACTTGAGGCGCCTAAAGTGATATAAGGCGCCTATATTAGGCGTTCGAAGTGTTCTGGAATATGCTGGTATACATCGAACGCCTATATGAAGCGTCTTATGTGACATCGAACACCTTCAGGGGTGTTCGAAGTGTTTTGGAATGTGCTGTGACACATCAAACGCCTACATGAGGCGCCTTATGTGACATGAAGCGCCTAATGTAGGTGTTCGAAGTGTTCTGGAATGCACTGGGACACATTGAACGCCTACTTTAGGCGCCTAATATGACATGAAGCGCATAAAGTAGGTGTTCGAAGTGTTCTGATGGTTCCAGAACTGCAATTTTCTGCAGTAACTCCTCCCCATCACCTTCCTCCTTCACCCCTTCCATGTTAAACTCTTCAAGATCTATCTTACCATCTAGATTCATCATGCTTAACCCACAACTAACATGAATTGATTCTCAAACATGTGAAATAGTATCCACTCTAACCTTCTATCACCCACAACTTTCAGTACATATCTCCAAACTTTCCAACACAACAAGTCTGCAACAATCCCATCATTCATCCTTCAACTTCCTTCAAATACTCTCAAAACATCTAAGGTATAGTTAATAAACTTAAGAACTTATAACAAGACAATGAACACTTCACGGATAACACTTTTATGGGCATATTTAACAACAAATATCACAACATAACTATTTTCAGAAATTGGCCCAAAGAACATGACTTTACTCAATTAACAACAACAATTATATATAGTAAATCATTTAACATAAACAAATCAAAGTTACTAATGTGTGATCCGGATTTTCTCTTTATAAGAACATAGGGCCTATCGAATCAAAATTCGCGTAAAGCGTATAGAAAGATTACTTGCCTTGGAATCTAGATAAGCTTACGAGTGTGTGGTAGAATTTTGGGACGGATTGGATCTAGGTTAGCCTTCCTCTTCTTCTTCCTTTCTTCTTCTTTCTCTCCTTTCTTCTCCCAGGCGGTTCCTTCCTCTCCCTTTTTGTGTTATAACCTACGGCTATCTAATGGGGAGTTATACAAATGTTGTGTAACTCCCCCACATGTAGTTGGGGAAATTTTGGCATTTTGGCCAAATTCCTTCAATTTCCACTTTTGTCTATTTTTCTCCCTATATTTTATTTAACTAAACTTCATAACCTATACATTTAATAAAATTATATTTTAAATTGTTTTCTAATTATTAAAAGTCGGGCTTGAAAATTATGAGGTATGACATTCCACCTCCCTTACAAAAAGTTTCGTCCTCGAAACTTACGTACCTTAGTTGAAGAGTTGAGGATACTTCTCCCGCATTTGTTCTTTGAGTTTCCAAGTGGCCTCGCGTTCCGTGTGGTTGCTCCACTGAATCTTCACATAAGGGATCACCAGTTTCCTCAACACTTGGTCCTTTTGATCTACGATTCTCACGGGTATCTCTTCGTATGTAACATCGCCTTTGAGTTCCAAAGGTTGGGCTTTAAGCACATAGCTTGGATCTGTCACGTACTTCCTTAGCTGTGATACGTGAAATATGTTGTGAAATTGTGCCAATACCGGAGGTAATGCTAACCTATATGCCAAAGTTCCCACCTTCTCAAGTATTTTGTAAGGACCAATAAAACGGAGACTTAGCTTGACTTTTACTCCAAACCTCATGATGCCCTTCGTAGGTGATACTCTCAAATAAACTTTCTCACCCACATTAAATTCCAATGGTTGTCGCTTGGAATCTGCCCAACTTTTGTTGCGATCCTGAGCCGCCTTGAGTCTTTCCCAAATGATTTTCACCTTTCCTAGCTTCTTCTCCAATAGCTCAGGTCCGGTGATGGTCCTCACGCCGACTTCATCCCAGTAAACTAGGGGCCTATACTTCCTTTCATATAACGCTTCGAAAGGAGCCATGTCAATGGAACTATGGTGACGGTTATTATAAGAGAATTCCATTAACTTCACCATTCCATCCCAACTCTTTTTGAAATCCAAAACGCAAGCTCTTACCATATCTTCTAGAGTCTGAATAGTCCGCTCAGACTGTCCATCGGTTTGGGGATGATATGTTGTGCTCAACTTTAATTCCGTGCCCATGGCTTTCTGAAATGCTGTCCAGAACTTAGAAGTAAATCGTGGATCCCGATCGGACACTATACTCACTGGAACATCATGCAAGCTGACAATACTATCCATATATAGATTTACCAACTTGTCGAGAGACGATTCACTTGCAATGGGTAGAAAATTTGCAGACTTGGTTACTCGATCCACAATGACCCAAATCATGTCATGTCCACTTCTCATCTTTGGTAAACCTACTATGAAATCCATCGTGACATGTTCTCATTTTCATTTTGGGATCTCTAACGGCATCAGTAATCCACCAGGCTGTTGGTGTTCTGCCTTGACTTGTTGACAAACTAAACACCTCTCTATAAACTCCGCAATATGCCTTTTCATTCTGGACCACCAATAATATTGCTTGAGATCTCTGTACATCTTGGTGCTTCCAGGGTGTATCGATAACCTTGAACTGTGAGCTTCTTGCAAAATTTCTCTTCTAAGTTCATCTATATCAGGCACACATAGTCTTCCTCTGAATCGTAGGCTCCCATCCTCGTTGACATGAAATCCCTCAACCTGATCATGTTTCATCCGTTCCGTTATCTCACTTAGGGTCTTATCATTCTTCTGAGCCTCTTTTACCCAGTCAATCAAACTCGGTGTGATGGTCAATGCTGTCAAAACGTTCACCGTGGAGTCAATCAAGCCTAAACCGAATTCTTCCATTTCTCTTTCTAATGGTGATTGTCGCGCATGGCTGGACTTCCTGCTTAATGCATCTGCCACTTCATTAGTCTTTCCTGGGTGGTGATGAATGGTCAAATCGTAATCTTTCAACAATTCCAACCATCTCCCGCTGCTGCATGTTTAATTCTTTCTGAGAGAACAAATATTTTAAGCTCTTATGGTCTGTGAATACTGCACACTTTTCCCTATATAAGTAATGCTGCCAGATCTTCAAGGCGAACATAACTGCAGCGAGTTCAAGATTGTTTGTCGGATAGTTTTGCTCATAAATCTTTAGCTGTCTTGAGGCATATGCGATGACTCGTTCGGTTTGCATGAAAACACAACCTAAACTATTTTTCAATGCAACGCTATAAATCACAAACCCATCAGTTCCGGAGGGTTGAGCCAATACTGGAGCTGTGGTTAATCTCTTCTTAAGCTCCGTGAAGCTTTATTTGCAGTCCGCCGTCCACTCAAACTTGGACTTCTTTTGAGTAAGGTGACTGAGAGGCACTGCTATCCATGAGAATCTCTCGACAAACTTTCTGTAATACCCTGCTAGACCCAAGAAACTTCGAACTTCGGTGACATTAGTAGGTCTAGGCCATTCTGTGATAGCTTCCACCTTCTTCGGATCCACAGCAATCCCCTCCTCTGATATCACGTGACCCAGAAAAGCCATACTTCTTAACCAAAATTCACACTTGCTAAACTTAGCGTACAGTTGTTTCTGCCTTAAGATGCCTAGAATGATTCTTAGATGCTCAACGTGAGTTTGCTCGTCAAGAGAGTACACTAGAATATTATCTATGAATACAACCATAAACCTATCCAACTGTTCTCGAAAAACGGTATTCATAAGGTCCATAAAGGCTGCAGGGGCATTTTTTAATCCAAACGGCATCACCAAAAACTCGTAGTGGCCATATCTCGTGCGGAAGGCTTTCTTTGCGATGTCCTCGGTCTTCACTCGTAATTGATGATACCCTGATCGGAGGTCAATTTTAGAGAAGATTTTGGCACCTTTGAGCTGGTCAAACAGGTCCTCAATTCGTGGAAGGGGATACTTATTCTTGATGGTGATTTTGTTTAACTCTCGATAGTCGATACAAAGCCTCATACTAACATCCTTCTTCTTTACAAATAAAACGGGTGCTCCCAAGGTGACACACTAGGGCAGATAAACTTCTTGTCTAATAAATCCCACAGTTGTTCTTTCAACTCTCTCAACTCTGCCTGAGCCATTCTATAAAGGGCTTTAGAAATGGGTTCAGCTCCTGGAATCAAGTTTATCTCGAACTCGACTTCTCTCGGAGGTGGCACTCCTGGCAATTCTTCCGGAAACACATCCAGAAACTCGTTGACTACTGGAATTTGCTCAATAGATGGTACTTCCTGAGTAATATCCATGGCAGACACTAGAAATTCCTCAGCACCTTTCCTCAAGGCTTTGCACGCTTGTGCAACGGACATATATACCTTCTTGGGAACTTTCCTTCGTTCAGCTTCCCCTTGAAACGTTACCTCTTCCATCTTAGCTTTCTTGATTGTCACTTGCTTCAATCGACAATCAATGTTGGCGTGATACTTGGCTAACCAATCCATTCCTAATATAACGTCGAAATCATACATCTGAATAGGGATCAATGTGGCGGAGAATATTTGTCCCTCAAACTCTAACTCGCAATCCCGATACTGTTGGTACGGAATCAAAATTTGATCTCTGGCCGATTGAACACGGTACGGAGTCTCTAACCACTCAGGTAAGTTACCAATGTGCTTAGTGAATCTCTTTGCCACAAAAGAGTGGCTTGCGCCGCTATCGAAAAGCACGTTGGTCGGTACCTTATTCACTAAAACCGCACTTAACACCATATTAAGTTTCACACAGGAAGTCAAGCACGTAAATACTTAGTTCAATAAGAATTTAGACTTAATTTAAATGATACCTGCTACTACATCGGTGGCCTCCTGCACATTAGTGTCTGTCATGGGACGTACACATGCATTTGCTTGTGGCTTCGCCTCGGCTGCTGAGCCGCTTCTCCCGAAGTATTTTTCTTCATTTTCAGACAATCCCTAATCATATAACCCACCTGTCCACACCGGTAACACGCTCCCGCAAGCTTTCTACATTCATCGACATGATTCCTATTGCAGTGTGGGTGAACTCTCACAGCCTGTTGCACCACTGGATTTTGCACTGGAGGTTTCTGAAAATTCCCGACTAGACCCCTCTTCGGAATCTTGACCCAACGTCCGAGTCTGCCACCAACTCTAACCTCCTCTCTTGGCCTCTTGCCTCTATCAGACGACCCCTCACTAGCTGCTCTTGCTGCCACCCTGCGAAAGTCATTCTCGACGCGGAAACACGCATCCAACTTGTCCTCGTAAGTTTTCATTCCTGTGTTCACTATTGCCGACTGTATCCTTGAGTCCAAACCCCTCTCGAACTTCGTCATCTTAAGGCAATTATCAGACATAATCGCAGGGACAAACTTACCCAAAGCATGGAAACGATCCGCATACTCCGACATCGTCATCCTTCCCTACTCCAATCTGTCAAACGTCCTTATCTTGTCCAATATCGCAGTCTCTAGCACGTAATACTTCAGGAAAACATAACAAAACTGTGCCCATGAGATAGGTGGGGTCATTCTCAACACCATTCCGGCCCACCATTCGCCAGCTTTACCACATAAAAGGGGTATGACCACATCTACCTTTATCTCTTCAGGCACTTGTACTAACCGGAAACATTTCTCCATCTCAACCAACCAGTGCTGAGCCTCCTCAGGATCAGTACATCCTCCAAACTCCAAAACTCTCATCTTCCTCATCTCTCCGTAGAAGAACCGGATATTATGCTGCAGTGGTGGAGGAGGCAGAGGCTGCTGCTGCTGAGCAAACCATTGTGCGATCACCGTTAGTGCATCAGTGAGCACCTAGGGTAAAACCACTTGTGGTGGCTGGTTCTCCTGTCCGTTGTTAGAGTTTTCTGTGTTATCTCTTCTTGGAGGCATTTTCTTTGAAAGATCAGCAATCCATTAGCAATCAGTTGATACAAGGTGTTACCGAAAGCTTGAATGCGTCAAAATGGGTGGGGTATGAAATAAACTACTAATACAAAATTAGATGATAAACGTGCTCACACACACCCAACCCTAATCATACTTAAACTCTAGAGAAATCAGCACTTATAATTAAGGATCAAACTTAAGGGAAAATCGCATCTTAAATAGCTAAAAGATCATGAACCTAAGTTTACGAGATAGATCTGATGCCTAGGGCTCTGATACCACCTGTAGCGTCCTGGCCCGATATTGGCATCAGAATCAGTGCACCCGTCATAGTCTATTACGAGAACTACGAAGCGTCAAAGCAGATCAAGCGCACGTCATTCATGACGTAAGATAAATCAGCAGAAACACCGTAAAATTTAAAACTTTACTAACACCAATGTAACCAAAGAAATACAGTGGAAAATAAAATGTGTTCGGTTAATGGTCTAACATATCCTCCAATACAACATAATAAATATCGAGTCTTCCAACTTAAAAGAGAATGATCAAAAATCTATCTACTTCTATGACTATCATCCCATTGAGCCCACTCGCCATCATCTTCGACAAATATCATTTCGTACTCTAGCTCACCTAAAAAGAAGATGGAGTATCTATTCTTAGCGAAAACATCGCCAGCAAGTAATCCGTCTATACACCTTACGGGATCACACACGACGAGTCATCAGTGTATAAGTCATTGCCCAAAATAAGGTGTTCGAGTTAGCAAATAACATCTTTATAACAATTCCTCAATACAAATAAATCACATAATGATACGCGAATACGAGAATAAACATGTAACTAAAATAACATACTACATAAACAGAACGTATGCTAATCACGTTTCTTGCATGTCAAATCTTATGCTTCGTGAGGCATGATGCATGTACACCTTTAAAACCACATACTGAACCTATGCATATGACTTTTTTCGTAAATATGATATGCGTGTCATTTCACAAAAATTTTCATATTCTTCGCGTAGCAGAACTTTATACCCTGTGGGTGATTAGTCCACAGCAAACAGAACTTTATATCCCGTGCTAAAAGGTCCACGGCCCCATCACATATAACTTTATACCCCGTGCTGAAAGGTCCACGGCCCCATTACATATATCATATATCCGTGCTGATAGGTCTACGGCACCATAAAATACTTTATACCCTGCTGTTGATTCACATGTCACGCTTTTATACCCTGCTTTCACAGGCATGACTTTTATACCCTGCGATCAACCAGCAGCCATAGTTTGCTTTTCGAAAACTTTAATCTTCTCTTGTACACACATGTTCTTTTGCAAAGCAATTCTCATGTCAAAATGCAAAGTGTTCATGTCATGATGCAGGATGCTCATGCAACTTCATATCAAACATGTAAACATACACACACATCTTACATATCAAGTACATGGTCTTGTGTCTCAGACACTCCACGCTCGTACCTTTCTAAGTCCGTTTGTATCACCCACTCATTTGGGATCCAATCTTATCCTTACTTAATCACACTTAACCTCTATTCCTCAAGTTCACCTCAAATACCCTTGTATTTTATGATCAAAGGAAGAGAATAAAGTTATCACACATACATGGGGCGTCTAATGGTTCAAAAAGACTTCCAGTACACTTAGAACGCCTACTTGAGGCGCCTAAAGTCACATAAGGTGCCTATATTAGGCGTTCGAAGTGTTTTGGAATGTGATGGTACACATCGAACGCCTACGTGAAGTGCCTTATGTGACATCAAACACCTTCAGAGGTGTTCGAAGTGTTCTAGAATGTGCTGTGACACATCGAACGCCTACATGAGGCGCCTTATGTGACATGAAGCGCCTAATGTAGGTGTTCGAAGTGTTCTGGAATGCACTGGGACACATTGAACGCCTACTTTAGGCGCCTAATGTGACATGAAGCGCATAAAGTAGGTGTTCGAAGTGTTCTAACGGTTCCAGAACTGCAATTTTCTGCAGTAACTCCTCCCCATCACCTTCCTCCTTCTCCCCTTCCATGTTAAACTCTTCAAGATCTATCTTACCATCTAGATTCATCATGCTTAACCCACAACTAACATGAATTGATTCTCAAACATGTGAAATAGTATCCACTCTAACCTTCTATCACCCACAACTTTCAATATATATCTCCAAACTTTCCAACACAACAAGTCTTCAACAATCCCATCATTCATCCTTCAACTTCCTTCAAATACTCACAAAACATCTAAGGTATAGTTAATAACCGTAAGAACTTATAACAAGACAATGAACACTTCACGGATAACACTTTTATGGGCATATTTAACAACAAATATCACAACATAACTATTTTCAGAAATTGGCCCACAGAACATGACTTTACTCAATCAACAACAACAATTACATATAGTAAAGCATTTAACATAAACAAATCAAAGTTACTAATATGTGATCCAGATTTCCTCTTTATAAGAACATAGGGCCTATCGAATCAAAATTCGCATAAAACGTATAGAAAGATTACTTGCCTTGGAATCTAGATAAGCTTACGAGTGTGTGGTAGAATTTCGGGACGGATTGGATCTAGGTTAGCCTTCCTCTTCTTCTTCCTTTCTTCTTCTTTCTCTCCTTTCTTCTCCCAGGCTGTTCCTTCCTCTCCCTTTTTGTGTTGTAACCTACGGCTGCCTAATGGGGAGTTATACAAATGTTGTGTAACTCCCCCACATGTACTTGGGACAATTTTGGCATTTTGGCCAAATTCCTTCAATTTCTACTTTTTTCTATTTTCCCCCTATATTTTATTTAACTAAACTTCATAACCTATACATTTAATGAAATTATATTTTAAATTGTTTTCTAATTATTAAAAGTCGGACTTGAAAATTACGGGGTATAACACAAGAAATTTATCCTACTTCAGTCAATGTGACCTACTCCAGCCCTATGGAATACCTTTCCTTGGATTTTCACTATGAATAATCACTGTTACAAAGAACATCGAGCTTGATCCTGGAGTTATACGCCAATCCTAATCAAAACTTGGTTTAGCACCTCTATACAACTTTTGTAACAACACATAAATCACCTATTGACTTAGCCTTATAAAAATGGCTAATCAATCTTGCAAATTCAACACAAGAGGTGTATAATGTAGCTCAAAAACAACTCATAATAAAGCACATCAGCTACACAAAGAAAGAGAGGAGAAAGAAGAAGATAAAAGGTGACGTGTCTTCTTCTCTTCGTTTAGGCTCTTATTTATAGCGTGAGGCACCCCTTAGAAGATAAGAGTGTCACTTTATCACCTTATGTATCGTCAAAGCTTGTGTGCCTTCATTTCATTAGATGGCCACCTTAGCACTTTGCACACATTGGCAACTTCAAGCAACATGATTTGTCCATCTATGCCAACCATTTTGGACGAAATTTTCATCTTGAAATGACTTAGAAATTCTAAAAACTTTGATGCTAATATGAAGAAGATAGAATGACATATTCCTCCCAAGATGCCTGAAGTTCTTGCACCAACATAGGACATAGGAGGATTGAAAATACCTGACTCCAAACGGCTACTTTATTAGTCTCCTATCTGTTACCTTCTTCTTCGGTTGCCATGTTGGCAACTTTTTGCCACCTAGTAATTTTGTTGTGTTTTAGTTGATCCATGTGGCATAGTCTTGTACACAATTCACAAAATGATTGGAACATCATTAAAACATATAAGAGAATGTTTTCCATGTGTAAATATGTGTAGGCAATCAGATTTGATGAAGAGAAATAAGTAGATAATAGTTGAAATAACTTAGTCAACAAATAATTCAAAATTCTCACATTTTTCTTCTTGTAGTTGAGGGCAAATTTTGTTCCAAGAATGCCAACAAAATCTCTGCACCAATGTAGATGAGAAGCTTCAGTATTAATATGTATAATTATGCCCAAGGTAAAAATATGATGTGACAAGAAAACCATCATATATTTAGACGATACCGATAACATCTTCAACTTTGAATGAATAGAAAATATAGTCGCAAGATAATCTTCAAGAATATCATATAGAAACTCCATAATGATGATAATAATATTATTGAATCATAAGCTCGAGTAAAATGGCCATAATGCCCTTGAAAGGTGAAATGATGCAAATACCCCTAAAGATAGATAACTGCGAGAATATCTTTGCCGTCCAGATATAATCATAAGAATGCCTTTGTAATAACAATAAGTGTGTCATATATAAGTCCTTGACTGAATTTCTCATGTTATGTACCTACAAAATTCAAAATACTACTTTTGCCTCTTTTTGGTAAGTTATACACATTTCCATGGCATGTTAGTCACAAAACATATTTATAAATAAACATGTATGGAATATTAAGAACATATATATCAAAGACAACTATTATTTTGTCACATTTAAAGAAATTTTTCAAAATTATATTGACATCTATCAATCGATGTTCCTCTGTTTTAGAGATCCATGTCTCACAATGATGTTCTGTTTTTGATTCTGTCTGGCATTGATCGATCGATGTGAGAGACTGATGTACATTGATCGATTGATGTGCCTCTGGTTTAGAGATCGATGTGCCACAATAAGGTTTTGGGTTTATTCTGTCTTACATGGATCAATCGATGTTGGAGGATGATGTACATCGATCGATCGACATGTCTTAACCTGAGAGATCAATGTAATTTGTTTAATTTATTTAATCTTTTTGACATTTTTATAACATAACTTGGTATTCCTCAAGTATTTTAACACTTAAAATCATACTTTTTGAAAATTATTCAAACATATCCTTCAACAAAAATTTGGTTTTTGGGTCACTAAGGTTTCAAAATTAAAAATGAGGGTCATCTATTTCAGTAATTATTACATAAAGAAGATCAAAATTCGGAAAAAGGCTTATAATACTACATTGGCTAAATACTTCAAGGTTAACTACTAAGTAAATACTTCAACGTATACTATTTACCAAAACATATTCAATTCAAATGATTCTTTTTACAGTGCAATATTTTAGGCGAAAAGAAAAAACTGCCTTTTCCCTTTCTTTGAAATTAATCCTTAAGAAAAATCAAATTTCGTTCAAACTTTTGGAAACAATTGATCCTTATTTAATTTCTTAATAACAACAAGAATCGATTATTTTATCAAAATAGTGAATTATTTTAGTGGAAAAAAAGATCAGTACCATGATTTTGGATTTTAAAAAAATTCTAATAAATCATTTAATTCATAACCGATTGTTGTTAAAGTAGATTGTGACTCAAAAAATCTAACGATAATTTTAGACTGCCATGTCAACTTCATAGCTCAATTTCATTCTTAGAATTTTTTTGTTTTTAATCCAAATACATAGTACTTGTTTCTCCTTTAAGATAATTCACTATTTCATAAAAAAATAGCATCTTCATATTAACAATTTGAATGAAAAAACTCGTTTTCTCATTTTCTCCCAAAATCTGATTGTCTTAGAATAATTTCTCAATAAAAAAAAAAAGAATCCTTCTAATCATTCGCATAAAATATTGCATTGCAGAAAAGTTTAAATTAAATTATGTTTTAGTTTTAGACAGCGACAACTTCTGCTGTCGTTGAGATATAGTGGATATTTTTAGTTTTAGAAAAACAATTTTTATTTATTTATCAATTATTTAGAAAAGAAGGTAGTTACAATGAAGTGTTTTGTTAATGTAGAAATAGGAAATTATATTTAAGGTTCTTAAACCTTTTTTCGTCCCTCAAATTTGTAGTCTTCTTTATACCCTTTATAATAATTATTGAAATAGAAGACCTTGATTTTAAATTTTTAAATCTGTTGAAATAGAAGACCTTGATTTTTAATTTTGAAATCTATTGAAATAGAAGTCCTTGATTTTTAGTTTTGAAACTTTACAACAACAACATACCCTATTGCCTTAGAGGCTCTCGCATATAGCAGGGTATGAGGAGTCAGATGTACGCAACTATATCCATGTGCTAGAAATACATAGAGGTTGTTTCTCTGATAACCCATAATGAAAATTGCATCAAGCTGTGTCGATCAACTGCTACTTCAAGCCCAACCAATTTAGTGAGAATGTCGAAGGAGAAGGAATTGGAAAGGGCAAAGAGGTTGGAGGAGATTAAGAGGGAGAATCCCACGGCAGCTGAGAAGGAGAGGTGGAAATCTGCAACAATAAAGGCAATAGGTGAAAAAGTTCATGATGATCCAAAGTTGTTGAAGCAAAGCATGAAGAAGGAGAAGAAAAGAAAGGAGAAACATGCTGAGAAATGGAAGGAAAGAAGAGAGGACCAGGAGAAAGCCAAGGAGCAGAGTCAACAGAAGAGGAAGGAAAACATAGTTGGAAAAATAAAGGAGAATAAGATGAGGAAAATTGCCAAGAGGGAGAAGAAGCTTATGAGACTAGGATTCGAAGGACGCAAGGAGGATTACATTACTAAAGATTGAGGTTTGGATGATTAAACCATAGTTTCTAATGAATGATTCTGTTTGTCCTTACCAATTTGTCCTATCATGGGGTTATGGTTCAAGGATGGTGTGGCTTTCAATTTAACTGTTTTTCTTTCTGTTATGGTGGCTTCTACATTAATGGTTACCTTGTTTTGCTTTGCTCAATTTATGGGATTAAAGCATGCTTCTAGTGGTTTTTCTGAAAGCACTTTGTGTACTTCTCTCCCTGTGCTGTGTATAATATCATAGTCATGTAATTAAGCTGAATGGTATTGTGTATTGTGCACCCATGACTTGGCTAACTACATGACTAAATTGAAATGTGAAACCTTTTTTGCTTAGCCTCTGAAGACAGGAGGCAAGCAAGTCCTTATATGTCAAGAAGCTCATCTGATGCTGTTAATATACTGTGGATGAATGCTTAGGAAGATGTGAATATCATAAATGAAAAATGCATATATTTTCCTGGAAGTGATTCAATATTTTAGGTTTTCTGTAACCAGGGGAGGGCAAGATTTCCTGGTTCTGACTTTGAAATGCAGGTATAGGCAATTTCACTAGGATCAATTTCTTATATGATTGTCCTCTTCTACCTGTGTAGGCGTTTGATAATAGGTTCGTCTCATTTTACGCATTCTTAAATGATGTTTTTCACCGGATTGGTATGCAGCCAGCACGTGACCAGTTAGATGGGCAAAGGTAGCTGCTGTTAACTTGTGTTCGCCCTCAAATGGGGTTCTCCTGCATTACACTAGTCTACTTTATCTGGTGCCTGTTTTTTAGTACCCGAGCATTCACGTTATTCCATAGCCACTATATTTTGTGTGTTATCTTACTGATGTTATCTGTGTTTTCGTTCATCGGTGCCTACTGGAAAGGGAGAGAGAGATTCCAACTTCACCTTCCTAGGTCCAATGTGAACCATGGACCGGATTCTCATGGCCATTTTGGTTTGGAACATAGACAAGGTGAGATCTTTATTATCATCTTGCAATGCAGATAAAAAGTTGATTGCAGGTGTTGCAGCCACTTTGAGCATTTTTAATCTTAGTCCGAGGGAGAGGGAGGGAAGGGGTGTTAGTGAGCCTTCTGAGCCATGTGCCTTCTTTTCCCGTGCACACACATTTGTGACCAAAATGTCAAAAATGTCCCCCAAAAACCAAACATGCACATTGATGGTAAATGACTTAGCAATCATATAATTACCAAAAAAAAAGACTTAGCAATCATACTTGTCTTTGTGTCCTTTTATGTTTCTTCATGGGAGAAAAGCCTAGATAAACTCAAAAATACTCTTTTGTCTTATTGGCAAGTTATCGACGCTTCCATGCTAAGTGAGTCATATGATGATTATAACAAGTTTACTCACAAAATCATTATGTATACATATATAAAACATTATATGCATAAAAACATATGATCAACATACTTCATCATGTATGTTAAAAATGTCATATATGACATATTGTTAACATCGATCGATCTATGTCTCAAATTTAAGAACTGATGTCTACATCCATAGATCTATGTGTTTCAGGTTAAGATATTGATGATAGAAAGTGTAGTTCTACTTTTGATTTTTCTGATTTCAATCGATCTATATCGAGTATGAAGTATACATCGATCGATCTATATTCTCCAAGTAAAGAGTTTCATGTTTGACAGTGTGGTTTTAATTTTAATCTTTCTTATCATCGATTGACCCACATAGGATATATATATATATATATATATATATCAATCTATGTGTGCATCGATCAATCTATATGTACGTAAGTATTTTCGTTTAATTTTACATGAATTGTTTCAATTATTTTTCTAAAGGCAGGATTATAACATTTATATGCCTTTAGTTTTGTTGAATAACCTAAAAAATACATCAAATTGATATTGGTTCAAATTTATCTAGATGTTCATTACTATTTAGCACAAAGCATTTACAACAACAAAAAGACGTAGATAATTTATTTTGGATAATCTATCATTCAATAATTTATAGGTTGTCTTATTTAATTTATTTCTAATAGACCGTCTATATATTATATAACCCACACAATTTACAGCCTTGGTCCATAAAAAATTGAGAATATGATTTTCACATAACATAGTTTTTTCTATTTCTCATGTAGTTCTATTCTTACATACTAACACCATGTATTAGTATAGTTATGGTGGTTTTGGTGGTAAAAATTTCTTTTTGATACCTTGTGAATCACAAAATTTGACAACATCTTTGCTCTCATATTCATCATCTCTACCATTTTTAATTTTTTAAAATTAACTTCGTATAGATTTTCAAGTTGTTTAATAAGTTTTTTGATTTCTAATGTAGTAACATCTTTGTTAGCTGGAAATATAGTCCACATATAACGGAAAAAGTTATCAACTGCAACATATACATAACAGTGTCCAATTCGACTTCTTGTTCTACTTGGACCAAATAAATCTATGTAGAAATATTATTGGTGCTGAATATGATTTGGTTTCAGTGGTTCACCTTTAATGTAACTTTCTTATAGTTGGACATTGTTTTAGTCCTCCTCTTATAAGGTTCTTTCTAAGTAACTTTTCAATAGTAGAGATACATATAACCTAATCGTCTATGCCACAAGTTTATATCAAAGTCATATGATATAAAACGTTTAATTTTAGCATCAAACATATTGTCCAAAGCTAAAGTATGACATTACAATCCCTACTTCATTTTATATAACTTCTCCTTAATTATTTGTTATATCACCTATGAAGAAAAGAAACAAAATATGCGCAATTAATTAATTAAGAAATACTTAATAAGTTAAAGTTGTATGATAATACTTACCAGAAGTACTTTTTTATTTTAAAAATGTCCGGATCTCCCATCGTAACTTTGCCAACAACATTGTCTTGGTTGTTATTGTTGAGAAATATGTTTGAATAATTTTCAAAGCCATGATTTTAAGTGTTGAGTGCATAAAAATATCACACATGATGTTATATGTGATTAAAAGTTGAAAAAGTTGAAAAAGTTGACATCGATGTCTCAGGTTGTTATATATCGATCAATCTATATACATAGATCTCTCACATCGATCGATCCATGTAAGGCAGTGAAAGTTCAAGACCTTACGACGAGACATCGATCTCTAAACCTGAGACACATCGATCAATCGATGTACATCGAACCCTCACTTCGATCGATCGATGTAGGTCAGAGACAAAACCTGAACCTTTCTGTGAGACATCGATCTCTGAAACTGAGGCACTTCGATCGGTCGATGCCTAGGGTTTTTAGAAATAATTTTCAAAAATGTGATAAAATGGTTGTTTTCATATGACTTATACATATTTCTTATGTGATTATTATGTGTTTGTGGTGATTTTAAATGTCTTGTGACTAACGTGTCTTGGAAGTTTCTGCAACTTACCAAAAAGGGCAAATTTAGTATTTTGAGTTTTGTAGGAACGTCACATGGTGAAAATAATTCAATGATGTATTCTTATACTATTTATCATGACAAAGGTGATATCATAATTATTTCTGACCATCCGGGTCATTTATGGAGTTTTCTCATACCAGGGATATTTTGGTCATTTCATTTCCAAGGGTATTTTTGGTATTTTCACTCAAGGAATCTCTTGAGCATATTATTATCTTCATTCTGGAGCTGATTTATTATTAACTTGAACATAATATGGTGATTCTTCATCTTATTCTCTCATATGATGATGTTATTGACTATAGTGGGATATGTGACGATTTGAGATGTCACATTCTCTTTTTTCTTGAAGACCTTCTTATATATGTTATGGAAACATATTTATCATCATTATTCAGAGTTGTTCAAGGTGTTAAAGGGGTGGAAATGATCTCAACATATAAGAAGAAATATTGGGAATTTCGGTGTTACACGTTGACATAATCTTGTCAACTATTATCTATTAATTTCTTCTTCAAAAATCTGAGTTGCTACACATATATATGTTGAAAAACGTGTATGAGCAGGTGGAGGTGATACGTTATTTATTTTATGGCTTGGTGACAAGTGGACCAATCAAAAAGGAGCTAGCTGACAAAAGTTGCCAACTTGGAAAATTCAAAAAAGTAGCCAACGGCTACTAGGCTTTTCTTGGCATATTTTTTTAGTCAAATGGAGCTCTCACATGTCCTATTCTTGTGCTTGGAGTTGAGGATATTTTGGTGGTATTATCCTTTCTTTTATTATCTATAATTCACAAAGGAAAATCAAAGTTTTTTTTTTGGGAAAATACCAAGTGTATCCAACGGCTACTTGGTGATCTCTGGGCTGAATTTTTGCTTTGAATTTGTCAAATGCCCACATGCCTATTATCTTGCCAAAGAGTTGAGAAGATGATGGAATTGTTATGGTCATATTATCTTCACATTTCAAGATAATTCCAAGACTAGTTTTAGTTGAAAAATTCGGCCAAGGTGATTATCCAAGGTGGACCAATTATGTTGTCTTATTTTGCCAAGTATACAAAGCCAACTAATGGTGTGAAGACACTTGGACTTGATGATGAAGATGGTGACACATTGTAAGTCTTATCTCCAAGGCTCAATTCACACTATAAATAGAGGCAATAGTGAAGAAGATGAAACACACTTGAAGATCACAAGTATTTGTTGAATTGTCTAGCTATCATCTTCTTCTTGTTATTGTTCTTGTTCCATTCTTTGTAGCAAAGGTATTCTTATTGTTTTTGTTGTGCTACAAGCCTCTTGAGCTTCATTTGTAAGATTGATTAGCCATTTCTATAAGGCTATATCAATAGGTTGTTGAGGTGTTGCAACTAAGTGTTGCATAGAAGGTGATTATCCAAGTCTTGAGTAGGGTTGGTGTATAACCCAAGGATCAAGCTTGGTTCTTGTTGTAAGGTGATTCATTTCATAATAAAATCCAAGGAAAGGTGTTTCTTGGGACTGGAGTAGGTCACATTGACCGAACCAGGATAAATCCTCGGTGTTCTTGTCTTGTTTCTTCATGTCTGTTTTCTGCCCGTTTTTACTACAGTTTTCACACAATTTCTCATAATTTGAAAAAATAGCTAAACACTTTTAAAATTCGTGATTTTTGATGGAGTTATACTTTAGACTGTTAGCTTTCAGTTTTCACACAATTTCAGTCTTTTCAAGATAACTGCTCCAATCTGGCTGCAATCTGATCAGTTTTGAGAAATCTTAAATTCTGTATTTATCAAGAATTTTTTTAAGGTCAGGGCCTTTTGGAAACTTTATCTACACATCCTAAGGAGTGTTTTGATATAAAGATCAACCTTTTTGTTGAGTATTCAAAGAGAAACACGTTTTGCAAAATCAGCAACATTCTGTCCAATTCTGTCCAGATTGATCATCTGAATCTTTTTATTTCTTTGAAGGGCCAAACGATCTTATTTTTGTCTGATTTTTGGACAGAGTCTTGTCAACACATTGCAGTTAGTTTCATAATTTTTGGAGTTGTGTACAATTAGTTTTGAAATTTTCAAAAAACGGGTCTTGAATCTGAGGCAGTTTCAGATTCTGTTTTCAAAGGGGATTTTTACAAAGGGTTATAGTGTTATTTCCGCTAAAAACTATTCACCCCCCTCTAGTGGTGTTTATTGTAGGTGCACGGTCCAACAATTGGTATCAGAGCAAGGCCAACACCACTCAAATGAAGCAAGATTCAACACCATACGAACAATACAAGGTCAAGAAACAAAAATTCATTATATACTACTTGTCTCAAATCCAAGGTACATACAATGGCTATTGTTTCTCACAAAGGTGAGTTGGAAGATATATCTACACAATGACGTCCTCTTTTGATGGCAATAATTTTGTTCATTGGAAACTAAGAATGAGACTATTCTTAATGGCTATAGACATCGATTTATGGTCTATAGTTGAATATGGACCGTACATTCCAATGAAAGTTGTACAAGTTAGTGGAGTCACACAAGAGGTTGAAAAATATAAAAGTGAATGATCATCGGAAGATAAAAAGAAAATGTCCATGAATGCTAAAGCTATGCAATTACTCTTGAATGGACTTACGACTTCTGAAGCAGGATATGTTTCAAATTGCACAAGCGCACACGACATGTGAAAATCACTTGTATTAAAGCATGAAGGTACTAGTGGTGTTAAAGAATCAAAAGTAAACATGCTTATGACTGAATTAGAGTCTTTCAAAATGTTGCCAAACGAATCCATATCTATGGATTTGAGGATTACTAATATTTTAATGCCCTTGAAGCTTTAGGAAAATCATTCACAAACAATGAAAAAGTTCAAAAGGTGCTACGAAGCCTTCCTGCTGAATGGGATCCAAAGGTGACTGCAATCGAGGAGACAGAGTCAATCACTAAGATGGATGAATTGATCGGGTCTCTTAAAATCTATGAGGTAAAACTAAACCAACGGAAGTCCGAGTCATCTAAATCATCAAGTAAGTCAATAGCTTTCAAAACAACTGAAACACATATAAATAATGATGATAGTAATAATGATACTGAATTAGATGATGACTTGATATTAATAGCAAGAAAACTTAGAAAGTTTTTCAAACGTCCTAATAGAAACAGACAACGTTCTTCTTCTTTTTTGTCTCAACCTTGGAAAAATAACACAAACAAATGGTAAAATAAAGAATTAAAGTGTCACGAATGCGGTCAAAAAGGACATATTTCATATGATTGTCCAACAAAGAAAAATAATAATAACAACAATAATAAACAAGCCAAGGACAAGGAGGCACAAACGACAAAGACAAAAGAGTCTAAGGCAAGGAAAGGGAAACGAGCAATGAAGGTGAGCACATGGAGCGACTCATCCGACTCAGAATCCGAAACTGAGAAAGCTCAAGTCTGCTGCGTATCCAACGAGGTAAGTTCTTCTTTTGATAATGATTCTGAAAGTGACATGACATTTGATGAAATGTATGAAAAGTTTTTAAAAATGCATGCTCACTGTAAGAGGATCTCTAAAGAAAAGAAGAAACTAATTGAAGAAAATGACAAGTTGAAGACGTCCAACTTGGAATTTTCTGATCAATTAGAATCTTTTAAACAAGAGTCTACCAATACTCTTGATTCTTTAGAGAATAAAATTGAATCACTTAGGAAAAATGAACAAAATTTAAAAACAGAAAATAGTATGTTACAATTTAAGTTAGAAAGTTGTGACAATGAGATAATACAACTTAAGTCTTCTAAACTTAACTTAGAAAAAATGTTAGAACAATTTAAATCGGGTGCTAATATGTTAGATACACTAATATCATCACAAAAGTATGGAAATGATAAAACCGGGTTAGGATACAAAGAAGAAAATGTAAAAGTAGATAAAAAGACTAAGTTTGTCTCATCTAGCACAAAGTTGCCGTATAATACAACAAAATCAACTTGCCTGCTACATCTTCTTTAATGCCTTCTCCTACCTATATCAAGACAAAAATACAACACACACCCACAAATATACACATGCATAAACATACATCTAGGCCAAATTTTGCATCTAGACAACCTAGAAATTATGCCTATATATACGAATACAACTAGAAAGAATAAAATGCACCCAACTTAGCATGAAACTAAGTATAGGCAACACTCATATAAGTCCTATAGAAATGCCTATGAATACACTTATATATCGCCATTCAAGAAACAAAATCGCATGCCTTATATACATTATAAAAATCAGCCATCATATAATGATTATCAACCATGACGCAACATGTACAACAATGCATCTTCACGTATGTGGAATGATCATCTATATACTAATTCTTCTTATTTTATAAATTATAACAATGCTAAAAATGTGTCTAGAAGGTATGTTCAATTTTAGATACCTAAGGGATATCTAAACAAGAATAGTGCGCCTAACATTCAAGGACCCAAATAAAGGGTACCTAAAACTTTGTCTCCATTGTAGGATAAAACGCAAGGAATGCAAGAAGGAGGCAAAGTCAAAGAATCTAAAAACCAAATGGTTTTTAGATAGTGGATGTTCGAGGCATATGACGGAAAATCCCAAACTATTCACCGAACTTGAACATATTGATGGTGGAAATGTGACATTCGATGACAACAACAAAGGAAATATTGTTGGAAAAGGAACAATTGGGGACCCTAATACTTTCAAATACGAAATATGTTGTTAGTAAGCAATCTTTCGCATAATTTACTTAGTATTTCTCAACTTATAGATTGCGGTTATAATGTCTCTTTTCTTTCCACTTCGTGTGATATAATAAATGAAAAAGGGGAAATAGTTTTAAAAGAAAATAGGGATGGTAACATTTATACTCTTACCTTAGATAATATGTTAGATGCTAAGGTTAAGTGTTTGATATCACATGCGTTAGATGTGAATTTATCGCATAGAAGATTAGGCCATATAGGAATTTCAACCATTAAGAAATTATCTAAGAAGAATTTAATTAGAGGAATGCCTAAGTTAGACTTAGATAATTTTCAAATGTGTGAAACATGTATTAAAGGAAAACACACTAAAGAAACATTAAAACCGAAACATGAAGTGAGTACTAGTCATGTACTAGAATTGCTTCACTTAGACTTATTTGGTCCAAGTAGGACAAGAAGTCTAGGTGGACACTACTATGTGTGTGTCATAGTAGATGATTACTCACGCTACACATAGACATTGTTCTTAACACACAAAGACGATGCTCCATTAGCAATCGAAACCCTTATTAAGCAACTTGAAAACATTTACGAAGAAAATATTAAAAGGATTAGAAGTGATAGAGGTGGAGAATTTAAAAACAAACACGTAATCAAATTTTGTGAACTACATGGAATTAAACATGAATTCTCACCACCTAGAACACCACAACTCAGCAGAGTTGTTGAACGTAAAAATAGAACAATTCAAGAAGTTTCTAGAACAACGTTATGTGAAAATAAATTACCTAAATATTTATGGGCTGAAGCTGTTAGTTGTGCATGCTATATTATAAATAGGCTTACTATTAGAAAGAAATTAAATAAAACGCCTTATGAATTGCTAAACAATAGACAACCAAAGATAGATTATCTTTGTTATGCCCCGCACCCTCCGTAGGATAATTAAAAGACAAAGAAGGAATTAAAGGAGATTAATGATGGTCAACGATAATGAATTAGGAATTAAGTATGAGATTAATTAGGAATTAATGAGAAGATTAAATATTAGAATTAAATTGCATTTAATTTTAGAATTAAATAATAAAGGATTATCCTTTAAGATAAATAAGATAATAGATATAATTTAGAAACTCCAAACTTTCCCCATTCCATATAAAAACTGACATACGTCAGTTTCCTCATTACGCCTAGAAAACTGACTCAGTCCTTCCATCCCCATAGGCGACGTTGGCATTCTCAACCCTAGGCAAGGATTTCTTCAAGATCCATCCTTCAATCTTCTTCCGATCTTCCTTCGTTCTTCGAGTAATCAAAGGCAAGTAATCATCTTATAAGTTCCTACGATTTGTGAAAGAAAAAGGCCTACTTTTGATATTAAATGGATCACCATGCAGTAGTTTCTTTTCGTGTTTACGTGTATATGATTTATGTGATTTGGTGTCGATGTTCTGGCCATTGTATGTTGAAATCTTGTTGTTGTTCATTGTTTACGTGAGATCCTGTGAATCCCCATCCCTTGAATCCCACTTGCTTGATGATGGCGGTTGAAGGGAGGGATGATTGAAAAGGTTAGGTTTTTGGGGTTGCTTTGATGAAAGATTCGAGTTTTAGGATTGAATCGTTGACGTGTGTGTGAAGGATCTGGTTTGAGAAGATTAAGAATGGATTGATAGGGAAGATTAGGCTTGGATTGGTGGGAAGAACGTTGGAAAACGATTGGGATATAGGTCTGCAGTTGATGCAGAAATCGCAGGATGAAGATTCTGAAGATTTATGACGTCGATCGATCACGTATAGCAGGTGAGAGATCGACGTGCCTCAGATGCACGTCGATCGATCGAAGTGGAAGGAGTGAGAGATCGACGTGCCTCAGATGCACGTCGATCGATCAACGTAGTTCAGAGTGAGGGTATGACGTGTAGTAAGTGAGGGTATGATGTGAGGGTATGATGTGTAGTAAGTGAGGGTATGACGTGAGGGTATGACGTGTAGTAAGTGAAGGTATGACGTGAGGGTATGACGTGTAGTAAGTGAGGGTATGATGTGAGGGTATGACGTGAGGGTATGATGTGAGGGTATGACGTAGGTTGAGTGAGAGATCGACGTGCCTCAGATGGACGTCGATCGATCGACATCAGGGTATGACGTACGTAGATCGATCGACGTCAGGGTATGACATCAACCAGTTTTGTGGGAAAGTAAGGGAAGAAAGAGGGAAGCTAGGGGATCCTTTGGGTGACCTTAGGGACTTCTTAGGACCTGATTATGACTAGTCTAAGTCTTGGGAACATGACTTAAGATGGTGAATCAAGTTTGGAGAATTTGAAGGGTATTCGAATCGGAGTTCAACGTGGATGACTTAGGAGGGTTAGAAAATGAACTTACGAGGTGTTTCAGAGTTCAATAAAGGATGGTTAGGGATACTTGCCTTAGGTTGTGAACCTTAGAGTCAAGACTAAGTGTTGACGAGATGGTTGAAGCCTAAGTTATGACGTGTAAGTTAGTGAAAGCTTGTGTGTGCTTATACTTGCGCATGTGTACATGAACAACTTATGTGAATGAGATACGAGAATGAAACGAGGAGTCTTGCATCATGGCACTTGCATCTGCATATTGATTTGAAAAGAGAGGTGCTTTGGCACAAATTTACGAAGGTGACCTGCAATGTTAATCGGGATGGAAATTTAAGCCGGGGTGCATTGCAGGACATAAAAGACTATAACGTTAACCGGGATGAAAATATAAGCCGGGGTGCGTTACAGGGTATAAAGTCCTCTACAATGTTAATCGCTATGGAAATATAAGCCGAGGTGCATTGCAGAGTTTTACGAGTCTGTGATGTTAATCGGGATGGAAATATAAGCCGAGGTGCATTACAGAGCATAACGAGCCTGTAACGTTAACCGGGATGGAAATATAAGTTGGGGTGCGTTACAGGGTTACGAGTTACGAGACCAGACATTGTGACATGCATTGCACTGATTTGAAAAGAAATGGCTGATGCATTTGTGATTGTGTAGTGTAGTGCATATTTTGACATGCATCACAAGAGTCAATGTGGTATGAATGCGAGTGTTAGTTGATTGCCAATGAATTGTTATTTGCATGCAAATTGATGTACTTGCTTTATTACGTTATTCGCGTATATATTTTGAAGTTTACAAGACATGTGCCCCACAATTCCTTTGAATTATATATATATATTACTCATGTCTTGCCATGTGTTGATCCCGTATGTCTTATAAGCGGGTTACTTGCTAGCGTTTTTCGCTAAGGGTACTGCCTTTGTGATACCGGAGAACCTGAGTATGACATGATCTTCATTGAGGACGACGGCGAGTGCGCAGAATGGGATGCCTAGACTTTGTTGAGGGAATTGTTTAGATGGATTCTGTTATTTCTGTTTCTTAGTTCATTTGAGATGGCTGCGACCATATACTATTACTGATTGCCACTTTATCGTTTGGTGTACCGTATTGATGATTTAGATTCACGAGATATATGTTTCCGCGCTTGTTTCTCTTACGTCATTGACGATGTGTATTCAAGAGATGAGACGTCTTGTAGTCTTCTCAGTAAGCTACGACGGGTGTACCGGTTCGGATTCCGCTGTCCGGGTCGGGGCGCTACAGGTGGTATCAGAGACCAGGCTTCAGATCTACCTCGGAAACCTAGGTTATGACATATAGAGTCTTAAGTTATGATTGTCACCGTAAGTTGATCTTTAAGTCTAAGTATGCAATCCTAGATTTAAGTTTGATTGGGATGGCTGTGTGTACGAGCGCGATTAAGTGTAATCAATAATTGTAGTTATTTTAAATTATGAATTCCGCCTTGTATCACATTATGGACCCCAAGTACTTATTTGGAACTGCTAGATACTAATAAACGTGACATTGCAGAAAATGCCTCCTAGACGTGACAATCAAGGGAACGGTGGCAACGGGGACAATAACCCTCCACCACCACCACCAGTCCTAGTCCCACAAGCATTGATAGACGCTATCACAGTGATAGCGCAAGGAGTTGCTCAGCAGCAGCAACAACCACAACAACCTCCTCCACCACCTCTCCAGCAAGGCATCAGATACTATATTGGGGAAATGCGCAAGATGCATGCCCCAAACTTTGAAGAGACCACTGACCCAGAGGTGGCTGGGTTCTGGCAGGACGAAGTGGAAAAATGCTTCAGGCTTGTGCAAGTGCCTGAAGATCTAAAGGTGGATGTAGCCACACCCCTACTAATTGGCAGAGCCAACGCATGGTGGAATGGTATCCTGCCAAATATGACTCCTCCGATTATGTGGAGACAATTTGTACAGGCTTATAAAGATTACTATGTGCCTGAGACTGCCATTTTGGAGAAGATGAGGCAGTTCGACAAATTTGAACAAGGAAGGATGATTGTTTCAGACTATGCAGATAGATTCCATGCCTTGGGCAAATTCACACCCTTGGTATTGGAAAACAATCGGATGAAGATGCTGAAGTTCGAAGAAGGTCTGAACCCCCGCATACAGACGGCCATAGCGGGGTCAAGTCTGAAAACGTTTGAGGAGATGCTGGACGCATGCTACCGAGTGGAAAGCGACATGCGCAGATCACAACCAAGAGAGGCTTGTGAAGAATCGAGCAAGAGGCCGAGAGTGGAGCAAAGTGGAGGTAGACCCGGACGTTGGGTCAAGATTCCCAGAAAAAGACAAGCGGGGCCAGTTCAAAGGGCACCGCAACCAAACCAACCCAACCGCCAAGCACCAGCAGAATGCCCACACTGCCAAAGGAGACACGTGGGTGAATGTTGGAAGATAACGGGTGCGTGCTTTAAATGTGGGAAAGCGGGCCATAGGATCAAGGACTGCCCGGAATGGAACCCTAAGCTGCAGGCAGGAGCAGGGCCGGCTCAGCAGCAGAGAGGCAGGCCCAATGCAAGAGTCCATGCCATGACAGACGCTGAAGTCCAGGAGGACGCTAATGTTGTGACAGGTACGACTTAAGTTCAATAATAGTAG
This sequence comes from Eustoma russellianum, assembly GCA_036186865.1. Classification (NCBI taxonomy): domain Eukaryota; kingdom Viridiplantae; phylum Streptophyta; class Magnoliopsida; order Gentianales; family Gentianaceae; genus Eustoma; species Eustoma russellianum. The sequence goes on from AP025055.1 coordinate 25,457,320, forward strand.
CTTAAGTTGAATTTTAGTCTTTTAAGTTGATGATAAAATGTGTTTTATGTGAAACCTTTATGTGTTACCCTCTTGTGATTAGGTGTGATCTTAGTTAACAAAGTACCCGCCAACGTGTTATTTGATAGTGGAGCTAGTCACTCCTTCATTTTTAAACGATTCGCCAAAGGGCTCGACTGTTTACCCGAATGGCTTGAGAACCCATTTAGGGTGTAGGCAGCAGACGAGCAAGTACTGGTTTCTCACCATCAGTACAAAGATTGTGATTTGAAATTTGATGGAAAGATATTCTCGGTGACCTTAGTTCCAATCCCAATGAAGGACTTTGATGTAATATTGGGCATGGATTGGCTGACCAAGAATCATGCCAATATCGATTGTAAACTTAAGCAAGTGACCCTCAAGGACCCTGAAATGAATGACATCACAATACAAGGAAATGTCAAGTTGACCAAAGCTCCAAAGAAGATATACATGACGGCGATTAAGGCCTTTAAGGCTTTCCAAAAAGGAGTAGAGGGATATGTGGTGTATGCTGTAGGTGCTCAGCAAGAAGTCCCCTCCATGGATCAAATACCGGTGATCAATGAATTTAAAGACGTATTTCCGGACGACTTACTGGGAGTTCCGCCATCGAGGGAAGTGGAGTTCAAAATCAATTTGGTCCCTCGAGCCGAGCCTATATTTAAGGCACCCTATAGAATGGCTCCAGCCGAACTTAAGGAGCTTAAGGGACAACTTCAAGAATTGTTGGACAAGAAGTTGATTCGCCCCAGTGTATCGCCTTGGGGAGCTCCAGTTCTATTTGTAAAGAAGAAGGATGGCAGCATGAGATTGTGTATTGATTACCGTGAGCTGAATAAGATTACCATCAAGAACAAATATCCCTTGCCAAGGATAGAGGATTTATTTGACCAACTAAAAGGAGCTCGCTGGTTATCAAAGATCGACCTTCGACAAGGGTATCATCAATTGCTTGTGAAAGCGGGAGACGTTCCTAAGACTGCTTTTCAGACTCGATACGGGCATTACGAATTCTTAGTGATGCCTTTTGGACTAACTAATGCCCCAGCGGCTTTCATGGATTTGATGAACACGGTGTTCCGAGAGCAGTTGGACCAATCCGTGGTGGTGTTCATCGATGACATCCTAGTCTACTCTCCCGATGAGCAAGCACATGCTGAACACTTAAGAGTGGTGTTGCAAATCTTGAGGCAACAAAAGCTTTATGCCAAATTCAGCAAGTGTGAATTTTGTCTAAGAAGTGTAGCCTTTCTCGGTCACGTGATTTCTGAGGATGGGATCTCGGTAGATCCTAAGAAGATAGAAGCCATCACAGAGTGGCCAAGACCTACAAACGTGACTGAAGTAAGAAGCTTCCTAGGCTTGGCAGGTTACTACAGGAAGTTCGTTGAGGGATTCTCAACAATAGCAGTTCCATTGAGCCGAATTACACAGAAGAAGACCAAGTTCGAATGGACTGCCGAATGCGAGCAGAGCTTTACCGAGCTCAAGAAGAGATTGACCACAGCCCCGGTGTTGGCACAACCCTCTGGCACCGACGGTTTTGTGATCTATAGTGACGCGTCCAAGAAAGGACTATGTACATCGTTACAATTAATGCATGGTATATACAAATGCTAGTCTTAAACTAACCTTCTGTTTATAGGTTGTGTCTTGATGCAAAATGAACGAGTCATATCATACGCGTCAAGACAGTTGAAACCATATGAGCAGAATTACCCGACGCATGACTTGGAGCTCGCAGCTGTGGTAATTGCTCTTAAGATCTGGAGGCACTATTTATATAGAGAGAAATGTGCTGTGTTCACCGATCACAATAGCTTAAAGTACTTATTCTCGCAGAAGGAGTTAAATATGCGACAGAGAAGATGGTTGGAGCTACTTAAAGATTATGATCTAACCATCAACTATCATCCGGGTAAGGCCAACAGAGTGGCGGACGCATTGAGCAGGAAGTCTAGCCACGCAAGACAGTCTCCATTGGAAAGGGAGATTGAGGAGTTTGATCTCGAAGTGGTGGACTCAGTGGCAAATGTTTTAACGGCTTTATTCATCAGTCCAGACTTGGTGGACAGGATCAAAGAGGCGTAGTATGGAGACGCAGCGCTAAGAGAAATCCGTGATAAACTAGTTGTGGGACAAGTAAAAGACTTCCAGTTGCGAGGAGATGGAAGTTTATGGTTCCAAAATAGGTTGTGCGTACCTAACAATGATGAGCTTCGTAAGAAGTTGCTAAACGAAGCTCATAACTCAAGGTTATCCATCCATCCCGGCAGCACCAAGATGTATAAGGACCTCAAAAGGAACTATTGGTGGATGGGGATGAAGAAAAGCATAGCAGAGTATGTGGAGAGATGCTTGGTATGCCAACAGGTTAAGGCCGAACATCAACGACCTAGTGGTTTAATGAAGCCACTAGAGATCCTAGAATGGAAATGGGAGCACGTGACTATGGACTTCGTGATGGGACTACCCAAGACCAGAAATGGAAATGAGATGATCTGGGTGATTGTAGACCGTTTGACAAAGACAGCCCATTTCATAGCCATGTCACATGGTACTTCGTATGAGAAGCTATCCAATATCTATGTGGACAACATTGTGAGCTTGCACGGAGTTCTAGTCAGTATTGTGTCGGACCGTGATCCCAAGTTCACTTCTAAGTTTTGGAGGGCATTCCAGAAGGCAATGGGTACCGAACTGAGGATGAGTACCGCATACCATCCTCAAACGGATGGCCAATCCGAGAGAACCATCCAAACCTTGGAAGATATGCTGAGAGCATGCGCCTTAGATTTTAAAGGAAACTGGGATAGCATGTTGAAGTTAATGGAGTTCTCATATAATAAAAGCTATCACAGTGCAATTGGCATGGCGCCATTCGAAGCTTTATATGGACGTAAGTGCAGGTCCTCTGTTTGTTGGATGAAGTCGGAGAAAGGGCAATCACTGCACCCGAGTTGGTTGAACAAACTGTTGAAAAGGTCAAGGTGATAAGAGAGAAATTGAAGGTGGCTCAGGATCGTAATAAGAGTTGGGCCGACTCCAAGAGGCGACCTCTGGAGTTCGAGGAAGGTGAGAAGGTCTATTTACGAGTTTCACCAACCAAAGGAGTCGCAAGATTCGGAATGAAGGGCAAGTTAAGCCCTAGATATATTGGACCTTACGAAGTTCTTGGTAAAGTTGGTGAAAGAGCATACAGACTCGCCTTACCTCCGAATTTGTCACAAGTCCATAACGTATTTCACGTATCTCAACTACGGAAATACGTACTGGACCCGAGCCATGTCCTTGAAGCTCAACCCTTGGATGTGAAAGAAGATGTCACCTATGAAGAGCATCCAATAAGGATTGTGGATAGAAAAGATCAAGTCCTACGCCGACGCGTCATTCCATACGTCAAAGTTCAGTGGAGTAACCATACGGAGCGTGAAGCCACGTGGGAGCTTGAAGAGCAAATGAAGGAACTATATCCACATCTTTTACAATAAGGTACGCCAGTTTCGAGGACGAAACTTTTTTTTATAAGGGGGGTGGAATGTTATGCCCCGCACCCTCCGTAGGATAATTAAAAGACAAAGAAGGAATTAAAGGAGATTAATGATGGTCAACGATAATGAATTAGGAATTAAGTATGAGATTAATTAGGAATTAATGAGAAGATTAAATATTAGAATTAAATTGTATTTAATTTTAGAATTAAATAATAAAGGATTATCCTTTAAGATAAATAAGATAATAGATATAATTTAGAAACTCCAAAACTTTTCCCATTCCATATAAAAACTCACATACGTCAGTTTCCTCATTACGCCGAGAAAACTGACGCAGTCCTTCCATCCCCATAGGCGACGTTGGCATTCTCAACCCTAGGCAAGGATTTCTTCAAGATCCATACTTCAATCTTCGTCCGATCTTCCTTCGTTCTTCGAGTAATCAAAGGCAAGTAATCATCTTATAAGTTCCTACGATTTGTGAAAGAAAAAGCCTACTTTTGATATTAAAAGGATCACCATGCAGTAGTTTCTTTTCGTGTTTACGTGTATATGATTTATGTGATTTGGTGTCAATGTTTTGGCCATTGTATGTTGAAATCTTGTTGTTGTTCATTATTTACGTGAGATCCTGTGAATCCACATCCCTTGAATCCCACTTGCTTGATGATGGCGGTTGAAGGGAGGGATGAGTGAAAAGGTTAGGTTTTTGGGGTTGCTTTGATGAAAGATTCGAGTTTTAGGATTGAATCGTTGACGTGTGTGTGAAGGATCTGGTTTGAGAAGATTAAGAATGGATTGATAGAGAAGATTAGGCTTGGATTGGTGGGAAGAACGTTGGAAAACGATTGGGATATAGGTCTGCAGTTGATGCAGAAATCGCAGGATGAAGATTCTGAAGATTTATGACGTCGATCGATCGACGTATAGCAGGTGAGAGATCGACGTGCCTCAGATGCACGTCGATCGATCGACGTGGAAGGAGTGAGAGATCGACGTGCCTCAGATGCACGTCGATCAATCAACGTAGTTCAGAGTGAGGGTATGACGTGTAGTAAGTGAGGGTATGACGTGAGGGTATGACGTGTAGTAAGTGAGGGTATGACGTGTAGTAAGTGAGGGTATGACGTGTAGTAAGTGAGGAATGAAGTGAGGAATGACGTGAGGGTATGACGTGAGGGTATGACGTAGGTTGAGTGAGAGATCGATGTGCCTCAGATGGACGTCGATCGATCGATGTCAGGGTATGACGTACGTAGATTGATCGACGTCAGGGTATGACGTCAACCAGTTTTGTGGGAAAGTAAGGGAAGAAAGAGGGAAGCTAGGGGATCCTTTGGGTGACCTTAGGGACTTCTTAGGACCTGATTATGACTAGTCTAAGTCTTGGGAACATGACTTAAGATGGTGAATCAAGTTTGGAGAATTTGAAGGGTATTCGAATCGGAGTTCAACGTGGATGACTTAGGAGGGTAAGGAAATGAACGTACGAGGTGTTTCAGAGTTCAATAAAGGATGGTTAGGGATACTTGCCTTAGGTTGTGAACCTTAGAGTCAAGACTAAGTGTTGACGAGATGGTTAAAGCCTAAGTTATGACGTGTAAGTTAGTGAAAGCTTGTGTGTGCTTATACTTGCGCATGTGTACATGAAAAACTTATGTGAATGAGATACGAGAATGAAACGAGGAGTCTTGCATCATGGCACTTGCATCTGCATATTGATTTGAAAAGAGAGGTGCTTCGGCACAGATTTGCGAAGGTGACCTGCAATGTTAACCGGGATGAAAATTTAAGCTGGGGTGCATTGCAGGACACAAAAGATTGTAACGTTAACCGGGATGGAAATATAAGCCGGGGTGCGTTACAGGGTATAAAGTCCTCTGCAATGTTAATCAGGATGGAAATATAAGCCGAGGTGCATTGCAGAGTTTTACGAGTCTGTGATGTTAATCGGGATGGAAATATAAGCCGAGGTGCATCACAGAGCATAACGAGCCTGTAACGTTAACCGGGATGGAAATATAAACCGGGGTGCGTTACAGGGTTACGAGTTACGAGACCGGACATTGTGACATGCATTGCACTGATTTGAAAAGAAATGGCTGATGCATTTGTGATTGTGTAGTGTAGTGCATATTTTGACATGCATCACGAGAGTCAATGTGGTATGAATGCGAGTGTTAGTTGATTGCCAATGAATTGTTATTTGCATGCAAATTGCTGTACTTGCTTTATTACGTTATTCGCGTATATATTTTGAAGTTTACAAGACATGTGCCCCATAATTCCTTTGAATTATATATATATATTACTCATGTCTTGCCATGTGTTGATCCCGTATGTCTTATACGCGGGTTACTTGCTAGCGTTTTTCGCAAAGGGTACTGCCTTTGTGATACAGGAGAACCTGAGTATGACATGATCTTCATTGAGGACGACGGCAAGTGGGCAGAATGGGATGCCTAGACCTTGTTGAGGGAATTGTTTAGATGGATTCTATTATTTCTGTTTCTTAGTTCATTTGAGATGGCTGCGACCATATACTATTACTGATTTCCACTTTATCGTTTGGTGTACCGTATTGATGATTTAGATTTACGAGATATATGTTTTCGCGCTTGTTTCTCTTACGTCATTGACGATGTGTATTCGAGAGATGAGACGTCTTGTAGTCTTCTCAGTAAGCTACGACGGGTGTACCGGTTCAGATTCTGCTGTCTGGGTCGGGGCGCTACAATCTTAAAGTATTTGGATGTAAATGTTTTGTGCTAAACACTAAGGATAATCTAGATAAATTTGAACAAAAGTCTATTGAATACATATTTGTTGGGTATTCAACTAACTCAAGAGCATATAGGTGTTATAATCCTGCATCTAGAAAGATAATTGAATCCATACATGTGAAATTCACTGAAAATACATGCTTTGTAATTAGTGATAAAACTCAACATAAACATGAGAATAATGTTGAAAATATGTTTGATGATGATGTATTACTTCAGCCTGTACTTGATCTTCTAGAACCAACTCCCCCTGAACAAGACATGCATGAACCCTTAGATGAAACAAATGAAGAGACTTTGCAATTGGAAGATAATACTACTAATGATCCAATTACATATGATAATATTCATAAAAATGAAACATTTGAACAAGATGAGGGTGAACCTAGTCAATCTAGGAATTGGTGGCATCCTAGAGAAATAATCATTGAGGATCCAAGTGTTGGGGTTAGAACACGTAGAAATATAAGTCAACTTGAAGGACATAGATTAATCTCACAATTAGAACCTAAGAATGTAAAGGAAGCCTTAGGTGATATATCTTGGATAGATGCTATGCATGAGGAATTAAATCAATTCACAAGGAACAATGTGTGGGACTTAGTACCTAAACCCTAAAACAAGTCTATAATAGGAACAAAATGAGTGTTTAGGAATAAAATGGATGAACAAAGAAAAATTACAAGAAATAAGGTTAGACTAGTCGCACAAGGTTATAATCAACAAGAAGGAATAGATTATGAAGAAACCTTTGCACCCGTTGCACGACTAGAAGCAATTAGGTTGTTACTTACTATTGCAAGTCTAAGTAATATTAAAATCTTCCAAATGGATGTCAATGGTGCATTCTTGAATGGATACATCCAAGAAGAGGTATTTGTGAAACAACCCCTTGGATTCAAAGATCCAAAGAATCCTAACCATGTTTACAAGCTTAAAAAAGCTTTATATGGTTTGAAACAAGCTCCAAGAGCTTGGTATGATAGATTTGCGAACTTTCTTATTGCAAATAATTATCAAAGGAGAACCATAGACAACTCATTATTCCTAAGAAGAAAAGATAATGACTTATTAATGGTTCAAATCTATGTAGATGATATAATCTTTGGTTCAACCAACCCTACCTTAGTAAAAGACTTCGAAGAGTGCATGAAGTCAGAATTTGAAATGTCAATGGTAGGAGAATTGAACTATCTCTTAGGACTCCAAATTAAACAAACCCATCAAGGAATTCACATTAGCCAACTTAAGTATGTTAATGATATGATTAAGAAGTTTGGCTTTGAAGAGTTGAAACCAACAACTATCCCCATGAGTGTTAGAACCAAACTTGATAAGGATGAAAATGGTAAACTTTTTGATGACACACTTTATAGGTCTATGATTGGATCACTGTTATACTTAACTGCATCAAGACCTGACATCATGTTTAGTGTCTGCATGTGTGCTAGGTTTCAATTTGTCCTAAGGTATCACATTACAATGCAGTGAAAAAGATCTTTAGATATCTTAAGCATACACCTCACTTAGGCCTTTGGTATGATAGAAATGATAAGTTGGAATTGTACGCATATAGTGATGCTGATTATGGCGGTTGCAAGTTAGATAGAAAATCCACTAGTGGTACATGTCAATTCATAGGAACCAACTTGATCTCTTGGTTTTCTAAAAAGCAAGCTAGTGTAGCTCTTTCTACCACTGAAGCCGAGTATATTGCTTTGAGTTTATGTACTACCCTAATACTTTGGCTTAAACAGCAACTTAGTGATTTTGGCATTGAAATGAAAAAGATTCCAATTTTCTGCGATAGCACAAGTGCAATCAATCTTTCACGTAATCCAGTACTTCATTCTAAGGCCAAACACATTGAGGTTTGATACCACTTCCTTCGAGATTATGTTCAAAATGAGGATATAGTCATAAACCATATAAGAACCGATCACCAAATAGCTGACATCTTTACCAAATCCTTTAATCAAGCCACTTTTGAAAACTTACGAGCCCAGTCAGGCATGATGACTTACGACAACATTGTATAGTTTTATCTTTTGCATGATTTGCAAAATAAAGGGGGAGATAGAATAAGAACATGATTTTAGTTGGTAAGTCATATGCTAAGTTTCAATTGGTATAAGTTGAGTATAGGTTAAGGGGGAGAGTATAAGTTGAGGGGGAGCGTATTATTTAAAATTTGTTGAAAACAAAGTTTGAGAAAAATTGGTAAGGTTGTAACATTAAAATCACGTTGAGTTATTTTGAAAATCATCCAAAAGGGGGAGAATGTTGAGAAATATGTTTGGATAATTTTCAAAACCATGATTTTAAGTGTTGAGTGCATAAAAATATCACCACATGATTTTATATGTGATTAAAAGTTGAAAAAGTTGACATCGATGTCTCAGGTTGTTACATATCGATCGATCTATGTACATAGATCTCTCACATCGATCGATCCATGTAAGGCAGTGAAAGTTCAAGACCTTACGGCGAGACATCGATCTCTGAATCTAAGACACATCGATCAATCGATGTACATCGAACCCTCACTTCGATCGATCGATGTAGGTCAGAGACAAAACCTGAACCTTTCTGTGAGACATCGATCTCTGAAGATGAGGCACTTCGATCGATCGATGTCTATGGTTTTTAGAAATAATTTTCTAAAATGTGATAAAATGGTTGTTTTCATATGACTTATACATATTTATTATGTGATTATTATGTGTTTGTGGTGATTTTAAATGTCTTGTGACTAACGTGTCTTGGAAGTTTCTGCAACTTACCAAAAAGGGCAAATTTGGTATTTTGAGTTTTGTAGGAACGTCACATGGTGAAAATATTTTAAGGATGTATTCTTATACTATTTATCATGAAAAAGGTGATATCATAATTATTTCTGACCATATGGGTCATTTCTGGAGTTTTCTCGTACCAGGGGTATTTTGGTCATTTTGTCCCCAAGGGTATTTTTGGTATTTTCACTCAAAGAATCTCTTGTGCATATTATTATCTTCATTCTGGAGCTGATTTATTATTAACTTGAAGATAATATGGTGATTCTTCATCTTATTCTCTAATATGATGATGTTATTGACTATAGCGGGATATGTGACGATTTGAGATGTCACATTCAATTTTTTCTTGAAGACCTTCTTATATATGTTATGGGAACATATTTATCATCATTATTCAGATTTGTCCAAGGTGTTAAAGTGTGTAAATGATCTCAACATATAAGAAGAAATATTGAGAATTTCGGTGTTACACGTTGACATAATCTTGTCAACTATTATCTATTAATTTCTTCTTCAAAAATCTGAGTTGCTACATATATATATATATATATATATATATATATATATGTTGAAAAAGTGTATGAGCAGGTGGAGGTGATACATTATTTATTTTGTGGCTTGGTGACAAGTGGACCAATCAAAAAAGAGCTAGCTGGCAAAAGTTGCCAACTTGGAAAATTCAAAAAAGTAGCCAACGGCTACTAGGCTTTTCTTGGCAGATTTTTTTTAGTCAAATGGAGCTCTCACATGTCCTATTCCTGTGCTTGGAGTTGATGATATTTTGGTGGTATTATCCTTTCTTTTATTATCAACAATTCACAAAGGAAAAATCAAAGGTTTTGTTTTTTGGAAAATACCAAGTGTAGCCAACGGCTACTTGGTGATCTTGGAGCTGAATTTTTGCTTTGAATTTGTTAAATGCCCACATGCCTATTATCTTGCCAAAGAGTTGAGAAGATGGAGTTGTTATGGTCATATTATCTTCACCTTTTCAAGATAATTCCAAGACTATTTTTAGTTGAAAAATTCGTCCAATGTGATTATCCAAGGTGGACCAATGATGTTGTCTTATTTTGCCAAGTGTACAAAACCAAGTAATGATGTGAAGACACTTGGACTTGATGATGAAGATGGTGACACATTAGAAGTCTTATCTCCAAGGCTCAATTAAACTATAAATAGAGGCAATGGTGAAGAAGATGAAACACACTTGAAGCTCACAAGCATTTGTTGAATTGTCTAGCTATCATCTTCTTCTTGTTATTGTTCTTGTTCCATTCTTTGTAGCAAAGGTGTTCTTGTTGTTTTAGTTTTGCTACAAGCCTCTTGAGCTTCATTTGTAAGATTGATTAGCCATTTCTATAAGGCTATATCAATAGGTTGTAAAGGTGTTGCAACTAAGTGTTGCATAGAAGGTGATTATCCAAGTCTTGAGTATGGTTGGTGTATAACCCAAGGATCAAGCTTGGTTCTTGTTGTAAGGTGATTCATTTCATAGTAAAATCCAAGGAAAGGAGTTCCTTGGGACTGGAGTAGGTCACATTGACCGAACCAGGATAAATCCTCGGTGTTCTTGTCTTGTTTCTTCATTTCTGTTTTTTGTCCGTTTTTACTACAGTTTTCACACAAATTCTCACAATTTGAAAAAATAGATAAACAGTTTAACAATTTGTGCTTTTTGGTGGAGTTATACTTCAGACTGTTAGATTTCATTTGCAACAAGAATCACTTGATTTGAGCAAGGGAAAGTTAGTCTTTCAGTCTTTGCAAGATAACTGCTCCAATCTGGCTGCAATCTGATCAGTTTTGAGAAAACTTAAATTCTGTATTTATCAAGAATTTTTTAAGGTCAGGGCCTTTTGAAAACTTTATCTACACATCCTAAGGAGTGTTTTGATAACCTTTTTGGTTGAGTATTCAAAGAGAAACACATTTTGCAAAATCAGCAACATTCTGTCCAATTCTGTCCAGATTGATCATCTGAATCTTTTTATTTTTTTGAAGGGCCAAACGATCTTATTTTTGTCTGATTTTTGGACAGTCTTTTTAACACATTGCTGGTAAGTTTTATAATTTTTAGAGTTGTGTACTATTAGTTTTGAATTTTTCAAAAATGGGTTCTAAATCTGAGACAGTTTCAGATTCTGTTTTCAAAGGGGATTTTTACAAAGAGTTATAGAGTAAATTCGCTAACCATTATTCACCCCCCCTTTAGTGGTGTTTATTGTAGGTTCACGGTCCAACAGTTGTCATTAAATGTCCAATTTCCTCTGTTCTTTATTTCTTTTAACTTGGTGAATATTCTCCGTCATATGTCGCAAACATCCACTATCTGACAAACAACATAGTTTTTAGATCATTTTGTTGTTGCTTTCTATCTTCCTTTTTACAATCAACCAGCAAAGGAAATAAGATTTCATGTACTCTTTATTTGTGACCTTGAATGTTATAACAACATCATTGTTTATATGCCTTTTGGGAACTCAAACTTAGATGTACTCTTTCGGCACAGATTTGGCATGATTGTAAAACGAAGAGTAAATAGGATTTGCATATACTTATACATTCCATTTGAATGAAGCTACGTTACTTCTAAACATGTTATAATTCGCCCTAATGAACTATAATGTGGTCAATTTTGGTATGAAAAATTAGGCACATAAGTTTGAGTTCTAAATGGCCCCTTGTTTGCATAAAAATGTGATTTGGATGCTTTTGTATAGGGATTATAATGGCTGAGTAGGCTACGCATATTTATGTCTAAATATATCAAACTTTCTTGAATACACATTTGCGAAGTAGATCAAACAAAATGAGCTGTATTCATAGCTTTTGGGTTAGGCACTTTGATATATATATATATATATATATATATGATTTTTAGGTGTCCTAGATTAAAGGTTTTGCCTAGGACGCTTTTTATATGTGTAATATATAAAATTATGTATTTTGTCATAAAATGTGAAAAAGGTAGTGTGTCATGCCCCACAACTTTTGGGTTCGACATTAAATAATTAGGAAGCAACTTAAAATACGATTTTATTAATTGTATAGATTTATGAGGCATAATTGAATAAAATATAGGTGGAAGAATAGTCAAAAAGCTGAAATTGAGGAAATTAGGCCAAAATACCCAAAACTAACCCTCTCCACTTAAATGCTGAAGGGAGTTACACAAATTAGTATAACTTTCCATTACACCATTAGGCCATCGGTTACAAAGGACAGAGGAAGAGGAGGAAAGCGGCTGAAGGGAGAGAGAAGAGAAAGAGAAAAGAGAAAGAAGAAGAAGAGAAGAAGAAAAGGAAGAAAGAGCGGCCAATCTAGGTTCAACCTTTCCCGAAATCCTGCAGTACACTCGTAAGACTAACTAGAAACAAATACAAGTAATCTTTCTATATGCTTTACGCAAATTTTGATTCCAATAGGCCCTATGTTCTTATAAAGAGAAAATTCGGATCACACATTGGTAATTTTGATATGCTTATGTTAAATGCTCCACTTTGTGTATTTGTTGTTGGTTGGATGAGTAAAGTTGTATTCTTTGGGCCTAAATATGAAAGTATCTATGTTGTGCTTAATTGTTGATAAACATGTCCTTAAAGTGTCATCTTTGTTGTAAATGTTATTTTGTGATAATTATCATATTCTCTAAAGGTTGCCTTAGTTGACTTGATGTGAGTTGAGGAAGATTTGAAGCTTTAGATGATGTGTGAAGCAGGGTGGGGCATGGGGAGAAGATTGATGATACACCCGAGGATATGAATATCAGAAGGCTTAAGGTTGATGCAAACTGATAGATGTAAGGATTAAATTGTGTTGTTGGGTGTCGTGCATGATGGATTCAAGTAATAAGGTTGAATTCTGGGTGTGAAGAGGAAAAGAGTGAAGGAGGAAGATGAAGGAGGGAGGTTACTGCAGTATTTTGCAGTTTCTGGAACCGTCAGAACACTTTGAACACCTACTTTAGGCGCTCAATGTCACATTAGGCGCCTAAAGTAGGCGTTCAATATGTCCCAGTGCATTCCAAAACACTTCGAACACCTACATTAGGCGTTTTATGTCACAAAAGGCGCTTCATGTAGGCGTTCGATGTGTCACAGCACATTCCAGAACACTTCGAACACCTCTGAAGGTGTTCGAAGTCACTTGAAGCGCTTCATGTAGGCGTTCGATGTATGCCAGCACATTCCAGAACACTTTGAACGCCCAAAATAGGCGCTTTATGTCACATTAGGCGTCTCTTGAAGGCGTTCCAAGTGTATTGGAAGTTTCTTTTGACATATTAAGCGCTCCATATGTGTGAGATACCTTTATTCTCTTCCATTGCTCATAAAATACAAGTGTTTTTGAAGTGTGCTTGAGTTGTAAACATTAAGTGTGAATGAGTAAGGTTAATAATGATTTCGAAGTGAATTTGCGATACGAAAGGGCATGAAGTGGTATGAATGAGGTGTGCCTGTGTTATAAACATTAAGTGTGAATGAGTAAAGTAATGTATGAATTCGAAGTGAGTTAGCAATATGAAAGGGCAATAAGGTGTGCTTGAGGAAGTATGAATGAGCAAGGTTAAGTGTGAACCCGATATGATTTTTGTAATACGAAAGGACATAAAATGGTACGAGCAGGGTGTGATAGATGTTCCGGACTTGGTACTTGATATGTAAAGTGTGTGTGCATGTTTACACGATTGATATGATGTTACATGAGCATTCTGCATCACGACATGAACACTTTGCATTTCGACATGAGTTTTGTTTTGTGAAAAGAATACGAGTTTGGAAAGAAGATTAAAGTTTTCGAAAAGCAACTATGGCTGCTGGTTGATCGCAGGGTATAAAAGTCACGCCTGTGAAAGTAGGGTATAAAAGCGTGACATGTGAATCAACAGCAGGGTATAAAGTATTTTATGGGGCCGTGGACCTATCAGCAGGAAAATAAAGTTATTTTATGGAGCCGTGGACCTATCAGCACGGAAAATAAAGTTATTTTATGGGGTCGTGGACCTATCAGCACGGAAAATAAAGTTATGTTATGGGACCGTGGACCTATCAGAACGGGGTATAAAGTTATATGTCATGGGGCCGTGGACTTATCAGCACGGGGTATAAAGTTATATGTTATGAGGTCGTGGACCTTTCAGCACGGGGTATAAAGTTCTGTTTGCTGTGGACTGATCACCCACAGGATATAAAGTTCTTCTACGCAAAGAATATGATAAGAATAATCATGAAAAGTTTTGTGAAATGACACGCACGGCATGTTTACGAAAGAAGACATATGCATGGGTCTTGTGTGTGGTTTTGAAGAAGTACATGTATCATGTTACACGAAGCATAAGATTTGACATGCAAGAAATGTTACTAGCATATGTTCTGTTTACGTGGTACGTTTGGCTCTATATGTGTTGGCTTCATTTTGTGTGTCAGTTATGTGGCTTATTTGGATTTGATGAATCGTTGTAAGGATGTTATTTGCCAACCCGAGCACCTTATTTTGGGCTTTGATTTATATACTGGTGACTCGTCGTGTGTGATCCCGTAAGGTGTATAAACGGGCTACTTGCTAGCGATGTTTTCGCTAAGAACAAATACTTTGTCTGCTTTCAGGTGAGCCAAAGTACGAGATGATTTTTGTAGAAGATATCGGCTAGTGGGAGCTTACAGTCCTTATCCTTTAGTTGAATGACTTTGACACTCTCCCTGACACGTTTTATTTCTGCTGTGTTTCATTTGGGATATTATTGTTATTGAAGTTTTAATTCTACGATGTTTCTGCTGATTTATCTTACGTCATGAACGACGTATGCTTGATCTGCTTTGACGCTTAGTAATTCTCGTAGTAGGCTACGACGGGTGCACTGGTACCGATGTCTAGTATCGAGCCGGGGCGCTACATGGTGTATACAAGGTAGGCATATTTTTATCACATTTAGTTGCAATTTTCGCAACATATGGCAATTTAGATTCTCATGAGACGAAGTTTGTGGATTTGCCTAA
The DNA here is from genome assembly GCA_036186865.1 of Eustoma russellianum. Taxonomy (NCBI): domain Eukaryota; kingdom Viridiplantae; phylum Streptophyta; class Magnoliopsida; order Gentianales; family Gentianaceae; genus Eustoma; species Eustoma russellianum. Next base: position 25,472,415 of record AP025055.1, read on the forward strand.
GTTTTCATGCTCTTCTGTATATCTTAATCTTTTTTTTATCATTTCTATATTTTTGTGAAGATATCAGAGTATCTAACATGTTTGTACTAAACTTGAATTATAAAGTTTTCTCTAAGTCTAATTTACATGTTTTGAGTAATGATACTTCACATTCATAATCCTACACTTTAGCTTTTAATAGATTATCTTTAGAATTTAAAACTTGTTCATTCTTTCTACATGGCTCAATTTTAATTTTTAAAAAGTCAAGAGTATTAGAAGACTTTTGTTTAAACGACATTAATTGAGTAGAAAGTTCCAATTTGGGCGTCTTCAATTTGTCATTTTCTTCAATTAGTTTCTTTTTCTCTTTTGATAACTTTTTTTTACGATGTGCATGCATTTTATAAATTCATCATACATTTCATCAAAAATCACATCGTATCAGAAATCTAAGTGAGAATCAAATATTACCTCGTTTGAGACGAAAAACTTGAGCTTGCTCGCTCTCTGAATGTTCAGATTCTGAATCAGAAGAGTCATTCCATGTGCTTGCTTTGAGTGCACGTCTTCTTTTACTTGCCTTGGACTCCTTTGGATTGCTCTTTTGTCCTTCCTTAGTTTGTTTAGAATCCGTACTAGAACAATCATAGAACATATGATCTTTTTGTCTACATTCGTAACACTTAAATTCTTTATCATACCATTTATTATTGTTACCATTTCTACTTACTTTAATGTTCTTAGTTTTCAAAGTAGAAGAAGAAGGTCTCTTAGGCCTATTTTGACGATTTTTGAAAAATTTTTCTAAGTTTTTTAGCAACAATTATTATACCGTCATCCAATTTAGTGTCACTATTTCCTTACTCGGCTTCATTAACTTACACGAATTAAATTAAATTAAAACAAAGAGCCTTACCAGATTCTTTAGATGACTCAATTTTCCTTTGATTTAGTTTAGGCTTATATATTTAAGTGAGTCGATTGATTTTGTAATCGACTTTAAATCTTCTATTGCTTTAACTTTTGGATCCCACTCTCTGGAGAGGCTTGATAGCACTTTTTGTATCTTCTCCTTGTTAGTGAAGGATTTTTTCTAACGAATCAAGTGCATTGGAAACATTAGTAAACTTTAAATCCACACAGACTGGATTTGTTTGACAACATTTTAAAATATTCTAACTAAGACACAAACATATTTATTTTTGATTCTTTAACTCCATTAATACATTCATGCTTTAATTCAAGTTAATTCTTTATTTCATATGCACTAATTAGAAACGTAAACACCCTCGGATTTATTAAGTGCGTTTAATAATAGTTGCATACTTTTAGCATTCATCAGCATCTTTTTCTTATCTCCGCTAGTACATCACTTTTATGTTTTTTTACTTCCTCTATAACTCTATTTACGTGTATTATTTCTATGGGTATGCATTGACTATCTTCAACTATAGACTACAAGTCAATGTCTATAGCCATTAAGAAAAGTTTTACTCTAAGTTTTCAATGTACGAAACTATCATCATCAAATAATGGAGGGCGTTGAGTGAACATGCCTTCTAATTTTCCTTTATGAGGGATTAAAGTCATTTCGTTGATTTGAAAAAATATATTGAATTGAATGTGGTATGTACTTGAATCAAGACCTTGATTTGGATCAAAAGAGTACAAATACTCTAAACTCTTTGAAATGTTATTTATTCAGCAGGCTAACCTTGAATTGAGTCAATGACATATTATGTACAAAAACCTTGATATGGATCAAGATGGGTTCTTTTTGCGTTTTAATTATGGTATGATCTTGGCTCTGATACCACTTGTTAGAATGTAACACGTATAAAAACAGAGGAGAAGGAGGAGGAGGGCGAGGGGGGAGGGTAACAGAAATTATACTTTTTTTTGACGCTTTACAAAACTCATCTAACCTGATACTATGTGTTGGACAATTTTTGGAATTTACAGCGACAGGCACATCCTTACCTTTGATATCTCTTCTCATGATTGAGCAGGTCTTCACAGTTCTATGGCCGCCTGTAGATCCAGACAGATTTTGTCTACAGTAACATTCATAGAGAAACCACAACCCCCGCTGAAACTATGATATGATCTCCTTTCTCCATAGTGTCAACCACATCCACAATTTTGATATCCATGTCCAAGATTGAGCTGGTATTCTGTTCTTTAGACACCTCCAGGTTCGAACAGATGTCCACAGTAACATTCATAGAGGAAGCACAATTCCGGCTGAAACTATGCTGAGATCCCCTTTGTCTTGCAAAAAAGGGTATTGGAAGGCTTGAGACGGGACTCCATAAATGGACGTCCGCTTCTTCCTCGATGCGTAGCTCAGAGGAGTGGAGGAAATCATCGACTTGTCACGCCCTCAGGTGTCACTAATATAGAATGCTTCAATACTCCTGAGGTTCCTTTGCGTTATTCATCTGATGTCCGCCTCCCAAGTCTAGAACAGTCATTCTCAATTGACCCCTGTGAGCAAGGCAAAGGAGGCTAGCAATCATCAGGAAAACCGAAACGAAGGAAAATGTAAATGTTTACCGTCTAGGAATTCTAGACAGGTACCCTGAGGCTCAACGAGTAGCTCTTCTACGGCAACCAAGGTGGTAGTGGTTGCCGAAAGAGGAGCAGAAGGGGATGAACTGACAACTGGAACCTTGCTCCTGGGTGTAATCACCACCTTCTAAATGAACTGACAACTACATTGCTATCTCCTGCAACCAGATTGAAGTTGCTCCTTTGTGTAATCACCACATTCAATTTGGTGTATGTAATAATACGAAACTGGTTTCAGCTCTCCTAAATCCATATCCACACTATAAATACATATGGAAAACTATCTACACAGATTACAATAGCATCATAACATGTTTTCACTTTTTCAAATTTCTTTCTAAATATTCTTAGACTTTTTCTCAAACTCAGCTCATTCCATTTTAAGTGAAATTGTGTTCCCATATCATTCTATTACCAATGGAATTGTGTTATTATCTCATTCCATTACTAGTGAAATAACAGAAACAATCATCAAATAATACAGACGAATTCTCTGTTAGTGTATGTGCCATATGCCATGATTTGGATATTTATGTTATGCATTTATTATTAATAAAAGAGGTTTTATTATCATTATTGTTGGTTAGTATGTTACACAATTTTGATATATGTCCCTGATTCATTATTGTTATGGAGATAAAATAATTTATAATCAGTATGAGTATTGATTTGATAATCATGAGATGATTATGTGTATGGTGATACGAATCAATCTCATAGATACTTGTTAGAGAACAGTGTATTGGATAGACCCATCATGAGATTGCTACATGGATTAGCGTCATAAGTAAATCTCATGATAGTCATGTTTTAATCCTTTGACTTGAGATTGTCATAGTTTCCAACATAAGGACTATTATATTTTGACATGATCAAACGTTATCCGTAACTGGATAATAATAAAGGTCATGATTGAATGTGATAGAAATTATGTAGAGGATATTGAACAATCAAGATAGAATTTGTCCCTCTCTTTTGAGAGAGATATCTTTGAGCCCCTCGATTAGTGAGACTGTGAAATGCATGGCCGTGCTCAAATGAATTGATAGTGTGATCAATATCATTTGTTTTATCAGTCTACTTAGAGATCGAGTAATCATATGTTTGAACTATATAAGTATGACGCTGACCATGACTTATGTTCAAACTAGATATCGTGTGACAAAGGGATTAATGCATGTACTATTATTAGGCTAGTTGGACTTTACTCGTATTAATTGGGTAGTTGTAATGTCTTGTTAGAGGCCAATTACGGCTTGTTGGTTTAATAGAGATTTAATCAACTGCCAATTAATATGGGCCTATCGGGTCACACACAAGAATGCGTAAGGCTGAGATTAATAATATTAATAATATTAATATTAGATATTAATTATTATTATTATTATTATTATTATTATTATTATCGTTTTAATATTAATAATATTAATATTGGATATTAATATTATTATTTTCGTTTTTATGGTTATATGTATATAGATATATATATGCCGTCAGATAATAATGAGAGAATCCATATCTGATATGGATTTTGAATATCCTGACAGAATCCATATCTGATACGGATTTTGATTGGCATCAACGAAACTGATTAGGACTCGGTTTTTAATATCCATAAATGCGTATATATATATATGTATCTCGTACATAGCGACATACGAAATACACACGAAAACAAAAGAAACCCTAGAGCCGTTTTTGTGAAAAAACGAGTTCTTCAGCCGTGCCGTTTGAAGAGCTAACAGTCCGGACGGAAGCGTTCGTGTGGATACCGTCAGAGGGTGATCGTATTTTCGCACCTACTTCATATGCGTAATTCGGATCTACAAAGGTAGTTTTCGAGTTTCTTTCATCGAATTAAACGAACAACATGGATCCTTGGTAGGAAATCGGAGATCAAGTTTTTTGTTTTTCGCTGCGCGTTTGGCAGTGATCTCGGTTGATTTCCTAACATTCTCTTACCACAACTTCATCTATCATGCTTATTTGTTCATTTCTCCTCCAACGGCTGAAATATACAAATTTAAATAGCTAAGTAGTTCCCGGAAAAGAAAAACACATTTTCAAGAAGGATCTACTCTGTCATGCATTTTTTTTTTTTTTTTGCATTAAGCATTTTTTACGCATTGACTTTCAAAATTTGACTTTTTTCTTGACGCTAATATTGTAACGTTTTACAAAATCTCTTTAAACTCAAAAGGAGATTCACTGGTACAAATCTCCCGTGAGCTTACAGAACGTTTTATACAAGAAGTTCAATTCAGAAACATTTTTCCAGCATTAATACATCTGTATAGATAGTGTGGATACACAATGTAATAATGAAGTTTCACTAAATTATAGATTTCCAATATTTGATTTTCAAATATGCACAACTTACCTTTCTACTATATTCATTTATGATGTATTTTTGGTTTTAAATTTAATTTACCTAGAAAGATTAGTTGTCAACTTTCATTATATAAAATCTCTTCATAATATTTCTATTTATAGATTTACTTTTTTTTCCCCTTGGAACCATTCTTTGCGTGTCACAATCACGTTTGTCTTGAACCTGTTGGAGCTTGTTAGACAAAACGATTCTGTACAATGTTCGTGTGAAATAAAGCAACAGCCAACCTGCCAAGCTCAGAGCAGGCTGGGTTTGTCAATCAGGTCAGATTGGTCCAGGCATCGCGAGTCAGTTCGTGTACTGGACAGATTGCCGACCTGTTGAGCTCTGTGCAACAACACTGCAGAAAAATTGTGCTGCACTAACAGCTGATCAGACGAGCTCAGCACAGAAGTAGCTCAGCAGATCAGCCGAGCTCAGCACAACATCACTACAGATCAACAGTGTTACGCTAACAGCAGCTCAACAGTTAAGCCGAGTAGACAAACTGAGATGAGTCCAACACTCTGTCCTTAAGATGTATTGCTCTGGTATACTGTGTCCAACCAGAGGCAGCAATCGTCTCTATGACATAATGAAATCAGTTCAGACGAGCGGTATTACAGCAAATGAACTCAACGAACCTCTGAGATGTTTCTGACTTCTCGGATGACATGGAAAATTCAGAGGATATCGTATGTAGAGAATGTTGGTGTGCATAGAGGAAGTGGAGAAATTGATTTATTGATCGAATGACCACAGAGGTCAGCTCGGCCTAATATTTATAGGGAAAATCGAGGTCGGATGGTTAGTGTCTGCTCAACCACAACCATCGGATCAGATGGTATGAGATTGCCATCGTTAGATCAAAAAACTTCCTACGAGTTTAACTGCATTAATTGGATCAGATAACTGCTCAGCCTGAGCCTTTAGATCATGATCCAACGCAGGTCAGCCCTCAGTTTGATTAAGCTTAACCATGTTTTAAATTCAGTTCGGTTAAGCTTAACCATGTTTTAAATAGCAACCTTAACCACCTGGGTTAAGGTTGCTATTTTATTCAACTCTAACACTAGTCTAAACACATGTATGACTTGTAGAGCCCCAGAAACCAAGTTCTTCCGAATGTCGGAAACTTGCAGCACATTCTGCAGAGTCAGGTGCTTTCCTGAGGTTAACTTTGGAACAACTTTCTGTTCAGAAATTATGGTTTGAATGATTTGAAAATGCATGATTTAAATGTTACGTGTTTACGAATTGCATGAATAAATTTTACTTGACATGCTTATGTGATAATTATGCTTTACATGTTTATATATATTTTTGTCGTACTAACGTGCCATGAAGCGTTAAAGCTTACATCATATGGCAAACATTAGTTGTCTTTATACTATTTTCAGGTGACATGATTAATGAACTAAACTAGTTCATTAAGTAAAGTGCTTAATTAATGAACTAACTAGTTCATTAAATGAAGACATATTTGGAGAGAGTTATATGACAACAAACTTGAAATGGAGTTAATTCATTAAATAAAGACATATTTGGAGAGAGCTATATGACAATAAACTGGAAATGGAAAGTCTCTTCATCTCATTCAAACTCACACGCCACACACACACACAGATATATATATATATATATATATATATATATATATATATATATATCATATACAAAATTTTTTCAATGACGAATTATATGTTTCTATCTCGACGTTCCACCAACACGTGATACACATCATAAACATATGTCGACATCACACCACTATATACACCTCATATTTATGAGTATATACATGTCTCATATCATATATTACAATCCACAATGCCATCAAAATTATAACAACATGTCACAAGGTCATAAATCAAAAATTGTCATATCGGGTGACTATCGAAACTTCACCGACATGTCACGTACTTACCATGTAAAGATTGTCAGCCTATATACACCAAAAATACTCAAAAATTTCGTGATGCACATGAAAAATTCAGACCCAAAGTCATACCATGTCTGCACACACAAATCACCCACAATTTAGCCTAAATGTGTAGAGAATTCAAACTCAAAATTCTTTTGTCATATGGGGCGTTTTTCCTCCAAACATTGGAGCTGAATATACACCTCATTTTATGTATATTATGTGTGACATAATATATATTACATGTCTAAGAAGTTTGATTTTAATCAGAGAAAAATCGCGTAATCGACAAAAGTCAAAAATTTGGTTTTCTACACTTTTACATGGTTTGACGTTTTTAGTCTTGATGTCACATGTATCTAGATGTTGTTTACACATTCAAGAAATATTAGAGTGGTCTAGAAAAAATAAATTTAGGGTTGATTGTAATTTATCATGTGTGTGAAGATTGTGCATCATTATGTGACAATGTTTACCAAAAGAGAATTCAGCACATGCAGTTGAACCTATACACGTCTTTTACAACTTGTTGGAGCCTAGGTAGAGCTTATTTGACACTTTAATTGCTGGAGGATATGCCACACATGATTGGTGACATTGAAGAGGGCAACACGCAAGAAAACAATTTAAAATAAAACACATGCTGAAATTTCAACACATGTGTTGGAGCTGGCTGATTCCCCCCCCCCCCTCTTTGTCTTCAATTTTATTCCAAACTTTAAGGGAGATCATATCATTATTATTTGGAAGTTAACCACCTTGATTTTAAGCACATGTTTCAGATTTTTAAAAAGAATTTCCAATTCATTTAAGAAGAACCAAGGTGGATTAATGATGGCCTATCAAGAAATGACAAATAGGCGAAGACAAGTCATTCGTCCGATCGTATTACGCCAAGTAAGCAAGGTTGTGTCATCATTTATACAAAGCATTCTTCCAAGGGTATTCAATAAAATTTTCAAGGAAGACTCTAACCCTAGGAGGCGGCCAACACACTATAAAAAGGGGGCAAGATGGTGCAAAACAAGGCTAAACAAAGTTCATATTCTTACAAGTTCAAAGCAAGACTACTCTCTTCTTCTCCCAATATTTTCTCTTACTCTTAGCCTCAAGCCTATCATACGTATCTTTCATATACTATATATGTTATATCCGACAAAATAGAAAAAATAAACAGTAAATAAATGTGTGTGTGTCGTGTAGGGTATGAAATATATTAAAAAAAGATTCTATTCTATCCTAAAATTCAACCTAGTCAAACAATTACCCTAATCCTCTCCTAAAACACCCCAAATCTCTCATCTTTATAACTCCCTTTCCTCTCCCTCCTTCTCATCATAAATGACCCCCACTCCCCTTTTCTCCATCTCATAATTTCCGTATACCACCAAGAAAAAGAAAACGAAGGATCAAGTTTTAGAAGACAAAAAAAAAGAGTAGTGTGGGAGGCTTTTGGATCAAACCAACACAAGGGTAGGAGGGAGTATCATCACCGTCTCAACATTCATTACTCTCTACACACCGACGAGGTAGGTGCATACTATTTATTCCCTCAAAGTGGTATAAAGTTTGCATGCTCAAAACGGTATTTTATGTGTTTTATTGTTTGTTCTTTTATTATTGATTCGATCATGATCTTATTGATGTATATGATGCGCAGTGAATATATTTTAAATATTATATGCTGGCAGAATGATGGATTGGTTATTGGGCAGAGGAATGAAATCAAAAGTTTAAATACAAATCATGATAATAACATGCACACCATATTACATTATTTCGATAATTAGGAGATGTTTGAGCGGAAAGCTGTCACACAATGTACACAGGGGTAGTAATACTGACAATTGTAATATATTGTATTACAGTAGTGATTAGGATAAGTAGGATTATTATTGTTAGATTTGCACTTAAGTAGTATTATGAGATAATACCTTTCACGTAGAATAAGATAGTACGTTATAAAATGATACAACATACATTAAAAGAAGAAAAAAAGCAAACGGTGCATTGTTAATATGTCAAACAGCATATTGTTGACATAAAGAAAAACAAGCAATTCATTTACAAAGAAATGGAAAAAAAAACAAACAGTAACCGTACATTGTTAATTAATATGACGGCAAATAAAATGATATATATGATTGTTGTTTTGTATGTGTTTTTGTTTGTTTGCAGAGAAATATCAAATTTCACAACAGGGTACTAAACATTTGCAATAGTGTACTGTTTGGCAGCACGGTAAATTAGTATGTTAACTACAACATTAAAAAAAATTGATATTTTCGTTTAAGACTTTATGTAATATGTTAATCGTATTAAGGAAACATTACTACTTATACGATATAAATTTATACTTATGCTTGGGATTCATTTACAACATACAGGTAACTACATGTACATAAAAGATTAATTGTGGTAGTCATAGTTTGTATGTGAATCATAAAAACATCGTATAACTTTAAATAATAAATCATTGCTATTTTATTTAACAATTATTATGTATATGACTGTATTATGTTTGGTTAAACATGTTTTACGGATTTTCAGTAGTTCATTGTAATGTAACGACGGTTATATAGCAGAATGTAGACAGATTATAACATAACTATTTGTGATTCAAACATGGTGTTTATTATAGAATTAATGATTTTCTGTAATTTGAGGATAGATAATAATTATTTAATAGTAAGAAAATCTATATATATATATAAAAAAAAATTTATTTTAACCCAAGAGAAATACTGGGGATGGCATAGTAGATGTGTCATCATTCGGACAATAAACAAACCCAAATACTGAGTGATGGAAGTGGTACGGATGGGCGTAAGGGGGGCTCAGTTGTGTTATTTTCTTGCATTCATGGCACATGCATTTGCATGAGGTATACTGCGTCTATAGGGCGTGGGTGCCACGATGATATACTGTGTCTATAGGGCATGGGTATCATGGGACAGGCTGCGTCTATAGGGTGGGGGTGTCCAAACGACAAGTGGTGGCTAGAGACCACGACGCTGGATTTAGGACCCGGGACATGCATTGCACGGTAGAGGTTTAAGCATATCGCCTGACATGATTTTCGTTGCGTGTGACACGATGACGTGAGTATGCATCATTTAGTTGCGCATTTTTATGTGAAGTGCTTTACCTTTCTATATAATCCATGTATCTATGCTATCTTGTTTTATGTGTTATGTGTTTATATCTTTTCGGTATGCACGCTTCTTATTATTTTGAGGAGGCACCTGCTGGGTGATTACCATCAGTCACACCCTACTATTCCAGGTGAGACAGATAATGACTATGACTATATTTTCCTTGAGGATGGGGCCGATGTCACGGAGTGGGCTGAGTGACCAGTAGATATGATTGCAGCAAGGGAAGAGGTGGGTTGTTTATGATATTCTTGGGATGACATGGACATTTCTATTTTCAGTATTACATTGAGACATTTTCAGATTTTTTTAATTCAGACATTTGACTTTGACTTGTAGGGTCTGGTCAGCCTAATAATGATGTCTTTATTTTATTGATGTTTATTAAATCTAAATTATTATTGTGTATAATCGTTTTCGCGGGAAAAAAAATTTCTACGTCACCACTGACGTGTACGAAGTTGATGTGACGCTTTGTAGCTCTCTCAGTAGACTACGGCGGGTGCACTGCTACCGATGCTAAAGCTCGGAAGTAGGGTGCTACAATATAGGCTTTGTGTAAACCACCCACATACTTTCATCTCGTTTAAAAGGTTGATCAAGGTGTGATCAAGCCTTCATTCGACCGGTGGTGGTGTTCGTATTGTTGTGTTTGTTTGTTTGATTGTAAAAGGGTAGAGTTGTGTATAACTCCAGTCACCCTTGTGTAAAGGTGTTGTTTGTGTTTAGTGAATACCAAGGAAGGTGTCCTTGAAGACTGGAGTAGGTTGATTTAACCAAACCAGTATAAAAATTTCTGTGTCATTACTTTTCAGCAGTTTTACTTTCAGTTTTCAGTTTTCTGCATCGTTTTCATACTCACGGAAAAAATAGCAAAAGTTTTCTAAATATCATAGAATTTTTGCATAAACATAGCCAAATGTCTTAGGTTTCATTTGGCACAAGTTCATAACATTTGGATAAGTATAAGTTAGTCAAAAGTTAATAGCTGTGAGACTAGTGCAACTGATTTTCAGATATGCAAAGGTTAAAAACATCAACGTGGTTGACATACTTGCCAAAAGAATTTGAAAAAAAAAACTGTTTCAACCCTTTAAAGTACATATCCTAAGGGTCATATCACAAAATTTTTAGATCATTTAGAGTTGTAAATTAATAGGAATAAATTTGTCATTTTGAGGAACAGTTTTAGGCAAATTGACACAATCTGAGTAAAATCATTTTTTCAAAGCCTTTTACTTTGAATTTTAATCTGAAATTTATATAACATATACATAACATTTGAAAGTGATTTGTCACCAAATTTCACGATATTTGGAGGTCTATAACCTAATCATCTAGTTAATTAAAAACTGGGCCTGAAAACAGAGTGGGTAATTGGTAACAAAAAGTTTTAAAAACCAATTTTTTTCGCACCCATTATTCAACCTGTAGCGTCCCCCTCCCGGACCCTAGCTTCGAGATCGGTGCACCCGCCGTAACCTACTACAAGGACTACAAGGCGTCGTTCAAACTTCTTTACACGTTAGAACTGATGTAGGAATTTTTTGTGGAAACGATAATAAAAGAAATAAACGTCTCGATTAAATTAAATCCATCAGGATAAAATAAGTACAAGGGTTGATGAAACCCGCTAGGTCAACTATGAAATACTAAAATCAAATAATAAACCTAGGTAGAGGTCTATCTTACTATCCCAATAAACAAGCTCACGGTCAACAAGATTCCTTCTCGAGTCCAGCTCACCCGTCCCAGCTCGCGTGATCTGTCCCACCCTTGATAATCATATATAGTCATAATCCTGCTCACCTTTGGAGGGGAGTTGGGGGGGCATGACTGATGGGAGTCATTTGTAGGTTACCCGTCTCTCCCGAAAAGGGACTGTCACTTAATGAGTCGGGTAAACAATTAAGCATGTAAAGCAGAAACAGATAAATAAAGCAATAAAACATAAATAGAGAAATAACACATACCCAAACCGATCCGTATCCTAAAACGTAGCACTGAAACAACTTAATAACAAGATCAACAATAATCACAACAATAGCAAATGCAATGCGCAACTTCATGATGCATGCTTTTCTATCTCCGTGTCACACGCAATCATTTATTATCACGCGTTATGTTCTTTCTTTTCCATGTTCTGCTATGCATGTCCCGGGTTCTATTAGGTGAAGGTAACCGTTATTACCAACACCCATCACACGCCTCGTTAGGCCACACGTCCTGTAGGACCACACGGCTCATAGGCCAAATACAATGCTCATGCCATGAATGCTTCACACTTTAACACTTTCGGTTCTTCTATGTTGCATGTTCTATTCTATGTCGCGTATTTCCTATATTGCGTAGTTACCCTATGTTGCGTGGGGTTCATTTCTGTGTTTTATCTTCTACAGTTATTTTATCTTTCTAGACTTTATTTTAGGTTTCTACACTTTATTTTACTTTTTCTAGGCTTTCACGCACTTTAATTTTTTATTTACTTATTTTTATCTTCCCCTACTATTTTTATTTCCTTTACTTTAATTTATTTAATGGGTTTCTAAATGGTATTATCATTATATTAAATTAATCATTATTTTATATAATTGTTTTTTACCCCTTTGTATTATTATTATTTAAAAAGGACAAACCAGGTCCTTTATTATTTATTTTTCTGGCCCTTTCTCTCTACTCCTGCTTAGCCCAGCCAGCTGGCAAACCTTCTGCAGCCTGCTGGCGGCCTCTTTTTTCCCATTTAAGTCTCAATATGGGCCGGTTGCAGAGTCAGGCCCACTGAAGCTGGTAGACTGATCTGCTGGCCTGCTGGCCCTTTTCCTTTTACATTTTTTATTTATTCCATTAGCATCTGGGCCAAATTCGATAGGCCTGTTGAGATAATGGCCGGCCTGCTGACCGACGCAGGCCTGACACTTATTAATTTTCTTTTCTTTATTTTTAATACATTTCATTAATTTCTTAATTCTAATTTCATTTAAAAATTCATAACTTCTTCGTTTAAACTCTGATTTTCCCCAAACCAATTCTGTTGGACTCTTTTAACGCCCCGGAGATACTGATGCTGAATACGTTAGCGCGTGTCATACACACGCCGCTCAGGGGCGCACGTGGGCCACACGCGCCGCCATCTGCAGCTGCGCGTTTGATACACGCACCTTCCTCAGGCGTGTTTTCGACGTACTGAACCCATTCCAATCTATTTCCATGGTATGTGATCTATATCTAAGGCCAAACATGCTATTTTCATATATAAAATAAACATACAGTGATAATCAAAATATCCCAATACAGAATATGAGGGAATCCAAAGCAATCCGACAGAGGGGAGGGTATCCTACCTCTTGAATGCAATGTCACTGTCAAAAACGGTGTTGGATTTGATGTGGGTGACCAATACCAATTCCTTTCTTCTCTCCTTTTTCTTCTCTTTTCTTTTTTCCCCTTTCTTCCTTCTCTTTTCTCCCAGTTGAAACTCTCTTTCTCCTCAACAATGCCCTCTCTTTTTTTCTATGGTTTATGTTGTGTGGGGGGAATGGGGAATAATTTGGGGGATTCTAATTGATAGGGGGCGGTTATGAGGGAAGGAAATTAGGGGAGGGATGTTGGAGAGTTAATGGGGGTTGTGGGTAGTTTTACTAAGAAATGGGATAATGGGTAGTTTGTTAAAAGAATATTTATTAATTCTTTTTTTAGTCGGCCGGTTACAACATCCTACCCCTCCTTACAAAAAGTTTTGTCTTCGAAACTTGTGTATGATGAAATCAATGACTTAGTATGGTTCTGCTTGATTCATCCATCTAAATAATGATCAAATTAAAACATCCATTGCATATGTTATATGTTAACATTACACTTTCTCGACATGGGACTAGATCCTTATAACCATTCCTCGTATACATACAACTAATTTCTAAATTCATTTCTCTTTGCTTATTTAAGATCGAATCAACCTAATAGTATTGTCATCATACCGGGGTTCTATGACCCAATCGTCGGTGAATAAGATACTTGTATTTGTGGCTGGCAGCTCTCTAAATTCAGTTCTTAGATGTACTATAATTTTTAACTTAATTCCCTACCACTACAACTTATAAACCTCAATTTATATTATTTGACATGTATCATTCAATTTATTATAGTCTACAATTCCGAATTCTTAACTCGTTATATATGATTCATCTCCTAGTTATATGCCCAAAATAATCACGTGTCCAAAATATCCATCAAGTCCTTTGACTAATTACTCATTACACTTCATATACATATAATCCTGTCTCAAAATCAATTCTTATGTACTTACGAGCTAGTTCTACGATCATGTCCTTACTTTTTTTAGATATATCATCAACAGTCTAGTATACGAAGTATGTGGATAGACATTTTCCTTCAATTTAAAGTAGTTTACATAACTATAGTTCTAACTGTTTAAAATAACATACATTCTAATTTTTTTCTTTGTAAACACAAGACCCACGGTATCATATATTGTTTTCGCAAAGCGGTGTCTCAAATGACCATTCGTAAAATAATGATACAACTTACTTTGCAAAAGTATTTCAGTGAAATAGCTTTAAAACAGTTGAAAAACAACAATCAAAGAGTTTTTTTTTAACAAAACGATTTGAGCACAATGTCTTTTTCTTTCCAAAGAAATACAAATTCTGAAGGCTATGTCTTGTTTTGCAAAATGAAAATTGAAAACTCAATAATTATAAAGTTTCATAAAATAATTTGGATAAGGTGCTTCTTTTTTTAAAAGAAAAATGTATATATTTTGAAACTATTTTCGCTTCACAAAATTAAATACGTTCATCGTAAGCAAATATATCTATTTAAAAGCATTTAATGATACAATACTTGCAATGTCGATAGGCGACAAATAAATTTAGTTTAGCAAAATCAATATGGCTAAACGAAAATTTGAGAAGTATAAGAAGTATGTAAACATATCGTTCTTTAAAAACATCGATATTTTTTTAGAAAAAATATATCTATCTTCCAGAGTTGTCAGAGTAGTTGAAATTTCATTATGTTGATATACAAATTCGGAGAGAAATATAGCCTTGTAAAGTAATATACTAAAAAAAATTGGAACTAGTTGAAATGTTTAATAGCAAAAATCTTTGAAATACCTATGGAGTATAAAATATGTCTTGGTGTATGTGCTTATACGAAAAGGTTTAACTACTTGAAAAATAATAGTCCAATTCTTCGTAAAAAAATTAAAAATAAATTTTTTTTCTAAGTCACCCCTTAACGTTAGTGAAAATCCACCAATGTACCATTTCTTATAAATCTTTCACCTATGTTATCCAACCCTAATATGGCACACGAACGATTAATTGACTTAGAAAATTCTAATTCATCATGCTTCCGTACGCCACACGAATCCACTATACCTCGTTACTTGGTTATTTGAACCACTAGTTTTATCCTAGTTCAGATGAAAAGCAGCCACTACTTGTTCATGCGCGCTTTATTTTAATTCAAGCCTTATAAATTCAAGTCAAGTAACTCGATGTTTCTATAAATCAACACTTAACTAAAAGTTTGTAAAGATTCATTACTCACATGTACTTGTTATAGCTGATTATCGCTTTTTTGCTACCGATCAATATCTCTAATGAGACTAATATCGTCGTCCTATCTAATAACTCTAAATTTCAACATCTTAACCCTAGACTATAAATTCCTTCGTATTATTCTCTTACTAAATGCTACTGATTATAATGCTTATGAATCGTTACTTAGTTTCTATCATTTCTCTATGAATCATCTCTTAGTACCTGTCATACTATAATAATTCATTTCTTAGTAGTCATTGTCTCAACTTAGACCTAAGTCTGCTCTGACCGTCCAAGTAGGGATATGGACTCATTTTAATTTGCCTTAATGGTACATGCTGTTGTTGCGGTGAAGCAGCCCAAAATTGCCTAACATATTCAAACTAATATGCCAATCAACGCTTGCGGTAGAGCATCCTAATCAGAATAATTATTTATGTACTTTAATTATATACTTATTCTCATGGGGTTATTATAAACACAGCTAATGGAATATGCAAAGGGCCATGATCAAACATAAATATAATCCGTAAGTAAAATTATATGGTATGCCCTAGGTATACGTGTTCCGTAACCGATCGCCTCCTTAAGTCTAAGGTCATGATTTACTCATGGGATTGTTCTTAGTATCATCATTTCTTAAGTCTAAGATCATGTCTTATTTCTAAAATTATATTTATTGTATAATCAATGCTTATGACTAACTTCAGTACTTATGTCCAAGGTCAACTCTTAATCGGAATCGTTATTTATGTTTAAGATTGTGACTTATGTTCAGGATCATAGCTTATGTTCAAATCATCTCTTATGTCTAAGATTGTGACTTAAGGACAAAATCATAACTTAATTTCTAATATCATGGCCTAAATCTACATCTCCACCGTGGATCTAGAATCGTTCTTTGAAGGTCGTACTTCTGGTGCGTAATACCTCTTAGACTCATTTTGAAATTAGATCCAAGTGATCGGCGGTGTCAGTTGTGTTGTAACACCACTTCGCCGCATCTCCTTATAGAAGAATCTCCGGTCCGAGTGCGGTGGTGGAGATGGTGCCTACTAGTTAGACAGTTGGTGTTACTGTGCTAAGGTGTTGGTCATGGTGACTATGGCGCCTTCAAGTGCTTGGGATGATCCCCCATTCTCTTAGTTCTAACCAGCATTTCCTCTATTACCGGCTTGTTCACGTCTTGTCCATATTTTTCAAGAATTTAGAACAGTCGAAAATATATTTATTAACATATAGACTAAGGTAGGGGTATTTTCGGAATTTCTAACAGCTTAGGGGTTGCATGTAGAGGTTTAGGGGTAAAACGGTAAATAAGTAAAGAAAACAAAAGAACGCTCAAGCTCCCCTTAACCCGATCACAACTTAATTCTAAGATCATCACTTAACCCTATCCGTATCCTAAAACGTAGCACTAAAACAACTTAATAACAAGATCAACAATAATCACAACAATAGCAAATGCACTGCGCAACTTCATGATGCATGCTTTTCTATCTCCATGTCACACGCAATCATTTATCATCACACGTTATGCTCTTTCTTTTCTATGTTATGCTATGCATGTCCTGGGTCCTATTAGGTGAAGGTAATCGTTATTACCAACACCCATCACACGCCTCGTCAGGCCACACGTCCCGTAGGACAACACGACTCATAAGTCAAATGCAATGCTCGTGCCATGGATGCTTCACACTTTCACACTTCCGGTTCTCCTTTGTTGCATGCTCCATTCTATGTTGCATATTACCTATATTGCGTAGTTACCCTATGTTGCGTGGAGTTCATTACTGTGTTTTATCTTCTACAGTTATTTTATCTTTCTAGATTTTACTTTAGGTTTCTACACTTTATTTTATTTTTTCAAGGCTTTCACGTACTTCAATCTTTTATTTACTATTTTTATCTTCCCCTAGTGTTTTTATTTCCTTTACTTTAATTTATTTAATGGGTTTCTAAATTGTATTATCATTATATTAAATTAATCATTATTATTATATAATTGTTCTTTTACTATCGGTTTTTTTCCACGGCATACTGGTACCTCCCTTTTCTTTTCTTTTTTATTTTGTTTTACTTCCTGAACTTCTAATTAAATTATAATTATATTATTTTCTTTATTTACCCCTTTGTATTATTATTATTATTATTATTATTATTTAAAAGGGACAAATCAGGCCCTTTATTATTTATTTTTCTGGCCCTTTCTCTCTACTCCTGCTTAGCCCAGCCCGCTGGCAAATCTCTTGCGGCAAGCTGGCGTCCTCTTTTTTCCCATTTAAGTCTCAATATGGGCCGATTGCAAAGTCAGGCCCGCTGAAGCTGGCAGACTAGGGGTGGCAATTTCAGACACGACACGAAACACGACCCGAGCCTGACACGAATTTTCGCAGGTATGGGTATGACCTTGACGGGTTTCGTGTACAAATCAGGTAGGACCTGAAAGATACCCGCCAATGGCGGATCGTGTCCAGGTATATCCGTGGGTACCCGTTTATACCTATTTATACACGAAATTAAAAAAATGTATTTTAAATAAAATTTATAATTAATAAAATAAAAAATAAATTTTTCCAAAAAAGACTACCGCGCTACTAAGTAACTCTTCGGTTCCCCCTTCCTGCATTTCCAAATCTCATTTCTTTAATCTATTATTGCAGAGTCAAGTGATTTGCGTTTGGAGGACCTCACTCATTCTAATATTTAACATTTAGTTACGTACTTATTGCTGTTTCATACATTGTATCAGTAGTCGTTTAAGTACATGAAACCTGAAAAATACACGAAACCTGAAAATACCTGAAAAGTACATGAAATGACATGTACATGACTTGAAATATTTGTACTTGTCAAGTTCGTGGGTATACCCGATACACGACACGAAACCTGACATGTACGGGTTTGGGTATCTACATCCATACACGCGAAGCAAACGGGTAAGGTATGTGTATGACACTTTGATACGCGAAACCCGAAAAACACGAAACACGATACACGACCTGTTTGACACCCCTATGGCAGACTGATATGCTGGCCTGCTGGGCCTTTTTCTTTTACATTTTTTTATTATATTCTATTAGCATCTGGGCCAAATTCGATAGGCCTATTGAGATAATGGCTGGCCTGCCAACACTGGCCTGCTGACCGAGGCTGGCCTGACCCTTTTATTATTATTATTTTTCTTTTCTTTATTTTTAATACATTTCATTAATTTCTTAATTCTAATTTCATTTAAAAATTCATAACTTCTTCGTTTTAACTCTGATTTACCCCAAACCAATTCCATTAGACTCCATTTAACACCCCTGACATACTGATGCTGAACACATCAGTGCGTGTCATACACGTGCCGCTCAGGCTCTGCAGCCGTGCGTTTGATACACGAGCCTTCCTCAGGCACTTTTTTGACGTATGAACCCATTCCAACCTATTTACGTGCTATGTGATCTATATTTAAGGCCAAACACGTAATTTCCATACTAAAACATAAAGAATTCGCAGTAAACATATCAAAAATAAACATACAGTGATAATCAAAATATCCCAATACAGAATGCGAGCGAATCCAAAGCAATCCGACAGAGCAGAGGGTAACCTACCTCTTGAATGCAATCTCACAGATAAAAACGGTGTTGGATTTGATGTGGGTGGCCAATACCAATTCTTTTCTTCTCTCCTTTTTCTTCTCTTTTCCCCTTTCTCCCTTCTCTTTTCTCCTAGCCGAAACTCTCTCTCTCTCCTCAACAATGCCATCTCCTTTTTTTTCCTATGATTTACATTGTGTGGGAGGAATGGGGAATAATTTGGAGAATTTTAATTGATAGGGGGCAGTTATGAGGGAGGGAAATTAGGGGAGGGATGTTGGGGAGTTAATGGGGGTTGTGGGTAATTTTACTAAGAAATGGGATAATGGGTAGTTTGTTAAAAAAAATATTTATTATTCTTTTTTTTAATCGGCCGGTTACAACACAACCCCCTTCTAGTGGTGACATACAAGTCCTACACTTTTCCTTCGCCTTTTATCTTCGATGAGGCAGAGTTTTCCATGTAAAGTTATTCGTTGTTCCAAGCTTGTACTCTGAGATCATTACCCCGTTGGAGCAGACATGTCTTGTGGCTCTAGTATCCAGCCACCATTTGCGCATGTTCCCCATGGCATTACATTTCGAGACTGCATCACATAGATTCATATCATCCAAGGCATCAACGAGATTCGCTTTTGCCTTGGTTTGCCTTTTCTTGGGCTTGCAGCATTCACTGCTGCCCCTAAATGCCATAGTTGTAGCATTTCCCCGTGAACTTCTTGGCGATCTGTTTGTCTTTGTTGCTCACTCCGAGATTCCCTTTATTTTTCTTTGCCTTTGCGACAAGGGCTTTGGCATGACCAAAACTCATACATGGCTTTTTTTTCCGGATCATCGATTATCATCCTCTATGCGGAGTCGGATAATCAGATCTTCCAATGTCATTTCCTTCCTCTTGTGTTTGAGATAGCTTTCGAATTCCCTCCATAAACGAGGTAGCTTCTCAATCATTGCCGCCACTATGAAAGATTCACTGAGCAACATGCCCTCCTCTTCCATTTCGGCTATCAACATTTGGAGTTCCACGATCTGAGAAACCACAGTTCGAGAATCTGACATTTTAAAATCAAGGAATTTGCCGATAATACACTTCTTTGCACCGTCATCTTCCGTGTGATATTTCTTTTCTAGTGACTGCCACAATAACTTTGCAGTTTTATAAGTACAATACAATCCATACAGAGAATTGTCTAAACAACTCAGAATATGACTGAAACAAACATAATTGCTATAAGACCAAGCTTCAGCCGCCAAGTTGTTTTGCATCTTCAGATTATGGTCCTCAATAGGAGCCACCACTGGAGGGCCCTCGGCCAACAGTTTGTCCAATCACAACGTGGTTGGGAAAAGCTGCATCTTCGGATACCACCTCTTGAAGAAACTTCCCTCGAACTTCTTGGGTTTCTCCACGCGAGCCACAACAAGAGCTGGTGCAGACGTATTCAAAGGCACCCCAGCTTTAGGTGCCACACGAACAACACTGTTTTATCCATCAGCGCCAAGATGCGCACCATTTACAGTGTTGAACGAGCTCGAGCTTTCGTTCTCCATTTCAGTTCGGTTCCTATAGGATGTAGAAACAAACACGTGAGAACTGAATGTTTCGAATAATAAAACATGAGTAGAAGCAGATAGTACAGAATTCAGCAAATACGTCTTAAGCTTTTTGGGGCTTGTTAGACAAAACAATTCTATACAATATTCGTGTGAAATAGAGCAACAGCTGACCTGCCAAGCTCAGGGTAGGCTGGATCTATCCATCAAGTCAGATCGGTCCAGGCAGCGAGAGTTAGTTCGCGTCCTGGACAGATTGCTGATCTACCGAGCTCAGCACAGCAGTCGAGCTCAGAGCAGCAGTACTACAGAAAAAAGTTGATGCACTAACAGCTGACCAGACGAGCTCAGCACAGCAGCACTGCAGATCCCCAGTGCTGTGCTAACAGCGTCTCAGTAGTTAAGCCAAGCAAACAAACCGAGGTGAGTCCATGAACATGTCCTTAAGACGTATTGCTTCGGTATACTGTGTCCAACCAGAGGTAGCAATCGTCTCCTAGGATACTACGGAATCAGTTCAGACGAGCGATACTGCAGTGTATGAACTCAACGAACCTGTAGGATGTTTCTGGCTTCTCTGATGACTTGGAAAATGCAGAGGATATCGTATGCAGAGCATGTTGGTATGCATAGAGGAAGTGGAGAAACTAATTGATCAATCGATGACCACAGAGGTCAGCTCAACCTATTATTTATAGGAAAAACTGAAGTTGGGTGGTTTGTGTCTGCTCAACCACAGCCGTCGGATCAGATGATATGAGATTACCATCGTCAGATCAAAAAACTGCCTGCCTGTTTAATTGCATCCGTTGGATCCGATAACTGCTTAGCCTGAGACCTTAGATCACGATCCAACGCAGGTCAGCCCTCAGTTTGGTTAAGCTTAACCATATTTCAAATTCAGTTCGGTTAAGCTTAACCACATTTCAAATAGCAACCTTAACCACCTGGGAGAAATTTAAATTTAAATTTAGATAAGATTTCTCCAAAAAGATAGGAACGACCCGCAACCCGTAACCCAAGCACGACCTGAGCTGAGCCGATTTCCACTTATTTTGCTTCTACTTTGAGCATTAATTTATCATTCACCCGGTATCGTAATAGAGTGATTCCAAAGCCTGTAATCATCTACTCGTTACATAGATGACTAAGGATTCACTAGTTTTCAATTATCATTAATAAAAACTAATTATAATTAAGCTCAAAGTATGTTGCTAACCAAAAGTTTGCAACTTGAAAAATTCAATTTTTTCCAACATAACCGATGGTCTTCAATGTTTTAAATTCATTTCAATTTCGTCTATGTAAGAGACACTATCTTTCGGTGTCCACTCCATGATTATTAAATATCATAACAACTATAAAAACACACTATTGTCTCAGTACATTAAAGATTATTTTGGGTAGTACCTTTATTCAAATGGCATTGGCAAGTACGTGTGCGAAAGATATCAAAAATTGAAATTTGTTTAAACTTATCAAAAGCTCAAAGTTCTTGGTTTTATAAGTTGAGGACATTAGTTTAATGTTGTTCGACTAAAAGATCACTGCTGTAGTCCGTCGTAAAGCCTACTTTTTCAAAATGCACTGAACGAACAAAATGGTAGCAATACCTAAGATCTAAGTGATTTGAATCATTCTCAAAAACAATTTTGTTGTCCATATTTCTCCATTTATTTTTAACTGTAGCACTTTCACACTTAGTTGTTTGTCTCAAATCGTAAAATTATTTAGAAGATAGATCAACAAAATCTATAATTAAGTTATGGTAAATGTAGGACATAGGTGATCCAAACATTCTAAAACGTTATGATATATCCATTTGCAAAACAGTTTCTACAATCCTTCGAAAAACAATATAAGTTGTCTAGAATGCTGAGGATTCTATTGGAGCCTTTTTTTCCCCCCCTTCTTCCTCTTCAAATTTTTTCCTCCATATTTAATAGTTGTACTTACAACAAGTGACCTGGTATACGAATTCATGTCTGTGGAAAAAGTCAGATTGACTTTGTATGCCTGAGTATATTTACATATATGAAAAAAATGCCTTCAGCTAAACATTTTTTTTTGGGGGGGGGGGGGGGGGGGGGAACTAATTTTCTATATGGACCTGGTTTTAACGCTATAAATTGCAGCACGCGGCATCAAATACATTCAGGCTAGATTATTTAATAGGTAATCAAGTAATTTTCGTTAAATACAGATTTTCATTCTGATTCCCACTAATTAAGTACAGACAAAACCGAATCAAATGATCGGCAAGCAAGACATCATTGTTAAATATAAATTTTACAACCTTACAAAACAGACTCAAATGATAAACCATGAGGGTCAAAACAGAATCAAATGATACCAATTTTTTATTTTCATATACCAACTTTAAATGCAGAAAAAAAACTGAAATGATTACCCATCCATAAATCTTCGTCAAGTCTAAAGTTTTCACACCTAATACCAGCTATGCAGAAAGCGAAAGATGAATGAACAATGGAAAGGATTGTCGGAGAAAATGGAAAGAAATTGAATATTTCTAAGTTGCAAACTGTGGTTAGTAACATACTTTAAGTTTAATTATAATGAATTTCATTACTGACATATAGAAACTAGTGAATCCTTAATTATCTACGAAAAGAGTAGATAATTTTAGGCTTTTGAATCACTCAATTACTATACCAGATGAATGAGAAATTAATGCTCAAAATAGAGAAATAATAAGCTCAGGTCGTGCCCGGGCTTGGGCTCGGTTGCGGGCTGCAGGCTGGATCATGTTGGCTCCAGGCCGTATCCCATCTTTTGGAGAAGTTTGTTTAAATTTAAATTTCTCCAGGTGGTTTTGATGGGCTAAGGTTGTGGTTTGAAAAGTTATTAAGCACAACCGTGCTTGGGCTGAACTTAGTAGTTATCTGGTTTGAGGGTTCAGATTGAACAGTTATTTGATCTAATGGCTGTAGGCAGGCTTGATGTGGTTATCTGATCCAAGTGTTCATACCGAGTAGGTATCTGATCCTACGGCTGTGGTTTAACTAACTATAACAATTTGACTTCAGTTTTCAACTATAAATACAGGCCGAGCCAACCTCTGTGGTCATCAATCAGAAATCAACCAGTTTCCTCCTCTCCTCTCTACAAATCACTCCCTAACTACATAAATTTTCATCTCTACATTTCCAAGTCTGAGAAGCAAGGAACACTCTACAGGTTCATAGAGTTCATATGTTGCAGTGCCGCTCGTCTGAATTGATTCTGTTGTATCCTGGGAGACGGTTGCTTCCTCTGGTTGGGTATAGTATACGTAGCGATACATCTTAAGCACATAGTCCTGGATACACATTGGTTTGTCTGCTCAGCTGAACTATTGAGCTGCTGTTAGAACAGTACTGCTGCTCTGCAGTGCTGACGTGCTGAGCTCAACTAGTCTGCAGAGCTGTTGATATGCTGAGCTTGGTTGTTGTGCTAAGCTCGGCTGTTTAGGCTATTGGAGCATCTATTGTTCAGCAGCACTACTATGCTGAGCTCGGTTGAATGGCTGATAGAACAGCATTGATGTTCAACGGTGCAGCAATGCTGAGGTCGGCTGGTCGGCTGTCCAGAACGCAAACTCAATTGCGCGGCTTGGACTGATCTGACTTGACTGATCGACCTAACTTGCCCTGAGCTTGGCATGTTGGTCGTTGCTTTGTTTCATAAGCACACACTGTATAGGACTCGATTTTGTCTAACTTGATTCGAAAACTAGCTTAAGACGTATTGTTATTGATTTTATACTGCTCTATTGTACTGATTCTCAGTTGTTTGTTTGTACTTTACAGAAACTGAAATGGAGAATGAAAGTAGAAGCTTCGTTCATGGATAGAACAGTGCTGTTCCGGCGACACCAAATGTTGGGGTGCCTCTGTATGTTCCTGCACCAAGGACTGCAGTGGCCCAAGTAGAAAAACCAGAGAAGTTCGCTGGGAGCTTCTTCAAAAGGTGGGAGCAGACGATATTGTTCTTTCTGACTGCACTGGGACTAGCCAAATTATTGACCAAGGACCCACCTGTGGTGGACCCAGTTGATGTCCAGACCTAGAATATGCAAAAGAATCTTTTTGTTGAAGCGTGGAACTTCAAAAATTATGTTTGTTTGAGCCATATTCTGAGTTGTTTAGATAATTCTTTATATGAATTATATTGTGCTTACAAAATTGCGAAGTCTTTGTGGCAGTTGGAGAAGAAATATCAAACGGAAGATGCCGGAACAAAGAAGTTCATTATCGACAAACTCCTTGATTTTAAAATGTGAGATTGTCGAACTGTTGTTTCTCAGATTATGGAACTATAGACGTGGGTAGCGAAAATGGAAGAGGAGGGCATGTTGCTTAGTGAATCTTTCGTTGTGGATGTAGTGATTGAGAAGCTACCTCTTTCGTGGAGGAAATTCAGAAGCTATCTCAAACACAAGAGAAAAGAGATGACATGAGAAGATCTGATTGTCCGACTCTGCATAGAGGAGGATAATCGAAGATCTAAGAAAAAGCCACATGCTTTTGGTTAGGCCAAAGCCCATGTTGTAGAGGCCAAGAAAAAGAAAGGCGATCTCAGAGTGAACAACAAAAGAAAACAAATAGCAAGAAGTTCACAGAGAAATGCTGCAACTGTGGCATTCAGGGACATGTCAGCAATGATTGCCGCAAGCCCAAGAAGAAGCATCCTAAGGCAAAGGTGAATCTCGTTGATGACATGGACGATCTGAATATGCATGTTGCGGTCTCAGAGTGCAAGTGGGGAACATGTGCGAGTGGTGGCTGGATAATGGAGCCACAAGACATATCTGCTCCAACAGGGCAATGTTCTCAGAGTACCAGTCTGGCAACAACGAATAACTTTACATGGGGAACTCTGCCTCATCGAAGATTGAAGGCGATGGGAAGGTTGTGTAGGACCTCAGACGCTATCAACTCTCCCAAAATCAATTGGTGACAGGAGATGCGCATACCCTAACATTATAGTGCATTCAGCACACACAAACGCCCACGACATTCAACTGTGACTTGGCCCACATGGCCTATGCCCACACGGCCTACGCCACGGCACAATTGATGCACCCAAAAATCTCCCCCTCAACAATTGTCCTGCTGGGAATCGAACCCGTGACCTTGGCTCTCATACCACTTGTAGGACCTCAGACACTACCAACTCTCCTATACCAATTGGTGACAAGAGATACGCATAACCTTACCTTATAGTGCATTCAGCACACACAAGCGCCCACCACATTCGACTGTGACTTGGCCCACATGACCTACGCCCACACGGCCTATGCCACGGGACAATTGCTGCACCCAATCTCTCAAGTTGTTGCACTTCGATCGATCGATGTACTTCAATCCCTCACATCGATCGATCTATGTAAGGTAGTGAAAGTTCAAGACCTTACTGTGAGACATCGATCTCTAAACCTGAGACACATCGATCGATCGATGTACATTGAACCCTCACTTCGATTGATCGATGCAGGTCAGAGACAAATTCTGAGACTAACTGTGAGACATCGATCTCTGAAGCTGAGACACTTCGATCGATCGATGTCTAAGGTTTTTAGAAATATGTTTCTAAAATGTGATAAAGTGATTGTTTTCATTTGTACATGTTTTATATGTTAATTATGTGATTATTATGTGTTTTTGATGATTATAAATGTCTTGTGACTAATGTACCTTGGAAGTTTCTACAACTTACCAAAAAAAGCAAAATTGGTATTTTGAGTTTTATAGGAACATGATATGGTGGATATATACTCAAGGATTTATTCTTATCATATTTATCAAGACAAAGGTGGTATTATGTTTATTTCTGACCATCGGGGTCATTTCTGGAGTTTCTCTCACCAAGGGCATTTTGGTCATTTTACCACTGAGGGTATTTTTGGTATCTTCACTCAAGGAATATCTTGAGTATATTCTTATCTTCATTTTGGAGTTGAGTTGTGATTATTTTGAAGATTATGTGGTGGCTTTATATTATTTCTCTCACATGATGATATCATTGACTATAGCGGGATATGCGACGAGTTGTGATATCACATTCTATTCCTTCCATGAAGACTCTTTTATATATGTTATTGGAGGATATTTATCATCATTTTTCAGAGAATATAAAGGTGTTCAAGGGTGCAAATGATCACAACATACAAGAAGAAATATTGGGAATTTTGGTGTTACGTTTTATTCTTCAAAAATCTGAGTTGATATACATATATGCAAGCCTCCAAATGTGTATAAACAGGTGGAAATGATGGTGTACTCATTTTATAGCTTGGTGATAAGTGGACCAACCAAAAAGAGGCTAGTTTGCAAAATTGCCAACTTGGAAAATTCAAAAAAGGGGGGCAACGGCTAGGCTGTTTTCAGCAGCAATTTTGAAGTCAAAAAGAGCCTTCACATGCCCTATTCTTTTGCAAGGAGTTGAGGGTATCTTTGTGGCATTATCCCTTAGCATTATCTTCATTTTTTCAAGCAAAATTCCAAGTCATTTTTGTGTAAAATTCGGCCAACATTATTGTGCCAAGGTGGACCAATCATTTTGCTTTATGTTGCCAAGTGTACAAAGCCAACCAATGATGTGAAGACACTTAAGCTTGATGATGAAGATGGTGACACATGTGCATTCTTGTCTCTAAGGCTCACTTCACACTATAAATAGGAGGCAATGGTGAAGAAGATGAAACACACTTGAAGCTCACTTGAAATCATTTGTTGATTTGTCTAGCTATCATCTTCTTGTTGTTGTTCTTGTTTCATTCTTTGTAGCAAAGGTATTCTTGTTGTATTTGTTGAGCTACAAGTCTCTTGAGCTTCATTTGTAAGATTGATTAGCCAATTCTATAAGGCTACATCCATAGGTGGTAGAGGTGTTGCAACTAAGTGTTGCATAGAATGTGTTCATCCAAGTCATGAATAGGGTTCATGTATAACCCGAGGATCAAGCTTGATTCTTGTTGTAAGTTGATTCATACAGTAGTGAAATCTAAAGAAAGGTGTTCCTTGGGATTGGAGTAAGTCATATTGGCCCCAGGATAAATTCTTGGTGTCTTTATCTTTTTTCTACATTTTTGCATTTTACCCGTTTTTACTGCAGTTTTCACACATTTCACACGTTTTTAAAAAATAGCTAAAAACTTTCAAAATTTGTGATTTTTGTTGGAGTTATACTTCAGACTATTAGCTTTCATTTGCAATAAGAATCACTTGATTTGAGCAAAGGAAAGTTAGTCTTTCAGTCTTAGCAAAATAACTGCTCCAATCTGGCTACAATCTGACCAGTTTTGAGAAAACTTGAATTCGGTTTTAATCAAGAGTTGTTCAAGGTCAGGGCCTTTTGGAAACATAAATTAGACATCCTAAGGAGTGTTTTGACATAAATTTTAACCTTTTTGGTTAAGTATTCAAAGAGAAACACGTTTTTCAATTTCAGCAACATTCTGTCCAATTCTGTCCAGATTGACTATCTAAATCTTTTTATTTGTTTGAAGGGTCAAACGTTCTTATTTGTGTCTAATGTTTGGACAGAGTCTTGTCAACACATTGAAGTTAAGTTTTAAAACTTTTCATAATTTTTGGAGTTGTGTACAAGGATTTTTGAATTTTTCAAAAACAGGTTCTGAGTCTGAGGTGGTCTCAGATTCTGTTTTCAAAGGGGATTTTTATCAAGGGTAGTAGTGTAATTTCTGCTAACCACTATTCACCCCCTCTAGTGGTGTCTATTGTAGGTGCACAGTCCAACAATTGGTATCAGAGCGAGGCCAACACCACTCAAAAAAGTAAGATTCAACACCATACAAACAAGAAAAGGCCAAGAAACAATATTTCAAAGTAGACTGCTAATCTGATAGCTAGAAAACTTAGAAATTTTTTTAAACGTCCTAATAAGAATAGACAACGATCTTCTTCTTCTTCTTTTCAACCTAGGAAAAATAACTCTAATAACAACAAATGGTATAATAAAGAGTTAAAGTGTTATGAATGTGGTCAAAAAGGACACATCTCTTATGTTGTCCGACAAAGAAAAATGCCAACAACAATAATAATAACCATAAAGAAGAAAAGGAGACGCAAAAATCAAAGACAAATGAGACCAAGCCAAGGAAAGGGAAACGAGCAATGAAGGTGAGCACATGGAGCTCAAGTCTGCCTCGTATCCAACAAGGTAAGTTCTTCATCTGATGATGATTCTGATAGTGAAATGACATTTGATGAAACGTATGAAGAATTTTTAAGAATGCATGCTCACTGTAAGAGCTCTCTAAAGAAAAGAAGAAACTAATTGAAGAAAATGACAAGTTGAAGACGTCCAACTTGGATTTTTCCGATCAATTAGAATCTTTTAAACAAGAGTCTACTAATACTCTTGATTCTTTAGATATTAAAATTGAATCATATAGGAAAAATGAACATACATTAAAAACTGAAAATAGCATGTTGAAATCTAAGGTAGAAAGTTGTGAAAATGAAATGGTACAACTTAAATCTTCCAAACTTACCTTAGAAAAAATGTTAGAACAATTTAAATCTGGTGCAAATATGTTAGATACACTTATATCATCGCAAAAATATGGAAATGATAAAACCGGATTAGGATATAAAGAAGAAAATGCCAAAGTAGATAAAAAGACTAAGTTTGTCTTATCTAGTACAAAAATGTCATATAATACAACGAAATCAACTTTGCCGGCTACATCTTCTTCTACTCCTTTTGTTTATTCTAAGGCAAAAATATAACATGCATCCACAAAAGCACATGCATATCAACATGCTACTAGGAAAAATTTTGCATTTAGACAACCTAGAAATTATGCCTATATATATACAAATGCAACTAGACATAATAAAATGCATCCAACTTTTTATGATCCTAAGTATAGGCAACATTCATATAAGACTTATAGAAATGCATATGAACACCCATACGTAGCGTCATTCAAGAAACAAAATCATATGTCTTATACACACTATCAAAATCGGCCAAGACAGAATGCTTATCAACCAAGGTATAACTTGTATAACCATGCATCATCTTCTAAATAGAATGGACAATTACATGAAAATCCTTTGTATTATTCAACTTATAATAATGTCTAATATGTGCCTAGAAGGTATGTCCAAGTTTGGATACCTAAGGGATATCTAAACAAGGATGGTGCTCCTAACATTCAAGGACCCAAATAATGGGTACCTAAAATTTTGTCTCTATTGTAGGAAAATTGCAAGTAATGCAAGAAAGAGGCAAAGTCAAAGAATGTAAAAACTTAATGGTTTTTAGATAGTGGATGTTCGAGGCATATGACGGGCAACCCCAAACTATTCACCGAGTTGGAACATATAAAGAATGGAAGAAAGGCAACATTCGGTGACAGCAACAAAGGACAAGTTGTTGGAAAAGGAACAATTGGGGACCCTAACACATTTCAAATACGAAATGTGTTGTTAATAAACAATCTTTCTTATAACTTATTAAGTATTTTTCAACTTATAGATTGCGGATATAATGTTTCTTTTCTTCCTAATTCTTGTGATATAATAAATGAAAAAGGAAAATTGTATTAAAAGGAAATAGAGATGGTAACATTTACACTCTTACCTTAGATAACATGTTAGATGCTAAGGTTAAGTGTTTAATATCACGTGACTTAGATGTAAATTTACGGTACAGAAGATTAGGCCATATAGGAATTTCAACCATTAAGAAATTATCTAAGAAGAATTTAATTAGAGGAATGACGAAGTTAGACTTAGATAATTTTCAAATGTGTGAAACATGTATTAAAGGAAAACATATTAAAGAAACATTAAAACGAAACATGAAGTGAGTACTAGTCATGTACTAGAATTGCTTCACTTAGACTTATTGGTCCAAGTAGGACAAGAAGTCTATGTGGACACTACTATATGTGTGTCATAGTAGATGATTACTCACGCTACACATGGACATTGTCCTTAACACACAAAGACAATGCTCCATTAGCAATCGAAACTCTTATTAAGAAACTTGAAAATTTATACGACGAAAATGTTAAAAGAATTAGAAGTGATAGAGGTGGAGAATTTAAAAACAAAGATGTAATCAAGTTTTGTGAATTACATGGAATTAAACACGAATTCTCACCACCTAGAACATCACAATTCAATGTAGTTGTTGAACGTAAAAATAGAACAATTCAAGAAGTTGCTAGAACAATGTTATGTGAAAATAAATTACCAAGATACTTATGGTTTGAAGCTGTAAGTTGTGCTTGTTATATAATAAATAGGATTTCTACTAGAAAGATATTAAATAAAACACCTTATGAATTATTAAACAATAGACAACCTAAGATAGATTATCTTAGAGTATTTGGATGTAAGTGTTTTGTGTTGAACACTAAGGATAATCTACATAAGTTTGAACAAAGGTCTATTGAATGCATATTTGTTGGTTATTCAACTAATTCAAGAGCATATAAGTGTTATAATCCTGCATCTAAAAAAATAATTGAATCTATACATGTGAAATTCAATGAAAATGCATGCTTTGAAGTTAGTGATAAAACTCAGCATAAACAAGAAAATAATGTTGAAAATATGTTTGGAGATGATGATATATTTCTTGAGCGTGTACTTGATCATCTAGAACCAACTCCCCCTAAACAAGACATGCATGAACCCTTAGATCAAATAAATGAAGAGATTTTGCAATTGGAAGATAATACAACTAACTTACAAGATGATTCAATTGTATATGATGATGTTCACACTAATGAAACATTTGAACAAGATGAGGGTGGACCTCATCAATCTAGGAATTGGTGGCACCCTAAAGAATTAATAATTGGGGATCCAAGTGTTGGGGTTAGAACACGTAGAAACATAAGTCAACCTGAAGGACATAGTTTAATCTCACACTTAGAACCTAAAAATGTAAAAGAAACCTTAGGTGATATATCTTGAATAGATGCCATGCATGAGGAATTGAATCAATTTACAAGAAACAACGTGTGAGACTTAGTACCTAAACCTGAAGACAAGTATATAATAGGAACCAAATGAGTCTTTAGAAATAAAATGGATGAACAAGGAAACATTACAAGAAATAAGGCTAGGCTAGTCGCACAAGGTTATAATCAACAAAAAGGAATAGATTATGAAGAAACTTTTACACCCGTTGCACGACTAGAAGCAATTAGATTGTTACTTGCTATTGCAAGTCTAAGCAATATTAAACTCTTCCAAGTGGATGTCAAGAGTGCGTTCTTGAATGGATACATCCAAAAAGAGGTGTTTGTCAAACAACCCCTTGGATTCTAAGATCCAAAGAATCCTACCATGTTTACAAGCTTAAGAAAGCTTTATATGGTTTGAAACAAGCTCCAAGAGCTTGGTATGATAGATTTACAAACTTTCTTATTGCAAATAATTATCAAAGGGGGACAATAGACAATAATTTATTCCTAAGAAGAAAAAATAATGATTTATTAATAGTTCAAATATATGTAGACGATATTATCTTTGGTTCAACTAACTCTACCTTAGTAAAAGACTTTGAAGAATGCATGAAGTCAGAATTTGAATATGTCAACGGTAGGAGAGTTGAATTACTTCTTAGGGCTTCAAATCAAACAATCCCCTCAAGGAATCCACATTACCCAGCTTAAGTATGTCAATGATATGATTAAGAAGTTTGGCTTTGAAGAGATGAAACCAACACCTACCCCTATAAGCGTTAGCACCAAACTAGACAAGGATGAAAATGGCAAACCTTTTGATAACACACTTTATGGGTCTATGATTGGATCACTGTTATACTTAACTGCATCAAGACCTGACATCATGTTTAGTGTGTGTATGTGTGCTAGGTTTCAATCTTGTCCTAAGGTATCACATTACAATACGGTGAAAAAGATCTTTAGATATCTTAAACACACACCTCACTTAGGACTTTGGTATGATAGAAATGCTAAGTTGGAATTATATGCATATAGTGATGCTGATTATAGTGGTTGCAAATTAGATAGAAAATCCACTAACGATACGTGTCAATTCATAGGAACCAACTTGATCTCTTGGTTTTCTAAAAAGCAAGCTAGTGTAGCTCTTTCTACCACTGAAGTCGAGTATATAGCCTTGAGTTTGTGTACTACCCAAATACTTTGGCTTAAACAACAACTTAGTGATTTTGGCATTAAAATGAATAATATTCCAATTTTCTGTGATAGCGCACAAGTGCGATCAATCTTTCTCCGAATCTGGTACTTCATTCTAAGGCCAAACACATTGAGGTAAGATATCATTTCCTTCAAGATCATGTTCAAAATGAGGATATAACCATAGATCATGTAAAAACTGATCACCAAATAGCTGATATCTTCACCAAACCCCTTAATCAAACCAATTTTAAAAACTTACGAGCCAAGTTAGGTATGATGACTTACGATACCATTGCATAGTTCTATCTTTTGCATGATCTACAAAATAAAGGGGGAGATAGAATAAGAACATGATTTTAGTTGGTATTAGTTGGCAAGTCATGATATGCTATTTTCAATTGGTATAAGTTTTGAGCATAGGTTAATGGGGAGAGTATAATTTGAGGGGGAGCACACGAATACATGAGAATTGAAAATTTGAAAACAATTGGTAATTAGTTGGTCATTGGTTTTTAAAATAATTTGTACAGATTTGGTGAAACAATTGGTAAATGGTGAGGTTTTCAAAACAATTCAACTGGTTTAAAATTGGCATATTTATGATAAACAATTAGTAAAGAGTTGTGACATTAAAATCATGTTAGATTATTTTGAAAATCATCCAAAAGGAGGAGAATGTTGAGAAATGTGTTTGGATAATTTTTAAAGTCATGATTTTAAGTGGCGAATACATAAAAATATCACACATGGTGTTATATGTGATTAAAAGTTGAAAAAGTTGACATGATCTCTCAGGTTGTTGCACTTCGATCGATCGATATACTTCGATCCCTCACATCGATCGGTCTATGTAAGACAGTAAAAGTTCAAGACCTTACTGTGAGACATCGATATCTAAACCTGAGGCACATCGATCGATCGATGTACATTGAACCCTTACTTCGATCGATTGATGTAGGTCAGAGACAAATTCTGAGACTCATTGTGAGACATCGATCTCTGAAGCTGAGGCACTTCGATCGATCAATGTATAGGGTTTTCAGAAATATGTTTCTAAAATGTGATAAAGTGATTGTTTTCATTTTTACATGTTTTATATGTTAATTATGTGATTATTATGTGTTTTTGATGATTATAAATGTCTTGTGACTAATGTGCCTTGGAAGTTTCTACAACTTACCAAAAAAAAGCAAAATTGGTATTTTGAATTTTATAGGAACATGATATGGTGGATATATACTCAAGGATTTATTCTTATCATATTTATTAAGACAAATGTGGTATTATATTTAGTTCTGACCATCGGGGTCATTTCTGGAGTTTCTCTCACCAGGGGCATTTTGGTCATTTGACCACTGAGGGTATTTTTGGTATCTTCACTCAAGGAATATCTTGAGTATATTCTTATCTTCATTTTGGAGTTGAGTTGTGATTATTTTGAAGATTATGTGGTGGCTTTATATTATTTCTCTCACATGATGATATCATTGACTATAGTGGGATATGTGACGAGTTGTGATATCACATTCTATTCCTTTCCTCAAGACTCTTTTATATATGTTATTGGAGGATATTTATCATCATTTTTCAGAGAATATAAATGTGTTCAATTGTGCAAATGATTACAACAAACAAGAAGAAATATTGGGAATTTTGGTGTTACGCATTGACATAATCTTGTCAATTATTATTTGGTGATTTTTTCTTCAAAAATCTGAGTTGATATACATATATGCAAGCCTCCAAACGTGTATAAACAGGTGGAAATGATGGTGTACTCATTTTATAGCTTGGTGACAAGTGGACCAACCAAAAAGAGGCTAGTTAGCAAAATTGCCAACTTAGAAAATTCAAAAAAGGGGGGCAACGACTAGGCTGTTTTCAGCAGAGTTTTTGAAGTCAAAAGGAGCCTTCACATGTCCTATTCTTTTGCAAGGATTCGAGGGTATTTTTGTATCCCTTAGCATTATCTTCATTTTTTCAAGCAAAATTCCAAGTCATTTTTGTGTAAAATTCGGCCAACATTATTGAGCCAAGGTGGACCAATCATTTTGCTTTATGTTGCCAAGTGTACAAAGCCAACCAATGATGTGAAGACATTTAAGCTTGATGACGAAGATGGTGGCACATGTGCATTCTTGTCTCTAAGGCTCACTTCACACATAAATAGGAGGCAATAGTGAAGAAGATGAAACACACTTGAAGCTCACTTGAAATCATTTGTCGATTTTTCTAGATATCATCTTCTTGTTGTTGTTCTTGTTTCATTCTTTGTAGCAAAGGTGTTCTTGTTGTATTTGTTGAGCTACAAGTCTCTTGAGCTTCATTTGTAAGATTGATTAGCCAATTCTATAAGGCTACATCCATAGGTGGTAGAGGTGTTAAGTGTTGCATAGAATGTGTTCATCCAAGTCTTGAATAGGGTTCGTGTATAACCCGATGATCAAGCTTGATTCTTGTTGTAAGTTGATTCATACAGTAGTGAAATCTAATCAAAGGTGTTCCTTGGGACTGGAGTAACTCAGATTGGCCCCAGGATAAATTCTTGGTATTTTTATCTTATTTCTACATTTTTGCATTTTACCCGTTTTTCACTGTAGTTTTCACACACTTCACATGTTTTTAAAAAATAGCTAAAAACTTTCAAAATTTGTGATTTTTGTTGGAGTTATACTTCAGACTATTAGCTTTCATTTGCAATAAGAATCACTTGATTTGAGAAAAGGAAAGTTAATCTTTCAGTCTTAGCAAGATAACTGCTCCGATCCGGCTGCAATCTGACCAGTTTTGAGAAAACTTAAATTCTGTTTTAATCAAGAATTTTTCAAGGTCAGGACCTTTTTGAAACATAAACTAGACATCCTAAGGAGTGTTTTGAAATAAAGTTTAACCTTTTTGGTTAAGAATTCAAAGAGAAACACTTTTTTCAATTTCAGCAACATTCTGTCCAATTCTGTCAAGATTGACCATCTGAATATTTTTATTTGTTTTAATGGACAAACGATCTTATTTTTGTCTAATGTTTGGACAGAGTCTTGTCAATACATTAAAGTTAAGGTCTGAAAATTTTAATAGTTTTTGAAGTTGTGTACAAGGACTTTTAAAATTTTCAAAAACGGATTCTGAATCTGAGGTGGTCTCAGATTCTGTTTTCAAAAGAGATTTTTATCAAGGGTAGTAGTGTAGTTTTCGCTAACTACTATTCACCCTCCCTCTAGTGGTGTCTATTGCAGGTGTACGGTTTAACATGTTGTTTTGAAGCTGACCTCGGGGAAGCATCTGACTCTTCAGAATGTGCTACACGTCTCCGACATCTGGAAGAATTTGGTTTCTAAGGCTCTTCTAGTCATGCATGAATTTATACTATTGTTAGAGTCTAATAAAGTAATTCTTTCGAAAAATGGCATGTACTTGGGGAAGGGATACTTGTTGGATAGGATGTTTAAGTTAAACATCATTACTATTTTACCTAAGAAAGAATTGTCCGAGGTGGCCAATAATAATGCTTCCTCTTCAGCTTACATACTTGAGTCTTCTTGTTTATGACATTTTCGTTTGGGACATATAAATTACAAGTCAATACAACGAATGGTTAATCTTGACTTATTACCCAAACTAAATTTTGATAAAGAAAAATGCGAAATTTGTGTTGAAGAAAAAATGGAAAAGGCGTCATTTCCTTCAGTAGAAAGGAACATTGAACCTTTGGATTTAATTCATACAGATGCATGTGATTTAAGGTTATTGCAAACGAGAGATGGTAAAAAGTACTTTGCTATTTTCATCAACAATTGCACTAGATACTGTTAATTTTTATTTGCTAAGTAGCAAAGATGACGCCGCATTTAAAGACTATATAAATGAAGTTGATAATTAACTTAACAAACGAATTAAAGCAATTCATAGTGATAGAGGTGGCGAATATGATACACTATTTAATGAATTCTGTTCAGATTTGTGGCATTATTCATCAAACAACAGCACCATATTCACCTCAATCGAATGGTATTGATGAATGCTATGTTGATAAGTTCGGGCTTACCTCATAACTTGTGTGGGGGGAACAATTCTCTTAGCTAACGTCATTTTAAATAAAATTCCATCTAAAAGGATGGATGAAACCTTGTACGAACTTTGGAATGGCCATAAGCCTATGTCATACCCCGTGACTTTTATGCGCGACTTTCAATACTTAAAAGTCAACCTTAAATGCAACTTAATTAATTTTGTAGGTTATGAGACTTAGTTACATAAAGTATAGAAGAACAAGAGAAAGGGGTTAAAAATAGAATTAAAGGTAATTAAGGGAAATTACCAAAATAGTCCCTATTAAGAGATAGGGGAGTTACACAACATTTAGTATAACTCCCCCATCAGCCTAAGGGGTTGGTTAAAACAGGGAAAAGGGGGAGGAAAACCGCCAGAGAGAAAAGAAAAGGGGAAAAGGAGAGAAGAAGAATAGAAGAAGAAGAAAAGGAAGAAAGAGCGACAAACCTAGGTGCAATCCTTATCGAAATTCTGCAGTAGATTTGTAAGCCTAACTAGAAACAAAGGCAAGTAATCTTTCTATACGCTTTACGTAAATTTTGATACTTTAAGCCCTATGTTCTTACAAAGAGAAAACTTGGATCACACATTAGTAGCTTTGGTTTGCTTATGTTAAATGCTTTACTATATGTAATTGTTGCTGTTGTTGATTGAGGAAAGCTATGTTCTTTGGGCCAATATTTGAAACGGTTATGTTGTGTTCTTCGTTGTTAAATATGCCCATAAGGGTGTTGTACGTAATGTGTTTATTGTCTTGATATAAGTTCGTAAGTTTGGTAATTACACCTTAGTTGCTTTGAGAGTGTTTGCAAGAGGGAAGGATGGATGTTGGCTTGGTTGTAGACTTGTTGTGTTGGAAGGTGTGAGGTTATCTAGAGAAGCTTGTGATGATAGAAGGTTTAGAGTGGATACTAGTTTGCATGTTTAAGAATCAAATCATGATAGTTGTATGTTAAGCATGATGAATCAAGGTACTAAGATTTATCTTGAGGTGTTGAACATGAAAGGGCTTGAAGAAGGAAGGAGATGGGAGGAAGTTACTGCAGAAAAACTGCAGTTCTGAACCGTCAGAACACTTCGAACACCTACATTAGGCGCTTCATGTCACATTAGGCGCCTAATGTAGGCGTTCAATGTGTCCCAGAGCATCCCCGTACACTTCGAACACCTACATTAGGCGCTTCATGTAGGTGTTCGATGTATACGGCACATCCCCGAACACTTCGAACGCCTAGTATAGGCGCTCCAAGTCACTTTAGGCGCCTCATGTGGCGTTCCAAGTATACTGGAAGTCTTTTTGACCTTTTAGGCGCCCTATGTATGTGTAGTAACTCTATACATTTCTTTTGAACATAAAATGCAAGGGTATTTGAAGTGTAATTGAGGAATAGATGGTAAGTTTGACTAAGCAAGAGTAAGATTGAATCCCAAGTGAATTAGTGAGACGAACGGACTTGGAAAGATACGAACATGGAGCGTTTGAGGTGCAAGACCATATACTTGATATGTAAGATGTGTGTGTGTGTGTTATATGTTTGATATGAAGTTACATGTGCATCCTGCATCATGACATGGGCACTTGCATTTGGTTTGAGAATTGCTTTAAGAAAGAACATGTGTTTACAAGAAAAGATTAAAGTTTTTGAAAGGCAAAACTATGGTTGCTGGTTGATCGCAGGGTATAAAAGTCACGCCTGTGAAAACAGGGTATAAAAGCGTGACCTGTGAATCAACACTAGGGTATAAAATAATTTATGGGGCCGTGGACCTATCAGCATGGATATATGATATATGTAATGGGGCCATGGACCTATCAGCACGGATATATGATGTATGTAATGGGGCCGTGGACCTTTTAGCACCGGGTATAAAGTTATATGTTATGGGGCCGTGGACCTTTCAACACAGGGTATAAAGTTCTGTTTGATGTGGACTGATCACCCACAGGGTATAAAGTTCTGCTACGTGAAGAATATGATAAGAAGAGTTATGAAATGTTTTGTGAAATGATACACATGATATGTTTATGAAAGAAGACATATGCATGGTTGTTTTGTGTATTTTTAAAGAAGTACATGCATCATGATACACGAAGCATAAGATTTGACATGCAAGAAATGTGACTAGCTTATGGCTTGCATATGTCATATGTTGTTTTAGTACATGTTTGTTCTCGTATCTGTGTATCAATTATGTGTTTTGTCTGTTTTGAGGAATTCTTATGAAGATGCTATTTGCTAACCCCGAGCACCTTATTTTGGGCAATGACTTATACACTGGTGACTCGTCGTGTGTGATCCCGTAAGGTGTATAGACAGGTTACTTGCTGACGATATTTTCGCTAAGAACAGATACTCTATTCCTTTTCAGGTGAGCCAGAATATGAGATGATATTTGTTGAAGACGATGGCGAGTGGGCTCAATGGGATGACGGGCATGGAAGTAGATAGATGCTGGATTACTCTCTTTAAGTTTGAAAACTCAATGTTTATTATGTTGTACTGGAAGTTATGTTAGACAGTTGATCAACACCTTTTATTTCCGTTGTATTTTCTGGTTACATTATTGATGGTGAAGTTTTAAGTTTTACAACGTTTCCGCTGATTTATCTTACGTCATGGATGATGTATGCTTGATCTGCTTTGACGCTTCGTAGTTCTCATAGTAGACTACGGCAGGTGCACTGGTTCCGATGACATTTTCAGGCTGGGGCGCTACAGGTGGTATCAGAGACCAGGCTTCAGATCTATCTCGGAAACTTAGGTTCATGATCTTTTAGACACCTAAGATATGATTCTCCCTTAACGTTGATCCTTAGTTATAAGTACTGATTTCTGTAGAACTTAAGTATGATCTGGGTTGGGTGTGTGCGAGCGCGTTTATCATCTAATTTCGTATTAATAGTTTTACAACATACCTCACCCATTCTTACGCATTCAATCTATCAGTGACCTCTTGTATTTACTGAATGCTAATGCAATGCTGATCTTTCAGAGAAAATGCCTCCAAGAAGAGATAACGCAGGGAACTCCAACAACGAGCAGGAGAACCAGCCACCACAAGTTGTTTTACTCCAGGTGCTCACTGATGCGCTAACGGTGATCGCACAGTGGTTTTCTCAACAGCATCAGCCTCTGCCTCCTCCAACGCCCGAACATAACATCCGGTTCTTTTATGGAGAGATGAGAAAGATGAGGGTGCCGGAATTTGGAGGATGTACTGATCCTGAGGAGGCTCAGCACTGGTTGGCTGAGGTGGAGAAATGTTTTCGGCTAGTGCAAGTACCGGAGGAGATAAAGGTTGATGTGGTCACACCCCTTCTAACTGGCAAGGCTGGTGAATGGTGGGACGGAATGGTGTTGAGAATGATCCCACGTATCTCATGGGCACAGTTCTGTGATGTTTTCCTAAAATACTACGTGCTCGAGACTGCGATATTGGATAAGATAAGGGCATTTGATCGATTGGAGCAAGGAAGGATGACGGTATCGGAGTATGCAGATCGTTTTCATGCCTTGGGTAAGTTTGCCCCGGCGATTATGTCTGATAATCGCCTTAAGATGAAGAATTTTGAGAGGGGTTTTGACTTGAGGATACAGTCAACAATAGTGAACGCAAGAATGAAAACTTACGAGGACATGTTGGATGCATGTTTTTGGGTTGAGAGTGATTTCCGCCGAGTAGCAGCAAGAGCAGCTAGTGCAGGAGGGTCTGATAGAGGCAAAAGGCCAAGAGATGATGTGAGAGTTGGGGGAAGACCCGGACGTTGGGTCAAGATTCCGAAAAGAGGCCTAGTTGGAAATTTTCAGAGACTCCCACCCCAGAATCCAGTAGTTCAGCAGGCTATAGGAGTTTGTCCACATTGCAACATGAATCACGTCGGAGAGTGTAGAAAGGTGGCTGGAGCATGCTCCGATGCGGTCAAGTGGGTCACATGATTAGGGACTGCCCGAAGATGAAGAAAAATACTCCTGGAGAGGCGGCTCAGCAGCCGAGAGCAAAGCCACGAGCAAATGCCCGTGTATATCTCATGACGGACACTGATGTGCAGGAGGCTACCGATGTAGTAGCAGGTACCATTTAAACTAAGTTTAAATCCTTATTGAATTAAGTATTTACGTGCTTAATCTTCAGTGTAAAACTTGATATGGCTTTAGGTGCAATTTTAGTAAATAAGGTACCTGCCAACGTGCTCTTTGATAGCGGCGCAAGCCACTCCTTCGTAGCAAAGAGATTCACTAAACACCTTGGTAGTTTGCCTAAATGGTTAGAAACTCCGTATCGTGTTCAAGCGGCCGGAGATCAAATTATGGTTTGGTATCATCAGTACCGGGATTGTGAATTAGAGTTTGAAGGACAAACATTCTCCGCCACACTGATCCCTATTCAGATGTATGACTTTGACGTGATATTGGGAATGGACTGGTTGGCCAAGTATCACGCCAACATTGACTGTCGATTGAAGCAAGTGACAGTCAAGAGTGCTAAGATGGAAGAGGTAATGTTTCAAAGAGATGCGGAACGAAAGAAAGTTCCCAAGAAGGTATATGTGTCCGTTGCACAAGCACGCAAAGCCTTGAGGAAGGGTGCTGAGGGATTTCTAGTGTATGCCATGGACGCTACTCAGGAAGTACCGTCTATTGAGCAAATTCTAGTGGTTAATGAATTTCTTGATGTGTTTCCGGAAGATTTACCAGGAGAATCACCCCCGAGTTAAGTCGAGTTCGAGATAAACTTGGTTCCAGGAACTGAACCTATCTCTAAAGCCCCTTATAGAATGGCTCCGGCGGAGTTGAGAGAGTTGAAGGAACAACTGCAGGAGTTATTAGACAAGAAGTTTATCCGCCCTAGTGTATCGCCCTGGGGAGCACCTGTTTTGTTTGTAAAGAAGAAAGATGGTAGCATGAGACTTTGTATTGATTATAGAGAATTGAATAAAGTTACCATCAAGAATAAGTATCCCCTTCCACGAATTGAGGATTTGTTGTACTAGCTCAAGGGTGCCAAAATCTTTTCTAAAATTGATCTCCGATCAGGGTATCATCAGTTGCGAGTGAAGGCCGAGGACATCGCAAAGACAGCCTTTCGCACAAGATATGGTCATTATGAGTTTTTGGTGATGCCGTTTGGATTAACAAATGCCCCCTGCAGCTTTTATGGACCTTATGAGTACCGTCTTTCGAGAACAGTTGGACAAGTTTGTAGTGGTATTCATAGATGATATTCTGTTGTATTCTCCTGACGAACAAACTCACGCTGAGCATTTGAGAACCGTTCTAGGTATTTTGAGGCAGAAACAACTATACGCTAAGTTTAGCAAGTGTGAGTTTTGATTAAGAAGTGTTGCTTTTCTGGGTCACGTGATATCGGAGGAGGGGATTGCTGTTGACCCGAAGAAGGTGAAAGCTATAACTGAATGGTCTAGACCTACCAACATCACCGAAGTGCGAAGTTTCTTGGGTCTAGCGGGTTATTACAGGAAGTTTGTTGAGGGATTCTCAAGGATAGTCGTACCTCTCAGTGGCCTTACTCAAAAGAAGTCCAAGTTTGAGTGGACGGCAGAATGCGAGCAAAGCTTCACGGAGCTTGAGAAGAGGTTAACGACAGCTCCAGTATTGTCTCAACCCTCCGGAACTGATGGGTTTGTGATTATAGAGATGCATCGAAGAACGGTTTAGGTACGTAAACTATAGTATAAGGTTATGATCTTGCATACCAATTAAGTTTAGACTAATACCTTGTTTGTAGGTTGTGTTTTGATGTAAAACGAACGAGTCATTGCATATGCCTCAAGATAGCTAAAGCCTTATGAGCAAAACTACCCAACACACGATCTTGAACTCGCCACAGTTGTATTCGCCTTAAAGATTTGGGGGCACTATTTATATGGAGAAAAGTGCGCGGTATTCACGGACCACAAGAGTTTAAAGTATTTATTCCCTCAGAAAGAATTAAACATGAGGCAGCGGAGATGGTTGGAGTTGCTAAAAGACTATGATTTGACAATCCATTACCACCCAGGAAAGGCTAATAAAGTGGCAGATGTGTTAAGTAGGAAGTCCAGCCATGCGCGACAATCACCATTGGAAAGAGAGATAGAGGAATTCAGTTTAGATTTGGTTGACTCCACAGTGAACG
Organism: Eustoma russellianum; assembly: GCA_036186865.1. Classification (NCBI taxonomy): domain Eukaryota; kingdom Viridiplantae; phylum Streptophyta; class Magnoliopsida; order Gentianales; family Gentianaceae; genus Eustoma; species Eustoma russellianum. Next base: position 25,515,465 of record AP025055.1, read on the forward strand.
CTTTGACAACATTGACTATCACACCAAGTTTAGTTGATCGAATAAAAGAGGCTCAGAAGAATGATAAGACCCTCAGTGAAATAATGGAAAGGGTGAAACATAGTCAAACTGAAGGATTTCAGACCAAAGAGGATGGGAGCTTATGGTTTAGAGAAAGATTATACGTATCTGATGTTGACGAACTTAGAAAGGAAATTTTGCAAGAAGCTCATAGTTTGAGGTTATCAATACTCCCTGGTAGCACCAAGATGTATAGAGATCTCAAGCAATATTATTGGTGGTCCGGAATGAAACGTCATGTTGCTGAATTTGTAGAAAGGTGCTTAGTTTGTCAACAAGTCAAGGCGGAACACCAACGGCCTGGTGAATTGATGATGCCATTAGAAATTCTAGAATAGAAATGGGAACATGTCATGATGGATTTCGTAGCTGGTTTACCAAAGACAAGAAGTGGGTATGACATGATTTGGGTCATCGTGGATCGTTTAACAAAGTCTGCCCATTTCTTACCCGTTTCAAGTGAAGCACCTCTTGACAAGTTAGTGAATTTATATATGGAGAATATTGTTAGCTTGCATGGTGTTCCAGTAAGTATAGTGTCCGACCGAGATTCACAGTTTACATCCAAGTTTTGGACAGCATTCCATAAAGCAATGGGTACGGAATTAAGGTTAAGTACAACGTATCATTCTCAAACCGATGGGCAGTCCGAGCGGACTATTCAGACCTTGGAAGATATGCTAAGGGCTTGCGTTTTGGATTTTAAAGGGAGTTGGGATGGAATGGTAAAGCTAATGGAGTTTTCATATAACAACAGTTACCACAGCGCAATTGACATGGATCCTCTTGAAGCTTTATATGGAAGGAAATGTAGGTCCCTGGTTTATTGGGACGAAGTAGGTGTGAGGACCATCACTGGACCTGAGCTTTTGGAGAAAACGCTAGAAAAGGTGAAGGTTATCCGGGAAAGACTCAAGGCAGCTCAGGATCGCAACAAGAGTTAGGCAGATTCCAAACGACGACCATTGGAATTTAATGTGGGTGAAAAGGCCTATTTGAGGGTATCACCTGCGAAGGGTGTTATGAGGTTTGGAGTAAAAGGCAAGCTAAGCCCTCGTTTTATTGGTCCTTACGAAATACTTGAGAAGGTGGGAGCCTTGGCATATAGGTTAGCGTTACCTCTAGTGTTGGCGCAAGTACACAACTTATTTCACATGTCACAATTAAGGAAGTACATGACGGATCCAAGTCATGTACTTGAAGCCCAACCTTTGGAACTCAAGGACGATGTTACATACGAAGAGATACCCGTGAAAATTGTGGACCGAAAGGATCAAGTGTTGAGGAAGCGAGTGATTCCTTATGTAAAGGTCCAATGGAGCAACCACACATAACGTGAGGCCACTTGGGAACTCGAAGAACAAATGCGGGAGAGGTATCCTCAGCTTTTTAATTAAGGTACGTAAGCTTCGAGGACGAAACTTTTTGTAAGGGGGTGGAATGTCATACCCAAGCGCAATTTTCAATACTTAAAAGTCAACCTTAAATGCAACTTAATTAATTTTGTAGGATATGAGACTTAGTTACATAAAGTATAGAAGAACAAGAGAAAGGGGTTAAAAGTAGAATTAAAGGTAATTAAGGGAAATTACCAAAATAGTCCCTACTAAGAGATAGGGGAGTTACACAACACTTAGTATAACTCCCCCATCATCCTAAGGGGTTGGTTAAAACAGGGAAAAGAGGGAGGAAAACCGCCAGAGAGAAAAGAAAAGGAGAAAAGGAGAGAAGAAGAATAGAAGAAGAAGAAAAGGAAGAAAGAGCGACCAACCTAGGTGCAATCCTTATCGAAATTCTGCAGTAGATTCGTAAGCCTAACTAGAAACAAAGGCAAGTAATCTTTCTATACGCTTTACGTAAATTTTGATACTTTAAGCCCTATGTTCTTACAAATAGAAAACTTGGATCACACATTAGTAGCTTTGGTTTGCTTATGTTAAATGCTTTACTATATGTAATTATTGTTGTTGTTGATTGAGGAAAGCTATGTTCTTTAGGCCAATATTTGAAACGGTTATGTTGTGTTCTTCGTTGTTAAATATGCCCATAAGGGTGTTGTACTTAATGTGTTTATTGTCTTGATATAAGTTTGTAAGTTTGGTAATTACACCTTAGTTGTTTTGAGAGTGTTTGCAAGAGAGAAGGATGGATGTTGGCTTGGTTGTAGACTTGTTGTGTTGGAAGGTGTGAAGTTATCTAGAGAAGCTTTTGATGACAGAAGGTTTAGAGTGGATACTAGTTTGCATGTTTAAGAATCAAATCATGATAGTTGTGTGTTAAGCATGATGAATCAAGGTACTAAGATTTGTCTTAGAGGTGTTGAACATGAAAAGGGTTGAAGAAGGAAGGAGATGGGAGGAAGTTACTGCAGAAAAACTGCAGTTCTGAACCATCAGAACACTTCGAACACCTACATTAGGCGCTTCATGTCACATTAGACGTCTAATGTAGGCGTTCAATGTGTCCCAGAGCATCCCCGTACACTTCGAACACCTACATTAGGCGCTTCATGTCACATTAGGCGCTTCATGTAGGTGTGCGATGTATACGGCACATCCCCGAACACTTCGAACGCCTAATATAGGCGCTCCAAGTCACTTTAGGCGCCTCATGTGGCGTTCCAAGTATACTGGAAGTCTTTTTGACCCTTTAGGTGCTCTATATATGTGTAGTAACTCTATACACTTCTTTTGAACATAAAATGCAAGGGTATTTGAAGTGTAATTGAGGAATATGTGGTAAGTTTGACTAAGTAAGAGTAAGATTGAATCCCAAGTGAATCAGTGAGATGAACGGACTTGGAAAGATACGAACATGGAGCGTTTGAGGTGCAAGACCATATACTTGATATGTAAGATGTGTGTGTGTTTTATATGTTTGATACGAAGTTACATGTGCATCCTGCATCATAACATGGGCACTTGCATTTGGTTTGAGAATTGCTTTGCGAAAGAACATGTGTTTACAAGAAAAGATTAAAGTTTTCGAAAGGCAAAACTATGGCTTCTGGTTGATCACAGGGTATAAAAGTCACGCCTTCAAAAGCGGGATATAAAAGCGTGACCTGTGAATCAACAGCAGGGTATAAAATATTTTATGGGGTCGTGGACCTATCAGCACGGATATATGATATATGTAATGGGGCCGTGGACTTATCAGCACGGATATATGATGTATGTAATGGGGTCGTGGACCTTTCAGCACGGGGTATAAAGTTATATGTTATGGGGCCGTGGACCTTTCAGCAAGGGGTATAAAGTTTTGTTTACTGTGGACTGATCACCCACAGGGTATAAAGTTCTGCTACGTGAAGAATATGATAAGAAGAGTTATGAAATGTTTTGTGAAATGACACGCATGACATGTTTATGAAAGAAGACATATGCATGGGTATTGTGTGTGGTTTTAAAAAAGTACATGCATCATGATACACGAAGCATAAGATTTGACATGCAAGAAATGTGACTAGCTTATGACTTGCATATGTGATATGTTGTTTTAGTACATGTTTGTTCTCGTATCTGTGTATCAATTATGTGTTTTGTCTGTTTTGAGGAATTCTTATAAAGATGCTATTTGCTAATCCGAGCACCTTATTTTGGGCAATGACTTATACACTGGTGACTCGTCGTGTGTGATCCCGTAAGGTGTATAGACGGGTTACTTGCTGGCGATATTTTCACTAAGAACAGATACTCTATTCCTTTTCAGGTGAGCCGGAATATGAGATGATATTTGTCGAAGACGATGACGAGTGGGCTCAATGGGATGACGGGCATGGAAGTAGATAGATGCTGGAATACTCTCTTTAAGTTTGAAAACTCAATGTTTATTATGTTGTACTAGAAGTTATGTTCGACAGTTGATCAACACCTTTTATTTCCGCTGTATTTTCTGGTTACATTAATGATGGTGAAGTTTTAAGTTTTACAACGTTTCCGCTGATTTATCTTACGTCATGGATGATGTATGCTTGATCTGCTTTGACACTTCGTAGTTTTCATAGTAGACTATGGCGGATGCACTGGTTCCGATGACAGTTTCGGGCCAGGGCGCTACAGCCTAGCTACAAATACTTGAATGTGTGAGAGTGTATGACAAAAGTTGTTGCACCTAAACCAAGACAAGTAAGAATTGAGCCTAAAACAATTGACTGCATATTCATAGGATATGCGACTAACAGTAGTGCATATTGATTCTTGGTGCACAAATCGAACATTTCTGACATACATGAAAACGTTGTTATGGAGTCAAAAAATGCAGTGTTCTTCGAAGATGTCTTTTCAAAGAAAGACAAAAATAATGAAGAAACAAATACTGATAAACGAATGCGTGAGACGACTCCTCAAGAAAGTGAGGAACTTCGTTAAAACAAGCGAGTCAGAATACCAACATCGTTTGGACCGGATTTCCTAACCTTTATGGAAGAAAATGAGCCAAGAACTTTCTCTGAGATGATGTCAACTCTAGAAGCTCCTGTTATGCCCCGTCGTTCATACGTAAAATTACATGTAAATTGCATGCACAACCGCCGGCTACATTAATTAAACATGTGTATATATTAAATACATTACACATATACACACACGTCAGCCACTTAATATATATATATATATATATATATATATATATATATATATAAATATTACACATATATAAATGTTATACATGCACATGCCAACTGCTGTAAATGAACACCCATATAGATATAAATATTACTGCAGGCCAATAACCCTTTTAGAATTCAGCAATCTAGATTCATTGTATTTACATATAGGTGGAGTGTATTTGATGCAACATATTTAAAAGCTTAGTAAAGTTTATGTGTTTAATCGGTTTAAATAAACACCCACATATATATTAATTATATATATACGATAATTTCCATCAAATGGCCAGCCTTCCTTATTTCTCCCAAGCACCGGCGTCCATTAACCTCCCAAATATACAAGCCTGCCGCCAGCCTTTCCCATCAAATAGACAGCACGCTGCCTTTTCCTTATTTTCCCACACAAACTGCTGCTAGCAGCAGGGAATAGAAAAGAATATGCAAATTCCGCATTATTCCTATACACACAAATGACAACCATCACCCCATGAAACCTTAGCCTTCTGCCGCCACCCACAAATGAAAGATTAAGTGATGTTCGGTCCGTTCTTCATTCCGGTTATTCGCGTATTCCGTGTAATCGAAGCGCGACGCAAGTATCCTTACTATATTTACTATGTTTTTACAAATTCATTATGCTATTTTCATATCAAATTGGATCATGCATGATTTGTTGGTGTTTGCATAGATTGTTGTTATATGTACGTAACTGTCGTAATTATGTATCGTATATATGTGAATTAATACATAATATCGATTTGTGCACAAAATATATGAATTCATATATCTGATGAATTGAAAGTGGTGTAATGGATGTGGCTGAAATTTCGCTAAAAATATATATATGGGTGGTAGCAACCTGAGAGTGCATGCATGATTACTTGTAAAGAGCAAATGTTATATTATTTTCTTGCTTCTGATGATTGAGTGGATTAATTATTGCAAATGGACAGCGGCTCTTTGATTTATAAATTTGCCCTCGGTCAGTGAGGAAGAACATATGATTTTTTTTAATTATATAGTATTTATGAAATATATGGATATATATATATATATATATATATATATATATATATATATTTATAAATGGAAGGATACCTTCCGGACTTTATTTATGCATCAAATATCCCGCGTTAATATATATATATATATATATATATATATATATATATATATATATATATATATATATATACGCATATGTGTAGTTTATTTAGAAAAGGGATTTTGATAAATAAATGGGTCACTGGCCGATTTGTGAGAAAGTATAATTTTAATTGTTTTATTTAAAGGAATATGGATATGAAGCAATAAGATAAGGTATTATTAATGCTTGATATGTATGTGAATAAATTATATGAGTAAGGATACATCATACATGCAAATATATATACACGTGTATCAGCGCGGGTGTATATAAGAGCATGTGTGCGCCAGATTGTGTGTGAAGCATTCATGCCACGTGCACCCCTTCGGGACGCTGACTCCACTTACAGAGCGTGTGTTCGCTGACTCCACGTTACGTAGCGTGTGCGCTGAATCCACGTTACGGATCGTGTGTTAGGACCCCGGGACATGCATTGTATACATGGATAGAAAGAGCATGATGTGTGATTTGATGCGATTGGGTATGTGACACGGTAGTGTGAAAAGGCATGCATCATGAAGCTATGCATTGCATTTGATTGGGTGAATGTGTGTTTGTCCTATGATTCAGTTATTGGTGTTAGTTATTGTTGTTTTTCTTTATGTGTTTATATGTTATTGATTGCCTGACTGGTTATAAAGGTAAAAATGTAAACTCTATTTGCGAAGAGAAGCATACTATCTTATATTTCGTTATTTAACTATTTTATTTACACTTGCTTCTCCGTGATGATCCCGTAGTAAATATAGTTGGGCTACGTGCTGGGTGATGTATGTCGCTCACCCCCCCTCCATTAACCAGTTTTTCATGTAGACAGGTAAAGGGTTATATACCAGGGAAGATCGGAACTGGAGATTTCGAGACTGAGGATATTTGGATGAGACTATAGGGGATTTAGCTGAGGCAGTTATTTCAATATTCGAGGTTTATGTATTTTGGAGATTAGTGTTTATTTATATTTAACCAATTTGTCGATTAGATTTCTAAGACATTTGTATTAATGATGATGATTATTTTATCGAGGGTTTTTAGTTTATGACTTCTGCTGACATCGATTTACGTTATTATGATGATGTGCAATTGAATTGTATCGACGCCTTATATTCTCCTTAGTGAGATACGACGAGTGAGTCGTTTCGAGTACTAGGGCTCAGGACGGGTCACTATAGCTCCCTTAAGAAAACAGGCAATAAATGGCAAGATAGACTCTATTCTTCTGAATCACACTTGGGAGCTGGTTGGCCTTCCACTAGGAAGTAAACCGCTCGGGTGCAAGTGGATTTTCAAGAAGAAATCGAAAGAGGATGGGTCTATCGATAAGTACAAGACCCGGTTGGTAGCTAAAGGCTATCGAAAGAAGGAAGGATTTGACTTTTTTGATACCTACTTACCTGTAACTAAAATCACTTTGCCAAGGCCGACATTGGATCTCGGCAACAAAAAGTTTGGAAAGTAAAAACTTAGCAGAAATTGTGGAACTAAAGAACAGAAGGAAAATACAAGTTGCAAAGACTTAGAAAATCATCCATTGATAAAAAAGTTTGAAGTACAGGATACATTAAAGTCAGCTCAACCTATTACAAGGAAATCCTAAGTCTATTCTTCATCCTCTCTTAAGTCGGCTCCTTCTGCAAACTTTTGAAATTGGGACTCGAAGTCCGCCTCAGCATTTGGATTGTAAAGTTCGATGAGCCAAGGATCCTCCTTGTTTAGCTGGGGCGAACTTCTGAGCAGACGTCAATAGCTTTAGTTTGACCCATCTGCATAACAGGACCTTGAAGCAACATGTTTTCTTCAAAGAATTCGGATTTCTTGAAGTCTACCACTTCTTCAATTTTGGCTAATGATAGTTGATGGGTCAGATCTGCCACCCGCTGTTCCAGATCTTTTTCCCTTCTCAGCCCATCTTTCTTATCTTTCTGCAGAGACTCTTTGTCCTTTTGCAGAGAAGCCACTTCTGAAGATGTGTGAGTATAACATGCTTCCAAGTCGGCATTCCTTTTTATCAGCTCCGTATTTTTTCCTTCCAGCTCTGCCGCCAAAGAGTTAGAAGCTGTCCACTTTATTTCAGTTTCCTCCCTCAACCTTTGAAGCTTGGTTACTTCTGACTTCAAGGCTGAATTTTCCTTGGCCTGTTCAGCCATGACTTGGGAAGCCTCCTCAAGTTCTTGAAGCTTGGCCAACAGAGCATCTTTTAACTCTGCCCCGGTTAACGATCTCCATTTGTTGGACTTGGATCTGTTTAATCAGAATTAAGAGTCAGCAAAAATTACTTGATCAAACATATACATTAAAGAGACAGTTCCTTACCAGAGCTAAGTTGCAATGGAAAGAATCTCCTAGATGTTCCCAGGAAGCAGCAGAAAACCGTTATCGATCCGAAGGAAGGATTATATTGTTCATCTTCTTGGCTGTGGCTGGGTTTGCCACAGTATCCATCTCAGAAAACTCACCCAAGGTCAACGTGTGTTGTTCTGCTTGGGGAGCTGGGATCTCGGCCTCTAGAGCAGATGGTTCTTGATCCCTTCGTCTCTTCCTAAGGGCAGAACCCTCGGCCAGCTGGGTTTGCTCAGGATCAGCTTGAGCCGGGTCCCATGAGGATGCCTCGGCACCTTCCTCTTCTGCCACTATAATTGGCAGATATATGATAAAAATTTGGGGGAACACTTGACAAACTGAAAGAAGGCCAAGTATGGAATACCTGGATTTGCAGACTCAGATGCAACTAAAATCGGCTGATTCACCGCAGCCTCGGCTGGTGTTGGTTCAGCCATGTCAGTCATAACAATGTCTTCATTTGGGGGAAATGCTGGTGCAGAGGATTCCCCGGCCCCAGCCTTCGGTGTCGGCCGTTTTGACTTTTTGCGGGATGCTATCTTGGCAAGCTTGGCCGCAAGGTTTTTGTCTCTCAGAACCATGGAACCTATATAGAAAGCAAACGCTTTTATTTAAAAAAAAAAAAGAATTTCATAAGAAATGCGAATGCATACCCTTGACTATTTCCAAGTTGTTTGGGGAAAGAGGCTTAAAGTGAGGACCCGAAGCTAAAGAGCCCAGATCAGCTGCCCTCAAAATTGATTCATCCACTCTGTGCCAGTCTATGACCACAGGCAGAGAATGCAATCTGGTTGCCTCGTCGCAATATTCCAAGCTCGGCTTCATGTTGTCCGTCTTACCAGACTTCCAGATATCTAACTTGGGCAACCCTAACTTCTTAATAAAGAAGAATCTGCCTTTCCAGTTCTTCTTAAAAGTTGGAATGTTAATGGCGAAATTGAACTCACTAGAGGGAGTTCGTTTGGTAAAGTAATACCAACTATCGGAAGATCTACAGGAGAATAGACTTCTGAAAACTCTATGATCAAAGGGGATTTCAGAAACTCTAAGGAAAAGGAAAAAACATAGGATGATTTTTAAACTATTGGGTTTTATCTTGGGAAGCCTGAGATTATAAGATTGAAGAATTCGAAATAGAGAAACAGGGACTGGAAGACTGAACCCAGACCTAAAGTATTCTTCATAGACAGCTTCATAACCCGCGGGGGGGTCATAAGCTGTCTGGCCGAGCTGAGACAGAATTGGATCAAATTGATCAAGATTAATTTCATAAGTATCACATATCCGAGAGTTTGGATGATTCAAAAACTGTTGAGGTCAAGGCCATGGCTGAAGTACAAAAGGAAGAAGATCAAGTTGCTCAATCAGCCTAAGATCACAATCCGTGAAGCACAACGTTGTAGAAGAATTGGACGTTGGATCAAGTTGTGGGGTGTATGGTTGAGTCACCTCCTGCACCATTGGATTGGAGGATACAGAGGCTGTTAAGGAGAAAGTGTTGGAGCGTAGTAGAAGAAGAAGAGGAAGGAGGTCTGGGCGAGCAAAGATTCAAATAGGGTGAAATGACCCATTTGTCCCTACTTTAATAACTCTTTGTATTAGAAGTTTTAAGGGCATTCTTGTACTTTTGCCTCCTTTTCTGTTTTGTTCGTTTTCTGCTGAGGGAAGCTGCAAGCGGTTATAACCGCTGTTGCTGCAGCAGTTTGTATTCAATTTTTGGGGCCAAAACCTCTGAATAAGTTTTTGAGAGTTCCTCTGCTCTTCTCTTTTTTCGCACCTTTGAATTCTCCATTGTTTGCTTGCGAAGTTCTTGGATATGGCTGGTTTTGACAAAGGTTTTATGTTAGTCCTTCCAATATTTTACTACTGAAATTGAGAATGTGTGCCAACATTTTACTACTGAAATTGAAAATATGTGCAGCAAAACCTTAGGTTTGTGTTTATAGGGTATACGTCCGTGTTTTGATTCAGAAACAAAATTGTAGAGGTCAAAGGTTCATGAACGACTTCTGAAGAAAATTGGACCCTTATGGTATTGCTTCTAAAATGGGACCAATAATATATAATAAGAACATTCTGCAATCAACCACATTGATCCTTTCTAGTGTCATTGCAACTTGCTCAGACGTCTTGCTTCAGTTTCAGTTATACACACACATAGATATACATATGTGTGTATCTGTATATATATATATGCATATGTATACATATGCATATGTATACATATGTGTGTGTGTATATATCTGTACGTGTGTGTATCTGTTTATACATATACATATATATATGTATGTGTGTATGTATGTATCTATATGTGTGTATATATATGTAACACACGGGTATATTACTAGGGTAGATGAAAGTGTCAAATGGTTTTTCTGATTTAAGACAAATACATATCATTCAAGATGGCATTTAAGCTTTAAAAGGCGATGCAACAATATGCCTGAAAGGGGTCGGACGTCTCCCCCTCAAGTAGGAGAACTGAGTAAAAAGAGAGAAATACCACTGGAAGGTGGCGAGATGCCTTAACCCCTAACTAGGACGACCCACTCTAGGGGTAGGACGGTCTCATACAAAATGAAATTCCTCTAAAAGATGGTTAAACGTCTCATCACCTAGGAAGAAGAGTCGGATATGAAAATTTAATTCGTTTACAGGAATATATGGACACACAATGTAGGTATTGTTGGGAATAATTCAAATCAGACAAAATTGACTTCTGTACAGTAATGGTTGACCTGCCGAGCTCAGGATAGGCTGGATTGGTCTGCAGAGTCAAGACAGTTCAGATAGCGCAATTGAGTTTGCATCTTGAAGAGTCAGCCGACATGCCGACCAGAACTGAATAGCACTTCAGAACAGTAGTTCTGTGCTATCAGCCTTCCAGTCGAGCTGAACTAAATCATTCTGATCACACAGACCAGATCAGTCCAATCAGCGTAATTGTATTTGCGTTCGGGGCTGATCACTGATCTGCCGACCTCGGCACTTCAGCACAACTACGAAAGTTGAGCTTTCAGCCGCTTCAGCCGAGCAGAGCTCCGCACGCAATGCTGCAGAACAACGAATGTTCTCAGCCAACAGCAGAGCTCTGTACAAAACAGAGCTCAACACAACAACACTGTACAACAACAATGCTGCGATATCCCACGATCAGCTGGCTCAGCACAAAGCAGAGCTCAGCACGGGAATAATCTTTACAGCTCAACTGAGCAGAGATCCGAGGTGAGTCCAGGACTCTGTCTTTAAGACGTATTGCTCCGGTATATTGTGCCCAACCGGATGGAGTAATCGTCTCTCAGGATACAACAGAAGTCAGTTCAGACGAGCGGCACTGCAGCGTATGAACTCTACGAACCTGTAAGATACCCTGAACTTCTCGGACTTGATGCAAAATGTAGAAGAAGAAGAGAGGAGAAGAGAACGTGTATGCAGAGAAGGAGAGGAGGAGAAAATTGGATTCTGAATGAGTGTGACCAGAGAGGTCAGCTAAGCCACTATTTATAAGGAAAAATTTGATTAGGGTGGTTAATTGACAGTTTAACCATGCCCATTGGATCAGATTGTCACCGTTAGATTAGATAACTGACAACCGCTTTTCAAATTTGAATTACGATTAAGTAACTATTTTTCAAAATTAAATTACGGTTAAGTAACTGATTTCCAAATTTGAATTACGAATAAGTAACATATTCTCAAATTTGAATTACGGTTAAGTAACCGACTTTCAAATTATTTTATCCCTACTTTGAGCATTAATTTTTCATTCACCCATTTCAATTTCTCCAACAATCCCCCACATGAATGGGAATTAATGTAAGTGTTTATGTTGACTCTACCGAGAAGTCAGACAAGAAAATGTTGCATCAGAAGAGGTAGCTTCTGGCTTTGAACCTTTCTTAGTGATATACTATCAGATCCACTCGGCTAATTAGTGAACTTAATGTCTTGAACTAACCGGCCTTTAGTGTGAACTTAGACAATAGTACTCACACAACATTTTCTTTAACACCTTTTTTGGCTCTCATGATTCTATTTGTTTTGGCCATGAATCCCCTGGTTTCAGAAAGTGTGTTAGAGAACTTTGTCCTTACAAAATTCTCATAGAAGCAGCCACACTTCACACTTACATAGGTGTTTCCTATTAAGAGTATTCTGTCATACACCACTTGACATATCAAGATATAGGAACCATTAAAAGCCTCAGCTTACGCTCATTCCTCTACAGACAGCACTTTTATTTAAGAGAATTGGTAAGTGCTTACTGAACTCCATAATTTAATTGTCCCAGTGAACCAAGATTTTGGGATCTCCTGTCAACAAGGTTGGATTATCCTTACAAATATTCATGCATTATAGGTTTTAGTCGCATTCCGTTTGTCAAAATTGACATCCAATCTTTAGGCAAGCCTTTTGTAAGCAGATCCGCAAGATTCTCTTTTGATTTTATATAATCAATAGAAATCACGCCATTAGAGGTCAACTGCTTAATGGTAGTGTGTCTCCGACGCATTGTCGAGACTTACCATTATAGATACTGCTTTATGCTCGTTCTATAGCCGACTGACTATCACATTGTATGCTGATTGGAGTGATTGGCTTAGGCCAGCAGAGCACATCTTCAAGGAAATGACAAAGCTATTCAGCTACTTCCCCGGCTTTATTTAGTGCTATAAACTCTGCTTCCATCGTGGAACGAACTATGCACATTTGCTTCGTGGATTTCCACAACACAGCACCTCCACCAACAGTGAATAAATATCCACTTGTGGACTTAGAATCTTTATTATCAGATATCCAGTTGGCATCACAATAGCCTTTCAATACTGCTGGATATCTTGAGTAATGTAATCCAAGATTCATTGTATACTTTAAGTATCTCATTACTATATTCAGAGCATTCCAATGTTCATCACTTAGATTACTGGTAAACCTGCTCAATTTGTTTACCGAACATGCTAAGTCTGGCCTTGTACAGTTCGTTATGTACATTAGACTTCCGATTACTTGCAAGTACTCCAATTGAGCTACTGGCTCGCTTTGATTCTTCCTTAAGTGTATACTTAAGTCGAGTGGAGTCTTCACAGGTTTCACATCATGCATATTGAAACGTCTTAGAACAAATTCAATATAGTGAGTTTGTGACAACACGAGTCCTTCGATATCCTAGAAATTTTAATTCCTAGAATAATGTTGGCAACTCCCATATCCTTCATATCGAAGTTTCTCGTCAACATCTTTTTTGTGTTTAAGATGATATCCCGAGTACTCCTCATGATTAGCATGTCATCTACATAGAGACATACTATCGCAAATGCATTTTGTGTGTTCTTAATGTAGACACACTTGTCACACTCATTGATCCTGAAACCATTAGCTGCCATAGCTTGATCAAATCTCAAGTGCCACTTTTTGGGTGCTTGCTTAAGTCCATACAAGGACTTAACGAGTCTACAGAATTTCGACTCTTGTCTTAGAACCACAAACCTTTTCGGTTGTTCCATATAGATTTCTTCATCTAACTCACCATTCAGAAAAGCAGTCTTTACATACATCTGGTGGATTTCCAAATCATAGACTGCAGAAATAGCAACTAGGATCCTTATAGACGTGATTCTAGCTACCGGTGAGTAGGTGTCAAAAAAGTCAAAGTATTCCTTTTGTCAATAGTCTTTAGCTACCAACATAGCTTTATACTTTTTAATAGACCCATCCCCTTTCAGTTTCTTCTTAAAAATCCACTTGCAACCAAGTTGTTTACTTCCAGGTGGAAGGTCAACCAACTTCCAAATGTGATTTTGAAGAATCGAGTCTATCTCACTGTTAATTGCCTCTTTTCAGAATGGAGCTTCTGGAGTTAACATTGCCTCGGAAAATTTTCTTGGCTCATTTTCTACCATATAGGTTAGAAAATCCAGTCCATACAAAGTTGGCATTCTTGCACGCTTGCTTTGACGAAGCTCCTCAATTCCTTGAGGAGTTGCCTCACGCATTCACTTACCAGATCTTATTTCTTCTTGATTTTTGTCTTTCCTTGGAAAGATATCTTTGAAGAACACAGCATTCCTTGACTCCATGACAACGTGTTCATGCATGTCAAGAATATCCGATTTGTGCACCAAGAATCGATATACACTTCTGCTAGTCGCACATCCTATAAATATGCAGTAAACCATTTTAGGCCCGATTTTAACTTGTCTTGGTTTAGGTACAACAATCTTTGCCAGACACCCCCACACTTTCAAGTATTTATAACTAGGCTTGTGGCCTTTCCATAGTTTGTATGGGGTTTCATCCATCTACTTGAATGGAATTCTATTCAAAATGACGTTAAATGAGAGAACGGCTTCCCCCCACAAGTTTTAAGGTAAACCCGAACTTATCAACATAGAATTCATCATCTCTTTTTCAACAATACCATTTGATTGAGGTGAATATGGTGTAATCGTTTGATGAATAATCCCATGTTCTGAACAGAATTCATTAAACGGTGTATCATATTCGCCACCTCTATCACTCCAAAATGCTTTAATTCGTTTGCTAAGTTGATTCTCAACTTCAATAGTCTTTGAAAGCATCAAGGGCCTCGTCTTTGCTACTTAGCAAATAGACATAACAGTATCATGTGCAATCGTCGATAAAAGTTGCAAAATACTTTTTACCACCTCTCATTTGCACAAATTTTAAATCACACAGATCGGTATGAATTAAATCCAAATGTTCAGTGTTTCTTTTTATTGAAGAAAATGTTGCCTTTGCTATCTTTGCTTCAACGCATGGGTTTGGTCCTCCTCAGGATCCACCACAGGTGGGTCCTCGGCTAGGAACGAAGCCAACCCCATGGCAGTCAAGAAGAACAACATCTTCTGCTGCCAAAGTATGAAGAAGCTCCCACTGAACTTCTCAGGTTTCTCCACTTAAGCCATTACAGGACCCTGTGCAGGAGGAGCATGTCTGGCACCCCAGCATTTGGTGCCATTGGAGCATAATTGTGTACGTCTGTGCCTTGAACCGAGCTAGAGCTTGTGTTCTACATCAGGTTTCTGTAAGATCAAAAACAAACAGGAATCAGTACAGAATCAAAACGAATATGTCTTAAGAATTGATGAGAATAATTCAATTTAGACAAAATTGACTTCTATATAGTAATGGCCGACCTGCCGAGCTCAGGATAGGCTGTACTGGTTTGCAGAGTCAAGACAGTTCAGATAGCGCAATAGAGTTTGCGTCCTGAATAGTCAGCCGACCTGCCGACCTGAGCTGAACAACACTTCAGAATAGCAGTTCTGTGCTTTCAGCGTTCCAGCTGAGCTGAACTAAATCAGTCTGATTAGACAGATCAGATTAGTACAATCAGCGTAATTGTATTTGTGTTCTAGGCTGATCACTGATCTGCCGACCTCGGTACTTCAGGACAACTACGAAAGTTGAGCTTTCAGCCGCTTTAGCCAAGTAGAGCTCAGCATGACAATGCTGCAGAACAACGAATATTCTCAACCAACAGCAGAGCTCAGTGCAAAGCAGAGCTTAACACAACAACACTGTACAACAACAGTGCTACGATATCCTATGATCAGCTGGGCTCAGCACAAAGCAGAGCTCAGCACGACAATAATATTTATAGCCCAACTGAGCAGAGATCCCAGGCGAGTCTAGGACTCTGTCGTTAAGACTTATTGTTTGGTATACTGTACCCAACCGGATGGAGCAATCGTCTCTCCCAGGATACAACGGAAGTCAGTTCAGACGAGCAGCATTGCAGCGTATGAACTCTACGAACCTGTAAGATGCCCTGAACTTTTCAGACTTGATGCAAAATGTAGAAGAAGAAGAGAGGAGAAGAGCACGTATATGCAGAGAAGGAAAGGAGGAGAAAATCGGATTCTAAATGAGTGTTACCAGAGAGGTCAGCTAAGCCACTATTTATAGGGAAAAATTTGATTAGGGTGGTTAATTGACAGTTTAACCACGTCCGTTGGATCAGATTGCCACCGTTAGATCAGATAACAGACAACCGCTTTTCAAATTTGAATTATGGTTAAGTAACTGTTTTTCAAAATTAAATTACGGTTAAGTAACTGATTTTTCAAATTTGAATTACGGTTAAGTAACCGATTCTCAAATTTGAATTATGGTTAAGTAACCTACTTTCAAATTATTTTATCCCTACTTTGAGCCTTAATTTCTCATTCACCCATTTCAATTTCTCCAACAGGTATATATAGTGTCGGAGGTTTCACTGGAAACAAATTTTCTATTCTTTGAGACGGAGATACTGTTTTCCTGCCTTTCACTCTCCCCAGACCCTAGCATTAAATTTTACTGTTATTAGAATATACTGGGTATGTGTTGTTGCTGTTATATCGACACACATGAGAATTGACTTGGTATGCATATTTTTATTTAAAAACAGTGTGGCGGACCTTGTAGGTACTAATAACTACTTTGCATGTAAGTATTCTGATATTAAAGTAAGATGAACACAAAGCAAATTAGATGACTGGAGTTCCCTCTTCTTTTCCTAATACGCCAGGATTAAAAACAAAGAAAGAAGAATCAATCAGCTGACATTAATATATATTCCTACCATTCAAAAAAATATTGTATGTTTTGATTTTTCAACGTATCTAATTTATGTATATTTAATGTCAAAAAATATATAGAAAGAGTAGACAAGCAATACAAAATTAAACGGTCGGCTTTGCATGTTATATCCTAATGTGCATTAAATGTATACCAAAAACATTAATATATATCCTAAGGCACTCAACACGTCATCATTAAAAACCAGGCCTGAACGAAATTACTACACAATGAGTTCTAGAATTTATATTCTTCCTGATTGCTCCTTGTGCTACAACAGGACCATGTCCATTAGGTCGATTTTTTTTCTTGGTAGAAAATGATACTTTTTCTGTTTCAAAATATTCAATTTTAGTTTGTTATAAAAATATTTTCAATTTTACAAAAATAGTTATAATTAATTTTCAACGTTTTCGCCTTATTTATTTACAAGATTTTTTAATTTCTTTAATTAACTAATTAATTATAGAATAAAAATACTGACGACAGTAGTTTGACTTCTTTAAATTATATCACGTCAAACTAAGATAATTTTTTAAAGAAACATTTGATTCTTAGAAATAGCCTTACAAGGTTCTGATAATGTACCAAGCATCATTATACGTGTATGTTCTCTGTGGAAGTTACATTAAGTTGATCTTTCAATTTATGGTATTATCCTCTCAGCTTTTAATATAAATACTTGGTAATATTTTAAGACGTCTCAAACCGCGAATACCATTCCAATAAAATAAGACCAACGGAGTAAAAATTATTTGATTTTGTTAGGTTTTTGAAGAACACTTTAGAAGAGTACAAATAGAGTGGAAAAACTTTTTTGGGGGTTTTCTTAATTTTGCTCAAATCAATCTGAAATACCAAACTAATGTAAGCAACAAGGAGATGAGAAATAGTAGACACAAAGCTTATAAGGGTACGAATATATTTGATTATACTTCACTACCAATTTATTTATAAAGTGGATTTTCAACAACAAATTTAACTAATAACCTCAAAGAAGGATTCAAGATCTTACTTGGCTAATTCTAAGCTAACGCTAGCAACAATAACTACTACAACTAAAACCATAAGTAAGAGGTTAAAGACTTTAATACTTGCTCCTTCGCCACTTCAACAAAGTCGTACCAACAAAATTTATAGAGAAAATGAGCTCAAATATTACACAATGAACATTTAAAGTGAGATAAATACTTTTCTTGTCATCCACAAAGGCATTAAAGCCATATATATACACGGTTACGGGTTTAACGACTAATCTGCCGAAGAGACTGCCAACGGCTATCTTTGCCGGATAAAATCCTTTGGATAAAAGAAAGCTAAATCATCAAAATAATGATGTATCTAATGTCCTATGATTAAACAATAATTATGTACAATAACTTGATGAAAGTACACATAATTCATAGAAAATTATGCATAAGAATAAGCATTTGACGCTTAGAAGAAACTGTTCAATGAAATGGCTCAAAGAGATTTGCTGTTGCTAGACACACTAGCATCATCCTTCTGTTTCTAGTTTGAGTCTTCACCTGATGAAGCATGTATTCCAACACTCACCCCTCAAGATAGAGTTATAGATGTTGATACAACCAAGTTTATCAAGTAATGTCTTGAATACTTGAACACTCACTCGCTTGGTGAGAATATCAGCAATCTGATCTTTGGACCTAATCAAGTGGAGTTTGAGCACTTTGCCCTCAATCTTTTCCTTTAAGAAGTGCATGTCAATCTTAATATGCTTGGACTTGTCATGCTGTACTGCATTCTTAGTCGTATGGATTGCAGATATATTGTCACAGTATACATGGATAGACAGCTGCACATCAAGTTTTAAATCCTTCATAACCCTGTTGATCCACAAGGCTTCAAAGACACCAACAGATAGGGCCCTTAGTTCAGCTTCAGCACTGCTCTTGGATATAACATGCTGCTTCTTGCTTCTCCATGTAATCAAGTTCTCCCACATATATGAGGCATAGCCAGATGTTGACCTCATATCAGTTTTGGATCCAGTCCAATCAACATCAATGAAAACTTTAATATCCCTGATTTGAGTTCTTCTGAAAAACAGCCCCTGACTAGGGGAAGATTTCAGATACCTTAAAATTCTCAAAGCATAGTTATTGTCCAGCCGTAGGATTATGCATGAATTGGCTGATGAAACTTACCCTATAACAGATGTCTTGTCTAATATGAGATAGATAGATCAACTTTCCTATCAATCTTTGATACCTTTGCTTGTCAGTATAACCTAAATCCCGTAACTCCTCTGGTTTGCACCCAGGTTCAACTGGAGCACTTGTAGGCTTGCAGTTTGTCATGCGAGTATCCTTCACCACATCTAATATATACTTCCTCTGGGATGACATTAGATGATCTTGAGACTTCCATGCCCAGGAAATATCTTAACTGTCCTAAATCCTTTACCTCAAAAGACTTTGCTAATAACCTTTTTCTTTCCATGATGCCATTATAATGATTTGTAGTAAGTATTATATCATCAACATACACAAAGATAATAATGTAACACATGTTGTCAACAGATTTTATGAATAAAGTATGATCACTTGGACATTGGGAGAAACCAGTAGAAGCTATAGTTGAATTGAACCTTTTAAACCATGACCTTGGAGACTGTTTCAAACCATAAAGAGACTTTTTTAATCTGCATGCCATATTCTTATTAGATTCAGAATTCAATCCGAGAGGAATATGCATGTGAACTTCCTTTTCCAAGCTACCATTAAGAAATGCATTCTTAATGTCAAGCTGAAAGAGTGGTCGGTCAAGATTAACAGCAAGAGAAAAAAGGATCCTTACAGTGTTTAGCTAAGCTATAGGTGTAAAGGTCTCTTCATAGTCTATCTCAAATGTTTGGGTGAAACCTTTTGCAACCAACATGTCTTTGTACCTGTTAATGGATCCATCAGTGTTATACTTGAAAAAAAAATCCATTTGCATTCTGCTGGCTTGATTCCATTCAATGCAGGTATAACTTCCCAGGTACCATTTTCAATCAAGGCATTCATTACCTCAGTAACAATTTCTTCTACTCAGGTTAAGCTAAAGCCTCCTGAATATCCCTTGGAACCTTTAAATTGTCAAGTGACAAAACAAAAGCTTTAGAGTTACTATTAAGATAATCATATGAAATATAATTTCCAATGGGATACATCTTCTTCACACATGTTCTGGCCCCCTTTCTGATAGCAATGAGTCTATCATCAACTGGGATAATCTCTCTGAAGGAGGATGATTCATCTTCAGATTCCTCAATACTCCTGTAAGTATTCTCATGATGATCAGATTCAATGGGATCCCTCTGAGGTGAGTGCTGATTCTCCCACTCATTTGGGTCACATACGCCTCTTACAGGCTCATTTCTAGGAAGATCAATAATACTATAGGTGTTGCATTCCTTTTCATGCTTAGACTCAGTAACACCCTTGCTATAGAATGCCTTAGATTCATCAAATACAACATCAAGGGAAACATACATTTTTCTTGATGTAGGAGAGTAGCATTTGTATCCTTTTTTGAGTATGAGAATATCCAAAAAAAGATACATTTTTCAGATCTCATGTCCATCTTGCTTTTATATTTCATAGCCATTTCAGAAAGCAAATTTGAATTAGGAAAACACTGAGGCAAAGCATTCTTAGGAGTCGTAGTTCAGTACCTTAAATGGCATTCTGTTAATGAGGTATGTAGCAGTAAGTACACCCTCACCCTAGTAATGCTTAGGAAACTTCAAAGACATCATAATTGCCCTTGTTACTTCAAGTAGATGTCCATTCTTCCTCTCTACAACTCCATTTTGTTGTGGAGTGCGGGTACACGAAGTCTGATGATGAATTCTCTTAGCATTAAGGTAATCGTTTTACAGATGATTCAAGATATTCGGGCCATTATCTGTTCTTAACATTTTTATTTTAGTATTAAATTGGTTTTTAACCATGCATATGAATTTCTTAAGAATGTCCCCAACTTCATACTTGTGCTTCATCAAGTATAGCCAGGTAAGTCTAGTATGGTCATCAATAAAGGTGATGAACCACTTAGCACCATTGATGTTGACTACCATTGAAGGTCCCCAAACATTGGAGTGAACGAAACTGAAAGGAGCACTACATTTATAATTTGTCTTTGGGTAACTAGTTCTGCAACTTTTAACAAATAAATAGTATTCACAAAACAAATCAGATTATTTGACATTAATAAACAAGGCTGGCTAAGCCTTCTTAGATACAAGAAGTTAGGATTCCCTAGTCTCTTATGCCATAAAAAATGCTCTCTGTATTCCTACTAACAATCATACAGGATCCTGCACTAGCTTGACTACTAAGAGGACTTAACTCCTCAGCTTGAAGAAAGAAGAGTTCATTGACGTTGTTAGCACTGCGAATCATTTTTTTGAAGAAAATCTCCTAAAAATAACATTTAGAGGGTGAGAATCTCACTTCACATATATTATCTTCAGCAATTTTACAACAGAGATCAAATTAAAACTTAGCTCAGGCATGAACAGAATGTAGGATCTGCAAGGCACCACTATAAGAGAGGGGGTTGAATAGTGGGTGCGGAAAGTGTGGTTTTTAAAATAGTTTTAAACCAAGAACTCAACTTCTGAAAATAGTTTCTGTTTTCATTACCAGTTTTAAAACATTTTTAAAACTAGGTTTCAGGTCTTCAAAAATTCTAAAATTTGGAGAAAACTTAGCTTCAGATGTTCTGAGTATCTCCTAAAAATTTTAGATTAAAATTCAACCTCTAACCCCTTGAACAATCGTTGGTGGTCAGATTGCGCAAATCTGCCAAAACCGGTAGTCTGATTTGAAAACTTTATTCCTATTTGTCCTTAACTCCAAATGCTCTGAAACTTTAATGAATAATCCCTTATTAGTTGTATTTAAATGGGTTGAAACCGTTTTTAAATATTCTTTTGGGAAGTTAGTCAAATACGATCAAAGTCTCAACCTTTGCAAGCCTGCAAATTAGACTGCACTAGTCTCAAAACTTTAGGCGTTTAGATGACTTATACTTGTCCAAAAGGGTTGAAACTTACTCCAAAAGAACCTTAAAACGTGTGGCTATGACTCTGAAAAGTTTCATGATTTTTGAAATTCGTTTACTATTTTTATCAACGTGATTAAAAACGATCAACAGTGCTGAAACTGAAAGTAAGTGCTGAAAGTAAATAACACCAGGAATTTTATACTGGTTCGGTTATAAACAACCTACTCCAGTATTCGAGGACACCTTCCTAGGTTAGAACTAATCACACAACACAAAATAACATCTTACCACAGGGTTGATGGAGTTACACACCAACTCCAACCCTTCACAAACCTTGTATGAGAATACAATGAACACGAACACCACCACCTTGCAAGTGCAAGATTGATCACACCTTAATCAATCTTTTACAACAATGAAAAGAATATGTGGTGGTCTATATGAAGCCTATTCAAGTATATGAATATGAGTACAATAGGCTTTTAGAGAGAAGAAAGAAAGAAGGTGTAGAAAGAGATGAAAACGTTTTTGGCCTTGTATGCTTGTAAGACTTGTGTTATTTTTGTCTTGCTCTCTTCTTTCCTTTTATCATTGTGGCCGCCCCCTTGGAACCTTTTATTCCTCTTGAAAATTATCTTCTAAGTCCTTGGAAGAGTATATTGCATCAAAGTGACATGTCTTTGCTTACTTGACATCTCCTCATTGGATGATCATGGTTGGATGTTGTCATCACTTGATGACTAGATAAATCTGAAATTAACCTCAAAAAACATGTACCAATTAGCCATAAACTAATTACCATAAGTCACAAGATCATCCGACAAAATTAGCTACGCAAATAACTCCAAGATGCCATGAAACATTCGGCCATAACACCTTTTGCACATGCTGAAATTTCAGCGTGTGTAACATTTGTATTTCCTTCAAAATATTGCCAAGTTTACTTTGATTTAATCTTTGAAATTAAAGAAGAATTCAATCACCATTTAGTACACAATATTTTCATCAATTTTGGAATAAAATTGGAATATTTAGTACACAATACATAACACACATGCTGAAATTTTCAGCATGTGTGATATTCAAAGATATCACCAAATTAATTCCATATTATATTCAAAATACTTCCATACAATCTCCCAATTAGTTCAATTAATTCAAGAAGTAAAATATGCCTCATTATGATGATAAAATCGCCCAGCCATATGCACATGCTGAAATTTTCACCATGTGTTACAATTGTGACAAGATTTGAAATGTTACCTTTTGTAGTTCCTTTCTTTAAGGCACCAACATTGCATGCTTCATTCTTGGCCAATCAAGATGCCAACAGAGCTCCACATATGCTCCAATACAGCTGGTATAGGCGCGTGATGAAGGTTGTTCACGTGCTTAATTTTATTTTTGCAAACTTTGTAAAATAGTGCACATTTAATTATACACACATGGTATATTCTAATCAGACCTTAATTGAATTTTCTAGAATACTTTGAGATGTATGAAATATGTAAAAAGTGTCTAGGTACATGTTATATGTCATGCCAAAAATGTTCCATGTCTCGTGTACGTAGAAAATCGAATTTTCGATGTTTATCGATTACCCGATTTTTCTCTAATTAAATTCCAACTTTTTGCACATGTTATATATATTATGTTACACATAATATAAATAAATTAAACTTTAATATTCAGCACTTAAGCTGATCTAAAGTGGCGCCCAAACATGTGTCAAAATTGAACTTGGAATCTCCATAATTTGGCCTTAATTGAGGGTGATTTGTGTGTGCCAACATGGAATGATTTTATGGCTGCATATACCATGTAAGCCATGAAATTTGTGGCCATTTTTGAAGTGTAGGGGCTGGCCATCTATTTATGGCAAGTACGTGACACGTTGGCGAAGTTCCAGTATTCGTCTGATACGACAATTTTCGGTTTAGAACCCTTGAACGTGTCGTAATAAATTTGTCATCACCATGAATTATATCATATGATATAATACCTATACTCATAAATATGAGTTAAGTATAGTGGTGTGACGTTAACGTACATACGTAAAATATATAACGTGTCGGTAGTACGTTAGAATATATGTGTATGTGTCTTTTAAAAAATCTGAATATATATATATATATTTTAAAAACGTGTGATATAAGGGGGGTGAAGAACTTTCCTTTCTTCAACTTGTTGCCTTTGTGCTTTTTCCAAATATGGCTTCCTTTAGTGAACTACTTAATTTAATTAACTAAGCACTTCACTTAATGAACTAGTTTAGTTCATTAATGATGGCACCTGAAAATAGTTCAAATACAAAAAATGTTTGCCATTTGATGTAAGCTTTAAAGCTTCATGGCTCGTTAGTACGACAACATTATATATGAACTATATAAGGAAAGTTTTATGCAACAACGTGTCATGTCATAAAATATGTCATGCATTTCTTTGTAACACGTTATTTAAATCATGCATTTTGAAATCACTCAAACCCCTTTTTCTCTACAATCTCCCCCTTTTGATGATTTACAAAATAACCTACATTCATGATTTAAATCTTATCGCTCCCCCTTCAATCGTGCATAAATTCAAATTTTGAATTTCAAATTTTAAATCCGCTCTCCCTTGATTTATGCAATCAGTTTCTCTCTCCCCCTTTATTTTGGAAAGACAATCAAAAGCACATGTAAAAAAATCATGCATTTCGAATAATATTAAAAGTGCTTTCTTTAGGGTTATTTATTCAACCCTTTGAGAATGTCCCTTTTGGTACCCAAATTTGTGTGACCTTTCTAGGTCTTCCAAAAGGTGAGAAAGGTGATGAAAATGCAACATAATATACGTTAGGGGCAAATGCGTTTGGCTTTTGGCCGAGAATCCCATCATGCATATAGTATGGTTTTCGTTTTTGGTTTGCATGCACGGGGAGTGATCTAGATGCATTTTTATGATATGAATGTCGCATATGCATCAGTGGCTTTCTATATGGCACATGATTTCTCTTTGTATGATAAGGAGCACGATGAGATGAGATGAGTGGTGTACTAGTATTCTTCTCATATTTATACGGCACATAATTATACTTCGTATGATATGAAGAAGAGATATGACGAGATGAGGGGAGAGGGGGTCTTTGCGTTACTTTAGGCGCTACGCATGCCTTTGATGTGTCTACTTTCTTAGACAAAACAAACTTGGATGGTTTAGATGATGCTTCGTTTGTCTCACTGTATCCTAATCCAGTTTTATCACTGTCATGTTTTTGAGAAGAAATGAGACGATCTAGCATGCAAGTTCCTCTATCGAATTGTTTTACCGTCTTTTGTAGATCTTCGTTTCTTGATCTCAAATCTGAGATCTCGGCTTTCATTACCGCATTTTTGGATTTCAAGGATTGAATTTCAGATCTCAATGACACAATCAAATTTGAGGACTCCTCTTTCGAATCGTTTAATTGACATACAAGATTTGCGTTAGAGGATTCTAACGATTTCTTGTCTTCAATTAAGCGTTTCTTTTCTTTTGCAAGAGTTCTAGCAAACTTATGTAATTCAAGATATTCAACAAACAAATCATTAAAAGATAGTTCAGAATCAGAATTTACCTCACTATCAAAGGGTGGAGACCTTTGCCTTGACATAGCTTCTTGCCCGGTTTTGTCGCTAGTGGTTGCCCTCTCACTAAGGTCGTTGGATCATTTTGTTGTGAGTGTTCCTACACTCTGATACCACTTGTAGGATCAACAAGGCACCACTAGAAGGGGGGGTTGAATAGTGGGTGCAGAAAGTGTGGTTTTTAAAATAGTTTTAAACCAAGAACTCAACTTCTGAAAATAGTTGCTGTTTTCAGGACCAGTTTTAAAACGTTTTGAAAACTAGGTTCCAGGTCTTCAAAAATTCTGAAATTTTGAGAGAACTTAGCCTCAGATGTTCTGAGTATCTCCTAAAAATTTCAGACTAAAATTCAACCTCTAACCCCTTGAAAAATCGTTGGTGGTCAGATTGCGCAAATCTGTCAAAACCGGTTGTCTGATTTGAAAATTTTATTCCTATTTGTCCTTAACTCCAAATGCTCTGAAAATTTAATAACTAACCCCTTATTAGTTTTATTTAAATGGGTTGAAACAGTTTTGAAAGATTCTTTTGGGAAGTTAGTCAAATACAATCAAAGTCTCAACCTTTGTAAGCCTGAAAGTCAGACTGCACTAGTCTCTGCACTTTGGGCGTTTGGATGACTTATACTTGTCCAAAAGGGTTGAAACTTACGCCAAAAGAAACTTAAAACGTGTGTCTATGACTCTGGAAAGTTTCGTGATTTTTGAAATTCGTTTACTATTTTTACCAACGTGATTAGAAACGATAAACAGTGCTGAAACTGAAAGTAAGTGCTGAAAGTAAATAACACAGGAATTTTATATTGGTTCGGTTATAAACAACCTACTCCAGTCTTCGAGGACACCTTCCTTGGTTAGCACTCATCACACAACACAAAATAACATCTTACCACAGGGTTGATGGAGTTACACACCAACTCCAACCCTTCACTAACCTTGTATGAGAATACAATGAACACGAACACCACCACCTTGCAAGTGCAAGATTGATCACACCTTGATCAATCTTTTACAACAATGAAAAGAATATGTGGTGGTCTATATGAAGCCTATTCAAGTATATGAATATGAGTACAATAGACTTTTAGAGAGAAGAAAGAAAGAAGGTGTAGAAAGAGATGAAAACGTTTTTGGTCTTGTATGCTTGTAAGACTTGTGTTATTTTTGTCTTGCTCTCTTCTTTCCTTTTATCATTGTGGCCGCCCCCTTGGACCCTTTTCTTCCTCTTGAAAATTATCTTCTAAGTCCTTGGAAGAGTATATTGCATCATAGTGACATGTCTTTGCTTACTTGGCATCTCCTCATTGGATGATCATTAAGCTCTTGCTTACTTGGCACTCATTGGTTGGTTGGATGTTGTCATCACTTGATGACTAGATAAGTCTGAAATTAACCTCAAAAAGCATGTGCCAATTAGCCAGAAACTAATTACCATAAGTCACAAGATCATCCGACAAAATTAGCTACGCAAATAACTCCAAGATGCCATGAAACATTCGGCCATAACACCTTTTGCACATGCTGAAATTTCAGCGTGTGTAACATTTGTATTTCCTTCAAAATATTGCCAAGTTTACTTTGATTTAATCTTTGAAATTAAAGAAGAATTCAATCACCATTTAGTACACAATATTTTCATCAATTTTGGAATAAAATTGGAATATTTAGTAAACAATACATAACACACATGCTGAAATTTTCAGCATGTGTGATATTCAAAAATATCACCAAATTAATTCCATATTATATTCAAAATACTTCCATACAATCTCCCAATTAGATCAATTAATTCAAGAAGTAAAATATGCCTCATTATGATGATAAAATCGCCCAGCCATATGCACATGCTGAAATTTTCAGCATGTGTTACAATTGTGACAAGATTTGAAATGTTACCTTTTGTAATTCCTTTCTTTATGGCACCAACATTTCATGCTTCATTCTTGGCCAATCAAGATGCCAACAGAGCTCCACATATGCTCCAATACAGCTGGTATAGGCGCGTGATGAAGGTTGTTCACGTGCTTAATTTTATTTTTGCAAACTTTGTAAAATAGTGCACATTTAATTATACACACATGGTATATTCCAATCAGACCTTAATTGAATTTTCTAGAATACTTTGAGATGTATGAAATATATAAAAAGTGTCTAGGTGCATGTTATATGTCATGCCAAAAATGTTCCATGTCTCGTGTACGTAGAAAATCGAATTTTCGACGTTTATCGATTACCCGATTTTTCTCTAATTAAATTCCAACTTTTTGCACATGTTATATATATTATGTTACACATAATATAAATAAATTAAACTTTAATATTCAGCACTTAAGCTGATCTAAAGTGGCGCCCAAACATGTGTCAAAATTGAACTTGGAATCTCCATAATTTGGCCTTAATTGAAGGTGATTTGTGTGTGCCAACATCGAATGATTTTATGGCTGCATATACCATGTAAGCCATGAAATTTGTGGCCATTTTTGAAATGTAGGGGCTGGCCATCTATTTATGGCAAGTACGTGACACGTTGGCGAAGTTCCGGTATTCGTCTGATACGACAATTTTCGGTTTAGAACCCTTGAACGTGTCATAATAAATTTGTCATCACCATGACTTATATCATATGATATAATACCTATACTCATAAATATGAGTTAAGTATAGTGGTGTGACATTAACATACGTACGTAAAATATATAACGTGTCGGTAGTACGTTAGAATATATGTGTATGTGCCTTTTAAAAAAATCTGAAAATATATGTATGTATCTATATATATATATATATATATATATATATATATTAAAAACGTGTGATATAAGGGGGTGAAGAACTTTCCTTTCTTGAACTTGTTGCCTTTATGCCTTTTCCAAATATGGCTTCCTTTAATGAACTACTTAGTTTAATTAACTAAGTACTTCACTTAATGAACTAGTTTAGTTCATTAATGATGGCATCTGAAAATAGTTCAAACACAACAACGTTTGTCATTTGATGTAAGCTTTAAAGCTTCATGGCTCGTTAGTACGACAACATTATATATGAACTATATAAGGCAAGTTTAATGCAACAACGTGTCATGTCATAAAATATGTCATGCATTTCTTTGTAACACGTTATTTAAATCATGTATTTTGAAATCACTCAAACTTCTTTTTCTCTACACAGAACATGTCTTAATTTCAAGTTCTCAGTTAACTTCATATTTCCACATCCAACAATACTAATACCAGCGCCATTAGCAACCTTAACCTTTGCAGGATTATTAAACAGCACATAATGAGTTAGTTTTTCCTTGTTCCATATCATATGATGAGCGGCACAAGAATAAACAATCTAAGTAAAAAGGAGGTTTGAATTTTTACCATAACCAGTCATAGTAGCTTGAATAGCTTCTTAGTTTATATACAGGGGTTGACTTGGTATGCATATATGGACACACATGAGAATTGACTTGGTATGCATATTTTTCTTCAAAGACTTGTCGGACCTTGTAGTTACTAATAACTACTTTGCAATTAAGTATTCTGATATTAAAGTAAGATGCACACAAAGCAAATTAGATGACTGGAGTTCCATCTTATTGTCGTAATACGCCAGGATTAAAAACAAAGAAGAATCAATACGCTGGCATTCAAAAAATATTGTACGTTTTGATTTTTCAACATGTGTAATTTACATATATTTAAAAAATAAAAAAATATTTTTAACATAAAAAGAGTTGTGACTTTTCAACATATGTAATTTACACATATTTAAAAATAAAAAAATATTTTTAAAATAGAAAGAGTAGACACGCAATACATAATTAAACGGTCGGCTTTGCATGTTATATCCTAAATGTATAACAAAAACACTAATATACATCTTAAGGCACTCAACACGTCATCATTAAAGAACCAGGCATGATTCTAGAATTTATATTCTTCCCAATTGCTCCTTGTGCTACAACATGACCATGTCTATTAGGATGATTTTTTTTGGTTGAAAATGATACTTTTTCTGTTTCAAAAATATTCTATTTTAGTTTGTTATGAAACTATTTTCTATTTTACAAAAATAGTTATTATTTATATTCAACATTTTTACATTATCTCTTCAATGAATACTTACAAGATTTTTTTTAATTTGTTTAATTAACTAATTAATAATAAAATAAATACTGACGATAATAGTTTGACTTATTTAAATTATGTCACGTCAAACTAAGATAATTTTTTAAAGAGAATATTTGATTCTAAAAATAGGCTTACAAGATTCTCATAATGTACCAAGCATCACTATACGTGTATGTTCTCTGTGGAAGTTACATTAGGATGGTTTTTCAGTTTATGTTATTATCCTCTCTGCTTTTACTATGAAAACTTGGTACTATTTTACGACGTCTCAAGAAGCGAAATGCATGCCAATAAAATAAGACTAACGGAGTAAGAAATGTTTGATGTTGTTAGGTTATTGAAGAATACTTTAGAAAAATAATAAATAGAGTGAAAAGGCTTTTTTCTGGTTTTTCTTAATTTTGCTCAAATCGATCTAAAATACAAAACTAATGTAAGAAACAAGAAGATGAGAACAAGTAGACACAGAGCTTATAAGGCTACGTGTGTCTTTGATTCTACTCCACCACCACTTTATTTATAAAATGGATTTTAACCAACAATTTAACTAATGAGCTCAAAGAAGGATTCAAGATCTTATACGCAATTTACTAAGAACCACTAGCAACAATAACTACTACAACTACAATATAAGTAAGAGGCCAAAAACTTTCATACTTGCCCTTTCACCACCTCAACAAAATCGTACCTACAAACTTTACCAAATAGATTTTGGAAGAATGTGTGGGTTTACGCTTTCAAGAATGTCAATACACAAACAAGAGATCAAAATAGGTTTTAATTTCTCCTGTGGTGACTTGAATACTCTCAATATGAGAAATAAACAAAAAATAAATGCAAGAAGAGTTTTCATCACTATTTGATCTTTGAGAAGTAGAGAGTATTTTTCTTCAACATTGGTGAAAATGTTGAATACCTCCTTCAATGCTTTATATGTTGGAATATGAATTTTTTTGATGAAGTTGAAGATGTTTGAAAAAGAGTTAAAAAGGTATTTCATACTTTGGAATTGAAACAAAATAAGAAAAATACGTTGTGAGACACAAATATCTCACAAAGATCAATGCGTACATCAGTCTCTCAAAGAAGAGACATCGATCGATCTATATCAGGACTGTTCAAACTTGAAACCTCACTGTCCAACATCGATCTCTCAAGTTAGGACATATCGATCAATCGATGTGACATCAGTCTCTAAATGTAGAGACATCTGTTGATCAACGTGGTTAAGGTTAATAGCTGAAACCTCACTGTCCAACATCGATCTCTCAAGGTGAGACAGCGATCGATCGATATGTACATCAATTTCTCAGAGAAGAGATATTGACCGACCGATGTAAGAAAGGTGCAAAACTGAAACCTCACTGTAAGACATTGATCTCTCAACCAGAAGACATCGATTGACTGATGCAGACATTAGTCTCAAAAGTATGAGATATTGATTGATCGATGCCATCCAGAATTCATATTTTTAAAACCGTTAGAACAAAAAGGAAACTTTAAATTGATTTCTCTTTCCAATCTTACTCAAATTTCTTGTGGACTTTCTCCCAACATCTATAATGATTTCTTGACTATTGCAAACATGTCTAAGATATTCTAGGGTGGCTATAGAACATCAAATCTAACTATAGGGTGGCTATATACTATTTGGGCCTCTTCAACACGTTCATTAAGTTGAAGAATTAAGAGATGCTGCAAAAATGAGACTTGCACCCTCTATATATTGAAGAAGCTCAAATGAGGCATATACACACGTTTATCCTCTTAAGGCTTCATCCTCTATTATTGTAAAAAGCTCTCAAATATGCAAAAGTACTTAAAGCTTATTAAGCTCTTGTTACTTATTTTCATTATTGTAATGTGAGAGTAAAAGTCTAACACAAGAGCAACCATACAAATTTAATCTCTTGCTTGTGATTTAGACTTATTAGAAAGTTAACCCCACTACTTCCCCAAAACAACTTGGTGAAAGTTCTTTGATAGAAGTTTGTTGAATTAGTGTATAAGCAAGAACTTGTTCTTGCTCATAGCTGCTTTTGTTGCTGCACAAAATGCTTTTGTGCAATAAGCGGTTGTTACTGCAGTTGTTACTTGCATTAGTTGGTGCGAGGATTGTTGCTTTTGTTCTTACTAAAGGTAATAAGGAAAATTGTTGTTGAAAATCTACATTGAAAACAAAGTGGTAATGGAGCAGAATTATTTAGATTCAAACCACTCTATATCGTGTGTCTTCATCCATTATCCTCTTTTCTTTCTTTCTCGGTTTGGAGAACATTTGAGTGTGCTTGAACAAAATCAAAAGAAAATAGAAAAATAGCTCAACACTCTATTCGCCCCCCCAATAGAGTGATTGTCACAGACCTTACAATTGGTATCAGAGCCCAACCTTCATTGCTTGGTCAATTTTTGCAAGTAGCAAGGTCAAAGATCGTGACAATGACAACCTCTTTGTATTACAGCTCAACTTCCAAACCAACCACTTTATTCTCAGCGTCAAACACCAAAGCTCCTATTTTTTATGCTCAAAAATACTCGTTGTGGAAATTTAGAATGACGAATCATTTGAAAGGTTGTTGATTTGACATATGGATAGCTGTTGTCAAAGGAGTCGAAGTTTCTATTGTTATAAACTCAAAAGTTGAATCAATGTTCAAAGATGAGGATGACTACACCGATGAAGAAAATATAAATTTTGCTATGAATGGAAAGGCATTTGATATTCTCTCATTTTCTCTAATTACTACCAAGCTTGTACAAGTACAAGGTCTTGAAACAACCCATGATGCATGGAAAAGATTAGAAATGATAAATGAAAGAACTAGACAAGTGAGAATGGCCAAAAGACTTATGCTCATGAAAGAATGCAAAATGCTTGGTATGAAGAGTGGCGAAAAGATTAAGGAAAACCATTGGCCGATTCACCCGGATCATGAATCAACTTTCCATGGTTGACAAAAAATATCCGAAGAAAACCTTGTCTCAAAACTTCATCAAGAGAATAAAGACTCCCAAAATGACCGGAGTCAATAAGTCTAACAATCTCTAGATTTTTACTCTTGATTATCCGAAAATATATTGACTCATGAAATTCTAATTGATGAATAGAATAAGATTAATCCTATCAAGCCCTCACATGTATAACATAAATGATCGGTAGTAGAGTCCGATGCATCTTGTAATGAGGTTGCTCTTCTAGTTCGAAAGTTTTGAAGAGTAGAAACAAGAAACAAATCTCAAGCAAAGAGATATTTCAAAACTCACCTAAGGACAAAGAATCGGGTGGAAATTCTTACAGGTGTGGTCGAGCCAATCATTTTATTGGTGATTGTCATATCAAGGAGCTACAAAACTGAGATAAGAAAGTCTTCTTTTAAAAGAAGGAAGCCTTGAATGTGGAAGTAACCACATGGATGATCTTTTTTCCTGAATCAAAAGGTGAAGAAAATGAAAGTAAGGATTTTGGACTCATTGCATTAATCGATAATCAAGAGAAACAACACACTTGTCTCATGACAATTGAGAATGACCTTAAGGCAAATTCTATATCTTATAATGTTAATTTACAAGATGAAATAGGAGACTTATAATGTTGTACCCCAACAAACATGTACATGGAACTATGAATAAGTGACTGAATGAAAGCGATAATTTCTTTAAGCGCGTGTTACTTAAGCTAGCTTAACCCTATTTACTTCTGAGATGATATTAAATAAGGGCATTCAAGAAAGTGATACGTGAAATATATATAGTTATAAGAACTATACACATTAAAATATATTTACGTTGGTGTATAAGGGTGTGAAACATATATGTATGCGTGTGCATACTAAGATACATACATATATACGTCTAAGATACACACGTATGGACCCATATATACATATAGGTTATCATGTATACGTGTATACATATATATGCGTATATAAAGAAGCATATGTATACATATATATATACACTAGTACCTAATGTACACATAGGCGTGGTTACTTACGTATACATGAACATTTATACAAGTTTAAGGGATTTGCACATTGTACCTCTTACGACATACATATACATGATAATCATAGAATAGAATAAAATAAATAAAACAATAGAATACATGAAATAACAAAATACCCCCCAAACACCCAAGAATTTCGGCTAAGCCCTTAGAGAATCTAGAATTCTCTACATCATTCCCAATAATGCTTAAATAAATAGTTATATAATAATTATAAAAACAAAATAATCAAGTTGCATGCAAAAGAAATGATTAAATAAGAAAAGGGGAGGCTAGTGTGTAAGAACTTCTCCCATGCACCAGCCGATTACCCCTCCCCTTACACCCCTAGCTCTTTTTATTTCTCAAGACAACCTCATTTCCATCTTGTCTTGAACATTTCCCTAAGAAAGCTCCTACTAAACACTTAAGGAAATTCTCCATCCCCCTTCTATCACCAACTTTCGGCCCCTCCCTTCTTGAAGGGTAGAAATTCTCAATCAAGCTTCATCTTCATCCCCAAGCTCAAAGATCATCTAGGTAAGTCTCTTCTAAGTTCTTAAGTTAATTCCTTATACAAATAGTGAAGCTCACTTGGGTATTTTTCTCCCCTAAACCGTGGCCTACATGCTCAAGGAGGAGAAAATCTTCAACACTCTTAGGTGAAGCTACCTTGCTACAACTTGAACCTCCATCCCAAGACTACTTTGGTAAGATGTTCTAGCCTCAAATAAGATTCTACTTTCACTATTTAAGAAAGACTAATCTCTTCCTTCCTCTTCTTCAAAACCGTGTGTTCTAGGGAGTAGGAGGAGAAGAATTCCAACTCAACTCACTCCAAAACCAAGCAAAGGCAAAAACTTTGGCTTGAAGAGGCAAGTTTACAATGATCTCTCATGATTTATGTAAAGAGTTTGTGACTTGAATGCTTAGAAGTTCTTAAGATTTAATCTTTAGTTGAATGTCCTAAGTTTGAGATTATATCTTATAGATTTCTTAAGAACCTTGCATTGCATGTGGCTTATTCTCTCAAAGATGGAGTCTTTTATGACATGCATCTAGTTACAAGGCTGTTTTGAGATGATTTAAGGTTTAAGTAGTGATTAGTAATATATCTTGCAAGAACAAGATGAAAGGGTGGACCTTTGACTTGAACCAATGACAAAATCTCAAACTACTGGAGCTAGGCAGAACAGGATGGCATCTTCAACGGCCTGAGAACCAACCTTACAGACCTTCAATGATGCTAATTTTCGGTACCAAGCTAGCCTTATGAGTGTAGCACAAGTGAGAGTTGGAATTTTGTCAAAATAAGTTATAGATTATTTTTAGTAAAATATTTAGTAGAACTGCTCCAGCAGAAAATTCTGGAGCAGGGCAGAATTGACCACTATGTTTAACGAATTTAAAAAGGGTCTTTTGAACCTTCAATAAATCTGGTTTTTTGGCACAGATCTAGCCCCATGTGTATAGAAGAGCTGAGAGTTGGAATTTTGGTAAAATAAGTTATGGTTTAATTTTCATAAAATAAATGGTGAGACTGCTCAGGCTGTAAATTCTGGAACAGGACTGAATGATGTAACGTTTTGCATGGCATGAAAAGAGATCTTGAGGATGTTCAAAAAGGCTAATTTTCGGTTTGATGACTCCATTATGTGTATAGGAAATGTGCAAGCTGGAATTTTTGAAAAAGGAGTTGTAGAATATTTTTAATAAAAAATTTGGTAAAGCTGCTCAGACTGAAAAGCCTGGAACTGAGCAGAACTGCATCTCTTTTTGACTGACATGAAAAAGGACCTTGTAGTGGCTCAATAAATCTGATTTTTGGCAGGATGCTAATACCAGGTGTGCTGTGAATACTCCAGCTGGAATAATGGTAAAACAAGTTGTGGATTAATTTTAATGATTTAATTGGTAACACTGCCCAATGAGAAGTGTTGGGACAGAGCAGAAATTAAGTAACAAGTTAGTGGACTCAAAAACGAATCTTAGGGACATGAAAATGAGTTAATTTTCGGTAGGATGCTATTATTACAAGTTTATGATATGTATGAGTTGGAATTATGTTAAAATAAGTTAAGAATTAATTTTAAGAAATTACGCGGTAAAACCGCTCCAGCAGAAAATTTTGGAGCTAGGCAGAATTGACCATTGACTTCAACGAATTCAAAGAGGACTTTTTGGACCTTCAATAACTCTGATTTTTGGCACAAACCTAGCCCCATGAGTATAGTAGAGATGCCAGCTGGAATTTTGATAAAAGGAGCTATGGTTTATTTTTAATAAATATTTTGGTAAGACTGGTCAGACCTGAAAACGGGAATTGAGCAGAATAGTGACTTCTTTTCACTGACTTGAAAAGGGACCTTGTGAATAACCAATAAAGCTGGTTTTTGGCATGATAATAACTCTATGAGTCTAGAAGACATGCCAGTTGGAATTTCAGCAAAACAAGTTCTAGATTATTTTTAATGAATTATTTGGTAAAACTGCTCAATAGAAATTACTGGAACCACCCTGAAATTTGTAACGACTTTCCAGGCTTAGAAAAGGGACTTAGAGACATGCAAATGGGCTGAATTTCGGTATGATACTAGTCCCATATGTTTATGACGTATACGAGGTGGAATTTCTGGAAACCGCATTACGGATTTGCCACAATTGAATTTTTAGTAAAATCTGTCAGCTCAGCCTCAGCAATTAAGATGGATCGTAAAGTAAGTAAGTAAGCCCTTTATGGTTATTTAAAATAATTTCCAATTCTACGACTTGTATCTATGATTTCACCTAACGTACTTGTGTCGAAAGAGTTGCGAAAATGGACCAAAATGGTTAGCCTAACCGTCCTTTGTAAATGAAGTAAAAGACTTGGAAATATTTTCCAAACTCATGTACGTTGACATGTTATAAGGAAAGCATATGATCATTTATGTCATGGCTTGCATATCATATCACGGCATGTATCATGCATGAGCATGAAACTGATTTTCATGGATTTTATGATGCAAGCAAGTTTTACAAGGGATTATCTTTTCATTATGCATGAAAAGTTTTTACGGTCCCATGTTTTAAAGAAAGCTTCATGATTCCTTTGCCGGCCAAGCATGCTACTAACCCGACTCCAGACCCGGGGTTAATTGGTCTGATGATATGATATCTGTTCTGGACCCGCTCAGATCCGGGGTTAATTGATCTGATATCTGTTCTGGACCCGCTCAGATCCGGGGTTAATTGATCTGATATCTGTTCTGGACCCGCTCAGATCCGGGGTTAATTGATCTGATATCTGTTCTGGACCCGCTCAGATCCGGGGTTAATTGATCTGATATCTGTTCTGGACCTGCTCAGATCCGGGGTTAATTGATCTGACACTCTGTTTTTATGACATGTTATTGTATGGGACCAAAATGATGTTTTGACATGGCATGACATGACATCATGCATTGCATATTGCATAACTCACGATCATGAAGACATGTTGCATGTTACAGTTAATGTTTATAAGTTACTATTGGTATAGCGTTACCTAAAAACATGCTTAAGCTGACCTCATGCAAGCTCAGGATTTAGGATCAGGTATGAATTACGATTATTCGAGGTTTTTGGGGTAATACATTCATGTTATGACTCTTTATGTATTTCATCGTCGTTTATTGTATTCTTGCTGGGTGATTTTTATCACTCACACTTTATTTTTCCCCCAGATAATGCCAAGATAAATTGGATCGAAGATGAGCCGAGGGTACCATATCCATAGGCGAGGAGATATGAAGAGGGCTAAGCTTAAGGACTTTTGTGCTGCCAAGACGAATTGTATTATGATTATGTCTACACTCTCTAGATTGTCGGTTATGTTATTTTGTGGTACTGCTACTTTGGGGACTTAGTTATTTCGTAATGCATTTTTAATTTGGAAAGTTTTAATTCTGCCTAAATTTTACTGTCATGTTAAATGTCAACATGGGAATCCATGACTTATATTATGGATTTTCGTATGTTACGCATGACGCTTTGTACTCTCCTTAGTGAAGTACGGCGGGTGCACCGTATCCGGACGAGGCCCGGGTGCGGGGCGCTACAGGTGGTATCAGAGCCCAGGCTCTAGATTACGGGCAGAACGTAGGACTAAGTTATGATCTTAGCAATCTAAGTTTGATCGTAGACCTAAGTCATGATTTTAGATGAGTGGCGACCTTAGAATAGGACCACTTGGACCGAGTTTAGGATATGATTTAATAACTAATCCTAAATATGATTTAATAACTAATCCTAAACTATGAAAGCTAAGTCTATGACATAAGATGTGTCCTTTTATCTCCTTTACTTAAGAGTTTTCGATTTTGGTCCTTAGTCAAATTCAATTGATTTTAATTCTGATATTCTAAAAAGACATTAAAACCATAAGTGCAGATGGCATCACAGACTAACTAACAAGCATTGTCACTTTCACCCCGGGCAGCGCTGGGTTTTATTACCGGCAGCTAGTAAGAGCACATATCCTAGAATTTGGCGGAGAATCTAGTCCCGAGGAAGCGGAAAAATGGCTTGATGAAGTCGAAAGTACCTTCTTGCTGATACGAGTACCTGTGAAGGTAAAGACACTAATTGTCCGGCCATTTTTGATTGGCAAGGCCAGTCTGTGGTGGAGAACTTGTATCCAGCCATTGCCCCGACCGGTGACTTGGGCAAGGTTTCTAGAGGAGTTTTGTGAGTTTTTCCTCTCTACAGAACTAATCATGACGAGGGTTGAGGAATTTGACACCTTAAGACAAGAACCAGGTATCACTGTTTCCGAGTATGCTCGTCGGTTCACTACATTGGGCCGCTATGTTCCCTCGATCATGGAAGACGGAGAGAACAAGGTAATTAGATTCATGCGAGGTCTAGACTTCCGGATTAAGATTCGGCTAGCTAATGCCTATTCTAGCACTTTCGAGGAATTACTGGAGGACTGCTACAGAGCGGAACACGATATTAAACTAATGGAAGGACAAAATAAAGGACTTAAGGAACGAAACAAGAGGTGGCGACCGCGTCCACTGAGGGATAATAAAGAGATAACCAAGAACGCTAACCTGGATGAAAGAGTTCCTGGTTCAGCAGTGCCTGAAACCTCAAATCGTAACAGGTACTCCCAACTACTTAATTTAAATCTGAAGTACCTATATTTTATTATGTCTTTTAGCCAGGTATAAACGGTCATTAGAGCAATGCGATAAGGTAACTCAACGAAAGTGTAAAAAAAAAACTAGAATAAGTTATCAAAATGCTCTTGAAGATTGGATTATTACCATAATAGTCGGAGCTCAATAAGGTTTCCATAGAAGATAACTACCAGTTGCCTAGGATCAATGATTTGTTTGACCACTTCGGGAAACATAGGTGTTAACAAAACCGAATTGCAAACTGACTATTTCCAACGAGAGAACCAAGCTCGAGGAAGAACATGGAATGTGTGCAAGGCGAATCATAGACATCCCCAAAACTATTAGGATTGACAAATGTCCTGACACGTTATAGACCTTAGGAGTCCGGCATCTTAAGGACAATTCAGTAAGATGGTTAAATTCCTTCCATGACTATTATAAGTCGGGATTATCTAACCCACTCTAGCAGCAACAATATGAGGTGACGAAATCTTGCATAGCATAATAGTCTATGAGGACAGAGCAAACGAGGATACTCTTGTGATTGGGAAAGGAAAACATAGATTCTGTAAGGAACAAGAACACCACGAAACGACATCAATTCCCAGGAAGGACTTCGACCCTAAGTTCGACTATTGCGGGATTGGCGAGTCGGCGAAACGGATGAGTCAAGTAGGACTTGGTGAGAGATTGGGGCTTCACCATTCTATAAGAGTCCAATCTCAGATTAACGTACGAGTCATCACATATGTAATCTTAGGGAAGAAATTTCTAACACCGATGGAACCGCTTTTATGGCCAACAGAAGGATGTTTATCGAAAGAAAGCGTATGGATCACAATCAGGACTTAAGGACTTCTGTCATGAAAAGAAGGAAACTCCAATAGTACATAATCATGATAGGTCAATTACATCGTACTAACCCTGAAGGAATATCGTTGTCGGAATTTAACTCACTGAGACAAGGGCCAGGCATTTCCATACTCATTCATTACTTGGGGACAGTATGTTCCTTTAATTATAAGAGATGAAAGGTTTATTCTACCAAATCCAATTAGGTTAAGTTAAATCGTATTCAAGGACCTTTGGTGAATTATTGGAAGGCCGCTATGGAGCAGAATGCCATGTAAGGGGACGAAAGAATGAAAGAAACGAATTAACAAGCAAACGAAGTAGAAGTGGAAACCGTAACCATATAAGGTTAGTCTATGCGGATGACAAGAAACAACCAAGTTATGCCTAATAAGTGTAAGATACCTATGTCCTCTGCTCTACTTTCTATTAACCAAGAGGGAGTGATTATGATAGTTTCCTTGGGTTATGATTAGTAGACCACAAGCAAGTAGGTAAGATTATTAGTGATAACATTACTAAGTATGACACTGTGTATGGGACGCAGGGTCTTCGTCATGATGCGTCACTATTAGCACTTGTACTCGTTTTATTGCACTATGCGGGGAATAGGTCATGACTATGAAAACCATGTTTTAAGAGAACGGGCCACCTTAGGATGATTTGAAATGTCATTAAGGGAATATAAGTTTCAAAGGAGAACCCCAACTTCTAGTTCGATGCTATGAGATGATCGCAAGAAGGGGTAAGAGTTAGTACGCAATAAGGCAAACAGCAAGACAGATGGATACGGGACATACTTTATGAAGATCTTGGTATGTGTACCTTATGGGGATTATCCCAGGTGTCTTTGGAAGCTATGTCGTAAATAGGATGACAGTTACATGATCACTGAAAGGACGTTTATGGAAAAGAGCGAATGGTCTATACCTCAGAGTTAATGATCCCTGCCTAGTTGATCATTTCTTATGTAAAAGGAAGTTATAAGCCTGCTACGGTCAAGATTACACGAAATGGATATCATTATCAAGTACATAGTATCGAGGTTGCGAGTGCTTGATATGGGATGGGTTACGACAACACCTTTCGAGAATTAGAACAAGTTTTGATGAGACCTCTAGGATGAAAGGAACAAAGCTGTTCTGAGGAAACTAAACATACGCTTTATGCGATCTTATTTACTTAAAGAAAAAGCCACATGGGACACGGAAGACAACGTGAGGAGTTGATGCCTCATCTTTTTGACTAGTTCTGAAGTTTCGAGGACGAAACTTATGATAAGGGGGGGAGGATGTTGTACCCCAACAAACATGTACATGGAACTATGAATAAGTGACTGAATGAAAGCGATAATTTCTTTAAGCGCGTGTTACTTAAGCTAGCTTAACCCTATTTACTTCTGAGATGATACTAAATAAGGGGATTCAAGAAAGTGATACGTGAAATATATATAGTTATAAGAACTATACACATTAAAATATATTTACGTTGGTGTATAAGGGTGTGAAACATATATGTATGCGTGTGCATACTAAGATACATACATATATACGTCTAAGATACACACGTATGGACCCATATATACATATAGGTTATCATGTATACGTGTATACATATATATGCGTATATAAAGAAGCATATGTATACATATATATATACACTAGTACCTAATGTACACATAGGCGTGGTTACTTACGTATACATGAACATTTATACAAGTTTAAGGGATTTGCACATTGTACCTCTTACGACATACATATACATGATAATCATAGAATAGAATAAAATAAATAAAACAATAGAATACATGAAATAACAAAATACCCCCCCAAACACCCAAGAATTTCGGCTAAGCCCTTAGAGAATCTAGAATTCTCTACATCATTCCCAATAATGCTTAAATAAATAGTTATATAATAATTATAAAAACAAAATAATCAAGTTGCATGCAAAAGAAATGATTAAATAAGAAAAGGGGAGGCTAGTGTGTAAGAACTTCTCCCATGCACCAGCCGATTACCCCTCCCCTTACACCCCTAGCTCTTTTTATTTCTCAAGACAACCTCATTTCCATCTTGTCTTGAACATTTCCCTAAGAAAGCTCCTACTAAACACTTAAGGAAATTCTCCATCCCCCTTCTATCACCAACTTTCGGCCCCTCCCTTCTTGAAGGGTAGAAATTCTCAATCAAGCTTCATCTTCATCCCCAAGCTCAAAGATCATCTAGGTAAGTCTCTTCTAAGTTCTTAAGTTAATTCCTTATACAAATAGTGAAGCTCACTTGGGTATTTTTCTCCCCTAAACCGTGGCCTACATGCTCAAGGAGGAGAAAATCTTCAACACTCTTAGGTGAAGCTACCTTGCTACAACTTGAACCTCCATCCCAAGACTACTTTGGTAAGATGTTCTAGCCTCAAATAAGATTCTACTTTCACTATTTAAGAAAGACTAATCTCTTCCTTCCTCTTCTTCAAAACCGTGTGTTCTAGGGAGTAGGAGGAGAAGAATTCCAACTCAACTCACTCCAAAACCAAGCAAAGGCAAAAACTTTGGCTTGAAGAGGCAAGTTTACAATGATCTCTCATGATTTATGTAAAGAGTTTGTGACTTGAATGCTTAGAAGTTCTTAAGATTTAATCTTTAGTTGAATGTCCTAAGTTTGAGATTATATCTTATAGATTTCTTAAGAACCTTGCATTGCATGTGGCTTATTCTCTCAAAGATGGAGTCTTTTATGACATGCATCTAGTTACAAGGCTGTTTTGAGATGATTTAAGGTTTAAGTAGTGATTAGTAATATATCTTGCAAGAACAAGATGAAAGGGTGGACCTTTGACTTGAACCAATGACAAAATCTCAAACTACTGGAGCTAGGCAGAACAGGATGGCATCTTCAACGGCCTGAGAACCAACCATACAGACCTTCAATGATGCTAATTTTCGGTACCAAGCTAGCCTTATGAGTGTAGCACAAGTGAGAGTTGGAATTTTGTCAAAATAAGTTATAGATTATTTTTAGTAAAATATTTAGTAGAACTGCTCCAGCAGAAAATTCTGGAGCAGGGCAGAATTGACCACTATGTTTAACGAATTTAAAAAGGGTCTTTTGAACCTTCAATAAATCTGGTTTTTTGGCACAGATCTAGCCCCATGTGTATAGAAGAGCTGAGAGTTGGAATTTTGGTAAAATAAGTTATGGTTTAATTTTCATAAAATAAATGGTGAGACTGCTCAGGCTGTAAATTCTGGAACAGGACTGAATGATGTAACGTTTTGCATGGCATGAAAAGAGATCTTGAGGATGTTCAAAAAGGCTAATTTTCGGTTTGATGACTCCATTATGTGTATAGGAAATGTGCAAGCTGGAATTTTTGAAAAAGGAGTTGTAGAATATTTTTAATAAAAACTTTGGTAAAGCTGCTCAGACTGAAAAGCCTGGAACTGAGCAGAACTGCATCTCTTTTTGACTGACATGAAAAAGGACCTTGTAGTGGCTCAATAAATCTGATTTTTGGCAGGATGCTAATACCAGGTGTGCTGTGAATACTCCAGCTGGAATAATGGTAAAACAAGTTGTGGATTAATTTTAATGATTTAATTGGTAACACTGCCCAATGAGAAGTGTTGGGACAGAGCAGAAATTAAGTAACAAGTTAGTGGACTCAAAAACGAATCTTAGGGACATGAAAATGAGTTAATTTTCGGTAGGATGCTATTATTACAAGTTTATGATATGTATGAGTTGGAATTATGTTAAAATAAGTTAAGAATTAATTTTAAGAAATTACGCGGTAAAACCGCTCCAGCAGAAAATTTTGGAGCTAGGCAGAATTGACCATTGACTTCAACGAATTCAAAGAGGACTTTTTGGACCTTCAATAACTCTGATTTTTGGCACAAACCTAGCCCCATGAGTATAGTAGAGATGCCAGCTGGAATTTTGATAAAAGGAGCTATGGTTTATTTTTAATAAATATTTTGGTAAGACTGGTCAGACCTGAAAACGGGAATTGAGCAGAATAGTGACTTCTTTTCACTGACTTGAAAAGGGACCTTGTGAATAACCAATAAAGCTGGTTTTTGGCATGATAATAACTCTATGAGTCTAGAAGACATGCCAGTTGGAATTTCAGCAAAACAAGTTCTAGATTATTTTTAATGAATTATTTGGTAAAACTGCTCAATAGAAATTACTGGAACCACCCTGAAATTTGTAACGACTTTCCAGGCTTAGAAAAGGGACTTAGAGACATGCAAATGGGCTGAATTTCGGTATGATACTAGTCCCATATGTTTATGACGTATACGAGGTGGAATTTCTGGAAACCGCATTACGGATTTGCCACAATTGAATTTTTAGTAAAATCTGTCAGCTCAGCCTCAGCAATTAAGATGGATCGTAAAGTAAGTAAGTAAGCCCTTTATGGTTATTTAAAATAATTTCCAATTCTACGACTTGTATCTATGATTTCACCTAACGTACTTGTGTCGAAAGAGTTGCGGAAATGGACCAAAATGGTTAGCCTAACCGTCCTTTGTAAATGAAGTAAAAGACTTGGAAATATTTTCCAAACTCATGTACGTTGACATGTTATAAGGAAAGCATATGATCATTTATGTCATGGCTTGCATATCATATCACGGCATGTATCATGCATGAGCATGAAACTGATTTTCATGGATTTTATGATGCAAGCAAGTTTTACAAGGGATTATCTTTTCATTATGCATGAAAAGTTTTTACGGTCCTATGTTTTAAAGAAAGCTTCATGATTCCTTTGCCGGCCAAGCATGCTACTAACCCGACTCCAGACCCGGGGTTAATTGGTCTGATGATATGATATCTGTTCTGGACCCGCTCAGATCCGGGGTTAATTGATCTGATATCTGTTCTGGACCCGCTCAGATCCGGGGTTAATTGATCTGATATCTGTTCTGGACCCGCTCAGATCCGGGGTTAATTGATCTGATATCTGTTCTGGACCTGCTCAGATCCGGGGTTAATTGATCTGACACTCTGTTTTTATGACATGTTATTGTATGGGACCAAAATGATGTTTTGACATGGCATGACATGACATCATGCATTGCATATTGCATAACTCACGATCATGAAGACATGTTGCATGTTACAGTTAATGTTTATAAGTTACTATTGGTATAGCGTTACCTAAAAACATGCTTAAGC
The DNA here is from genome assembly GCA_036186865.1 of Eustoma russellianum. Taxonomy (NCBI): domain Eukaryota; kingdom Viridiplantae; phylum Streptophyta; class Magnoliopsida; order Gentianales; family Gentianaceae; genus Eustoma; species Eustoma russellianum. Next base: position 25,560,115 of record AP025055.1, read on the forward strand.
TGACCTCATGCAAGCTCAGGATTTAGGATCAGGTATGAATTACGATTATTCGAGGTTTTTGGGGTAATACATTCATGTTATGACTCTTTATGTATTTCATGGTCGTTTATTGTATTCTTGCTGGGTGATTTTTATCACTCACACTTTATTTTTCCCCCAGATAATGCCAAGATAAATTGGATCGAAGATGAGCCGAGGGTACCATATCCATAGGCGAGGAGATATGAAGAGGGCTAAGCTTAAGGACTTTTGTGCTGCCAAGACGAATTGTATTATGATTATGTCTACACTCTCTAGATTGTCGGTTATGTTATTTTGTGGTACTGCTACTTTGGGGACTTAGTTATTTCGTAATGCATGTTTAATTTGGAAAGTTTTAATTCTGCCTAAATTTTACTGTCATGTTAAATGTCAACATGGGAATCCATGACTTATATTATGGATTTTCGTATGTTACGCATGACGCTTTGTACTCTCCTTAGTGAAGTACGGCGGGTGCACCGTATCCGGACAAGGCCCGGGTGCGGGGCGCTACATATAAGATTATTTTGAAAAACTTAACTTGAAGTATAAACACTTGAAGAAAGAGTTCAAAAAATACATACTAGAAAACAAGAACTTGCTGAAAAGAATATTTTGAATTATTAAGAGCATGATATCATGGTTACCATACACAAGACCGTTGCATCAGAAAATACAGAAATTAGGAAGGAATGAAATAAGTTAAGATTAGATTTGCATAAATTAACATACGGTAAGAATAATCTTAATAAATTACTTGGAAACCAAAAGATTAGAAATGATAAATTGGGAAGATTTGAGTCAAAAAAAATCAAATATTATAAAGTCTCAATATGGCTCATTATCTCATAAGTACAAAAACACATAGCCAAAACATGTACTTACATGTTTTAATTGTAACAAGAAATGACATGTGAAAAGTCTTTGGAAGCCTAAAGTTCGACAAGCTAACCTGAAAGGACCAAACCATCAAAGGGTACCAATATATAAACCAGTTGGTGGTTTAGGTACTCAAGATAAATGGAGTAGCCGAAGAAGGAGGAATCAAATGGCTTATGGACAGTGGATGTTCTACACAAGACTGGAGACAAAACCTTGTTCACCAAGCTTAAAATACAAGATGGTGGAACGCTTCATTTTGGAAATGGGATAGGCGAAATCCTTGGACATGGAGAAATTGGTGATTCTTCTTGCACTATTAGTAATGTATTATATGCAGAAGGGCTTAAGTGTAATTTGATAAGTGTTAGCAAACTATGTGATGCTAATTTTCAAGTTGAATTTGCAAAAATAAAATGCAATGTGAAAAGATTGGTAAAATTGTTTTTGAGACTATAAGAAAAAGATGTTTACAAACTCAACACACATGATTTTATTCACCAAAAGATTTCATTTCTAGTTGGCAAAAATGATTTGACGCAACTAAGCATAGACGACTTAGACATATTAGTTTCAAAAAAAATTCAAAGAAATTTGTAAAACTGAAAAGGTCCAAGGTCTTCCAAAACTGAATTTCGAAAATCATGGCTAATGTGACACTTGTCAAGTGGAAAAGCTTGTTAAAGCAAGCTTCATACCCAAAAGTGAGATCTCCACCGCCAAACCTCTGCAATTGTTTCATATGGATTTATATGAGGATATTGGTACGGCAAGTCTAAGTAGAAAATATTACATCTTTATTGGGTAGATGACTTTTCTATGTTTATTTGGGTCACGTTCTTAGCTAAAAGGAATTATGTATGTCAATAGTTTATAAAGCTTTGTAGGAGATTAGAAAGCCTAAGAGAAGATGCTATCAAGGAAGTGATAGAGGTGGCGAGTTTGATGGTGAGTTCAAGAATTTTGTGTATCCAAAGAATATAGACACAACATCTTGGCTCCCAGAAATCCTCCACAAAATGGTGTTACAAAAAAGAAGAATAGAACTCTTAAAGAAATGGTTAAAGCCATGCTAAATAAATTGTAACTTAGTATTTTTAGACTGAAACAGCCAATACTGCTTGTCATGTAATAAATAAAGTTTACTTGAGACTATCTCTTAAAAAGACTCCTTATGAACTTTGGAAAGGAAGAGTACCTAACATTGGATACTTCAAAGTACTTGGTTGTAAGTGCTTCATACTTAACACCAAAGATAATTTGGATAAACTTAATTTCAAATCAGATGAAGGAATGATTATGGGTTATGCTCAAAATGGCAAGGCATTTAAAGCATATAATAAAATGAATATGAAATTTGAAGATTCTATTCATGTTAAGTTTAGTGAATTCTTTGACGATGAGCCATTGTTAAGTGACAATGAAAAATGTGAGATGGTTGAAGCAAGTCATATAAAAAAAACTTGAAAATTCAAAAGGAGATATATTTGTTGATCTTAGAATTGATCCACTTAAAAGTGGACCTATTACTAAGATAAAAGAAGAGGAAGAAGTAAAAGGTGATACTTCAAATATGCCGAAATACTTCATCCTTGGGTGAGAGACCTCAAATCCTAAATCGACTCTCATTTTTGACTTTTTTTAAGCAATTTGACAAGATATTATTTATCATTAGTTAATCTTTGTAAATCTAATTTTAGTCTTTCACATTTCATCCTTGTTTCCATATTCTATAGTGATATGACCTTGTACATGGTAAGTATGATATCATGATCTTGATAAATCAAAATATTATTTTCATGTGAAGTCTCGCTTTCTAATATGCATTTCCTCAAGTATTTCTTAATATTTTTAAATTTCAAAGTAAGTTTTTCAAAATCATCTTGTAAATCTCTTAATTCATCTTGCAAAGCAAAATTCAAATTAAGTTTAGGCACCAATGAATTGATCGTTGTCGAATCCTACATCTACGAAAATCAGGATACAGTGACACGTATAATTAACTTTATTGTCGCGCATTAACAAAATTGGAAGTCATGGTGAAAAACCAATCTCAGATATTAACTTTTTCAGCCACGAGTTTTATGTAACATCTTCATCAATTCCTTAAAATTCTGCTTCGACACTAGATAATGCTACGACCTTCTACTTCTTGCTCCTCCAAGGGACAAGATTCCTCCTACTAAAGCAAATATCATGATGTTGACTGACGATCGTTCGAGTTACCTGTCCAACCTGCATAGTAAATATTTCAATATATAGGTGATCATTTTTCTCAAACACAATGTCCCTGCCTAATGTATCTTTAAGTACTAAATTATCTTCATAACCGCCTTCATATACACTGCTTGGGGTTTGTGCATGAACTATCTTACTACACCGGCTGCATACGTGATATCAGGCCTCGTGTAAGAGAGATATATCCATTTTACCACTAATCTTTGATGCTGATCTCTCGTGTGAGAGAGATATATCATCATCATTGGAGTGTCACTTGGTATGTAATTTATCATCCCTGCCTCGATCATCAAATCTAATACGTGTGTCCATTCAGATATAAAAGTTCCTTTTTTTGACCGGAGAACCTCGATCTCGAACTTGGTAAATAAACTCTATCAAAATTGTTTAATTTTCTCGTCGTTGTTTCCTGTTATGATCATATCATCAACATCGATTATCAAGCAAGTAACTGACCTCCATTTCTTTTGAAGGACATGTGTAATCATCATTACTTTGTTTATACCCATGCTGTTTCATAGCCACTATAAACAATCCAAATCATGCACGAAAAGATTGTTTAAGCTCGTATAACACCTTCTTCAACCTGCAAACTTTGTTTTTCCAGAATCTTTCAAAAAAATCTGGTCGTGTTTCAATATACACTTCCTCCTTCAACATCCCATGTAGGAAGATATTTTTTACATCAAACCGATGAAGGGTCCAATCTTGGTTTGTTGCTATCTAGAACAAGACCTGATAATATCAATCTTTGTCACCGGAGAGAAAGTCTCTTAATAGTCAATACCATAAGTCTGAGTATATCCCTACGCTACCAATCTTGTCTTGCATCGTTCAATAGTACGGTTGTCTTATATATTGTAAACACACACCTACATCCTACCAGGTTCTTTCTTTTCGGTAGTATACACTTTTTCCTAGTTCTATTTTTATTAAAAGCTTCACCTTTATATTCATAGCCTCTCACCATTAAGCCTGCAGTTCTTGGAATGTTCTCAGAAAGAATGGTAGCAGAAAAAGCTCGTGCAAGTGTGTGCGACTCTCTCCATGTCTATGTGTACTAGAAGCTACTGTTTTAAGGTACGTGCTTAAGAGAGTATCTCTTAGGTGGTACTCCTCGATTCCTCGTTAGAGGCAAATAATATTGTTGTCCCTGTGAAGTGTCAGCATTATTAGTGGTGGAGCCAACATTATCATATGAAACTCCATCAGGACATAAAATACTTAACTCTTGTCAGATATCCGACGAAGGAGAATCAATGGTTGTGGAAACTGATTCATCAACCCCGCCTGCGATGATAAGGGCAGACTCAATGGCTCAATTTACCTGTTAGGTTGGAACAGTGTCTAGACAACCAAAGCTAGTCAACCAGTCTAATGGCTCACTTATCGTCTCCCCTTGAACACTAATACATATCTACATGCATACATATACATATATGTATAGATGTATACACACACACACACACATATATATATATATGTGTGTGTGTGTGTGTGTATGTGTGTGTGTGCGCATGTATGTATACGTGTATATACGTATATATATGTGTATTTGCATAAACATGTATATGTATAATATATATAGATTTGTGCGTAGGTGTGTGGGGGGGTGTGTGTATGTGTATATACAGAGAAACATAGATTTAGATACATGTACACATGTATATTTGCATGTATATGTGTGTATTATGCATGTAATTATAACCCTTTTGTTTTTGAACATTTGTAAATAGATACATCCGTAATGTGATAGAAATGCTGTGAGAAAAAGGAAACTTACGGGGGTATCCCCATGTAAAATATATGTAAGAACCTTTCTCGTTCGCATTTTGACTCATCCTTCACTAATTCTGCTATATACTCTCTCCACTTGTTATCAATACCATAGTTGATCATTTGCCATTCAAATCATATGATAGGAAGAGAAATTTTTTAGAATTTATACAATAGTGAACAACAACCTTCAATAAGACACGTGGTGGCTATTAAGATATAGCTTTAAGATCTGCCACTAATATTTTTCACATGTCATTCTCTAGACGACCTCTGTACGTACTAGTTATGTGTTAGCATGGCTACATCAACCTAAAGGTGAGGACTCTTGGCTCATCATTGATATCTTTATGAAAATTGAGTCATTTTAGATTTGGACTCTGAACTCTTTATCTAGGTCAGGTCAATTTGAAGGTAAACCCTAACCATTATCGGAGTCAAACCAAAGTAGAAGTCATGTCCTAGGCTGATCTGTTTATTTTAATTATTTTTGTATTACTGATAATCGATTGTTTTGTGCTAGCTTCCAATATTGGAGTCAGGTTGTTATCGTTACCATTAATATATAATTATTTCAGATAATTCGAATCCTATTGCAATTATTCGTAAAACATTTATTTTGTTGTCTCGTAACAATAACAATCTGACTCCAATATTAACGGCAACAATAATAATCTGACTCTAATGTTGAAAAAATAATTAAACAGAGTTATTATCGTGGACCTAACGTGCTGCTTGGTTCGCGGGGGCTTGTTCTTTCTCTTTTCGGCACTGGGGAAAGAGACATGGCAAGGGTTCACATATCATTTTGTGGTTCCATTTGGATAGAAACTGTTATGTCCGTTTTTTATTTAAAAAAAAAAGGAAAATACAAATTAATGCCATGATATCCCCTTTTAATTAGATAGAAATAGGAATTAAATGGAAATACCTATTATATCCTAACAAATTGGAATAGGATATTAATTAGGAAATCTAAACCCTAACCAACTAAGAAGTTTCTTAAACCTAAACACCTAATGTAATTATCCCCTTATTCCCTACTATCTATATATAATTACCTAAACAAAACAAACCCTACACTAACCTAAGCTACCCTTACAAGCAAACAAAAAATGAAACACCCTCAGCCGAGGGGAATAGGAGAGAAAGGGAGAAGAAGATTTTGCATGGAAAATTATTTATCTAAGAGATAGGTTACTCTCCAATCTCTTCAGAATGCCCGCACTTCGTATGCTAGATCATGCTTGCCTAGAATTTATTATGTGCTATTTATATATGATTTTTTTATGAACTTTTTCATATAATGTCCTATTAATTCTTAAATTTTTCTTTATATAGTTTTTACCACACTTGCGTGTGTGTATGAGTGTTATGATGATGATTGGTATGATTTGTATGAATAAAAATAAAGAATGAATCTTTAATGTGAATTGACAGAAAATTGCATGAATGGCCTTAGAATTAGATCAGGATCCCAGAAATTAAGTTGAAATTGGACTGGAAATCGAAAACTAGGTTAGGCCAATGGCGCATGTGTCACGCGCACGGCCTATGGAGGGGCGCATGGGTTGCAGCCAACGTGCAGCCTTGTGCATGTGTGTAATGTGTTATGCACGTGTGCAGTCTATGTGTGTGGGTCAATTTTGGCATTTATTGAAATTATTTATAGTTAATTTGTGCTGGAATTGGAAGATTAATTGATTTGGGAAGTTTGAAATTTGATTTAAGGTTTTTGAAAAATTGATTTGGAGATTTTTTAAATTTGAGTCGAGACGCGTAGGATTCTGACCTGGTTTGGGGCCTGACCCAGGTTCTATTGAACTGGCCTGGACTGGACCAGTTAGGGGACGGGGTCAGGTTTGGGTCGTGGGCTAGGGGGATTTCAGGGCTTGGGCTTGGGGCGAGGGGTTTGGGCCGGGCCGCGGGAAAGGGAAGGGGGATGGGGCTTTTCAGCAAGGAGAAGTAAAAAAAGAAAAAATAATATAATATAATTATTCAATAATTGATAAACAGAATTAATAAATCAGTAAATAAAAACATAAATTAGAAAAAAAATAAAAATAAAAGAAAAAACAGAAATTCTAAAATATAAAAATAAGACAAAAAATTGATCTGCAAAATTAAGAAATTTAAAATAAATTGTAGAAACTTAAAATACGGTAGAAAGATAAAATGAGGTAGAAGATAAAATACAACAATGGACCCAAGCAACAAAGGGTAATTACGCAACATAGAGTGGAGCATGCAACATAGGAGAAAGAAAAGAAGGGTGTGAAAGTGTGTAACATTCATGGCACGAGCATTACATTAACCTATGAGTCGTGTGGTCCTATAGGACGTGTAGCCTGACGAGGCGCGTGACGGGTGTATGGGTGGTACGAGACACCTGCATTCGATAGGACACGAGACATGCATAGCATATATTGGTAGAAAGAGCATGTAGTGTGATATGATATTGTCACGTGTGACACGATGGTGAGAAGGAACATGCATCATGAAGTTGTGCAATGCGAATTCTGTTTGTTTACCTTATGCATTAGTGTTTTGAGTTATAGGAAATCTTACTATGCAAAACCGGGTCGGGTATGTGTTGTTTTCTTGGTGTATTCGTTTTTTTATTTACCATGAACTCAGTAGGTTTTACCTCCGATCTCGTGAGTATGATTCCTTTTTGGGAAATGCGGGTAACCTACGAGTGATTCCATATCACTCACCTTCCTACTTTCCTTCCACAGGTGAGTCAAAGTATGAGTATCTTTTTTGTTGAGGATGGGTCAGACTGCGCTAGCTGGAAAAGTGAAGGCCTTGCGAGAGATTGCTTGGGATTTGACATTTTTTACTTGGGGACTTTGATGGACTTTCATATTTATCTCTTTTATGTCGGACTTTTAGACTTTCATTTTGACGTGTCGAGTCTCGTCAGCCCAAACTTTTATTTATTTCCGTGTTGGGATTTTTATGAATCGGACTTGAATGTTTAGTTATCGTTTCTGCAAAATTAATTTCTACGTCATCACTGATGTGTAAGAAGTTTGATCGACGCCTTGTAGTTCTCGTAGTAGACTACAACGGATGCATTGTTTCTGAAGTTAGGTTCAGGAGCGGGACACTACAAAAACGCAGGCGTATAAGGAGGGAAACTGTGTGGAACAAATTCTATTTCTGTTTTCCAGTTATGTTGCATAAAGTAAAAGGACATTTAACTCGTGCTTTGTATCAAACTGAATTAGGAAATAAGCTTGCCTTTATTCTGTTTCAATCTCTTTTCTACATATTACCTTTTTATTTGCCAAGTCTGGTCATTGTAAATTGAGTTACCACAGAGAGTTTTGATAAGCAAAATATGAAGCCTTATCAGAAAGGGGATTGGCTAGTCCCAAATGTTTCCGTCTATGACCAACAACACCAAAGTGTCCAGTTTCTTGTCACAAAGATAAGCTCAAGACAACATTAAACATGATCAGATTTCATCCACTTTTGCTATCACTTTTCAAAAATGTTTATAGCGATTAATGCACTTATAATACATGAGCCTTAATCTACTTAGGCATTCGTTACTCACTGGGCATTTGGAAGACTATTTGGCATTGTTTTATATTGACGACAGCAGGGTGTCACCAATTCGTTGGTTGGCGTTTTGGGACATGGATGAGTTGAATGTTATGCTGCCCATGGCATTAGCATCTCAGATTGCTGAAGTTCTGTTCAGCAGGGGGATGCTGACAAGTTGGTGCGGAAAGGTTGGAGTTTTTGCTTTGTCTTCGTCTTGGGCATAAAACCCTGCAGTCATTGCCACATGGAATTGTGCTGAAATTTTTGTGGCATAATTCAATCCCAGTAAAGGGCGTTCCTGGTGCACTAGGCTCTCGCGCTTGCGCAGGATCCGGAAAGTAGACGGATCGCTTTGCGATCTGATGTTCCCAATCTTACCCTACACTTTCTACAACTCCCCGGATCGCTTTGCGATCTGATATTCCCAATCTTACCTTACCTTTTCTATAAAAGGCTTCAAACCCGTGACCTCATGATCACAAATCAATAACCTTACCAGTTGCTGCAAAGTCTCTCCTCGCATAATTCTATCCCAAGAAAGCGTTCTTTAGCGTGCTTAGAGGGCTGTTAATTCATGGCTGCTGGTTGATTTTGTACTAAGTGGTAGTGTCGTGATCCCACTGTTGTTCGGAGGAGAATCCTTTTAGATATTGCCGCATTCTTTGCAATGTGTGGCATTATATTCATCCCATGTTTGGTGATTGTAGCATTCGAGCATGTATTGTCGGGGAATCAAATCGGGGTTAGAAATCCTTGGGCAATTATTGCGTTTCAAGTTATGTGCGTCTGATTGTGTGCCTCTGGCAGTACGAAAGTGGTGCGTATTTGTAAATAAATGTGCTAACGTTTCTTTAATGTGGTAGGTTTTTTTTCTAGTCTTACTTTTTACTTTAAGAGGGATCAAAGAGGAATTTCCTTCCGAGAGAGGATCTCATCTGATACTGTGGTTTAGTCCATATACGCTCGGGACTGCTTTACATGCGTCGTTTTACGATTCAGGGCATCATTGGACTTATTGTCAAGACCTTAGGCTTAGGTCTATATCATATCATAAGTGAGTATTTTTGGCAGCCTCGGTGATTATAGATATTTGTTAAAGTTTGTAAATACTTGAAATGCACTTAGCAGACCAAGAACACCAATATTATTTAAAATTAAAAACCAATGTTTTTTACACCTGATTTAATAAAACGTAGTTCTGATGTCGTAAAATCTGCTCAAACAACCCATTGCGCCAAATACTTTGAAACTTTGATTTTAATTAATGTGTATCCTTGTGTCAAGGAAGAGTTACAATATTTTTAAAATAGATTGTGTGTTTTTTCTTTCATGGAAAAATGAATCTTCGTTTGTGCTTCATAACTTCAATGGCTTCTCCCCAAAACTTAGCCCTGACTCCAAAGGTCAAACATCCAGAAACAATCCTGTATTACAAGACCATTCTGTCAATCAGTATGAAACGATGTTATCCTTCCTCTCTTCTTTTCGTAATAAAAGGTAAGACCTAAGTTGAGGTAAGAAACCCCACAACACCATCCACATATGTAACATACATGCATAGATACATGTATACATGCACATACAATCACATGTAAGCGTGTATATGTCTGTCTCTACTTATTAACGTTCAGAAAATACTGTGCATACAAGTACATACATCTATATCAATCTTTGTACTATTCATTATGCACGTAAATACACACAGAAAGACATATGGTGCCAGCTTGACTAGTCAAGTTCTTGCACATGAAACTGGCATTCAAAATTTTCTCTCATTGCAATGTCTGATAACTCCGGTTAAGGTGCTCATATATGTGTTCTGGCAGGCGTATGCTACAAAGAGAGAAAATCTTACAACAGCATCTCCTCCATCTTCTTCATATTTCAGCCATGTAAACATATTCCCACCCCCAAATTTATCAATTAACTACTATGCAACCATTAAATGCACACCTCCTGAACTCTAATAGGTGATACACAGTGCCGTATACTCACCTGCAGTTAAGCTACAGTCACATGTAACCAGTGTATTTCAGAATTCTTCCCCAGTTGTTTGTACTGCAGTGAGAGAATCATGTTTTGGCAACACCCTTCTGCTCAAGCATATCATAAACCTTATCCACCTTACTTGGATCGACATTAAACATGCCATAAGCATCGGATTTATTGGTTATAGTGCCAGTAAATATTCCAACTGATATGGTCTCCAGCATGTTAAGATAATGCGTCGGAAGTATTCTTATCTCTCTACATAGCCTTTTCTCCTGCAAACACCAAGTCACAGATTATACATCGCCGAGCTCACCCTTTACACATACTGAAGCATTAAATAAAAGAAGAGAGCGCATGACCTGGGGAATGTTGGGGGGTTTTAACATAGCAAACTACAACAGATGGATTACAAAATAACCCAGTAAAGCAAATGACCACTTACCGCATCAGAAAGTAATTCGGCTCCCAAAAATCCAGTGACATCCCAATCATCCAAGACATTTGAAACTGCATGTCCGAAAGGTGCTGATGGTGACTCCAATCCCCCTGAGTCTAAAACTGTAGGGCCTCTGATTGATCCACGGGGGCTACTGTCAGGATCGCCTTTGAGATGATTAACTCTCTGCAAATATTTCCCACTGGAACTAACTTGAGGACCATCTTTCAGTCTATAAGAATTTTCTTCAGCCTCCCTTTTTAACTTCTGCTCAATAAATTTTTCAGCATCTGCAGATGTCAGACATCCGGCAGCCAAAGCTTCCTGTCCAAATAGACTAAATAAGTGTAACAGAATTTAGAGAATGTAACAGATAGAGGAAGTAAAAGTTTATCTAGAATAATTATCCTCTTCTAAAATACAATCCAAAAATTGATTGCAAATTTAGGAAGATGGTGACTATTCCAGACTATTTTTGCCCAACACATGGGAGGGGAAACTGGCATTTTTGAAGTAATAGCACTTTTGACGGTAAATTTTGTTGAGGGAATCCAATTTCAATAATCATCTCCTTGAGACAATGACATGCTTCTACAGTCACTAAAGAAGGAAACTATTTGTGCTATCCCAACCTTTACTATAAGGAAGCCTCCACTGGTCTCCCTGTAGAACATCAGAAACTTTTGCTGCAAATCTTATGCTGAGTTTCCTTCTCGGTTCAGGGTAATTTTGCATCAAAACACTCCAGGGATGCCAAAGGCCAAACCAGAAGGAAGTTGTACTCTCATTATCAATGATTCTCTTGATGAATTATGTAAATTGGTCTCTTATCCACCACAGTCTCTTCCACATCCAAAAATCAAGCTGCTTTTGTCTGACCTCCCAAAGAGATTATTGTAAGGATAATAAAGTGAACTCATTGAACACATAGGTTTTCTTTGCCTTCACAAATATGCCATAAAATTTTCACTAAATATCCATTATTCATATGTACCATAAAAGGAATTCTCAAGCCCCCTGCTTCTTTTGGCAGACAAATTGATTTCTATTTGATCTTTGCCTTATTGGAGCCACCCCAAAGGAAAGTACGAAGAATCCTTTCTATTTCTCTTATCATCTTCATCTAAATGAATAAAAATGCAGTCCAATATCTACAGATAGCAATAAGAACAGAGTTTGTTAGTTGGAGTTTAACTCCATAAGACAGTTTAGAGGAAGGCCACTTTTATCCTATTGTTTGATATGTCTAACAATGGAGCACAGTCCGAGTAAGATCGCTTTCCAATCAAGAGGGAGACTGCAATATACTTAATTGGCAGAGTGCCTAGGGCATCCCAAGAATGTCAGAAATGGTAGTCTTCTTAGCATTTGTAGCCTCATAGACAAGGACTTCACATTTTTAGAGGTTTGCCTTTAAACCAGAGAGAACACCAAATTCATCCAGAGTATCCTTAATAATGTTCACAGGGTGATTATCAACACCAAAAGGGATGAAAAAATCATCATCAAAAGCCAGGAAACTAAGTTTCATACGATCAATTTTGCTTTTGAGGAATTGAGTGAATCCTTCCATGACAAGAATAAACAGGTAGAGGGAGAGGAGAGCATCCTGTCTGAGGCCTGTTGTAGCTTAGAAATGACCAGTAGGGAACCATTGAGGTTTATATAATAAAAGGCTGTAGATATCCAGAGTTTAACCCAATTCCTGAACCTATCAAGAAAGTTCATTTGCTTTAGAGTTTCAACAAGTAGTTCTAGTTGACAGTGCCAAATGCCTTGATAATGCCAACTTTGATTGCACAACTACTAGGTCCTCCTACGTTCCTGTATCCCCTAACTAAGTCATGCATTAGAAGAATGTTATATTGGATTGATCTGCCCTTTATGAATGCAAACTGATTTTCCTCGACTAGGAGGGAAAGAACCTCTCTTATTCTGTTAGCTATGATTTTTTAAAATTACTTTATACGTAACATTACAGCAAGAAAAATGCATGAAGTCCTTCATTTTAAGGCATCTACTTTAGGAATTAGGGTTATGGCCATAGAATTCATAGGGCAACAGGTAAAGTTTTTTGAGAAAAAGTAGCCTATGGCTTCTATGAAGTCTTAACCAATCAAATCCCAGTTGGACTTGAATTCGAAAGTGAACCCATCTGGACCAGATGCAATGTCTCTTTTCATAGAAAACATAGCATCTTTGATTTCCTTATGTGTTATCAGAGCCTCTAAAGTGGAAGATTGAGCTACAGTTAGAGATCTCCAATCCAGTTCTGGGAGGGAGGCGAATTTGGATGAGGTTATGAGAAAAAGTCTCAAAGAAGTCAGTAGTCATTGTCTTCATTGTCTCATAGTCATCAATCATAATCCCATTGTCGTCTTATAGCCTCAGAATCTTGTTCCAAGTTATAGGAGACTTAACTGATCTGTGAAAAAATTTTGTGTTCCTATCCCTTCATTCATTCATTTAACCCTTGTTTTTCCTTGAAGAACGTTTCCTCGAAATCAAGCAGTCTAATATAGGTTCCTAAGGCATTCTTTTCAATTTGATGCTTCTGGATGTTGTTACTATCTATCATGGTTTGTAGCTAAGCCTCTTCAAGAACTTGTCTATCATTCAAGACTATCACAGTAATGTTACCATAAGATTTTTTGTTTAGTTTCTTCAATGGATCTTTTACTCTTAAGTTTATTAGCTAACCTAACCTAAGGGTAACCAAGCACAGAGTGAGACCAATTGCTCACAATAATTATTTTAAGGTATGGATGCTTCATCCAGCTTTTAATGAATTTGAAAGGCCTAGGGCTACGGTTTTTTTCTTAGCTTAACAGAAAGGACCCCAAGAGAATGGTCAGGAAGTGTAGGAGCTTCATAGTCTAGTTGGTAGTTTGGGTATTTGCTATTTCATTCTTCATTCCAGGATATATGATCAATTCTAGCGTAAACTCTCTTATTCCCATCTCTTTTATTTGACCAAGTAAAATCAAAACCTCTAGAAAAGATATTGTAGACGTCTATACATTGAATCACGCAGTAAATTCCTTAATAGCATTCCTATCTAACCCCTTGTTTACTGTCTTCCCTCTACTGTCCATGATAATGTTAAAATCCCCCAATGATAATCTAGGGTTGGTTCCCGTAGAGATTACTTTGGCATCTTAATAACTACCACAAATCTCTTCTACCTCTTTTATTATATCCGTATAGCACCGTAAGAACGAATTTATCCTTTGAGGGGGACTTAGTGGAAATGCTACAGGTGATACATTGTTTTTCACAATGCAGTTCCTGATTTTCAAAATTTTTTGGGCTCCAGCCAACCCAAATCCTTGCCACATTGTTAGGGAAAGTATTATGAATAGCCTCCAACCTTCAAAGACTCTATTATTGAATTTTCCAAAATTCTGCTACCTAACCTTAACTTCAACTAGGCTCATTATTCTAATTCCTTTTTCAAGTATACATTTTCAAATTTCTTTCTGCTTTAAGGGATTTTAACCCCCCTTATGTTCAAGCAGACTATCCTGATCATTTTTTTAGATTGTCTCCCTAGACCTCCTCTTACTTTTGTTTCTGCTATAGTGTTTGAGTAGGGAGGGGCTGCTTTTTATTCTTCTACGACCTTCAGGACCCTATTTGTTTAGAACCACACTATCTTCTTCAACATGGTTGGAAGAGTCCTCTACAGCAACTATAGGATTTAGCTTTGCAAGTGTACCTTGTTTAGAAGAAAAGTACCATCCAGATTTCTTGTGGAGTTTTTCTTTTCTGGACCTATTACTACTCCTAACATGTTCTGCCAAGCCTAGTTCTTTATCTTTACTACACATCATCTTTTGTCAAGCCTAAGTACTGATCTTCAGGGGTTACATCGTTCTCAGAATCAGTCACAGAGGGAGAGAAAGAACAATCTAGTACTCCATCGATTATTTGTTGCTTGTGAGTCTTATCAAACATGACTTCATTTTTGTCAATGGTTTATGATGGGATAATTGAATCGTCAAGATCACCATCATCTTTACCAAGTAGATTGCTAAATTTATTTGGACTGATCAAGATAGTGAACATGGTGAAAATAGTATCATTTCCTATTGGTTTAGGAGATTGGTCACATGAGTATTACCCAGTAGTTTGTGATGAGATGGGTAATCAAGGTTAGGTAGGTTGTTGCCACTTTGCATATCGGCTATGTCTTGCTCCCATCAACAGATTTAGCCTTACCTTTGTGCATTTGCTGAGCTCTCCCAGAATCTATGTCAGCATCTCTTTTTATTTGCATCCTCCTAGTGTTATTTTGTCCTCCTACTTTCTAATTCCTCTATTGGATTCTAGATGTGGAAGTATTGGGTCCCATTAAGGGAACCCTTTTAGTTTCGGGTGATTTAGCTTCATCCAATCATAGATGACGTCCTGAGAACATTCCTAACCATGCTCATCAATGAAGTTTATAGACTTTGGGGACAGTTCAACATGCTCTAAGTGATTGTTTCAAGCCATATAAAGATTTCTTTATTTTGCATACCATATGTTTATTAATATTACTAATAAAAGGCTTTTCAAGCCATATAAAGATTTCTTGTAAATCTACATTTAAAAAGGCTTTTCAACATCTAACTGGATAAATCACAATCCATGTTGACAAGTGAAAATATAATCCTACTCACTGTGCCATCACTATTGTATTTAATAGAAAATACATACTTACAATCTGTTGCTTTTATGTATTTAGAGATTGAGTTAATTGCACCTGGTATTCATACTTGTCCACAAAGTTTTAAGTAGCATCCATACTTTCAATAAACTCACTTAGCAGCCATACTTATAGGGGAAATAGACACCTGACGTCCATGCTGACGTCATAAAGTCAATTTGCATTTATTTTTTAAAAGTTTATAGAAAAATAATTCAAAAATAAAAATAAAAACCCCACCCCACCCCACCCCACCCCACCATCGACCTCCCTCTTTGGGGAAAACAGAGAGCTGGATCATTTTGACGTACAATTACTTTAAGCATTGGCTCTAATTTGTGCCGGGAAAGTATTGGCGATTGAGGAGGGAGGCAGGTTGGTCGGGGGGGTTTGACCTGTGGCGGGCGGTGGCGGTGGATATTTAGGGGAGATGGGGTTTCTTCCTCCTTTTGTGATGGTGAGCTGGGAATTGGATGTAGCAATGGAAGTGGAGATTTTTCTTCAATGGCGGGAATTGAGTGAGGCTGCAAGTGTGGCTCAAATGACGGGCATTATTTTAACAGAGGAAGATTTCTTCAAATAGTTTGGCAGAAGGACAAATATGACTTTCTGTTAGAATTTCCTTGTCAAGAAGTTTACTGCTCAGGCAATAAGTGCTTCCCACTGATTTTCTCTGTTATTTAATGCGATACTAGGAGCAGGGGAGAAGCAGGATGAGTAATATGTTTAACATTTTGAGTAGATTGATTATAAGTTAGTGTCTCAATTTGGGTGTGGATGTGAACGTGGAGGATATTATATGGCTGTTAAGAAGATGGTTAGTGGAGCTAGTAGATTTTTAGGGGAGGATGAAGATAAAAATGGAGGAAGAAGATGAAGTGGAGGAAGATGGGGGAGGGAGGTCGATGGTGGGGGGTGGGGTTTTTCTTTTTATTTTTGAATTATTTTTCTATAAACTTTTAAAAAATAAATGCAAATTGCCTTTATGACGTCAGCATGGATGACAGGTGTCTATTTCCCCTATAAGTATGGCTGCTAAGTGAGTTTATTGAAAGTATGGATGCTACTTAAAACTTTGTGGACAAGTATGGATACCAGGTGCAATTAACTCTTTAGAGATAGGCATCAGTTCTCAGGTTTCATTCTTAAGAAGGGCTTCCATTTCCTCATAGACAGCTGCCTTCCAGTGGAGCATACTAAATGCGTAATATACTGTTTTAGGTATAACTTGACTATCCAAAGAACATGTGAATGCACTAAAGACTGGATTAAGTTGTTTATATGACCAAAAAATTGTATAGAGTTTGTTGTATACACACTCTAATACCCTTTATAAAAGTAATTGGCTTACTGTCTATGATAGGTTTTAGGTTTGTATAGTTCTCTGTATCCCTGATTCATCGAGCATTGTCTACACGTCAAGATCTATTGGTATAAACTTTTGTTACCGGTGGATTTACTCTTGCCTGTTAGATTTACTCTTGCCTGTTTCTCATTATATCATGTATTTCCAGATTCATCTCTAATGATAGTTTCTCTAGTTTCTCCTATCTAAGTAATCTCGTGGAACTGTTGATTTAACTACATTTCTCATTATATCATGTATCCAGATTCATCTCTAACGATAGTCTCTCTAGTTTCTCCTGTCTAAGTACTCTCGTGGAGCTGTTGATTTAACTACATCAATAATGCTCCAGAAACTATTTTGTTTAGCATCACTATTATCTGATAGAGGATTCTTCAAGTTATAGGCATGTTTTTTATCAAATGTAACATCTAAAGTGACAAACAACAATCTAGTAATAAGACATTAGCACTTATAACCCTTTTGTTAATCTAAATACCCGAAGAAAAAACACTTAGTAGACCTATGGTCTAATTCACTCCTTAGATGAGACTGTATATGAACAAATACAGTACAACCAAACAATTTAAAGGTAGAACAAAAGGTAAATAAGTGTTGGGATAGTAATCTACCAAGGCCTGTTTAGGAGTTATATAAGAAAGCACCTTAGATAGCAGTCTGTTGATCATTTATGTAGCAAATAAGAACTGCTTCTCGCCAATAAAATTTTGGAATATTCATTGAAAACATAATTGTTCTCTCAGCTATTCCATTTTGTTGAGATGTGTGTGATGGAAGTTTATCCCATTCTCAAACATTAAATCTCTAACTGATTTATCCCAATACTCTGCTCCATTGTTTGATCTTAATGTTTTGAACGTGACCCCAAACTGATTCTTAACTAAATTAACAAAACTCTTTAAGAATTTGTCCTACTATTGTCTTATATTTCATAAGATATACTCAAGTTACTATGGTATGATCATCAATAAATGCGATAAACTACCTGGCACCATTGATATTGGCAATCATAGAAGGCCCTCAAATATCAAAAAGTACAAGAATAAATGGTTGTGTTAATTTATTTTTTTAGCAAGATAATTAGATTTAGTATGTTTAGCTGACACACTTCACAGTTGACATCCTTTGCATTAATTTTGATAAATAGATCTAACATAAGCTCAGTTTGTAGTTTTTTGTTATTAAAGTTGAGCTCTAAGTTGCAAGGGCAACGAGTGACCCCAACATAAGTTTAATTCTGCTTTCTTCATGTCTTATTTCTAAGAAAGCAGTTTTCAGAATTGGCAGAGGTTTAGTGCCAAGTATTCTGTTTCTCACAATATCAAAATCCTTCTGTATTCCAATGGAGAATCTGAAAACTCTTTTGGTTTCAGTAATACTTTTAAATAGATGATCACCATCTTGCAGGGCTGTTATGGCATTTTTTTAATGGTGAAAACCTTGTTTGGCTTCCAAATTGAATGTACACCCACTTATGATGTTTATACTTCTACAAGTCTATTAAATTGAGCCACTTGTTCAACCCGTCCTCTATCATAATGTATCCTCCATATTGTGCCTTCTTTCACTCTTGAAACTATCACATCTTCAGAAATACTCATTTCCTCTTTTAACTCCGGATGTGAAAGATGTTAAGGACCCATGGATGACATGGGTCATTCCAATATGAGGTGTTTTGCCTATTGCCTAAACCCATTAATGGGCATACAAATCTCATACCGAAAGCATCCTTTTCCAAAGCCATGAGTTTGATGGTCTTGACTTAACCTCTCATATAGATTGTCCTTTCAAGATTAACGTATGAACTCATTTTACCCACGGACTATCTTTATGCTCACATATGCTCCAAACACTCTTCATAATGTATGAATTGTTTACCAATGTTAGATCATGGATCCCTAGTCCACCACATTATTTAGGCTGACATACACTAGACCACTTAACCTTAGCCTTTCTAGTCTCACCCCCATAAATGTCTTGAGAAGCTTGTCCATTTCCCTAAAGATTCTCATAGGAAGGAAGTAGAATGCAATCCAATATCTAATAGTGGATATAAGCCTTGAATCTATAAGCTGCATTCTTCCACAGCTGTCTAGCTCTTGACTTGGCTAGTGATCTTATCTGAAATCTCTCTACAATCAAAGTAGGTAAGTTTTCCAGTGATAAGAGAGACACTTAGGTACTAAACTGGGAGACTACCCAGCTCCGTACCCAAAAGACTTGCTATATTCACCTTCTCTCGAGAGTTAATTCCAGATGTGAAGATTTCACATGTCGGAAGGTTTGATTAGATGCCAGAAAGGGATTGAAATTCCATTAGGATATCCTTGATCTTTTTTACAGAGTCAATATCTGCATTTGCAAGAATTAATAGGTCATCTCCAAAGGCCAGAGAGGAAAGGTTTTATCTCCAAACACTTCAAGTGAAACCGAAAGTTAGAGCTAAATATCTTCTCTTTCAATAGTTGAGTAGATCTTTCCATGATAAGAATAAATGGACAGAGGGATAAGGGGTCACCTTGTCTAAGGCCTCTTGATGCCTATAAATTTGCAACCAAAGTAGAAAAGGATGTCGTTGAGATGTACAACCATATCCAATTAAATTAGGAATCCGGGAAACTCATCTTCCTCAGTAGAACCATTAAGTACTCCCAACTTATAGTATCAAATGCCTTCATGATATCTACCTTAATTGCACAATCCTTTGGGCCCCCTTTCTTCTATAGTTTTTAACTAACTCATGCATAAAAAGGATATTGTTTTTTTTGTTAAAATACTAATATTAACTAGAAAAATCAAAGTATCAAGGGGATGCGACCCATACAATAGTCATACTTGTAGATCAACATGCCGACCTACATGTTCTACTCAGTAATGTATAGCAATCTTAAACTATATAAGCAGCGTCTATGTCTAAGATATGTGGGTAGAGCTTATACATCACTCTATATACATGAGTGCATATTCTATGTGGTATATCCCTAGATACAAATGCTTCTCCTTCGAAAACATATATGTTCCGAGCTTGCCAAATAAAATACACCGTCATAGCCAAGGCAATTTTCGTTGCCTTGGCTTTCAGCGCTTTCTCTTTTGGTCTTCTCGATCCCCAGGCAAGAGTGGATCCTCTGTGGGAGAGCTAGCCATGCTGAGATAGTTAGCCAAATTAGTGGGGTAGCTGAGCAGGAGAAGAAGAGGTGTTGCAGCGTCTCTTGTTCAGCCGAGCAGAGCTGACATTTTATATTTTCTAGATAACAAGACGTTCCTTGGTGGAAAACTTGTTCAGCCCGGCAAGCCAAATGTGAAGGAGTGTTTAGGGGTTACTGCTAAGTCCCAGACAATCCTGTCTCATCTGACCTTACTGCCTTTATCCCTGAAATATTCATACGTCAAACGAGGTTTGAGGGCATCTTACTGCCATGAGGTAATTACCTCTACTGTCGAGCTGCAGGAGCCTTTCCTAACCAGCAACTGATCTCGGATCTCCATAAGTTTCTTTAGGAGGGGTGAGTAAAAAAAGGATATTATTTTAAGTCTGTCTACCTTTGACAATAGCAGACTGATCTTTCTCTACTAAACAGGGGAGTAAAGGCTTTAACTTAGTCACTAAAACCTTTTATATCACTTTATAGGAAACATTATAACATGAGACGGACCTAAATTCCTTCATTTTAATAGGATTATCAATCTTAGAGATAAGGGATATACCAATAGCATTTACAGAGTAATACATGAAGCTTTGAATGAAGAAGAACTCTATGGCATCCAAAAATTCTTCACCTATGAGGCTCCAATTTGCCTTGTAAAATTCAGTTGAATATCCATCCGAACCAGAGGTACTTTCTGACTTCAGAGAGAAAAAAGCTTTTTTAATCTCTTTCCTGATAATGGAGGAGGAAAGGGAAAGGCTTTGAGTGTTTGATAAGGGCTTACCAGTCTAGTACTGGGAATCGCTGCTGCTAGAAGGAGGTTCAGTAAATAGTTTCTCAAAGAAACTTGCGGTCATGTCCTTTTCCTGATCATAGTCTTCTATCATTATCCCTTCCTCATTTTGAAGTCTCAGGATCTTGTTCCTAGCACAATGAGCCTTAGCAGACTCATGAAAGAACCTAGTATTTTCTTCTCCTCGAAGAAAGACTCTTCAAAGACTAGAAATCTAGTGTAAGTTTCCCTAAGAGTAGAAACTGTAGAAATAATGTAAATAAATAAGTGGCATTTATGTAAATATGTAAAGTAGAAAAGGGCAGGTTACCGTTGGTTGCCATAAATATTACCGTTAGAACATTTGTATATATGTAATACATTTAGTGAATGTAAAGTAAGCTGAATCCTTCAGCATTTCTCAGTTTGTTCTTCTTCCTTCTTAGTATTTATCACAAGTGATCTCAGTTCAATATATATATTTGTAACTTTCAAAATCTGTATATAATTTCTATATGGTATCAGAGCCTTGGTTGCTATTTTTTTCTCTGCTGATACGGATTAAACAGAAGGACATTCTGTTTTTTCTTGCTGTGTTAATTCCTGCTGCTGTTGAACTTTCTCGTTGGTTGTTCTTGAGGAAGAAGAAATCCATCTTACTATTGATTCTGGTAATAGTGAAAGGAAAGGTTATTGGAATTATGCACAGATCTCGTGTATGAAACCACGTGGAATGAAAAGAACTTCCAGCTGTTAAGCATTTGACAAAAGAAAGAAAAGATAGTGGAGAATTGTTGGAACTCGAGATTTTTTAATTTAAAATTCAGAAACCAAGCTTCTCGGGGAAGCTTTGCACGATTACCAACGATTTATGGGAATTCTCTCATTTCATCTAAATTTCATCCGTATTTAATTTTTCATTCACCTTTAATTTCATCTGCATTTACTTTTTCATTTCACCTACCATCACTACATCTTGGTTTCCTCTCTTTTCACAGAATTTCATCCAAATTTTTTTTGTAAATAATTTCATCCAAATTCAATTCTTCATTTCTCTCTTACCCGTGATTGTGTACCTTTTATGCTTCAGTATCTCTATCTCTATACTGAAACTACCTCCTGCCAATTTTCTCGCTTAACTTCTCAGCAACTGCTGGTGATAAACCATGACTGATATTCCTGAGTCATCTTCTACTTCTGCTACTCCATCTCTTCCTACGGGAATTACTAGTGATATTCCTGCTCAATCTTCCATTCCTCTGCCTAGCTCAATGGATGGCAACACTGTTTTGGTCACTAACCATAAACTTACTGGGCATAACTATTTGTCATGGAGTAAAGCAGTAGAAATGTTCATCATTGGCAGAGGAAAAGATGATTATTTGTGCGGTCATCTTCCTTGTCCAGCTCCCACTGATACAAGTTTTAGACAATGGAGGTCAGAGAATTCCATGATAATGTCCTGGCTTATTGGATCTATGACACCTGAAGTTGGAAACAACTTTATTCTCTACCCAACCGCTGCTGCAATTTGGAAAGCAGCTAGAGAGCTTTACTCTAAACTTGATAACGTTTCTGAGATTTATGAATTAGAAGTGCAACTGCATGAGGTACTTCAGGGGGAGCATACGGTGAGTGAGTATTATTCTCATCTCACCCGGTTATGGCAGCAGTTGGATGTGTTTGAAACTCATAACTGGACTTCTCCAGTTGATGATCTGTCGTTTAAGAATTACATCGAAAAGAAGAGAGTGTTCAGGTTCTTACATGGTCTGAATAAGAACCTGGATGCTGTCCGAAGTAGAATTTTGGGAATGAAACCATTACCTAACTTGACTACTGCGTTCTCTGAAGTCCGTCAAGAAGAAAGTAGATTAAAGGTAATGATGGGTGTTGCCACTTCCTCATCCCATGAAGGATCTGCTCTAATGGCAAGTACCAACTCCCAGTCTAAAGCATCTGAAGGAAGCACTGGCCCTGCATGCAACGTCTCTTTGCATGAACCTTATGGAGCACACCCAGGAGGGACAAGTTTCATTGTTAAAGGGAACCGTAACTCATACAGATTATCTCAGATCTGTAAATTCTGTAAGAAATCTGGCAATTCAGTTGATAATTGTTTTAAACTTCAACGAAGGCAATTTCAACAACAGACTGGCCAAGCAAAATTTTCGCCATCGTGGGGAAATAACAGATCCTCTCATCCATCTCACATGGGTGTAGCCAATACAACGGTCAGAGAAACACCAGTTGCAGTTGTTGATTCTGCTTCAACTTCAGACTGGAAATTATCTCAGCAGGTGGAGGCTTTGGTCCAGCTCTTGACACACCAACAACTTCTAGCGCAACAACAGCAGCAGCAGGCTGGGCACCCTTCTAATGGACAATCTATTCCCATTCAGGCCACTGTTGCCTCAGCTGCAGGTACTCGGTCAAATGATCCTGGGTGCTCATGGATCATTGATTCAGGAGCATCCGATCATATGACCTATAATTTACTTCTGTTTCATACATATCTACCATTTACTAGTTCAAAACAGGTTAATATTGCTAATGGGGTCAGTCTAAGAGTAATGGGCAGAGGGACTATTTTACTGACTGAGGGCTTAGTCTTGTTAAATGTTTTATATGTTCCCTGCCTTAATTTCAACCTGATTTCTATTGGTAAGATAACAAAAGACAATAACTGTTGGGCATTGTTCTCATCCTCTGAATGTCTCTTTCAAGAGAAACATTCGAAGAAGATGATTGGCAATGCTAGACAGTTGAACGGACTGTATATGCTTCGGGTAGAAGGAAAATCATCTGATTTTGTTTTGGGACTATCATTGGAACCACATAATGATAGGAAAAAACAGGACCATTCTGTTTTTGGGGGTATTTCACTACGAAAACATATTTTGTAATAAGTCTAAGTATTATCCATGTCGTCCTACTGCTGGAATAGGTGATATTTTGTTGTGGCACAATAGGATGGGTCATCCTAATTTTGTGTACTTGAAGAAGTTAATGCCTCATTTATTTACTAATGTGGATGTTAGTTCTTTGAAGTGTGACACTTGCATTCTTTCCAAGCAAACTAAAAGTAGCTACTTACCGAGACCATACGAGCCTAGTTCTCCGTTTAATCTAGTTCACTCGGATATTTGGGGTCCCTCTAGAGTGGCAAATGTTAATGGTGCTAGATGGTTTATCACGTTTGTTGATGATCACACTAGGATAACCTGGGTATATCTCATGAAAAATAAAACTGAAGTAGGTCACATAATTCGTACTTCTATCTCCCTAATTCGAAACCAATTTGATACAACTGTTAAAGTTCTTAGGAGTGACAATGGTGCAGAATATCTAGATAAAGGAATCAAGGATTATTTGAGTAGTCTAGGTATTCACCATCAAACATCCTGTGTATATACCCCTCAACAGAATGGAATTGCTGAACGAAAAAATAGACATTTATTGGAAGTTGCTAGGGCACTTATGTTCTCCATGCATGTACCTAAATTCTACTGGGGGGAAGCCATCCTTACTGCAACTTATCTTATTAATAGGATGCCCTCAAGGATATTATCTTTCAAAACTCCAAAAGAGTCCTTATTGAGTAGTTATCCAAACACTAAACTGCTCTTTTTTATGCCTCTTAAACTTTTTGGATGCATAGTACACGTATATATACCGCCATCCTCACGAACTAAGTTGGATAAACACACATATAGGTGTATATTCCTAGGATACTCTAGTACTCAAAAGGGATATAAATGTTATTGCCCATTACTTAAGAAAATGTTTGTTTCTCTTGATGTAGTATTTGATGAACAACATGCATTTTACTCTTCTGATATGACTCAACAAAAGGGCACCTCACTAGATGAATATTGGAATATTCTTGATATTATGACATGTTTGTCTCAGGGTAACGAAAATAGCGTTCTTCCTGCTCCTCAGCATCCAGAGTGTTCCAGTGAGGTGAGGGATAACGAACCAGCAAAACACAACACTGTGAAGAACAAGAATAGAGCTGCCAATTACACATGTATATACTAGGCGATCTAAACCTATACTAAGTTCAGACGAATCAGCATCAACCCACAACAATAACAACCTGGATGATTTACCAATAGCTATCTGGAAAGGAGTGAGGGAATGTACCAAGCATCCCTTGTACAACTTTCTTGCCTATAACCGTTTAAGTTCCTCTCTTAAAGCCTTCATTTGCTCATTAGATAGCCAAAAGGTTCCAAATAATATTGAAGATGCACTAAAAGACCTAGGTGGAGAGACGCAGTAAATGAAGAGATGAAAGCCTTAGTAAAAAATAACAAATGGGAATTAGTTACTATTAAGCCGGGGATCAAAACTATTGAATGTAAGTGGGTATTTTCTATCAAGTACAATGCAAATGGAACAATTAATAGATACAAGGCTAGATTAGTTGCAAAGGGCTTCACTCAAACTTATGGAATTGATTACTTAGAGACATTTGCTCCTGTTGCGAAATTGAACACTGTCAGAGTCATCTTTTCTTTAGCTGTTAATCTCGACTGGTGTTTTTGCAATTAGATGTAAAAAATGCATTTTTAAATGGGGATTTGCAAGAACTTGTATATATGGATATTCCTCCGGGGCTTTAAGAATAATGATAACAGTAGGATGGTTTGTAAATTAAGGAAGTCATTATATGGATTGAAACAATCCCCACGTGCATGGTTTCAACGCTTTACTACAGTGGTCATAAGTCTCGGATTTAGGCAAGCCCATTGTGACCATACATTGTTTATACGTTTTTCTGAGTGTCATAAAATAATTGTGCTCATTGTGTATGTTGACGATATCATACTTACTGGAAATGATGATGATGGTATTTCCCTAATAAAACATCAACTATCGAAAGAATTTGAAGTAAAGGATTTAGGAAGGTTGAGATATTTTTTGGGAATGGAAGTGTCTAGGACTAAGAATGAAATGAATATTTCTCAAAGGAAATATGTTTTAGATTTATTAAGAGAAACTGGAATGTTAGGATGCAAACCATCACTTACACCCACTGAACCCGGTTGTAAACCAAAAAGAGAATGGGATATGACTCCTACGGATAAATTACAGTATCAAAGATTAGTTGGCAAACTGATTTACTTGTCTCATACTAGACCTGATATATGTTATGCAGTTAGTTTTGTTTCTCAATATATGCATGCACCAACTAATGAACATCTTAAGGCTGCTTTGAGAATTCTCAGATATTTAAAGGTTGCACCAGGACAAGGATTGTCATTCAAAAAGGGGACAGACAGAGGCATTCTTGTTTATACTGATGCATATTGGGCAGGATCCAAGTCCGATATGCGTTCTACTACAGGTTATGGCACATTTCTTTGGGAGAATCTTGTGACATGGAAAAGTAAAAAAAAAATGTTGTGTCATGCAGTAGTGCTGAGGCAGAGTTAAGGGCACTTGCCTTAGGGATATGTGAAGGATTATGGTTGAAGAGAATATTGGAAGAACTAAAAATGGATACAATTCTACCAATCAAAGTATATTGTGACAATGTATCGGCAATTAACATGGCGGAAAACCCGATTCAACACACACGACAAATCCAAGCACGTGGAGATTGATCGATTTCATCCGAGAAAAAATTGAAGACAAAATTATAACCTTGAAGCACGTGGTCTCAAGAAATCAAATTGCAGACATTTTTACAAAATCTGTGGCTATACACATATTTCGATCTTTAGTTAACAAGCTTGGTTGTATCAACATATACACCAAGCTTGAGGGGGAGTGTAGAAATAATGTAAATAAATAAGTGGCATTTATGTAAATATGTAAAGTAGAAAAGGGCAGGTTACCGTTGGTTGCCATAAATATTACCGTTAGAACATTTGTATATATGTAATACATTTAGTGAATGTAAAGTAAGCTGAATCCTTCAGCATTTCTCAGTTTGTTCTTCTTCCTTCTTAGTATTTATCACAAGTGATCTCAGTTCAATATATATATTTGTAACTTTTAGAATATGTATATAATTTCTATAGAAACCTCATTCTATAATTGCGAATTGCAAGGGTCTTCACTAACCTACCTTGTACATCCTCCAGCATTAACCTAGCTTTCTCTACTCTACTAGTGATTTAGCCAAACTTCTTATTCAACTTTCTAAGGGGATCTTTTAACCTTTTAAGCTTTCAAGTGAAACTGATGATTGCGTTCCCTGGTTCCACAGCCTCCCAACTGTCCCTAAGTAAATCCTCAAAGCTAGGTGATTCATCCAACCCTTCATGATCTTGAAGGGTCTAAAGCCAAATATGTTATTTAACTGTAGGGAAAGAATCACAAGAGAGTGATCAGAGGAGATATAAGCATCACGGTTAGGTCATAAATGGGGAATCAGTGTCTTCTAATGTTCATTACAGAGCATATGATCTATTTGAGTATGTACTCTTTGGTCATCATCTCTGTCGTTAGACCAAGCGTACTTAAACCATATTGAGGGGATGTTAATCATGTCTAAATCTCTCACCCAATCAGTGAACTCCTTTATAGCATTCATATCAATCTTTTTAGCACCATTTTCTCTCTACTATCTAGAATGAAACTAAAATCACCCATAACTAACCATGGTTGATCCTTGTATAGCTGATTTTGATACCCAAGATCTCTCCATAGCTCCCTCCTATTGCTTCTCTCGCCGAAACCATAAACAACAGTTAAGATAATATATGCATTCTTTGAAGAGATATTTTTGTAAATTAAATTACATATATGAGCCACATCGGCAGGTTTACAAAATGTGCAATTGACCAGGCCATAGTCGAAGCATAATGGGGATAAAGGTGGCTTAAAATATAAACACTAACTAGTTCCAACCTTTAACAAAAGGTGGTCCTATATGACCACGGGTCTAAGGTCCTAAGCTAGTACAAAGATAAACTGAGATTGTCAACCCAAAACTAGTTGTCTGGGGAGTAATGTTGGCTTACAAAACAACTAAATGTTAGTTCCTCCAAGGGCAACAAAGATATAATGACAGTCTGACGCGATCCACTTGAGTGACATAACATCTAGTTTCATAGATTAAGATAGCGGACAAGGGAAGTACCGCCCCCACAGGGGTTTCCTTAACCATTGTCCAACTAAAATCCAAACCATGGAAGTGAAGGAAATCGTGTGAAGGACTGCAAAAAACACGCTTTTATGGCATAACTCCCACCATGTCAACAGCGGCAGGAGTCTTTCAGTCAATTACCCAACAAGTCCAGCATGAATCTTTCTCCGGGGTAAATACCTGCACAACAAGGGAGCAACCAAGCAGCATTTTGGAATCTGAGAAAATAAATAGCAAGGAAGAAAATTGGGACATTTTCGGGCCTAGGAAGTTTGAGTCAGTCGGTTTCTTTTCACTTGTTTTGGGGAAGGTGTGACTAACTAGGAGAGCAGATAGACATTGGTAACCTCATGTTTACGGCAATTTCGAAGTTAATATGGGTTCTCCGTATTTTCTTCCATGGCGTAGCTGCGAGTCTAATATTTTTCAAAATCTCCCCCAATGATAGTTTGCACATTTCATTGTGGGAAGTTGTGGAACCGTTGGTTTCGTTCTCTCCAAACATAGTAGACTACTGCGGATAAGCTAAAGAAAACCATGTCCTTTTGGAACTTTGAGCACCAGTGATGTGTTAGCATCCATTCCTGTACTTTTTCCCAAAGATGAAGGTTTTACAATTGAGCTTTTGCAAAACCGCTTTCGATACCAATTTAGAGAAAGAGCAATGAAAATATAGGTCCTCCTAATTTTCAGAGTGGCGCTGACAGAGCAGGCATAAATATGTGTCCACAATGCCCCACTGCGCAAGCTTTTGTGGAGTATGGAACCTCTTCCAAAATGCAATCCAAAGGATGAAATACTTCAAAAAGATTAGTTTGAGCTTACAAGTAACTGACTGCTCATTATTATGCAACCGCTTACATCAAAAAGCTTGGTTTCCAAGCTAGCCAAATTCTGGAAACAGAATTGGAAGGGTATCATGTAATACCTTCGAACGACTAAAAACATTCCTACCTATGCTATCAAATTTCTTCTCCCTGGCCTTTACTTCTTCAAATCCAATGAGTCCTATGTTCTTTTCTTAACTTCATGCTGCCATAAAAGGGATTTGGACCCATTATATTCCAACAGGAGAACTTAATCATCTAAAGATTTCAGTACCTCTAGGTCTTCACCCACTACATTTCCATTTTTAATGGAGTCAATGATACACTCTTCTTTGACTTTGGAATATGATGGAATAAATCAAAATGACTCACTAAATTGACTGCACTTCTTAGATTGTGAAGTAGCAGTTGATCGACTCAGTTTAGCGCAATTTTCATTATTGGTCATCGGAAAACAACCTTTGTGTTTATAGCACATGGATATGATTGCGTATATCCAACCTCTCATACCCAACCATAGACGGAAGCCTCTAAGGCAAGGGGTAATGTTGTTGTTGTTGTAGGTCTTCACCCACTACCACCCCTACTATATTGTCTGATAGGAGGTTCTTTACTATCCTGGGTCATCTATCTAACTAGGTTCAACTTCCTTTTTTGCGGTGGAACCATTTTTCTTAATTCTAATCCCAGTTTCCTACTAAGGTATCAAGTCCTTGGTCAAGTTCCTTTCTTCACTATCCAATTTTGGAGGGTGGGTTTCCTTTTGGACAGGTTTCCTTGTCTTATGTGGCTTCCCTTCCTTAGAAACTAGAGGTTGTCTACTTCTAGTGGCTTGTCCTACAGCTATAAGGTCCTTTGGGTCCTTAGGAACCTCAATGCCTGTAGCCTCTTCTTCCTCATATGAGGAAGAATTTGAAGAATACACTTTTTCTTCATCATTTTCCTTCTTTTGAGTGATCCAGTTCCTTAATATCTTCATCTTTGTCTTTATCAGTCTTCATCCTTGTCCTCATGCTCATTGTTGTCCATGTCTTTATCTTGCTCTGTTTAATAGTCTTTTTCTTTGAGATCTTCACCCTTGTCTAGCTCACCCTCTTGGAAAAGAGGGTCTTCATTACCATCAGCTTCAATGCCCTTAAGGCAGTGAATTTGTTTGATGTGTCCTTACTCTTTATAAGAGAGCCCATTTTGATGGGTAAGGTACCAACAGCTTGGGTGTAACTCTTTGACGTTGAGGCGTCTTTGTCCCTTATCCAGGAGGAATGTAATCTCTCTGTCTCATCTGTGCTTCACTCCCTTGAGGGGAAAACCTTCCTTCAGGCTGTTTTTTCCTTTACTCCGAATACCTAATTGAGGTACTCTTTGTTCATTTCACTTATCCTTTGTTTTCCAGTCTTATGTTTTCTTTTGCAACTTTTGCTTTTTTTATCATTTCAGTTTCAGCCTCACAATCATGTCTAAATGTATTACACTTGAGGCATTGTCTAGGCATCAATTCATGGGTAACCTACTGCCAATTCTCGTTTCCATACTCGTCAATGAGCTTTAGCCTTTTACGGAGCTCATCTGCTTTGATCTCTATGCATATCTTTGCACAGACTACACTTGTTTGGGTCATAGTGGTTCTGTCCATGAATAATGGCTTTCCAATCAAAGTATCCAGCCTTCCCAGCGTAATAGGGTTGAAGTACTGTAATCTAAGAAAGGGGAATCGGACTCATACAAGAACCATATTCAATTTGAGCTTTTCAATTTTTTTCTCTGGATTCCAAGGCAGACAAAAAGGACCCTATTTCCAAAGGGTAGCGATGATAAATCAAGAATATCTTGTTTGCATGTTTCGGATTGAAATTTGAATAAGAAAAGATCATCATCTAGCATTTGTATTTCCAAAAGGCCTTTATTGTTCCATCTTTCTTCAACGAAATTCTTTAGATTAAAGTACGATGCACTATATCGCAGCACTTACCCAACGATTGTTGTATTCCATTTGAGTTTGTGTTTGTTGACTTCTGGGGAGAGACTCCTACAAACTTTTCACCCTTATCGACTTCAAAATATAAGATTTGAGCGTAGACGACTCCTCTGGTTTGAAATCGGGCTTGAGCAAACTTGCCCAAGCCGATTTCTCCCTGACGAGGTTTCCCATGCCGCTAAATTGGCTAAGGCCCGGGGAATCCAACCATTTTGAAGTAAGACGAGTGAAGATGAAGCGGAGGTCACGTATTCGAGCTGCAAAAGCAACCTCTTGCACAAAGTGTAGGGTAAGATTGCGTACATCAGATCGCGAAGCGATCCGGCCCCTCCCAGACCCTGCGCAAACGCGGAATACTAGTGCACTGAGAATGCCCTTTACGAGTGAAGATGAAGTACTCTAACCGCTATTTGCAGCGGCTGAAGAGGCCTGAGAAGCTGGAGATAAGAAGAAGGTTTTGTTACAGAGCAGAATCAAGGAGGAAAGAGAAGAAATAGGGCTGCGGAAGGGGAGGAGGTGTTACTGTTACAGGTGGAGAGAGAAGAAATCCGTTTACGGAGAAGTTGGGTGAAGTGAGAGAAAAAGTATGTTTGTGGTGGTTATTCGCTCGTTAGAAAGTGAGCGGGTAGAGAGAAGGGAGAGCGAATTATTCTAGAGAGAAGAGTTGCATTCGCCAATTGATCATTCATTAAACTCATACGCCTGGAAAGAAAAATTTTGCTTTTTTGATCACTCAATTATG
>AP025055.1:25595015-25605408 GCA_036186865.1 Eustoma russellianum
CTGCAGATTTCGAATCTACGGAGGTAATTTTTGATTTCTGTTGTCGAATTAAACGAACAACATTGATCCTTTGGTAGGAAATCGGAGATCGTTTTTGTTTTTTCCGCTGCGCGTTTTGCAGTGATCTCGTTAGATTTCCTAACACTTTGGAAAGGAAACAATTGTGTACAGGGCAGCCAGGCCGGGCATGGGCACATCTGCAGTTGGCTTCCCAGGCAAAAGCCACGCCTTCCCATTCCGCCAGGAAGGGTCGTAGCAGTAGTTATAACATTGGGAGACAACCCAAGGGTTCGACTGGCACTACTAATGTTTTTACAGGAGGCTGTCTAGAGCAAAGTTGGCTGAATGACGCGCTGAAGGCTTCTGCTCAATTACGATAAACAGTACCTCGTTCCATTATCTAGGGATGCCGAGAGCTCCTGGTTTGCTGGTAAGGGAGTTGGATGACAACGAATGGGAAGACCTCAACACTCTCAAGGATGACTTGGAACTTGAGGACAAGCTCAATGTCTGGGACGGGAGTAATGTTATGGATGCTTAGGTCGGAATACTTACAACAGGAGATCACGGAATAACGTCTGGAATGCATCAGCACCTTTGTTATTATCCTTTCTGCAATATATACTTCTGCATTTTTTGCCTAGACAGGATAGGAGTTTTCCTTGGAATTTTGAATCTTTATTTTCAGATTGGATATGAGTTATTCTCTAAGGAGTTATCCTTAGCTGGTAGGAGCTATCTTTCAGTTGAATTTTGCAATGTTTATCTGAATAATGGTTGTGATCTTTTGCTGCCCATAAAAGGGGCTATCATGAATAAAGATGAACAAGCTTGGAGTCATTACTATCTGTTCTTGGGAGCAAGACAACAAGGTGAACCAGCAAGACGGGTTCATTGAGGGACAAATCTGACAAGCATCTAGACGCATGACTAGATCCTCAACCAAGGTCCATAACAGATTTCCAGATAAATAAGAAAGAAGACTGCAGATGGTGTACTAGTTTTCGATCCTCGTTCTTTTCATAATTTTTGGTGACTTCAAGATCTGATTTAAGTTCACAACTACGAGTCAGATACTTACAAGCCTTATT
This sequence comes from Eustoma russellianum, assembly GCA_036186865.1. NCBI lineage: Eukaryota > Viridiplantae > Streptophyta > Magnoliopsida > Gentianales > Gentianaceae > Eustoma > Eustoma russellianum. The sequence continues at coordinate 25,596,107 of AP025055.1, forward strand.
CCTCCTATGCCTATAGAACAGTATACCACAAGCAAACACAGTAAAGCATGTTTAAAGATCTGAAGTTCAACACTCTTGATAATAATATTTTTACTAGGTATGATTGTTGTTGTTGTTGTATAAATAGTCAGTTATGACATTGTTGTTGTTGTATAAATAGTCAGTTATCATGTCATAACGACAATAATAAAACAGGGGAAGGAGATGGACCAAACCTGAAGATACTGTATTCTTTTTAAAACTCGATGTTCCTCAACCAAGGTCCTTAGCAAACCCTCATGTTCCTCTTTCGAATGAAAGCGCATATACACTTTGTAATTGTTACACAGATCTTTTTCTTCCTGCGTCAGTTCTTTCTCGAAGGGATCAGGATAAAGCAGATTTCTTTCCAATATGAAGTCCTTTCTGCGTTTTCTCTCATCAAGCCTGTCAAGTGTAAAATCCTTTGGAGTTATAGCAAGTAGCAGAAGGACAAGAAAGACAAAAACATGCACACTGCCAGAACATGAGGGCATCTTAGAGGAAATCTATAATTAATTGGCTAATAGAAAGTGATCAAAGTTCTGATTTTCTTTTGCGAGCTATTAGAGGGACCTGAAGTCCTAAAAAAAGAAAACTTGATCATGAGGTCAAGTACTCTTCATCAAGATAATCTTCTTGCCAAATCAAAGAACTGATAGAGCAGATCAAGCCATAGCATATGGAATTCAAGTCTTTGTCGGATGAGGAGCTTTCTTCGGAAGCTCAGTTACATTTTTGCGTATTAAGCCAGCCCTCTACAGCATGATGCTTAATTCTGCCTGCAGGACCACATTTGGTTTAATTTGATAATTCTAAGCCAACTCCCTCGTAGCCGAGTTATCCACTTAAAAAAGTGCCTACTTTTCTCAAAATCATTTAAATGTATCACTCTTCAATCAGTATACTGTCCCTTTGATCTTAATTTTGTTTGCTTTCCTCATAAGCTTTAGTATTGTCTTCTTAATCCTGAGCCACCAACCCCAGAGCCATGAGTCATGCCAAATATAAGCTGCTGCAATATACTGTAAGCGCATCTCAAACATGCTAACCAAGAAAATGAAAACCATCATAGAAAAAGTCATCAGCAAGAACCAATCAGCCTATGTCAGAGGCAAATTGAATTTCAAAGATCACCTATGAATCATGCCCCTTCACGTGAGTGGGATGAATGACACTTACAAGTGGGTTGAAATAACCTATTTAATCAGCACAAAAGCTTTTTACACGGTTTTTTAGCACACAAGGCAGGAGACCTTTTTTCCCCCTATCTCAAAGGTCGCGAAATGCAGGTTGCTGACTCAACAGAGTCCATGGATGGAAGATAGAAAACTACTTCCAGCTACAGTTGTGTATTGCCCATTACATAGAATGCCAAAGGATAGGATCATCCCAACAGGTGAAGTCCAACAGACACTCCTTCCTCCACACACACCCAAAAAAAAAACAAAAAAAAATAAACTTTTAAGGAATAAAGCTACCTTTTGGCATAGATTCGCAGCACTCTCAGCTTCAATTCACGTTCAGCGTCAGTATCAGCCTCCTTGAATTCCATGTCAGCCAACAATGTCTCAGCATCATTGTCATACTCAACTTCAAACTCTTGCCTCTTGGAGTTATAACCACTAATTTCTTTCACTGCAGGAGACTCATCATTTGATGTACGAAGCTTTTTCTCCCCGACACTCCTGTCTACATTAGAATCAGATAACACAGGATCTCTTCAGAAGGTGAATAATGACAAATGGTGATGATAATGCGAGAAAACAAATGGATAAGATAAAGGAACACCGCAAAATGTTAGCGTATGAAAGAGAAAGGAGATCAGGTTAAAAAGGTAAGAATGTGAAGTTTTTTGTAATTTAAAATTTCATAAAAAGGCCCGAAGGAAAATAAAGATAATTACATGTAATGTTGCACACAGAGGCAACAAGTAGCAAAGTCAGTAACTAGACTGCAGCCAAAAGAAGGTGGCCAAAAAGAATCTAACAAAACCTACCGCCAACCTTTACAAAATGTGCCTAACGAATAAACGCAGGCTAGTATAACTAGCAAACATAACATAAGACGGTAATTCTTAATTACAAAATATCCCAAGATGAGGACAAGTGATTTCAGTAGCAAAATTGCACCCCATTTGGCCTTCAAAGATTTAGCATAGAGAAGGCACTTGATCGAAACAGACTTTCCCCCATAGCTTGCAACTGAATACTCAACGTTTCCGCCCAAGACCCGCATCATAGGCCAATAATGCAAATGACACTTCTCCAGTTGCATACAAAAGCTGCATTCCATTTCCTCATGCCAAAACAAAAAGTGGAGGGTTCCCAATTGGATCGTTCGCGAAACATTCGAGCATGTCACACAAGGTTTGAACATCAAACAGAAACAGTGGCAATGCACCAAAAGTACTTCGGGAAATCCCTCAAAATATCCAACGAAACAATGGTCGGAGGCAACACCATTAACCATGAACAACACATAAACCAGACAGCAGTCCATCCTCAGCTGCACTAAATATTCCCATGCCAACAACAGTTGAAAAAAAACCTCATCCAGCAAAAGTCGCCTATCATCCAAGGAGGAAGACTGCAGAGAAGAAACAAAAAGACAGCAGTACTCATATCTAAGCCAGGAAATCAGTAAATAGAGGATGATTTATGGACAAAATATGGACATTAAAAGACCCAAGTTGACGGCAATGTGCCAATTATGTTGTGTTTTCCGAAACTTTCTCCAAGTTGAAGCAGCAATTCGGACAGTTTGCAAAATATCACCAGTAATTGTTTAAGGATCTCTACTCAAGCCACTATACAGTCTTTGGTTACGTTCCTTCCAGATGCAGTAAACCACAACTGAGAGGCATAAGGACACAAGGTTCTTTTGTAGTTTGGAGGTCCAGTGGCTGTTGAGCAGCCAGTCAAGAATGGAATCCAAGTTTAATGCAAAGGAAGTACATCCTAGTTTCCCTATTACTGCTGTCCAAATCTTCTTAGAAATAGGACAGTTAAAAAACAAGTGCTCCTGAGTTTCCTGAAACCTCTCACATAATTTACACTGGTCTGAAACAGCCATACCCCACGAAGCAAGCTTATGTAGAGTAGGTAGCCTCTTCCAGCATGCAAACCAGAGAATGATTGCATGCCTAGGAAGAAGGGACCTACTCCAGACAATCTTAGACCAAGTGATAAGGGGATAGTTTGGTGTAAGTGCTGCAGCAGCACTTCACACAGAAAATTTTTTGCTGGGCAGCCACGCCCAATGGTCCGGATTTGAGTGAATAGGAATGTTGTTGCAAACATTGTTGAATTCAATAACCTGGTCGTCCCATCCCCTACCAAAGGGTAAGTTCCACCGAAGGTGATGTATGACCTCGGAGAGCCTTAGCCTCAAGGGGAAGATTGATTTTTGCCCTAAGCTGTGGGTGGTGTTTAATGAGAATGCCCCAAGGGTGCCAAGGGTCATACCAAAAATAAGTGGAACTACCATTACCAATGACACGCGTGATGTGTTTTTCAAATCGGTCTCTGACCCAAAGCAATTTTTTCCGTAGCCAGAAGTCTTGCTGTTTAGGAACAGTCATCCATATAGATTTACCCTTGAGGATGACAGAGTGGACCCATTTCACCCACAAGGATTCTTTGCCTTCACAGATGGACCAAACGTGTTTGATGAGGTAAGTGTTGTTTGTATGGGCCAGATTAGGTAGCCCAAGACCCCCAGCGTCTTTAGGCTTACAAACATCAAACCATTTGACTCTGGATTTCCTAGGACTACCCCAGAGAAAAGTCCTAAGGAGACGCTCAATCTCCCTAATGACCTTCCTTGGAAGGAAGAATGCAGCAGTCCAGTAACGAACTATAGCAATTAGGACTGAGTTTTATCAACTGAAGTCTACCACCATAAGAAAGCTTAGAAGCAGTCCAGCTAGTGGTTTTAGCTTTAATCTTATCCAGGAGGGGTGCGCAGTCGGAGTAGGAGAGTTTTTTGTTTACCAGCGGCAATCCAAGGTACTTGATAGGCAGTGAACCAATCGGAATACCAAGAATATTAGCTAGTATGTTCTTTTTATTGCTGGAAGTTCCAGAAAAGAAGACTTCACACTTTGCAAGGTTTGGGGTGAGGCCAGACTAACTAGCAAAGATGTTTAAAGTATCTTTTATGATTCTGATAGATTCCTCATCAGCCCTTGACAGGATGAACAAATCATCAGCAAATGCCAGTGAACAAATTTTTTAAGTGCTCACATCTAGGATGGAACTTAAAAGGGTGAAGTTGTGATTGTGTTCTTAGAAGTTGGGTAAAGCCTTCCATTGTGAGGATGAAGAGGGCAAGAGACAAGGGGTCACCTTGTCTCAAGGCCCTTGTGGAGTTGAAGTTCCCAGTAAGGGAGCCATTGAGATTTATAGAGAAAGAGGCACTGGATAAACAAAGGTAAATCCAAACGTCTGACTTTTTCAGGGAATTTCATGTGTAAGGATGTTAATTAGATAGTCCCATTTCACAGTGTCAAAGACCTTCATAATGTCTACCTTAATGGCACAGCCACTAGGGCCACCAGGTTTTTGGTAAGACTTTACCAGGTCATGCATGAGGAGAATGTTGTCCTGAATGCACCTACCATGCACAAAGGCAGATTGGTTATCATCAATGAGATAGGGAAGAATGGGCTTGAGTCTGTTGGCAAGTATTTTAGAGATGATTTTTATATGTCACATTACAATAGGAAATAGGCCTAAACTCTTTCATTTTCACCGGATTATCCGTTTTGGGAATGAGTGAAATGGCTGTTGTGTTTATAGGGTAGTAAAGGTAGTCATTGGTGAAAAAGTACTCAACAGCTTGAGTAACTTCCAAACCAACAACCTCCCAATTTTCCTTGAAGAACTCGACAGTGAAGCCATCAGGACCAGGGGCACTGTCAGTCTTCATGGAAAACAAGGTGTCTTTTATCTCTTTTCGCAGTGATTTGCGAAGACAAGGCCATGGCGTACTCATCATTGAGTACTTTGCCAGCCCAGTTTCCAATTTGTGATTGAGTTGGGTTAGGTTCTTTGAAAAGGTTCTCAAAAAAATTGACAGTGAGGTTCTTGACTTCTTCATAATCCGAAGTCCAACAGCCATTTTCATCTTGTAGCCGAAGAATTTTGTTCCTGGCTATATGGGCTTTAACTGATCGATGGAAGAAATGGGAATTTTTGTCCCCTTCTTTCATCCATCTAGTTCTGGCTTTCTCCTTAAGGAAAGATTCCTCAAAACAAGAGAGCCTAATGTATTCCTCCAATGCATTTTTTTCCAACTGGAAAGCAAGAACTCTCCTCTTCCATGGCTTTTAATTGGGCCAGTTCAAGAAGATGTCTTGCGTTTTGCACCTTGGTGGAGATGTTGCCATAATATTTTTGATTTAGTTTTTTGAGTGGATCTTTGAGCCGTTGAAGCTTCCTAAAAAGCCTAATCTGGGGGTTACCTTGAATAGGGACAGACCAACTGTTGACAAGAGTTTCCTTCAACAATGGATGCTTCATTAAGCCTTTTATAAATTTAAACGGCTTTGGACCCAAATTCCTGGAAAGCTTAATAGATAAGATCCCAGGAGAGTGGTCCGAGATTGAAGGAGCTTCATAGTCTAATTGGTAATTGGGGAATTTATAATTCCATTCTTCATTCGAAAACATATGGTCAATTTTTGTATAAATTCGGTTATCAGGATCTCTTTTGTTTGACCATGTGTATTCAAATCCCCTGGAGGGGATACTCATAACATCTATTGCTTGAAGGCAGTCCTTAAATTCCTTGATAGCATTTTTGTCAAATTTCTTATTTCTCTTTTTCCCCCTACTGTCCAAAATAGTATTGAAGTCCCCCATAACAATCCAAGTTTGATTACCGTAAAGAGATTTAAGGTACCTGAGACATGCCCAAAGCTCCCTCCTTCTACTTCTTTCATTATACCCATAAACAGTAGAGATAATGAAAGATTCTTGGTCACATGTTTTTGCAGTTAACCTACACGTGATGCATTGCTCACCAATATGCAGGGTTTGCGCGTGGAATTGATTAGGATCAATACCCAGCCAAATCCTAGCAACAGAGTTAGGCTGAGTATTATGTATAACCTCCCAGTGCCTAAGCGTCCTTTTTGTGAATACATCAAGGTTGTTTTGTCTAACTTTAACCTCAAGTAAACCAATAATACTAATGTTGTTATTTGACACATAAGATCTAATTTATTTTTGTTTTAAGGGAGAGTTAAGCCCCCTTATATTCCAACATGCAATCTTAATCATCTCTTGGATTTTGCACCCCGTGGCCTACCCCTGCTCCGGTTTCGGTGCCTAGGGGAACGGCTGGAAGAAAGAGATTTGGGAGTAGCCTTGGATTGCCTAGAAGGATTGACGACATCCTTAGAATTTGGGTTGCTGGCCCTGGTTATTATGGACTTCGTCCTAGAAGTAGGGCCAAGAACAGACGGGGATTCGTGGTTTGGGGTTACAGTTGGGGTATCTTGAATAAAGACAGTAGGAGTATTAACATCCTCATCCGAGCAATTAAGGTACCACCTAGAGTCACTATGTGTATTACCCAATTTGGTGTTTATGCTCTTGATATGTTCAGCAAGGATTTGGTTGTATTCAACTTCTAACGAGTCCTCCTTATTATTTTCAGAGTCATGGTCATCCTGAGAATAGATACAAACTTCTTTTTCTTTTTTGTGATCATGGGATACCTTTGGAGTTCTCTTTTGAGGCCTAACGAAGGTCTCATTCTCCTCATTCTTCATGTCCGCAAGGAGAGAAAAAGTGTTATGAGAGGATTCCCCCGAACATGGGGAGTCAGAATCCTGACTTTGAACAGGATCACTAGTATTGAGGTTCATACGTGAACCATCCTGCAGCTTAGGGGCTGCGTTTTGTTTTTGGATTTTGGAAACACTGCGCATATTTCCTGTTAGGTTTGTATGTTTTAGGAGTTGCAGAACTAGATTTTTGGTTTCTCATGTTGGTTTTAGGGATCCTCCTATTTTGGAAATTCTGATTGTTTATGACATGCTGCGTCTGGAAGGGTAAAGTCCCAGAGCCCGTGTTTTTTTGTTTGGGTTGTTCACAATTATGACCAAAAGTCTTGCAACTGGGGCATTGAGACGACATCCACTCATAAATAACTTCTTGAGTGCATGCAGTCCCATTTTCATCATAGTAGTTCACAAACTTTGGAAGCTCAGCCCCAGCCGTAATTTCAACACAGATCCGTGCGAAAGAAGCACGCTGTTGGGCAGCAGTGAGTTTATCCATAAACAGAGGCTTACCTACAAAGAGCCTAGACCACCTAGGACGTGTGGGTGAAAGTGGTGCAGTCGCAGATCTGGAAATTTTATCCAGACTGGAACCGTGTTTAGGCTAAGTCTTTGGATGGGTTTGTCTGGTGACCATGGCCAGAGAAATAACACCCGATTACCAAAGGGAAGGGGTGATAGATCTAAGATACTCTGCTTCGAGTCTTCCGACTGGAAGCGAAAAACAAAGAGATCTTCGTCTTTCTTTTGGACTTCTAAAAGACCTTTAGCAGACCATTTTTCTTCAGCAAACTTTTTTCATATTAAAGTAAGAGGAAGAGTTTCCCATTACCTGGCCAATGATGGCAGAGTTCCATTTGTTCTTCGCCTCAGCAACCTCCTCAGGGAGGACCGCGAACGATTTCTTGCCGCTGATGGTAGTAAGTTGCGCTTGCCTGAGAGTTGATGAGGCTTCAGGGTTGAAATCCGGCTTGAGCAATGAGGCCCAAGCCGATTTAGCCCTAACTAGTTGTTGCATTTGCCGATTAGAGCTGGATGTAGAAGAATCCAGCCATAATGGTTTCACTTAGCAGGAGAGAGACCCCTCTCCGACCGCTTACGACGGCGGTCGGAGGATCTAGACAAGATATTTTCGAAGCCCTTCTTTAAATCCCCGGTGTTGAGGAGAAAAGACGAATGAGAATGAAAGATGCAGGAGGGGAAGAAGAGGGTTAATAGGAGAGAGAAAGAAAGAATAGGAGAAAACAGTTAGCGGCTGAGATAGAGACGTTGCGGTGGAGCAAATGGAGGAGAGAGAGGGAGTCAAAGAGTTTCAGGAGAATTTTTAGAGAGAAGGCGCTGATTCCTGATTCTTTTTGACTGGAATGTTACAGCGCTTATCAGGTACATTTGCTTCCCAATGAGAATGTGAAGTTATTAAGAAGATCACCAAGCCTATTCCTAGTAAGCAACTATAGGATCTATATGAAGCATCTTATCCTATGATTTACCACATTGTTTTCCGTCCTATCCTATACTGTACTTCCAACTATCTAATACCTATTCTTATGGTTTATGTCGTCATTTTCTCCAGTCTTACCAGCCCCTTCTGGATCTGAATAACCACTTGGATCTCACAGAGGTAACAACTGCATCTAAGAGTCATCTATACAAGTTTTTTTTAGATCAACCAAATGTTCAAAATTTCATTCTGTATTATGACTTATCCATCTTAAAACCTTGATACATTCATCGTAGTAATCTCACCCACATTTGATCATGTTCAGAATTTGAATGCCAACACAATCCCTATGTCAGGCTACAGACCTTAAGACCCCAATCACCATCATGCAATTTGAGTAAAATTCGAGGAAGCTGCATCCCTATAGCAACTTGCGAATATTCTGTTGCAAGCTTGACCTAGCAATGTCTAACAGATGGACAGATATATTTGCTATTCTGGGCAGCATGAGATAGGAAAAGGAAAGAAAAAACAAAAAAGTTGAACGCATATACAATCAATCATGTCATAACTTTTTGCATCATCTGCAGACACAAAAGATCAAAGTAAAGATTATTACCTTCCATTTTAATTCCATCACGACTGTCTTTACTCTGAATGATATTGGAAGCCCTCTTAGATCCGCCGATTAATGCATTGCCACCGCCAGCCCTGAAACCGCCCTCTATGCATAAGACACAAAAAAACTAGTCAGGCTCTTAAAACTAATGTTAACCACAATTCCACAAGATCAAAGTTAATCAAGCATTAAAAGAAGAACAAAATTCAAAAGTAAGAACAAATAAGTTACATAGTTGTAAGAAAAAACAAGAAAAGGCAGCTGTCACACAGTACTGACGGCAAAAGGATCAACTATCTACATATGCAGGCATTCAAATATTCATCTGAATTAAAAGATCAAAAAGGAAAGAATGAACAAACCAAAAGGTTATAGAAAGAGCCTTCATGACAAATATGTACTGTAACAAGAGCATGAGTGTGCAACAAAGT
>AP025055.1:25605418-25622802 GCA_036186865.1 Eustoma russellianum
TAGTAATCTCACCCACATTTGATCATGTTCAGAATTTGAATGCCAACACAATCCCTATGTCAGGCTACAGACCTTAAGACCCCAATCACCATCATGCAATTTGAGTAAAATTCGAGGAAGCTGCATCCCTATAGCAACTTGCGAATATTCTGTTGCAAGCTTGACCTAGCAATGTCTAACAGATGGACAGATATATTTGCTATTCTGGGCAGCATGAGATAGGAAAAGGAAAGAAAAAACAAAAAAGTTGAACGCATATACAATCAATCATGTCATAACTTTTTGCATCATCTGCAGACACAAAAGAATCAAAGTAAAGATTATTACCTTCCATTTTAATTCCATCACGACTGTCTTTACTCTGAATGATATTGGAAGCCCTCTTAGATCCGCCGATTAATGCATTGCCACCGCCAGCCCTGAAACCGCCCTCTATGCATAAGACACAAAAAAACTAGTCAGGCTCTTAAAACTAATGTTAACCACAATTCCACAAGATCAAAGTTAATCAAGCATTAAAAGAAGAACAAAATTCAAAAGTAAGAACAAATAAGTTACATAGTTGTAAGAAAAAACAAGAAAAGGCAGCTGTCACACAGTACTGACGGCAAAAGGATCAACTATCTACATATGCAGGCATTCAAATATTCATCTGAATTAAAAGATCAAAAAGGAAAGAATGAACAAACCAAAAGGTTATAGAAAGAGCCTTCATGACAAATATGTACTGTAACAAGAGCATGAGTGTGCAACAAAGTTAACCTTTAGTTGATTATCCATCTTCCGCTGTCCATACCCTTCCCTTTTTTCCTTTGTTCCCTTTGTTTCCTCCACAAACTTGTGACAATACACCAATAAACTTCAATTGGTTCGTGTACTGATTCTTACAAGCTCGTTTATTGATTTTTACAAGGTCAATAAGCAACCGAAACATACAACCATTTCTAGTAAGTTTGACTACTAGAAATTACTCTTTCAACCATTTAGATCATTTTCAAGGGCAACCATGCTAATAAGCATGCGAAGCAAAAAATCCTAAGCATGCAAAGGATACAACCATGCTAATAAGTTTGTCTACTAGAAAGTTACACTCTTTTAATCATTTAGGTCTCTTTCAAGGGCAATAAGTTACCTACATACGCACATAAATCACATAACGGACTCCATGTAACCATATGGTCTGTAGAAGCCGGTGGCAAATAGCAAATACCTGATGCTATGTTAGGAGAAGAACGTTCTGCAGGACTATCTTTATTTTGATCTTCCACTCTGAGAGAGAACGAAACAATGAACAGATAATGAAAATCCCAAAAAGAAAGAATCAGAAGATAATAGAACATTTGGCAACATGGAAATTCAGCACTATAGAAGGTTAACATTTACTTGATTCTTGCTGAGAATAAAGACTCTTCCTTCACATTAACCTCTCCAGGCGTAGAAAATCCTGAGACATTCAAGGATACTTAACTCCAAAGAAAATACTTTCATAGTAGAAAGGCAAAAGGTCAACAGCATAAGATGGCATAATAGCAGAATTTTCCTATGTACATAATAATACTTGCACAAATATATAGACGGATTGTCTGCTTGTCAACCTTTGCTATCATGAAGTGCATTAAGATGTTGAGGCGACACAAAGAGAAAAAGAAAAAAAAAATCCTCCAATTAGAGCATAAGATTGCATCCTCTAAACCTAATTGAGATAACCCTGCCTAATAGTTTCAATTATTACAATACAAAAGCACGCCTCCATTGACCATTGGTAAACTAGTTTCACTTATTACAATCTAAAACGACAACTCCATAGTCAATCATTTGACACTTCCTTGAGCAATTTAAGCAAGAATCATTCTCGCGAAGGAAAAACACCACACAAGAAAGTGATAAATATACACTAGATACTTGATTTGAGTTCTCCGTTTATACTGTAAAATTACAATTTATGTAAAACATAAACAACACACCGGAGCCTTATATTCTCTTTAGGAGAAGTCAATGTAGGCACTTTTGTCACCATACCACTTTATTGCATGAGATATTCTCTCTAATTCTGAAGTATGGTATTCTTTTCTTTAATACTTTGGGCCCTCTCTTTAGGAGAAGTCGGATGTGTGCTCTTTTTGTCACTATACCACTTTATTGCATAAGCTATCCTCTCTCATTTTGTGGCGTTTTTTTCTTTAGTACTTTTCCACCTCTCTAATTTAGTATGCATTACTTCTTGAGCGTCACAGTGCCAAATAGATACATCAAAATGTCAACCGCTCAAATAGCCAAACCAATCCCAAACATATTTCGTTCATTTTCTCTCTGCAATCTGGTTAAATAAGTGCAAAGTATCACTATGGAAGGCAGAACGATTTTCAAAAGCTCCAAAACCATAACCACAACAAACAAACCTTTCTTGATTTCTCCACGTTCCTTAGCCATAGCAAGAAGCTCTTCTCTATTCTTTCCCATGACATGAGACATGTCCTAAGAAGATTTAACATGATTTAACAAGGTGTCGGATGAAATAGCATTTGAGAAACACAGTGATTATATTTTAAGGCACAATACCGGTAGGGGAAAGCATGTAGAATTCATATAAATGGTATTGTAATGATCAATACACAGTGATTTGCTCTTTGTCCCAACATGTTCTGCAACTTCAGTCCAATTTCCAAGTCCATACATTTCAATACCCTGAAAAGAGAGAGATCAACATATCAATAGAGGGCACATAATGGCGGATAAAAATGATGATCAAATACCTCCAAAAGCAGTATCTCCTCATCAGCATTCCAATCGGGGCATATGAGGGGAAAGGACAAATTGTCCTGCAAAAGGGGGAAAACATAAGAAGCTGAACAGATATTGTCAACTTAAAATGGCATCACCAACAAGAAAAAAGTGAATACTGTAGAGGGATAGAAATAGTTTTCACTGAATGAAACTATGCCTCGAAAATATACATTCCAGAGAAATGCGGTAATGGTCGCTAATCTACAACCCACTAAAATAATTGCAATTCATATCTGTCATTTGCTCCATTCTATCGACAAAACATTTTTCTGTATCAAAATCTGTCATTCAGTTCACCCAAATCTGCCAGGTTATATGTTTTACCGGAGAATATTCTCGCTGTATGCATCAGTCTTACCATGGTCAACAACTTGCTGGGAATTTCGCCCTCCTCAGGCTTTTAACGAGTTGGTAATGGTAAGTTCAAAGTGATACAAGAAAGATATCTTAGGTAAAATACGAGAGCAGGTCAAGTTTGCTTTTAGTTGTACTAGCACTTAAATTGGGCAAAGAAAAAAAAAAGCAAGGATATGATTACAGTATTCACATTTAAATAAAGAAAAAAGAATCTTTACAGTGCATGGATATTAATAGAGCAAATAGTACTTTGGCTTTTTATGGGCCATGGTTTTGGGGCCAAGTTGCTTTCCTCCATTTATCTTACGTTTCTACAAATTAAAATGCGTTTGAAGCTTACCTTTTTTGTTTTCCTTTTCCCTTATCTTTTTATCTTTTTTGGCTACCTTTCTCTATTTGAGGAGTAGGATAAATGAGGCACTTCCATGGACCATCAAGACAAATTCAGACAAACAACTTCTTTCCTTTATTACACATTCCACTCCATCACATGCCTTTGCTGACCATCTTCCAACCAGGAATTGTGTAGTAGCATTGCTCTAAGATATCACGATTTCTCATTTGAGATAAATAAGACATCCCTTCCTGCTATCTCAGTGGCCAAGTTCGATGACGACGTTCAATGGGCAAAAAAGTTACGGTCCGTCCAGGAAGTACCTTCATCTCCGTTTATTTACTGAATGCCATGTGCGCAGATACTATCTAGATGGACATATTTAGCAGTGTTTTGTTCAACAAACCACTTTTTCTTTGCATAGCTCGTAGTAAGAATTATGTCTCTTTCATTCTTTATTTTCTCCATATTGGGAAGAGTAACATTCACTTTTCCCCCTCCATTTTTCCAGTGCTTTTCCTAAGTTTCCTTCCATCAAGCAGTTTTTGTAAAGCATAAATCATGTTACTGCACTTGGCACAAGGAATATTGATGACCACAAAGTAAAATGACATGCCAAACACATTCCCGTATAGAAACTAAGGCACCCAAAAGATCCTGCAATAAGCATAATTTTGCCAAAAGGAGAGAAGACACTCTTCTCATGATGATGTGCAGAGATCAACAACTATTAGCATACACAACTACGTATATAGTTTTTCTATGTGATTGAAAGATTTGCAAACTACATAAAAGAAACTCAGAAAGGGAAAGGACGCTCACATATGATTTCAATAAAAACCAGGAAAATACAAAACCCACATGCAGGTCAGAAGAGAAGAATATAATGCAGAACTGGCTTACTGAAGAAGGACAAGATAGTAAAGTTTTGCTAGAGCATTTCTCACCATGACCCTGTAAGGGTGGTTGCTCTTGTGAGGATGCACCTCAGCTCCAACTGAAAAGCATTCCACACAGAGGTCAAAATCAGAACACACTGCACATTTAATACGTATCTTCCCCGAGATATCCTTGTTGCAGTAATTACAATGATACAAAGCCTTCTTCCCATCAGTCACACCATGGCCTACACAAGGACGGAAACCATCAGCAACAACATGAATTCTAGTTCTAAGCATGATAACTACGTAAAACCTCATAAATTACATAATAGAATCACTTTAGAAACAGTCTAACTTTATCTCTCAGGAGGGGAGGGGGGGGAATCAGCCTTTCAAAAGAAAATTGCTGCAAAACAGAAGTAACTATACCCGCCGAAGCCGTTTCTGAATTTTCCACATTGGAGGCCGTCCTCTTCCTTTTTGCCCTACAGAAAATATAGAAAATAGAGAAAAATTAAAGGGGGGAAAACAAGCTTATATAAAACTCAATGATCATAAGAGCAAGAAAATAAACATTCCCTCTAATCTCCAATTCCCCATCCAACGCGGGAGAGGAGGGGGGTGCCTCTAAATTTTCAGACCTATGCTGTGCACAAGTATTCGAGTTTCAAATAATCCATGGACAAAAAAAAAACTAGAATAAAATTCAATTCAATACAAATGTCTTCACTCAAAAGAACGTAAGAGATGGTACCTCTGCCCGAGATCTTCGTCGACGGGTTGGGTAACAGCCCGAGAACGACCCATAATCACCGGAATGAAGCAAACTAGGGCTCCCTCACTAAGAAGGTAGTCTGGAAGCTCAGAAAGCTGAAGAATTTGATTGCAAATGGCAGCTGCGTTTTGTACTCTGCACCTTGGAAAGAATGTTTCTTTTCCTTTTTCTTTTAAGAAGGAAGTAATGTAGCTTTTCTGTTTTCTGTATTATTACATTTTCTTTTTTTTTTGTTTAAATGAAAATACTGGAATCAATACATCGGTGTATCTTAATTATACTAAAAGACCATAATAAGGGGATCAGATCACATGCCTCCCTTTTTCCTCACCTCACGCGTTACCGCACGACACATGGCAGCATCCCTCACGACACGTGGCAGCAGGAGGGATGGTGATACTGGATGCAGGTGACTCTCATCCAGCCTCACCATCCCTCTACTGCCACATGTGGCGCGGTGACACGTGGGGTTAGAAAAAAGAGGCGAAAGGATCCTAGCCCCATAATATGACCCTAATACTTTGAGTCAACAAGCCCTCAATGTGTACCTTCAAAAGCAACCCACTAAAAGAACCAAACGATAGGAAGATGTTACGTTGAAATGTAGTTAACAAGTGGAGATATAAGCTATGCATAATCATGTACACATAGATGCATACTCTATAAATTACATCCCTTGATACAATAGATAATCCTTCAAAAATGATTATATTTCTTCTTTACCAAATGAAGTAAATTGCTGCCCCCAAGGTCATCTTGGCAGCCTTAGCCCACAGGGTGTTGCCATTGTGTCTCTGTTTGCCACATGCCAAGTCCCGTTGTAGCGTGCCGAGGTTAGTTGGCACGCCAAGCCAATGCGCAATATCATCCCATACTACCTTCACCTCAGGGCATTCAAACAAAATGTGTTTGGCAAGTCTCAATACTTGCTGAATAAAGGGAGCAAGTGCTGGTGTCCAAGTATGAGAGTCTATCCTAGGTTGGGAGCTTGCCAATAGCTGTCAGCCATAAAGCAAATGAGTTTTTGGGGATGATTGCATTATCTCAAATCAATATATTCCAAGGCATGGGCGTGCCCTTATCTCGAAAGTAATCATAGGCCGATTTGGGGTTAAAGTCCTCTTCAGGAGCCCAGCTTGCCAAAACTGTGTTCACAACTTCCAAGAAACCTTCATTGTGAATGATGAAGTCCCTTATATCTAGTATCTTTTTCAATGAAAGATGAATCAACCTTATACTTTGGTCTGGACCATAGATTGGCATATAACTTATGATTTATCCACTGAACCCACAGTACGTCTTTCTTATAATGGATGTGTCAGAGGTGCTTGACAATAAAACAGAGTTCCATGTCCTCAGATCCAGCACACCCAACCCCCTTTAGACTTAGGCCTACACACTTGCCTCCAAGCTATCCAACCCTTTCTTTGCCCAACAATAGTGATGCCCCAATGAAAGTGCAAACAGATCCTGTCCACCTGAGCCTTCACATAATATGTCAAAAGTAAGGCACTCAACCAAAAACAATTCAAACCCTGTAGGGCTAACTGATTAGCTCAAGCCTCCCCACATATGACAGTGAGGCGGAATTCCAGAGTTCAACCTTCTCTATGAGTTTGCCTAAATAGGCAACATAATTTGTACCTTGTAATTTTTGCCCAGCAATAGCAATTCTCAAGTATATGAAAGGAATGGAACCTAGAGGGAAGATTGTGATAGTTTGGATCCTATCACCCGTATCCCCTAAGCCAACATGAAAGATATGTGACTTAGCCAGTTTGTCTTTAGCACAAAAAAAATCACCAAAAATAGCAAGTGCATCCATAAGTTTCTACACAGAGCTAGTCTCCCCCTACAAAGAGCATAAGATCATCAACAAATAAAACATGAGTAATCCTTTGCTCATCACATTTGGAATGAAACTTGAAATCTTTGTCATGGTGAAGCTTCCTAAGTAGCTTTGATAGGTATTCCATGCGAATAACAAATAAGAAAGGAGAAAGAGGTCACCCTGTCTTAGTCCTCTTTTGCCTTTAAAGAATCCTTGAGGGACACCATTGATAAAAACTGATCATGAGGCCGTAAAGACACACTTCATAATCCTGTCAACAAATCTCTAAGGAAAACCAAGGACTTTGAGCATAGCATGTAAGAAGTTTGAGCTAATGGAGTCAAAAGCCTTTCTTATGCCAACCTTTAGCATACACTTAGGTACTCTACGCTTCTTGATATATCCTCTCACTTAGCATACACTTAGTCTTCGATATACCATAAACATGTAAGTTGTGTTTTTTTAGCAAATCAAGCAAACCTTTTTGCTTGAGGGGCCTGTGCAACCCTTTATATTTCAAAAGCAAATAATCATTTCAAGTGAGGGGAGCCACTTCCCCCTACCATTGTCTTGACATTCAATAGTTTTTCAGCATTTTTCAAGGGAAGTGCTTTTGTTATAGTCAATACCTCTTGAAGCCATCAGGTTGTCCAAGCTCCTTGATTCTATCGACGTGATGTTCTTTATAAACAATCTCCCCATACACTTGTTGGACTCTTTCAGCCTCAGGTGGTCAGCTACTTCTGGGCCCTCCATTGCCCTTGTTTTGTCATGCACTTGTTCCATAATTTGGACATAGTCGGGTAGTGCGAGAGCCATAACTAGGGCAAGTTGGGTGACATAGCATGGACTCTAGACGTGGGAGACTATGTCACCCACATTGGTAGGTAGAGCATTTGTCGTGGCTAAATTTCTCTTCCTCTGATTGTTCCTCTTATTTGGTGGCCTAAGAGCAACAAACTTCTCATTCCTGGCATACCATGTCCCCCCTTTCTTTGTATGTCCTTCTTTGTTCTATTCTTCCTCCCATTTATGCATTCCAACGCCATGCCAATGCCATGTCTCCCCTTCCGTCGTATATCCTTCTTGTTCTATTCCTCCTCCCATTTATGCATCCCAATGCCATGCTCAAGCTGTTTGCAGTTAGGACCATACAAAGGCAACCTCTCATATTCAACCTTCTAGGTAAAATTCTCCCTATTAGATAGCTCAAATTCAATTTCAGTAATAAGCTCTCTACTCAAGACAATCTCTGCAAGTGCTCTAGCAAAGTTTCAAGTCCCTTTGCTTGTAATAAGTTGGTCAGCAAGCTAGAGATTTCCAATTTGAGAACACAATTCATACAACACTTGCTCCTTCCACAAATTTGCAGTCAACTCTAGGAATTTGACTCATACTGGGACATTGGCCACCTCCTCAGCCTCAAACCTAAAAAAACATTGGCATTATTCTTTAAGTTTGGGATCTCCTATACACAAAATAAGGTCCAGAGTATAGACTGCTTCTAAGTCTTGTATTATGTCAAGCTTAAATATAATCCAACCAGAATCATAGAAGATAATACGGTACTTAGGCTTCCATGATTTAGCAAGACTATAAACAACCTGCCTCCCGAGGAACTTTCCAACAAAACACCCCACTAGACACTGTTCCCACACATCATCAATTTCAAGGTGTCCACATTGACAAACACCTTTTTAGTTTGCTTCACTTCAGTAATTTTTAGTTTCATACAATGCTCATGCTTCCTATGGTTCGCAAACAAAGAATTCCATGGTGTACCTTTAACAACATTGGCTTTGCATGTTGGGTTGAGCCATCATTGGTTTGGACAAAAGGCCGATTGCCTTGTTGAGGGCACATGCCATGGACATTAGCTGGCAGATACTTGGCACACTAGCCGCCTGGTATGTCTTCACATCATCTGGCAGGGACGGTGTGCCGCTAGGCAAGTTGGCACATGGCGTGCCGACCAACGTCTGTTTGGCAGGGCCCCTCAAGGTTGGAGGTTGGTAGGCTAACATGATCCATCAAGTCCAATCGGTCATTGACCATTGGACTAAGAGCTTGGCAGGAAGAAGACTTTACCAAAACCTCCATGGCCGTAGAGTTGCACCACCTTCATTTACATTGCCCTTTGATAAAGAAGACTCCTTTGAAGATGAGCTCATGGCCTCTTCTTCCTTATTCTCTAGCCATTTTGAGGTCTTTCTGGCTGAAGCCTCGCCTTCGGTACTCCTATGAAAAGACAATGAATCTCCTGCTTCATCCTCCTCATATGATATTGCCAACTTCAAGTTCACATTCTTGGCCCCTTGCACAACATGACCCTTTTGCATCTTCTTCCTTCTTTGCTTTGAAGGGAGACTATCAATACCGTTGCTTGAGGTCTCATGGCTACCAGTTTTGGCCGCCTTCTTCCTTTTTATTGCTGGTTTTGCAGCTCTAGACTTAGCCATTTCAGGAGAGCAAGAAGAAGAGTGGATCTTGGCTGAAGAGTAAAGGGAAGAGTGTATGTGATGGATTTGTAGTGGATGATAGTAGAAACTTGTAATCTAAGCATGAAACGTCCAGCTACAAGTAAGGGGATAAACTTTTTAGAGAGAAGCCATAGAGTTTCTCTCTCTAACCTATCCTGGCTGAGAGCTATTTCTTCCTTTATTACATTTAGACGTATGGAAGAAGGGTTGTTAACGAGCTGAATCGAGCTGAACAATGGGTTTTTGAATTTGGACTTATTTAAGTTAACGAACAGTTTGACTCGGCTCATTTAATATAACGAGCCTTTGAGTTCAGCTCGATAATATTATAACTCCTTAAACAAGTCAAAATATTGAGTTTGGCTCAGCTCGTTTATATAAAGAAATCCAATACGATGTTCCAACTCAGCTCGTTTAATTAAAATTATCAAACAAACTCAAACCAAACACGAGTCAACTCGAACTGTTCATAAACAATTCATTTCGTTAAGCACCCATGGAAAAAGAAAAGGAATAAAAATAAAAATTTAAATATTACTATAAACTATTAAGCAAAAAAGAATTACAGTATGAAAATTCTCTTTTCGTCTTAAAAATACTGTCATAGTTACTATTTTAATTTTCCAAAAAATATTCTTTTAAAAATAATAATTTATTAGTAGTCAAAATATACTACCTTTTTCAATTATCATTAAGTACGACAATGCTAACCATTGACTCGTCCCCGCTCCATAATCCATTTGCGGCGAGTTGGAGTAGAAATCATCCGTCTCATGGAGAGCTCTAACCCGCTCCACTCTGAAGCAAAAAAAAAATCAAACTAGCAACATATAAAATATATCTACTACTATACTCTTTTTTTTTTACTTTAACTTTATATATATGCAAACATACATAGAGAGAGTCATTATAATAGACGATAACATATTCAGTAGACAATGCATATTTCAAAAATAAACTATAGAGTGGGATAGTAATAGGACAACTTTGTACGTAAAAACAAAAAATGAGTTGATCCCTTCCTTAATAAAACAAGATCGAAATGCAAGATGATAGAGGCAAACGAATGATATTTGAAGGCTACTACCTACCCTTACTTACTCATAGTAGAGTCTAATATACGTTTGGATACAGCAGGACAAGCTAAAAGCTCAATGCTCTATCATCTGAGCTATACACCCTCAGAAAAGATGTATATTAAATAAGGATTTGAGGAAGTAAATAACCTAAAAAAGGTAAATTAGTCCATAACTTTCCATGTAGTCAGCTTATAACTTGTTGGGTAAAGCAATAAACTTCAGTTTCATCACCAAAAAAAGGAGCAACTCCAATTTGAAGTATAGGTAAGCAAAAGGAGTCGGGAATCGGCTAACTGGTTATTAGGAACTGGAACTAACTCAGGCGGTTCCGGTTCTAGTTAAACTGACTAGTAGCGGTTTGATTGTAGTTGCCATTCCTAAAACCTGATCAGCGGTGTTAGAACCGAAAATTTTAGGGGGAAAATGGTAAGAACAATTAATTTTGTGTGCGCGCTAAGTGTGTATGCCGTGATTTAAGGGATAAGGGAGGGAGATATGCGGATGAGATCAGAGGAGGTCTCATATGAGGCAAAATATG
Source organism: Eustoma russellianum (assembly GCA_036186865.1). Taxonomy (NCBI): domain Eukaryota; kingdom Viridiplantae; phylum Streptophyta; class Magnoliopsida; order Gentianales; family Gentianaceae; genus Eustoma; species Eustoma russellianum. The sequence continues at coordinate 25,616,478 of AP025055.1, forward strand.
GGGCCTCCAATCACGCGACGCCACTTGTACAAAAAGACCTGCTGTTTATCTTTTTTCTTTTTTTAAAAAAGGCTCTTTTATACACGTGGCGTCGCGTGATTGGAGGCCTCATATTTTGCCTCATATGAGTCCTCTTCAGATCTTATCCGGGGAGAGATGATTTTGTTAACAATTTAGTTGGGTTTTAAAATTTTAAAATTAAATTTACCTAAAACTAATCCCTCATTCTCGCCCCCTAAATTAAAATCCCCAAGCCAATTTCCTCACACCGACAAATTTCTGCAGCCCACAAAACTTTCGGCTAGTTTCTTCAGCAAACAACACAACCAAAAAAAAGAAAAGAAAATACTGCAGATTTTTTTGTTGCATTCGGCCGCTATGAGTGAAGAAAAAAAGGAGATGGATATATATATCCAAGTTCTTGATTTTAAATCGATGATCAAGAAAATGTTTCAACGCGTCAATGCGAGAAAAATCATTACCAGCCACAATAACATCATGAATATATATATATATATATATATATATATATATATATATATATAGTTAGATGTATCAGGGAATCCAATAGAAGCTATTCCTTACAAAAATATGACAGAAGATTCTCTTACAAATACTAAACATATTATTCAACAAAATAATTATACAAATACACATCTACATACAATAGGAAAACAATTAGATAAGTTAGAAAAATATTATCAAACAACAACAATAAAATCTATAAGTGAAGAAATACCTAACCAAAAATTTAAACAACCATTATTCAAACCTTTTCAAATATCATCTTCTAGTATGCAAACTATATCTAATAAAGATGATTTCAATCAATTTATAAAACAACAATTAAATCGTATAGAAAAAAGTTTAGAAAATAGTAATTCTATAACAAATGAGGTAGTTGCAGATTCAAATGTTAATACTTCTATAGCTAGCAGAACTAGAAATAAAGAAAAAGAAGTTACTTCTTCTAAAATTAATAATTTAGAAGAAAATGAATCTTCAAATAATTCGGATAATTCTGATAGTTCAGATAATGAAATAAGCAAAGCATTTGAACAATTCCAGAATAACAATTCTAATAAAGTAGAAAAAATAGAATGGGATAAATCTATAATACCAGTACAAATGTCTACAGATCTAAAAATAAAACCTATTTCCCAAAATCGTTTTAATGCACAATCAATATATTCTTGGAATATAGATGGTATGTCAGAATATCAAATAATAAATGTATTACAACAAATGACAATGGCAGCCAATGCTTATAGAACTCAGTTAACACCTGATGATAAAGCAATTGCTGAATATCTTATTTCTGGTTTCTTTGGACAACTTAAAGGTTGGTGGGATCATTATTTAACTCCCATACAGAGACAAGAAATATTAAATGCAATAAAGTTGATGAAGAAAATAATCCTATAATTATAGATGAAGGAACAATATCTGATTCGGTTGCTACACTTATATTATGTATATCCTTACATTTTATAGGAGACCCATCACATATTAAAGATAAAAATGCTGAATTATTAGCAAATCTAAGATGTAGAAAACTTAGTGATTTTCAATGGTATAAAAATACTTTTCTAACCAGAGTCATGATTAGAGAAGATTCTAATCAGCCATTTTGGAAAGAAAAATTCCTTGCAGGATTACCAAATTTACTAGGGGAAAAGGTTAGAAATAAAATAAGAGAAAATTCAGGACAACAAATAATATCTTATTCAAACTATACATATGGAGAATTAATAAGTTTTATACAAAAAGAAGGATTAAGATTATGCCAAGACATAAGATTATAAAGTGGTTTAAAGAAAGAATTAAGACAGACTAAGTCTGAATTAGGAACTTTCTGCAAACAATTTGATAATGATCCATATAAACCTTATAATAAAGAATGTCAAGGAGAATGTTCTAGAAAACCTTATAATAGAAATATTAGAAAGCAATACAATAATAAATATAACAATCGATATAATAAAAACATTAAATATAATAAAAGATTTCAAAAATCCTCTAATGAATTCTATAAAAATAAATACAACAATAAGTATACTAAAAAACCTTACAGAAAGACAAATTACAAGAAAAATAAAAATACAAAAGATTACAAAAATATTGAATGCTATAAATGTCATAAGAAAGGTCATACTGCAAATTATTGTAGATTAAAAACAAAATTACAAGAATTAAATCTAGAAGAATCTATACTAGAAAAAATTTCAAATCTACTTGTTGAATCTTCTTCGGAGACAGAGGAAACATCTTTCGAGTCTGCTGAAGATCTTCAAGTTGATGAAATATACACATCTTCTTCAGAAACCTCTGATGAAGAAAAACATCTTTATGTTCTAACAAAAGAACAAGAAACAATATTAGAAATGTTAAAACATATAGAGAATCCTCAATTACAAAAAGAATATTTAGATAGAATAATAGATATAAATTCAAAACAAAAAGAGACAAATAAACCAACTATATTACCAAATGTATCAACTAGTTATTATGATTTAACTAGTATATTAAATAAAAACAAAGATACAAAGAATAAAAATGCAACAATCCCAGATTTACAAAAAGAAATAAAAGAAATAAAAATAGAATTAAAAGAGTTAAAAAATAAACAAAAACAAGATTCAGAAGTTATGAAATTAATACTTACAAAATTACAGACTACAGAAGAGTCTGATCAATCTTCAGAAACAGAACCAGTAAATATAGATAACAATATCATAGAAAATATTTCTAATGCTCCAGAAGATTTTTTATTTGTTTTAAGAGAGATAACATCAAGAAAATATTTAATAAGAATAACAATAAAATTCTCAGAACAATATCAGTTAGATACAATTGCTCTATTTGATACAGGAGCAGATCTTAATTGTATTAAAACTAATTTGGTTCCAAAATCATATAGAGAATCTACAACTACTAGACTCTCTAAAGCAAATAATACCAAATTACAAGTCAAAAGTAAAACTGAAGCTTATATTATAAAATCCAATACATCAATTAAAACAATGTTTTTAGTTGTAGATGATATTCATCATGCAGTTATACTAGGAACACCTTTTATGAATCTAATTACACCATATAAAGTAGGAATTAATTCTATTTCTTTTAAAATAAGAAATAAAAAATTACATTTTGAATTTTTAGAAAAACCTAAAACAAAAAATTTAGATTTAATAAAAGCTTGTTCTATTCATAAAGAACAAATAAATGCAATAATTAAAAGTAAAATTTTTCAATTACAATCATTAAAAGATACAGTAAATATTAATAAAATAGACCAATATTTAAAGGATCCAAAAATAATTACTAAAATACAAGATCTTAAATTATCATTTGAAAATGAACTTTGTTCAGATCTTCCAAATGCTTTCTGGTCAAGGAAACAACATATAGTTGATCTTCCATATACTCCAGAATTCAGAGAAGAAGATATACCTACAAAAGCAAGACCAATTCAGATGAATGCAGAATTAGAAAAACATTGCAAAAAAGAAATACAAGATCTAGAATCAAAAGGATTAATTCAAAAATCAAGGTCTCCTTGGAGTTGTGCTGCTTTTTATGTCAATAAAAATACAAAAATAGAAAGAGGAACACCTAGATTGGTAATAAATTATAAACCACTAAATAAAGCGTTAAAATGGATAAGATACCCATTACCTAATAAGAAAGATTTATTAACAAGATTACATTCTGTATGGATATATTCAAAATTTGATATGAAATCAGGATTTTGGCAAATACAAATATCTGAAAAAGATAGATATAAAACAGCATTCACAGTTCTATTTGGGCAGTATGAATGGAAAGTAATGCCATTTGGATTAAAAAATGCACCTTCTGAATATCAAAGAATTATGAATAATATATTTATGGATTATTCTAATTTTTGCATTGTCTATATAGATGATGTATTAATATTTTCCAAATCAATAGAAGAACATTTTAAACATTTAAAAACCTTCTTTTATATAGCAAAGAAAAATGGTTTAGTATTATCTAAATCTAAAATGTCTTTATTTCAGACTAAAATAAGATTCCTAGGTCATCATCTGACTCAAGGAACAATTTTACCAATAGAAAGATCTTTAGAATTTGCATCCAAATTTCCACATAAAATATTGGACAAAAATCAATTACAAAGATTTCTAGGATCTTTAAATTATGTTGTTGATTTTATTCCAAATATAATAATAATTGCAAAACCATTACATAATAGATTAAAGAAAAATCCACCAATATGGACTGAAGAACATACTTCAGTGGTTAAGAAAATAAAAAGTCTAGTATCTGATATACCCTGCTTATATATAGCAGATCCAGATTTATTTAAAATAGTTGAAACAGATGCTTCTGATATAGGATATGGTGGAATATTAAAACAATTACAAAATGGAAAAGAGTCTATAGTTCAATATACTTCTGGTCATTGGAATGATACCCAAAAATCATATTCTACTATTAAAAAAGAAATTTTGAGTATCATATTATGTATTAATAAATTTCAAAGTGATTTATTAAATAAAAAATTTCTTTTACGTATTGATTGCAAATCTGCGAAAGAAATTTTGCAAAAAGATGTTAAAAACTTAGCTTCAAAACAAATATTTGCTAGATGGCAAGCTTTATTAAGTATTTATGATTTTGATATTGAATATATAAAAGGAGATACAAATTTTGTTCCAGACTTTCTGACCAGAGAATTCCTCCAAAACAGACATAATGCCGAGGAAGTCAAAAGACAAAGGAAAGCTACCGGCGGATAATGACAATAATATCCCACGGAAAACGTGGGCAGATAAAGTTGAAGAAGAGGAAGAACTTCTTCAAAAAACCCCAATAGCCGCAGTTCCAATATCCCAAATATCTCCAAATAAAACACCAATATCCATTATTGAAAGCCTATCCAATAGTTCTGAATTTCAAGCATTGCTTGAAAGATTCAATATTCCAAAATCTACAGAAATAGCAGAGACTTCATCAGCAATATCAAAACAACAGCCAACTACTTCAATAACCCAAAAAACCAATAAAGTTTTCAAACCCCAATCCACAGAAATTACCAGCAAAATGCCCACATATAAAAAAGCCATGCAAACAACACAGTTTGTGGAAAAGTCTTATTATCAATATATTACTACTATAGAAAAATCATATTATGATAAAAATCCATTAATTTCTTTACAAAATTATTTTGGAAAAGATTTTTTCTATAAATCAAGGAATATTGCAAAAACTACAGAATATTATCAACATCTGTCGATAATGACAAATTCTGTTGAAATAAAACATCATTTTAATAAAGATAATATAGAGTATGCCTTCTCCAATTTTAAAATAGTGTCTATAATGACACCGGAGCAATGGCAAAAACAATTTGGATCTTTATCTGAGGAAATTGATTTTCCTGCAGGATATAATTCAAATTTATTTTCAAATGTCTCTTTTAATTATTGGGATTACCAACAAGCTTGGTATAATTCCCTATATTTTCAAAACTCCAGGGGTTCACATACCTGGTTAATATTTTTTGATACCAGAAGGATAACGACGAAGAATATTCCATATTGGTTCGCAGCATGGTGGGATCATTTTGGCTCCTGTGCAGAATATTTGAATGATGTAGTGAGACCATCACTACAAGTATTTACGAAGATGTATTCTCCCACAGATGAAGAGAAGATATTTTCGGAAATGATGATATTTCATATGAAGTTCTATTTGCCATGGGTATTCCAATGGAGAGCAGAATATACTCCTGGTATAAAAGTACCCTTGATAAAAAGAAAATTTTATATCAAATGGTGGACAGCATTCAATATTCCAGAATCCATTTACCCTCACAAAGTAATGGAACAAATAAAAATATGGAATGCGCAAAAACAAATTGCAGATAGCAGAAAAACAATAACAGCACCGGTGAAGCCCGGACATGAACAATTTTTATTACATAAATCAAGGATGCAATCTCAACTGGCAATGGCGAAAGACCCTGAAGAGATGCAAAATATTTTGATAAAATTTGCTCCTTTATTGCAAGAAGCAAAACCTTCATCATCTTCAGGATCGACAAATGCAGTGGATGAAGATGTTGATTTGATAGAATAACATAATCATTTGTAATATTTGTAATAATTTTATATTTGTAAAATTTGAATTGATATTGTAATAGTTGATATTGTAATAGTTGATATAACATGCAAAAAAAAAAAATTGCGAAATATCTACGCAAGTGTAAAAAAAAAAAAAAATTTGTGCGAAAATGACAAACCAAATAATAGTAGAGGGACCCTTATTTTGGCCATAT
>AP025055.1:25622812-25640245 GCA_036186865.1 Eustoma russellianum
TAAAAAAAAAAAAATTTGTGCGAAAATGACAAACCAAATAATAGTAGAGGGACCCTTATTTTGGCCATATTCCTCTCAAAATTCCTATAAAAGGAGGGGGTATGGTCACTTGAAAAAAGGACAAGTTTTTTCTACCATACTACTTACATTTTCTCTCTCATAATTCCCACTTTCCATTTCCATCCAAGATACTTCCAATCTTTCTCCCATACTATCCCATACCAAGAACACTTTATTTGTTCTTGAATATCTTTCATTTAAACCTTTTGAAACCAATATCCTTGAAGATCTCCAATCTTCAAACAATAGTTGTATCTCCAATATTTTTGAAGAAATAAATATATGGTATGATTTGAATTCTTTTACTTTTTGAGTTCTTTAAATACTGTTTTTAAATCTGTTTCTTTGTTTTATGTATTACATATCTATATAATTAGGTCGGTTTATACCGCCTAATTATTATTAATACTGTTTATATATAATTATATTATTATTACTGGCTGGAATTAGTTCCGCCTAATCCTATTCCCTTTCCTTTTTATTTTTCGTTTTTATTTTTATTCTTGGGGAGTTTATTAACCCCCATTTAAATTCTGTTATTTAATTTTGTTTTACTTACTGTTTTTATATTTTGTTTTACTTATAGTTTTTACTTTGTTTATATTATTGCTTTGTTATTTTGTTTATTATTATTATCTGTTAGTGTCGGTAGTTTATATTCCTGTTTGTGGTGTATATATATATATATATATATATATATATATCGAATTGTGTATTTTACTTGTCATGGCCGAATCTTATTTGCAAAAAAAAAAAAACTAAATCAGTAGCGGCCAGTTTGGAAAAGGATATATGCTATATGAATTTAGATGTGTATATAATAATATATATGTATATGGGTGAGTATTGCCGTGATTGGATACATATAAAGGAAGGCGGAAATTGCATAGTATAGTATAAAAAAATCTTGAAAGGAGTCCTTTTTGAATGGTTATACTTTAACCGTGGTCAATTTTCTTTCAACGCAAATAATTGTATCGTGTGAATATATATATATAAAATCGGCTGTGTACAAATGTTCATACTTTTTGGTTTCGGCTTTGTATGTATTCACATCCTAACTGTTGTGACAATCATTTGTGTATATTCATATTTATATAATTTTCGGTTATCAGCATTTGTGCAAATATATAAAACGGACGTATGAGATTATTTATGTGTATCTATATGAATTATGTTTTCGCAAATTTCATTCTTATACACACGTATGAAATTATAGGAAATACATATATAAATATAAATGTACACATTCATAAATTTTTGGAAAGTCTCATAGTTACAAGTATTTACTGGTTTTGTATAAAGTCAATAGTATATATATGCCTATTGCCGCCAGGTTAATTTTATACTTAGTTAGGTTACTTTGTGTGTGTGTGTGTGTATATATATATAAACAGTATAAACAGTTTTGAATAAAATCATATTTAAGTATGTTTATTTCGTTTATGCAATTATATAGCCTCCTTACGGACAATTGTATGTAACTATTTATATAAATTTTCGGACTTCAAGATTATGTACTATTATATATAATAGCCAAATAAGTGTGTTGAAGGAATAAGAGTAATTCAAAGGAGAATGAATTTGTGGTGTAAAGGTGAAGTTGAAGAGACAAGTTAATAAACAAATAATTAATGTACAAATTCAAATTTTGGAGATTCCAGATGATAAGTTGGACAAATAGAAGCAGAGACTTTTATGGTAACCTTCTTTACGTTCAAGCATAGAATAAGAAATCAAAGTGACTGATTTGAGGTAAGTGGTCTATCTGTGCTGGTTATACTGTCATGCATCAGAGGTAGGTGGTCTATCTGTGCTTGTTATGTTTATCATGCATCAGAGTGTTATTCGTTGTATATTTGTATTTATGTATATGCGAGTTATGTGTACTATGTGAGATATATGATTGAATATGTAAGTTAGATGTATGTATGTACATGTAAATGATGTGTATGTATGAGCGTGGATGTACATGATTAACGAAAAGATGAGATGAACATAAATGAGAATGAGATAAAAGAGAATAGAGCCATGCCAGGCAGACCTCCGAGTCCGGCGCGAATGGCCAGCGGGCCGGTTGAGGTGGCAGACCTTGACCCAGAACATAATAAAGTAAAATCCGCATTGCATTCATGGCACGAGCATTGCATTTATGGTGTACTGTAGTGCACGGGCTACAGACACCCAGTCAGGTGGCTGGTGGTGGGTAGTACCCACAACCACATATGGTGGATTGTGACGCACGGGTCACAGACACTCAGGTATGGTGGATTGTAGTGCACATGCTACAGACACCCAATTTCAGATGGCCGGTGGTGGGGGGATCCCACAGCCACAACCCCCGGGGATCATGCATTGCACGAAAAAGATACGAACATATTGCATGACATGACTTTTGTTGCGTGTGACACTTAGGGGAAGGCATGCATCATGAAGTTGCACATTATCATGTGGAGTGACTTACTTTCCGCAGTTTATTTGCTCCATTGACATGTGTTGTTCTCTTCTTTGTTTATGTGATTATTTGTTTGTTGTGTATGTCATATTTGAGAATAGCACGTGTCACGGTAATGTAGATTGAGCTGATGAATTATTTATTTTGTGTTTCTTTTCGAAGTGTTAACTGTTAAAGATAATCAACTGAAATTATTGGTGGACTAAGGACATGTATGTTAACTATAAATGTTATTTGTATTTGCTTCTGCATGTCATTATCATCATCATCCTAACCCAGTATATCCCAACGACAACAAAAGCTATCGTTAGGGTCTGGGAGGGTAAATGGTAGACAGACAATACCTCTATCACAAGGGATAGAGAGTCTGCATGTATGATTTCTATAACAGGTATATGTAGGTTGCTTACTCAGCCTGTTGATTTTGGTTCACACCACCATTCACCAGTTTTGCAGGCATGAGAAGTTAGGGTATGCTTGCACAGAGGGCGTTGTCGTGTGAGGATGTTGATGGACTTATAAGACTTCTGCTGGAGGACGTTGACTGAGGCTATCGGATTACCACCGAGGTGGTTGGGATAATGTGTATATTTTAGTGACTTGTGATTCGGGATTAATGGTTCCTATTTATGGTGTATCTTATTTGAAATGTATTTGTTTAAAACTTTTAATTATGACGTTTCCGCGACTGATTTCTACATCATTTTTGACATGTAATAAGTCGATTCGACGCCTTGTAGATCTCTTAGCAGACTACAGCGGGTGCACTATTCCTGATGTTAGGGCTCAGGAGCAGCGCGTTATAGGTGGCATCAGAGCCGATGCTCTAGATCTGCCTCGGAAACGCATGATTAACTAGATCACTTAGACTTAAGCCACAATCTTTTTCTGAAAATGACGTTTTTACCCCTAATAAATAAAGTAGACTTAAGAGATGATTTTAGACTTAAGTTATGATCGGGTTAAGGAGAGTGTGAGCGTATTTCGTTTTCTCTTATTTATTTACCGTTTACCCCTGAACCTCAGCATGCAACCATTAAGTTGTAAGAAATTCTCAAAATACCCCCAACTTAGCCTGAACTTAATAAATGCATATTTTCAAATGTTCTAAAAATTTCAAAAAAATGCTTTAAGACGTGAACAAGTCGGTAATAGAGGAAATGGTGCTGAAAACCACCAGAATCAGGGGATTATCCCCCAAGCACTTGAAGATGCCTTAGTCACCATGACCAATACCTTAGGAGAGTAGCACCAGTTGTTGAACTAATAGACACCGCCTCCACCACCACCGCACTCGGACCTGAGATTTTTTGACAAGGAGATGCAAAGGAGTGGCGACGCAGCACAACTGACACTGCCGAATAGTTGGATCTAATTTCGAAATGAGTTCAAGGGGTATTACATGCCGAGAGCACGATCTTCAAAGAATGACTTTAGATCCACGGCGGAAATGCAAATTTAGGCCATGATATTAGAAATTAAGTTACGATTTTGCCAAAGGTCACGATTTTAGGCATAGGTAATGATTTCGATTAAGAGTTGACATTCGGCATAAGTACTGCTTCTAGTTATAAGTGATGATTATACTATGTATGACCTTAGAAATAAGACGTGATCTTAGACTTAAGAAATGATGATACTAAGAATGACCCTAGAAATAAGTTATGATCTTAAACTTAAGAAGTCAGTCAATTAAGGAACACGTATACCTAGAGTATACCATACAATTTTACTTACCTTGTATAAGTTTGACTGTGATCCTTTGCACATTCCATTAGCCGTGACTATAATAACTCTAAACGAATAAGTATACAATTAAAGTACATAAATAGTAATGCTGATCAGGATGCTCTATTACAAGCGCTGATTGACACATTAGTTTGAATAGGTCAGGTAATTTTGGGCTGCTTCATCATAACACCAGCATGGGACCCGTTACCATTAGGGTAAAGTAAAACAGGCCTATATCTCCACTTGGACGATAACATCGGAGCAAGCTTAGGTCTAAGTTGAGACCATATCTACTAAGAAATGAATTATAATGGTACGATAGATACTAAGAGATGATTCATAGAGGAACGATATAAACTAAGTAACGATTTATAAGTTTTATGATCGGTAGAGTTGAGCGAAAGAGATCGTACGAAGGAATTTATAGTCTAGGGTTAAGATGTTGAATGTAGGGTTATGAAAATAGGCCAAAGCTACTAGTCTTACTAGAGATATTGATTAAGTGTGATGAGCGTGCATTAACATAGTAAATATAGTGGAGTGATATATCACTACAAAATCGTTGGTTAAGTGTTGACATCGAGACATTTGACTTGAATTTAGTACGCTTGAATTAAAATAGAGCAGGCATGAACAAGTAATGATTGTTTTTCATATGAACTAGAATAAAATTAGTGGTTCAAATAACCATTTAACGAGGTACAGTGGATCGGTATGGTGTGCAGAAGTATGGTGAATTAGAACACCTTAAGTCAGTCAATAATTAGTGTGCCATGCTAGGATTAGACCAATTTAAGTTAAAGATTTATTATGAGTAGACACACGTTAGACTTATAAGAAACTGTACATAGGAGACCTTATCCAAAAAAGAGGATGACCCATAGAATTATACGAAATATTGGACTGATATATTTTCAAGCAGATAAATGTTTTATATAAGCATGTTTACCAATGAATAACTATATCTTAACAAGTACTTAAAAAAATTTTTGTCTTCGGAAATACCTTATTGAGTCTCATTTTTTTGTAGTCTACTAAACTTTACACTGCTAAATTAGTTTCTGTATCTACATATCAACATAATAAAAAAAATTCAATTCTTTGATGACTTTAAAAAGGGAAAAACTTTTAAACTACTGATGTTCTTCAAAAACGATATGTTTATATATATTACTTACACAAGATTTCAAATTTTTGTTCCATTACATCTATTTTAGTCAAAATTAATTTTACCTGACGACGATCGATATCGTAAGCATCCATTAAAGTGTTTTCCAAGTTATTTATCCGCTTGCGATGATTTTACTTAAATTTTGCCAAGTCAAAAAATAGCTTTCAAAATATATACGTGTGTTAGAAAACGAAAGGTACCGTACTTAAATTGTTTTATAACACCTTACCTTATTAAGTTTTCAATTGTTTTAACTCAATTTTACCAAAATACTTTGCGAACAAGTTATATTGTTATTTTTATAAGATGTCAATTGGAACACCGCCTTGCGAAAACGAGTATATTATTTCGGTTCTTGCAGTTATAATAAATAGGAATGATATTATTTTTTATATTTCAAATTACAGCCACGTAAGTCACGTTTTTATTAGAATAAAAGTATGTCCGTAGACATATTTTATATACTAGGCTGCTGACAACGTCTTCGGAAAAAAAAATAAGGATATGGTTCTAAGAGGAGTTTATAATTGTACTTAAGGTGTTATGGTTTATAACCATCATAGTAGGCTGACGACATTAGTCTTGCTAATTAAGTTGACTAAGAGCGATAAATGTTGATTAAGATGTTGTAGTGTACTGTTCTAAGAAGGCATCGATTGCGGAGTTCAATGGTTGAGCTATGCAGGAACGTGCTGTACTAGAATGTCCAACGCTGCTTAAGATATATATTAGGCAATGCTAAGTTGACAACATCATAAGTTGAATGGTAGCACAATGACGAGTTACGATTGAGATGTAGGTTTAATGTCATACGCAGAATTTAAGACTACAACTACTTGCAAGCAAAGATCCAACGATACTACTATGTGATATAGTAAATTTATGGGCTACCTTAAACTTACTAAGATCTCGTTGGCAGTTTAAGAAAATAAGTTACAATGGAAATAAATGAGGAGTTAGATGATCTAAACACTTGATCAATAAGATTTGTCATAAGAATTTTAATTGTAAAACGCAACTACATAAGTTAGCCTTGAGACAAATAATCGCCTAGCGGTGAGGTTGACACGACAACTAATAGGTGATAGCGAGTGTGTAGAGTATGTTCAACCTTATCCAGGTGTTAGTAGCAACTAGAAAAATGATAGGTAAGAAAACACGCAAGTTTCGAAGATGAAACATTTTGTAAAAAGGGAATCGGATGTTAGAACCGTAAATTTTAGGGAAAAAATGGTATAAACAATTAATTTTGTGTGTGTGCTAAGTGTGCATGCCGTGATTTAAGGGATAAGGGAGGGTGAGATGATTTTGTTAACAATTTAGTTGGGATTTAAAATTTTAAAATTAAATTTACCTAAAACGAATGTATGAGATTATTTATGTGTATCTATATGAATTATGTTTTTGAAATTTTCATTCTTATACACATGATGATGTCAGATTGTATCACTAAGTATAAAGTTAGATGTGGTGCCGTTAGATCTCCGTCAGTTGTCCGTAATAGGCGGGTAGCTGACCTGCACAAAAGAAAAGGATCAGAGGACCCGAGATCTATGGCTCCGGGCAATACCCTCCGACGATCAAGTCAGTTAAGGCCATTTTAGCAGAGGTTTATATATTGATGAAGGCTTTGTAATAAGATTTTCTGGTAAACCTACGTTTTTCACTGTGTAGAAAACAATTGACTGTAGTGAGTAGTGAAAAGTAGCTTGTCCCCCTCTCTCCTGCTGCTCTGCCTTTTTATATGGCGGCTTGGGCCAATGCATGGGCAGAGCCCGGAAATCGTGACAGGCAAGGAGGTCATTTGGATGACTCCTGCTCTTGCATGTTCGCCACGTGGCTCTGTACTGAGCTGAGTAAGCTAGCTTGGGACACCTGGATGGGAGTTTCACCTGGTAGAATTACGTAGGGTAAACTCCTAGAACAGAGATGAAGTCCTCTAGAAGCACTCAGAAGTGCCCGAGATGGCTTAGGGTGTGGGGTCAGCTTGCCGAGATGAAAGTGGCCGACTTCAAAGAGCATTGGTAGGCCTCCTATAATGTTCGCAGCTGACGTCACCAGTGTGATCCAAGGTCAGTGGGTAGATCGGATCCGAGACCGAGTACAGCTCTTTGGCCGAGATGGAGCTGAAGGGCGAGATGAGGCCTTGAAGCCGAGATGCGACCCTTAGGCCTGAATGGGGCCTTTAGACCAAGATGAGACCTTTAGCCCCCAGGGGGTACTGAGACCGTGTGGCCGAGATGGCAAAGGGGCCCTGTGGCCGAGATGGACTGTTTGTCCGCATGTGACCTGGTCAACCTCCTGGCTGACCTGCAGTACTTAGTCACTTTTACGCCTCTATTTCAGCGTTGACCGTTATTGACTAACGGAGGGTATTTTTTGGCTTATCACTTGCCCCCCAGATTAGTCTGGCCGAGCTGACCTGAGAGGGCAGGCTGATCTGTTCAGATTTTTCCTGTGTCGTTCTTCCTTTGATGTCGTGTCAATCTCTGATTAGGCCGCTCAGTGTACTTATTAGGTGCACAGAGTACGAAGCGTTAATGATAGCTTCTGGCCGAACCGATCAGTTAATTCTGACTAGATTCTTAGGCACGTTTTCTGTTCTGGCACGTGTCTGATTCTGATTGGCTTGATTTGCGCATTTACTGTTCGCGCAGAGCACGAAGCGTCAGTTGCGCAGCTTTTTGGATTCCGCCGTTTCACGAATCGAGGGCCATTTATTTTTGGCGACTCTTGGGCTGCCGAGATGGAGCCCTATAAATAGGTCTTTCCCAGACCATTTTTTCTCTTTATTTGCTTTCATTTTCTTACTCCGGCAGTTTAGTTTCTTCTCCGGCGAGTTCCTCTGATTCCGGCGACTTCTAGCCTCTTTCAGCCCGTGCTCCGTCCTTCTCCGGTCTTCTTCTTCCTCCAACCCTCTGTAAGTCCTCTTCTTTCTTGCTTCATTATGTCTTCTGCTTCCCTGGATTCTCAAAACCCTTCTGAAGGTGGTTCTTACGCTGCCGGAGGCGGGGAAGCCATTTTTTCTCCGTCGCCGTCTGGCAGAACTGCCTCTGCCGATGATCTTCCCATCGGCAGTCTGCTCCAGTCTACCGGGGACTCTGCTCAGTCCAGCAGAGCCCTAACCGTAATTAGTTCCTCGCCAGAGCCAGTGAGGGTTACCCCTGCTCCGGCTTCTGTAAATCCTCTGGCCCCGCAGAGGGGTCCTTCTCAGTTCTCCGGAGTCATAGACAGGGGTCGGCCTTCTTCCACTGTCCAAGAAACTTCCTCTTCTCTGACCGAGGCCGACCTAGATAGGATCTGTAAATATTACAAGATTGACAGAAACCGTTTCGGACCTCTTCTTCCCTTGCCGGGTCAGACTGCTTATGATCCCCCTAGGGATTATGAAGCAGTCTACGAAGATTATTTCAAGTCTGGCTTCAACCTTCCTGTCCCTGAGCCCGTTGTCCGCATTATGCGGGCTTATGGGCTTAGGTTTCCTCAAATTTAGCCACATGGCCTCAAACTCATTCTTTGTTACATTCTTCTTCTCAGACTTATTGAATTTCCTTTCAATACTACTATTTTTCGAGCTCTCTTTGCATGTCAGACTTCGCAGAGCTGGTATTATTTCAGCAAGCGAACGTCTAGCATTGATTTCCCTTTTGCCATTAATATTCCTTCTTCCAATAAAAGATGGAAGGAGAAATTCTTCTATGTCAAAAAGTCTAAACTGCCAAGCGGAAATGTCTGGAAGCACGACAGAGTTCATAACACACGGCTGGGCCAAGACTACTGCGATGAAGCAGACAGAATTCGGATAGCCCCGTTTATCATTGACTGGCAGAAGGTTGACTATGAGGTCTGGATAGCTACCGATGTAGCCCATTCGGCTCTTGGTGACGACTATCGGCCTCTTTCTCCAGACCAGTTAACCATCATCCGAGGTGGATACTGTTCTTTCCTTTCTCAGCTATTTCCTTTCTCTTTTCCAGTATCTAACTGTTTAACTCTGAATGCAGGTGCAATGGCTGATCCTTCTACCCGAGCTGAGATGATGGCTGAGACTCAAGCCAGAAAAAGGCTTCGGAGAGAAAGGAGGTTAGCCGCACTTGGCTCTGGGGGGGCTTCCACTTCAGCTGTGCCTCCAGTTTCGAGTGTGGCTCCTGCTAAGCCCGAGCCGGCGGAGCCTGAACCAGGTAAGCTCTTGCTTCATATGTTAAAATTTTCTAACTTGTTTGGGTTCTGACTCATTTTCATCTCTGCACAGCTCTGCCAATCACGATAGTGGATGATGAGCCTGAGGCTGAAGTCCAACTTCAGGCTCCGGCTGATTCAGAGATCCCAGCAGATGCTGGTGAAGGCTCCAGCCTTCGCCCCCGGAAGAGGCAACGGGGCGAAGGCTCTAGCAGTCGTGATCCGGGGCCATCTCAGCCCCCGGAGATGATCACTACTGAACCGGCTGAGGAAATCCTGCCTCAGCCAGGAAACGTCCAAGACCCAATACTCATTGGTTTTTATGAGGGAGATTCTGCTCTGAGCCCCGCCGTGGCCGAGAGGCTAAATAGAGCAGCAATCCTGCCCCGGGACCTTCAAAAGTTCAGGGCAACTGGCTTTGCCGAACTGACAAACGCCTTCATGTCCAACATCGCTCTGGTTAGCAAGTCTTTCTTTGAGTGCTTTGTTTATTTTTGTCAATGGAATCCTCTTTTTAACTCTATCTTTTCGGTAGGTCCGAGGCCAGGAAATGGAGCTGGAAACTCGCTTCAGAGAGTTTCTTAGGGAGCTCGAGACCACAAGGAAGCAGCTTGAAGAAGCTGAGAAGAAAAGAGCTGAGCTGACCCAAGAAATCACTGATTTGCGGGCTGGAAATACTCAACTCCAGCTGAGGGCCGAGGATGCTGAGACGAGGTTGGCCACCTCCAACTTTAAAGTGGACGAGTTGGAGAACAAAGTGGCTGACCTGGAGCTGACCTCTACTCAATCTCTCAATGAGGTTGAGTATTTGAAAAAACAAATGACTGAGATGGCGCAGAAGAACAAGAATGATCAGAAGATGATTAATCTGCTGCGCCAAAACTTGATGGAAGCTAAGATCAAAACAATTCAGGACTTTAGAAAGTCCAAGTTCTTTGAAGAGAACATGATCCATCTGCAAGGCTCAGCTATGGAGGTCGGCCAGACAAAAGCCATTGATGTCTGCTCTGTAGCGCATCCTGATCTGAACAAAGAAGACTCCCGTATAGCCGAACTATACAATCCTCTTGCAGCTCAAGACTTTGAAGAACTATTTCAGAAATTTATTGACGGAGCTGACTTGAGGGATGAGGATCGAGATGACTAGGCTTTAGGACTCTTCTTTGTTTAGCTTTAGTAGGGCAGGCATCAAATTGTACTTTAATTCCCAATCAATGGAAATTTCATCTTTTTGGCTCAGTTGTTTCTTCTGTCTTTAGTACTTTTACTAAGTTTATTTTTCAATGTTATCATTGCTAACTTTTCATGTCAGTCTTAATAAAATTGATCAACATCGAAAATAAATTAAGTCTTCAAGTCAGAATAAACCTGTTGCTTGGGCTGAGCTTACTCTTGAATAAGTTGGAGATGAACTCTGCCTGGTTTAGATCAGGTTCTGACTTGGATTGTAGTTTTGCCTTCAATTCTTCAATATATAATGTTGCTTTTAATACAACTTTATCTAGTCGGACTAGATCATACAAGGCATATGAACCTTGCTTGTTCTTACTCCGACCTCCTTATGTTAGGAGGATTTTTAATGCTTGTCTATGCAAGTCTTTTCTTTAATGAATTTTTACCTCAGATCTGCTGAGGCTTTGTAAGTCATTTTTTAGACTTTTGCCTCGGACCTGCCGAGGTCTTGTTTTTCTTTTTAGTAGGGAAGTGCCTCGGTCTTGCCAAGGTCTTACTCTTTTCTTTGATAAGTCCCTGCCTCAAACTTGCCGAGGTCTGGGTATGTACTTGGGTTGGCGTTCGCCTCAGACTTGCCGAGGTCTTGTTGTGCTCTACCGCGAGTTTTCGCCTCGGTCCTGCCGAGGTCTTGATCTACCGTTTAGCGGTCTTTCGCCTCAGACCTGCCGAGGTCTTGATGTACCCTTTTGCGTGCATTTGCCTCGAACCTGCGAGGTCTTTTTGTACCCTTTAGCGGGCATTTGTCTCGAACCTGCGAGGTCTTTATGTACCCTTTAGCGGGCATTTGTTTCGAACTTGCGAGGTCTTTATGTAACCTTTAGCGGACATTTGCCTCGAACCTGCGAGGTCTTTATGAGCCTTCCATAGTGCTCAGAAGTTGCTTGGACACTTGACTCTTGAGAAATGCCTCAGAAAAATTGTGTTGATATACAAAATTGTTACAATTTACATCATTGGTGCAGAAGTCTGAGGTGAGAAGTGTGCCAAGTTCGTGGAAGAGTTCGTCCCTCTAAAGTCTGCAACTTGTAGGCTCCTGTTGGGAATACTTCAACGATGCGGTAAGTACCTTCCCACTTAGGATTAAAGGTTCCCGCCGAGACTGCATGACTAACTTCGTTGTCGCGCATCATCAGATCTCCCACTCGAAAGGATCTCGGACGTACCCGAGAGTTGTAATACTGGGAAATCAATTTCTTATACTGAGCCATGCGGATGCGTGCTCGGTCTCTTTTCTGCTCGAGTTCATCCAAGTTCAATCGTAGCTCTTGGTTATTATCAAAAGCTGAGTAATAATCCACTCGAGTTGAGGTAGAACCGATCTCTGCGGGAATAATGGCCTCGGTACCATACACTAGTGAGAAAGGAGTTTCCTTTGTTGAAATTGATGGAGTTGTCCAGTAGGCCCATAAGACGCTGGGTAATTCATCTACCCAACTAGTGCCAGCTTTGTCCAAGCGCTTTTTAAGGCCATCCTTGATGATCCTGTTGGCGAGCTCTACTTGGCCATTTGACTGAGGATGAGCTACTGAGGTGAAGCGTTGCTTAATGTGTAAATCAAGACACCAACTCTTCACCGGATCCTCAGCAAACTGTCTGTCGTTGTCTGAGATCAGGATCTGAGGTAGGCCGAATCGACAGATGATGTTTTTCCGTAGAAACTTTTTGACTTGGGCCCCAGTTATGGTGGCTAGCGGCTCAGCCTCTATCCATTTGGTGAAGTAGTCAATCGCTACTAGCAAGAATCTGACCGAGTCGGGAGCTCGGGGTAGAGGTCCCACTAAATCCATACCCCATTGCACAAACGGCCAAGGACTAGAAATACTGGTCAACTCATGACTCGGCAAATGAGAGGTTGGAGCATGAGCTTGGCACGATGGGCACTTTTTAACCAACTCTTCTGCGTCCTTGCAGATAGTGGGCCAATAATAACCGGCTAAATAGTACTTGCGGGCAAGAGAATGTGCTCCAGAATGGCTTCCACATATGCCCAAGTGCATTTCCCGAAGAATATAATCACCTTCATCCTCAGGTACGCAACACAACCACGGCTGAAAAAAAGGATTTCTGTACAAGTTATCGTTAAAGAGTGCGTACCTGGAAGCCTTCAGGCGGAGTCGCCGAGCTTGTGACTTGTCCTCGAATTGGGTCGGATGTTGCAGATAGGTGACTATCTCGTCCATCCAGGTATTATGGTAGTCTTGCTGCAAGACTTCATTTCCATCAAAGGCACGATGTTTCACCAGTTCTACAACAATCTTTTTCCCAATAGTGGCCGAGGTAGATGAGGCCAGCCGAGATAGTGCATCAGCTCGTTTGTTAGCCGACCTGGGGATATGTTCTATCATAAAGCGTTCAAACATTCCTTTTAAATGCTGAACCTTAGCCAGATACCGCTTCATGTTGTCCTCCTTGGCTTCATAGTCTCCATTAATCTAAGAAACTACGAGCTGTGAGTCACTTCAGGCGGTTATTTGATGTGCCCCCAGTTTCCGAGCTAAACTCAGCCCAGCTATCAGAGCCTCGTACTCGGCCTCATTATTAGTGGCCTCAAAGTCGAAACGTAAAGCGTACTCCATCTCTTCCTCATTTGGATTAATTATTAGGAGCCCGACTCCACTTCCGTCCTTCGAAGAAGACCCATCTACATATAAGATCCAACCTTGTGCTGGTGGAAGATCTTCTTCAACAGATATCCCTTCAGCTAGAAAGTCAGCCAAAGCCTGAGCTTTAATAGAAGTGCGTGACTTGTAGTTGATGTCATACTCAGCAAGCTCCATTGCCCACTTAGCAGCTCGACCAAAAGTGTCTGGCCGAGATAAAATTTGCTTCAAGGGCTGATCCGTCACCACGATTATGGGATGAGCTTGAAGATAGGGTCGGAATTTTCTTGCCGCCACTATCAGTGCTAAGATGATTTTTTCAGCATTAGGATAACGCACTTCAGCTCCGTGTAGAACTTTGCTAGCGAAGTAAATGAGTTTCTGTACAGCATCCTGCTCTCTGAGCAGAACTGCGCTCACTGCCTCATGGCAGGTTGACAAGTATATGTACAAGGTCTCCCCGGGTAGAGGAGATGTCATCATAGGCACCTCGGCCAGGTGAGCTACTATGCTGACATCTCTCATGGCAGGTTGACAAGTATATGTCCTCTGCTGTCCATGCAAAAATTTCCGCAAACTCCCTTAGCAAGCTCTGAAGCTGAGTCAACGTCTCAGCTGGCATCCAGGTCCCAATTTTGATAGTGTTCTCGGGCCGACCTGGGTCTAGGATGAATTCCTGAACGGCGTCATCTGTGTGCAAACGATCGTCAGTTAGGGAAATGAGATCATCCAGAACAACCTACTGGACGGCCCCACTCCCTTGGGTAGCCACTGCATAACAATTCTGGGCTATGAGAATATCCCATTGTAAAGTAATTACTCCACCTGGGGTAGGAAACTTCATGCTGACATGCAAGGGAGATAGTACGGCTGCCAGAGCTACCAGCGCTGGTCGGCCTATGAGAATGTTATAAGCCGACCTCTCTTTGACCACCAAGAAATCCATCCATAAACAACGGTAAGCAGGAGGTCTGCCAAAACTGACACTAAGTGTGATCAGGCCAGCTGGCCGAATAGGCATACCAGTGAATCCAAATAAAGGAGAAGCTACTGGAGTCATTTGGGAATCTGCCAAACCCAATTGTTTATATACATGATAGTACATGATATTGACAGCACTCCCGGCATCAACATAGACTCTTCGTACCTCTACAATTCTATCTGGTGCCATATGTATAGCAATCCAATTACTAGACCCGTGTTATTAGAGTCTAGTGGAATAAAATCTTCTGGTCCGTAGACCAGTTCCCGAGCTAACCTTCGCTTTTTTGGGGGAGGTCCAGATGACGTCCCTGACATACTGGGATCCCCCTGATTCTGCTGAGGTGGCCCTCCAGAGATGGTGTAAATTATAGAATTAATTTGGGGCTGCACTGCAGCCCCTTGTCGGTCTCTATCTTCATCATCGTCCGACCTGGGATGTGCGGGTGGAGTCTCAAGTCGGCACTTGTCTTTTTGAGGATTTTTTCGGAAACTCAGACGATTATGGAGTCGTGAGCGTGGGTCATAGAACTGCTTCAAGTGCCCCAACTCAATCAGCTTTCGAATTGCTTGGGCCAGTAACCGACAATCTTCTGTATCATAGCCGACATCTCGATGATATCGGCAGTACAGCTTCGGATCCCTCTTATCTCTGGGACCTGCCAGAGGTTTCGGGTCCGTTCTTAAACCATCTCTCTCCATGACAGCCAAAATTCTGTCCTTTGAGGCCAAAAGGGGCATACCCTCTCTACCTCATTTGCCTCGGCCCCCAAGGCGATCGAACGCACTGTGCCGATCGCGCTTGTCCTCATGTCGGTCCGTTTTGGAACTGGGCCGAGGTTCATGCTGAGTACTCTGCTCGGCCTCTTTCTTCAAACAGTTTGCCTCTTTTCCCCAGGCAAACTGGTGTGCCTTTTCCAGGCATTCTATCAACGTGGTGGGTCCCTCCTCAGCAAGCTGAGAGAAGAGATGACCCGCCCTAAGACCATTGATGAACGCAGCGGCCTTTTACTCCTTCGTTCCGGTCACTGACCTGCAGTGACTCGTCCGAGAAGCGCTGCATATATTTTAGCACGGACTCTTCAGGAGCTTGCTTCAAAGTCATTAGGTGTGAAGAGTTCTTGATAAATGGCGCACTTGATGCGAACTGGGACTTAAACTTCTGCGCCAGCTGTCTAAAGGAGTCCACCGACTGAGGTGGAAGCTCCTGGAACCATCTTCTTGCCTTCCCCCGCAGATACATGGGAAAGGTCTTGCAGCGGAGCGGATCTGGAATGTTCTTTAGGCTCATGGCCGTCTGAAACTGAAAAAGATGATCAGTTGGATCAGACGTCCCGTCATAGGTGTCCATTTTTGGCACCTTAAAGTTATCTGGTGCCAAATACTTCGCGATATCCCAAGAAAATGGGCTTTCTTGGATCACCCTCATGTATTTTGGTCTGGGTTCTTCAGGTCCGCTCCTCGGCCTGCGAGGGTCAGCCTCCTGATGAATGCTCTTGAAAGATCGGGGCTTTACACCCAGGCGCTGCCTGGGTATAGGCACCGATTCCACTGTAAGGGCTCTGTCGCCACTACGTCTTACATCTGCCATAAAACCCTGAGTGTGGTGAGTAGATTGTCGTTGGGTCTTCTCTTTTGAGTGGAAGGAGGTAGAATCTTCCTCCATGTATTCCATCTTAGGACGCTTCCCTTTGAGCCGCTCCACCACGGCCTCAAACACGTCCAAATTCTCGGCCACATATTTCATGGCCTTTTCTTTCTCATTCGTGGTTACCACCGGGATCTTCTTCGCTTCCGGCTCTGGCCTCCTGGAATCCTGTCCAGGATGAATAGAGCGGGTGTCTTTTCGACGGTGCAGATTTGAGGACTCTCCTAGTCCTTCACGGGCTTCTTTTCCCATTTGAGCTGACTTGAAAGCTTAAATAGTGCGATTAAGAAGACTTAAATGACGGAGGTTCGGGGCCCTCCTTCTAGCGCCAATATGATGATGTCGGATTGTATCACTAAGTATAAAGTTGGATGTGGTGCCGTTAGATCTCTGTCAGTTGTCCGTAATAGGCGGGTAGCTGACCTGCACAAAGGAAAAGGATCAGAGGACCCGGGATCTATGGCCCCGGGTAATACCCTCCGACGATCAAGTCAGTTAAGGCCATTTTAGGAGAGGTTTATATATTGATGAAGGCTTTGTAATAAGATTTTCTGGTAAACCTACGTTTTTCACTGTGTAGAAGACAATTGACTGTAGTGAGTAGTGAAAAGTAGCTTGTCCCCCTCTCTCCTGTTGCTCTGCCTTTTTATATGGCGGCTTGGGTCAATGCATGGGCAGAGCCCGGAAATCGTGACAGGCAAGGAGGTCATTTGGATGACTCCTGCTCTTGCATGTTCGCCACGTGGCTCTGTACTGAGCTGAGTAAGCTAGCTTGGGACACCTGGCTGGGAGTTTCACCTGGTAGAATTACCTAGGGTAAACTCCTAGAACCGAGATGAAGTCCTCTAGAAGCACTCAGAAGTGCACGAGATGGCTTAGGGTGCGGGGTCAGCTTGCCGAGATGAAAGTGGCCGACTTCAAAGAGCATTGGTAGGCCTCCTATAATGTTCGCAGCTGACGTCACCAGTGTGATCCGAGGTCAGTGGGTAGATCGGATCCGAGGTCGAGTACAGCTCTTTGGCCGAGATGGAGCTGTAGGGCGAGATGAGGCCTTGAAGCCGAGATGCGACCCTTAGGCCTAAATGGGGCCTTTAGACCAAGATGAGATCTTTAGCCCCCAGGGGGCATTGAGACCGTGTGGCCGAGATGGCAAAGGGGCTCTGTGGCCTAGATGGACTGTTTGTCCGCATGTGACCTGGTCAACCTCCTGGCCGACCTGCAGTATTTAGTCACTTTTACGTCCCTACTTCAGCGTTGACCGTTATTGACTAACGGGGGGATATTTTTTGGCTCATCAACACACGTATGAAATTATAGGAAATACGTATATAAATATAAATGTACACATTGATAAATTTTTTTTGGAAAGTCTCAT
>AP025055.1:25646914-25671914 GCA_036186865.1 Eustoma russellianum
TTACTTTCCGCAGTTTATTTGCTCCATTGGCATGTGTTGTTCTCTTATTTGTTTATGCGATTATTTGTTTTTTGTGTATATCATATTTGAGAATAGCACGTGTCACGATAATGTAGATTGAGCTAATGAATTATTTATTTTCTGTTTCTTTTCGAAGTGTTAACTGTTAAAGATAATCAACTGAAATTATTGGTGGACTAAGGACATGTATTTCTTCCTATATTTGGTGTATCTTATTTAAAATGTATTTGTTTAAAAGTTTTAATTATGACGTTTCCGCGACTGATTTCTACATCATTTCTGACATGTAAGAAGTCGATTCGATGCTTTGTAGATCTCTTAGCTGACTACGGCGGGTGTACTGTTCCTGATGTTAGGGCTCGGGAGCGGTACGCTACAAGCGGTCCATAAACCAGTGGTTTAACCAGCCAGAACCGACATAGGTAAACTGGAACAGAACCTCCAGTTCCTTACACACACACACACATATATATATATGTGTGTGTATATATATTTATATGTGTATATATATGTATATGTATATATACACATTTATATACATATATATATACACATCTTCTATCAATGCACTTATAT
Source organism: Eustoma russellianum (assembly GCA_036186865.1). NCBI lineage: Eukaryota > Viridiplantae > Streptophyta > Magnoliopsida > Gentianales > Gentianaceae > Eustoma > Eustoma russellianum. Next base: position 25,647,512 of record AP025055.1, read on the forward strand.
CAAACACATTTGGAACTATTATGCAGCAATGTTGCACGGTCCCAGTCCGTTAAGTTCTACTTTACATCAATATTTAATGTTGTGGTGGACGTCTACGACAGAAAAATCAATGAGAGGTATTTTACGTATATATTTCCGGGAAATATTGCTTTGGAATACTTGGAAATCATACACTGCAGCAGTATTTGGGGACGAAAGCTTTACCAATTTTCAGCTGAGTGGCCGCATCCGGACAGCACCTATATACATGGAGTTGCACACAACATGGTAAAAAAAATATGTTCACAATGATCCAGACCTTATAGCAGCAGGCATCACACCCAGATTTAAGCTGAATAGACCACAAATTATACGATGGCAAACGCCACCGTCAGGCAGACTAAAGCTCAACGTGGATGCAGCACATGGATCCTTTTCGGCCTCTGGAGGAGCGATTTTGCGGGATGACCATGGCAACTTCAAAGAAGCCGTAGTTTTTTATTTACCCATATCAAACCCGTTTCAAGCAGAACTTCCAAGCAATTACACTCTCACTCATCATTTTTTGCAACGTTATCGAAATATACATCTGGAGGGAGATTCTCAAGGAGTTTATTCAGCAACTTCAAACCGGCCGCATGTCCCATTATATTACGAGCGTTAATCAAGCTGGGAATGTTACCATAGCACATATTCCACGTCAGGCAAATATGGTTGGCACCATTTTTTGGCGCAACATGGACAGTTTACTCACCACTTTCATCATTTCCCTACATTGTCCTCCCTACCGCGAATGGCTAAAGGCGCTTTTTCTACGGATGGTTCAACTCCATATATCCGATGCTAACATGAAAAGTCACTCTCCAAATATGGAATGCCTGTGTCACATAAGGACACAGGCATTATGGGTAATACTGTTCCTCTACTGTGCTTTGAGCTTTTTCATACTTGCGTTTTCTTCTGAACAGCGCGTATCAAAGGATACGGGCAAAATGGGTACTGATGTTGCGCAAAACCACTATATATTATGATCATTCATACCATATTGCACATTGATCGGTTTACTGCTGCTACTAATTGTTTTTCTTTCTTGCTACACTTGGGCTGCGCTACACTGGAGCGATCTTATATATATACAACAACAGAGTGGAAGCAGACAACCAAATGCTTTGGAGTGGCGTTGATGGGTCTACTATTCGCAGGAAAAGTATCTCCCAGGATGAACCTTTTTAATCGATCAAATATGCACTATGTTCAGAACATTGTACACTTTCGAGACTCTGCGGGTGTGGCAGACAATTGGAATATTCATTTAGTAGACATCAAATAGATATACGTTCCAATCATAATATGCACGCTTTTTCCTTCGCCAAGGTTTTATCCACAAGGGTGGTTTTACTTGGCAAGGTTTTAATGCGACATATCATATATGATTGGAGACTGCAGATTATAGGTGCATTATATTTTCATTATGCATATGTTGAGCTCTGCAACAAATTGTAATACGGTATTCCTCCGCCAGAAGAGAGGAGGGAGGGCAAGAAAAAGAGCGGGGGGGAAAAAAAAAGAGAGGACAGACAGACGAGAGACGAGAGAGGGAGAGAGGAGAGACACACAGAGAGACAGAGAGGAGAGACAGACAGAGAGACAGAGAGAGGAGAGAGAGACACACAGAGAGAGAGGAAGAGAGAGGGAGAGGGAGAGAGAGAGAGAGGAGATGATCATATATATACTACTACATACATACACGACATACATTATATGTATACAACACACACACACACAATATATATATATATATTTACATATATATGTATATATATGTCTCAGGAGAAACTAATTATTAAATTATTTATTAAATTATCTTCATCATACTGGAAAATTCATTCAGGGTCCTAGGAATATTTTTACAAAGATTAAATCTGGCTATGAATCTTATTATGTTCTCAGTACGCAGTTCGCCCTTAATACGCCTTCATTCATTCGGCTACAACAGGCTCCCGCAAATTCGAGATATTATAATAAACTCAGCTGACTTATCCATAACCTTCCCCAAAAAAACAAATTTTTTCAGTATGCTAAAGACTTTTTTTAACCGATCAATCCATCACAGAGCTGACAAATCCAGACATCCCTGAAGGGATTAAGGGTATGAACCCCCTGGCTCAGTCATGATTGTAGGATCTGCAAGGCACCACTAGAGGGGGGGTTGAATAGATCGGTGCGGAGAGGAAAGTGTGGTTTTTAAAATTTCTTTAAACTGAACAATTCAAGTTCTGAAAAACAGATTCTGTTTTCAGGACCAGGTTTTAAATATTTTTTAAAACTAGGCTAGAGGTCTCCAAAATTATGAAATTTTGAGAGAACTTAGCCTCAGATGTTTTGAGGGTCCCCTAAAATTTCAAATTAAAATTCAACCTGTAACCCCTTCAAAAACCGTTGGTACTCAGATTGCTCGAATCTGCCAGAAACGATAGATGGTTTTGAAAAATTTATTCCTTTTTTGTCTGTGAACGTCCAAAAGCTCTGAAAATCTTGACCACTACCTCCTTATATACTATAATTAAGTGGGTTTGAAACAGGTTTGAAAATTCTTCTGGGAAAGTAGGTCAACTAAAATCAAAGTCTCAACCTTTGCAAGTCTGAAAATCAGACCTGCACTAGTCTCAGAACTTTTGATGTTGATTGACTTATACTTATCCAAAAGGATTCAAACTTGTGCCCAAATTAACCCTAGAAAGTGGAGTATATTTCTGGAAATTTTTGTGATGTTTGAAATTCGTTAAACTATTTTTACGAATGCGAACAAGAAGGGCTAATCAGTGCAGTAACTGAAAAGTCAATGCAGAAAGTAAATGGACCAAGAATTTTATAACTGGTTCGGTTATAACAACACCTACTCCGTCTTCAAGGAAACACCTTCCTTGGTTCACACTAATCACACACACGCAATACACCTTACCACAGGGTTGATAGAGTTACACCTAACTCCAACCCTTTACAAAACCTTGTATGTTCTAATACAAGTCACACGAAACACCACCACCTTGCAAAATGAAGATTGATCACACCTTGATCAATATTTTACAAAGATATATAATGAGTCGTGGTCTATATCAAGCCTATTCAAGATTGAAGATATGAATACCATAGGCTTACAAGAAGAGAGAAAGAAGAAAGAAGATGTAGAAGAAAAAGAGCTAGGCTTTTTGATCACTTTGATTTGCAATGCTGTTTCTTGTTTTGTTTGCTCTCTTCTCTTTCCTTTTAATGAGTCATGGCCCGTCCCTTGTGTAGTGTCTCCCCTCTTGAAAATTATCTTTAAGTCCTTGAGAGAGTGTAAGACATCATTGTGACAATGTCTTGCTTACCTTGGCATCTTCTTATTGGATGATCATTTAGTCTTCGCTTACTTGGCACCTTCTCATTGGATGAATGTTGTCATCATTGATGACTTGGAAAAAATCTGAGAATTACACTTAAACATGTGCCAAAATCATCACAAAATTACTTCCATAAATCATAAGATATATCACATAAATTGCAAGACATCAAATCCTTCCCAACTAGGATAAAATTCGGCCATTATGTCTCATTGCCATGCTGAATTTTCAGCATGTGCATCATTCAATTTTATTCAAATAATACCAATTTACTTTGATTTTTCTTTATAAAAAGAATCAACAATTTATGGTAAGTATTACTATCACATAAGAAATGAACTTGGACACTATCAAGCTCACAAATTCGGCCACCATGTCTTCACACAGCTGAAAATTTTTTTAGCCTGTGTGATATGTAAACTATCACACTTTATTAATTTAAATAATATTCAAAACCTTTCCATTTCTTCTTTCCAATCAATCACACAATAAAGATGATGGAATATATCACTTTGAAGACAAATTTCGGCCACCTAAGGTTACCATGCTGAATGAATTTTTCAACATGTGATATAAGAGAGATAAATTTTGAATTCTTACCATTTGTAGGTTCTCTCTTCAATTCACCAACATTGTATGATTGATCCTTGACCAATCAATATGCCAACAAGGCTCCAAATAAGCTCCATCTCAGCTGTAGGTGGCGTTGGAAATGATTGTGTATGTGCTGAAATTTATTTTTGCTAAACTTTGTAAAATAATGCACATTAATAGTACACACATGTTATATTCTAATCAGCCCTTAATTTAATTTTCTAGAACACTTTAAGATGTATATCATATGTAAAAAGTGTCTAGATACGTGTCACATGATGTACCAAAAACGTTCCATGTGTTGTGTGCGTAGAAAACCGAATTTTCGATATTTATCGATTACCCGATTTTTCTCTAATTTAAATTTCAACTTTTGCACATGTTATATATATTATGTTATAAATAATATATATAATATATCTTTAAATCTCAGCACTTGGCGGTCTAAAGTGGTACCATTTACATGTGACAAAATTAAACTTGGAATCTTTACATTTTGGCCTTAATGTGGAGTAATTTGTGTGTGCCAACATGGAAAGTATTTTGGCTGAATTATTCCGTGATGTGCACGAAATTTTCATCAAATTTTAATACATAGGGGCTGGCCATTTATTATGGCAGGTGCGTGATACGTTGGTGAAGTTTCGGTATTCGCCCTGATAAGATAATTTCTGTTTAGAACCTTTTATCGTGTCGTATTTAATTTGTCATCACCATATCTTATATCATATGATATAAGACCTGAATATACTCATAAATATGAGTTAAGATAGTGGTGTGTGACGTTAAACGTACGTACGTAAAATATATAACGTGTCGGTAGTTACGTTGGAATACAAGTGTATGTGCCTTTATTCAAAAAATTTTGAAAATATGTGTAATATATATGTATATAGGCGGTGTGTATTTAAGAAGGGGAGAGGAGGAGAAAACTTTCCTTCCTTAGCTTTGTTGCCTTTGTGCCTTTTCCAAATGTGGCTTCCTTTAATGAACTACTTAGTTTAATAAACTAAGTACTTCACTTAATGAACTAGTTTAGTTCATTAATGGTGGCAGCTGAAAATAGTATAAACACAACAAATGTTGCCACATGATGTAAGCTTTAACGCTTCATGGCTTGTTAGTACAGGCAACATAAATATATAAGCTAAATAAGGCAAGTAATGGCAAAGTATCATGCATACATGTATACGTTTATATAGCTCATGCATTTAAATCACTTATTTTTGAAATCACTCAAACCCCCTTATCTCATACAATCTCCCCCTTTTGATGATTTCAAAATAACTTATGCACATGATTTAACTGCTAACGCTCCCCCTGTGAAATATGCACAAATTTGAAATTGAATTTCAAATTTCAAATCCGGCTCCCCCTTGATTTGTGCAATTAGTATCAATTAGTCTCTCTCTCCCCCTTAAATCATGCTTTTCTCTCCCCCTTTATTTTGGAAAGTAAATCAAAAGATTCCTGTAAAAAAGGAAAGTAAATCAAATCACGTCAAATCAAATCATATCAACGGAAATCATGCCTAATTTAGAACGAAGAGAGTCATATGTGGCTTGATTTAAGGCTTTTGTAAAGATATCCGCTACTTGTGCTTCTGTGCGTACGTGATCTATGACAATATCACCATTGTTTACGTGATCACGAAAAAAGTGATAGCGTACTTCTATATGCTTAGCCTTAGAATGTAACACAGGATTCTTAGACAAGTTAATTGCACTCATACTATCACAATATATAGAATTTTATTTACGGTAATTCCAAAGTCCGAAAGTTGTTGTTTTATCCTACAACAACTGTGTGCAACAAAGGCTAAGAGCCATGTACTCATCCTCAGTAGTGGATAAGCAACACTTGCTTGCTTTTTGAAAACCATGAAATAAGTGAATTTCCTATAAATTGGCAAGTTCCGCTCGTGCTTTTTCTATCTATTTTGCAGCCACCATAATCTGCATCAGTGTAAGCATGTAAGTCAAATGTAGAATCCTTATCATACCAAATTCCTAAGGTGGGCGTGTGCTTAATATAACGGAATATTCTTTTTACCGCATTGGAAGTGTGACACCTTAGGTTGACTTTGAAAACGTGCACACATGCATACGCCTAAACATGATATCAGGCCCTACTAGCAGTTAAATATAGCAAAGAGCCTATCATAGATCGATATAATCCATTATCAACGTCTTTACCATGTTCGTCTTTGTCTAATTTAGTAGTGACACTCATAGGGGTGGGGGATGGTTTCAAATTTTCAAAATTAAACTTTTTAATCATGTCATTAACATATTTTTCTTGACTTATATGAATCCCTTAACTCGTTTGCTTAATCTGCAAGCCAAGAAAAATAATTAAGTTCACCAACCATAGACATTTCAAATTCAGATTTCATGCAATTTTCAAAATCTTTAACAAGTCTATGTGAGGTAGAGCCGAGAAATAGTGTCATCTACGTAGATTTGAATAATAAGTAAATCTGATTTTTCTTGTTTCAAAAATAGTGTACTATCTATGGTACCACGTTTAAAATTATTTTCTAAAAGAAAAGTAGCAAAACGATCATTTACCATGCTCTCAGTGCTTGCTTTAGGCCGTATAGTGCCTTCTTTAGTTTGTACACGTGATCGGGATGTTTCAAATCTTCAAAACCAGGTGGTTGCTTCACGTATACTTCTTCTTGTATGAATCCGTTTAGGAAAGCACTTTTTACATCCATGTGATATAATTTAAAATCTTTCATGCAAGCAATAGCAAGTAATAGTTGTATAGCTTCTAAACGTGCTACGGGTTGCAAATGTTTCATCGTAGTCAATTCCTTCCTCTTGATTATATCCTTGTGCCTACAAGTCTCGCTTATTTCTAACAACCTTTCCTTCTTCATTCTTTTTATTCCTAAACACCCACTTTGTGGCCTATTATAGTCTTATCTTGTGGTCGTGGCACTAAATCCCATACATCGTTTCTAACGAATTGATTAAGTTCGTCATGCATAGCATCAATCCAAGAAGAATCACTCAAAGCATCATGCACATTTTTGGGCTCAATTTCAGAAATCATAGCATGAAATTCATTTATTTCATCCGATGTAATTCTTCTACGTGGTCGCACACCGTGAGTGAGGTCGCCTATGATGAGATCATGTGGGTGATCTCTATGCCATCTTGGTTGATTATTTTCTATGTTATCATGCATTTCTATGTGATCTTGCATTTCTAGTGTGTCATTCATATCATGCATATCAAAAGAACCATCATCTTCATTCAACACGGGTTTCAATTCCAAATCATCTTCATATTCCTTATCTTTATTAATCTCACCAAATTCATTGAATTTCACATGAATGGATTCCATGATTTGTCTAGTAAGAGGATCATAGACATCTGTATGCCTTCGAATTTATAGAATATCCAACAAAAATGCACTCAATTGATTTGGATTCAAATTTATCTAAATTATCTTTTGTATTTAAAACAAAACATTTGCATCCAAACACACGAAAATAGTCAATCTTAGGCATGCGATCATTCAAAATCTCATAAGGCGTCTTGTTTATTTTCTTTCTTATAGATGGGCGATTTACAATATAACATGCCCAATTTACGGCTTCCGCCCATAGAAATCTAGGCAATTTATTTTCGCATAACATAGTTCTAGCGATTTCTTGTAATGTGCGATTCTTTCTTTCTACTACTCCATTTAATTGTGGAGTTCTAGGTGGCGAAAACTCATGCTTAATTCCTTTTTCTTCGCAAAACGAAATCATCTCTTTGTTTTTTAAACTCACCGCCTCTATCGCTTCTTATCTTTTTCACATTTACACCGTATTGATTTTCGAGTTGTTTAATTAATTTTGCAATCTCAACGACGCTATCATCCTTATGTGCAAGAAATAAGGTCCATGTATAACGAGAAAAGTCATCAACAATCACGCATGCATAGTGGCGCCCACCAAGGCTTGTAGTGCAACTAGGACCAAACAAATCAATATGCAATAGTTCTAAGATTTTAGTCATGCTTATTTCGTTTTTAGGCTTAAGTGACTCACGTGTTTGTTTGCCTTTTATGCAAGATTCACACAACTGAAAGTTGTCTAAATCGAGCGTAGGCAATCCTCGTACTAAGTTCTTTTCATTGAAGTTTTTCTAGTGTGGAAATGCCAATGTGTCCTAAACGTCTATGCCATAAATTCACATTGGGTTCATTTGACATTAAAACACTTAACTTTAGCGTCTACTACATCATCCATAGAAAGCGGTAAAAATATTACCTTCTTGTTTTCCTTAGAAAACGGTTTCTCCATTTTTATTTATTATATTGCAATAAGGGTGAGTAAAACACACATTGAAACCATTGTCAACAAATTGAGAAATGCTAAGAAGATTGTAAGATAAGTTGCTTACCAAAAATACGTTGGAGATTTGGAGAGTGTTTGGACTTCCAATCGTACCTTTTCCGATGATATTGCCTTCGTTGTTGTCTCCAAAGATCACGGATCCGCCTTTTGAGACCTTCTCTTAATTTGGTGAATAGGCTCGGGTCACCCGTCATGTGTCTCGAGCATCCACTATCAAGGAACCACTTTATAGATGTATCTTTCGATGTGTGGGCTCCCTGCAATGTGCAAAGATGATTTAGGTACCCTTTTAACTTTGGGTCTTTTCGAGTTAGTTAATCACCTCTTGGTAAAAGTACCTTTCGGTAGCCATACTGGGTGATCCTTCTCGGTCTATCAAATGGCAAGAATGTAGATGAAGGTGCGATATAGTAGACATGTGGTGCATGCACTTTGGGCCTTTGCCCAAGGACTCCTCTATACTCACTAAATGAAGGACGTTTTTGATATGTCCTTGTGTGTGTGTGTAGTGCGTGGATGATATGAATTTCATGTATGCATTGTTCTTTTCTTTTCATATCTATATGGTACAAAGTTGTATTTCGCATGATATAAAGAAGAAGTGGGGCGTGATGAGGAAAGGGGCGCTTTTTGCGTCATCTTAGACGCCACTTGCGGCTTAGGGGTGTCTACTTTCTTAGACACAACAAACTTGGTTGGTTTGATTGATACTTCGTTAGTATCAACGTATCCCAGTCCAGTTTTGTCGCTGTCATGCTTTTGTGATAATATGATGCGATGCAGCATGTTGGACCTTGTATCAAACTGTTTCATCATTTTCTCTAAATCGGTATTCCTTGATTTCAAATTTGAAATCTCGGATTTCATTTCATTATTTTGAGTGGTTAATGATGAAATCTCTGTTTTTAATGCAGTAGTAATGACGATTGATGACTCTTTCTTTGAATCGCTTAATTGAGCTACAAGATTCTCGTTAGAAGATTCTAACAGTTTCTTGTCTTCAATTAATCGTTTCTTTTCCTTAGCGAGAGTCTTGGTGAATTTATGCAATTCTAGATACTGACTAAAAAGATCATCATAAGAAGGTTCAGAGTCAGAGTCAGAATCAGATGATACCTCATTAGATGCTTTGGATGCAAAGCACACTTATGCAGTCTCCTCTTCGGTCTCAGTTTCAGAATCTGATGAATCACTCCAGGTGGAGGCTTTTAGAGCACGTTTCCTTTGTTTGGGTTCTGAGACGAGTCTATTTTTGTTCCGCTCCTTGTCAGGGTATTTAGTAGTTTGCTTTTCTTTATTTGGGCAGTCATATGATAAGTGTCCGAGTTTGCCACATTCATAACATTTAACGTCTTTATCGTTTGACTTGTTCTTATTTCTCTTAGTCGTAGTGCCCTTATTTTTGTTTCTAAATGACCTTCTCATAAATTTTCTCAATCCTTTAGCCAATAGAATTAGGTCATCATTATCCGATTCGGAATCACTATCATCTACGTGATCGGAGGGAGGGGAGACGTATTCATTTGATTTAAAAGCAATGCTTTACCTTGTTTAGATGATTCCGATTTCCGTATGATGAGTTTATTTTCATAAACTTTAAGTGATCCGATTAGTTCTTCCATCTTTATTGATTTAGTTTCCTTGCTTTCTTCTATCGCGGTCACTTTAGGGTCCCATTCAGAAGGAAGGCTTCGTAGGACTTTCTGTACCTTTTCCTGCGTAGTAAAAGCCTTACCAAGAGACTCAAGAGAGTTGTAGATGTTAGTCAAACGAAGATCCATATCTGCAATAGACTCATTGGGCAATAATTTAAATGACTCAAGTGTGGACATAAGCATGTTAATTTTTGACTCTTTCACTTGACTCGTGCCTTCGTGTTTCATTTCTAGTATCCTCCACATTTCTTGTGCACTCGAACAGTTTGACACATAACTAGACTCACTTTTACTTAATCTGTTTAGAAGCAATTGCATAGCCTTAGCATTCATACTAAGTTTCTTTTTATCATCACTCGTATATTCTTGTCTAGTTTTAACAACTTCTAATGTGACTCCGTCTACGGTGGATTCCTTAGATGGGACATAAGGACCATCTTCAATTATTGACCAAAGATCTATATCTATAGCCATAAGAAAAAGCTTCATTCTAGTTTCCACTGAATAAACGACTCACCGTCAAAAAGTGGAGGCATTTGGCTTGACATACCTTCTTGCTTGGTTTTGAGATTTGTGGTTGCCATCTCACTGAATCGTTGGATTCCTTGAAGTGAGTGTTCCTGCTCTCTGATACCACTTATAGGATCTGCAAGGCACCACTAGAAGGGGGGTTGAATAGATGGTGCGGAAAGTGTGGTTTTTAAAATTTCTTTAAACTTGAAAAATTCAAGTCCAGTTTTAAAACATTTTTAAAACTAGGCTAGAGGTCTCCAAAAATTATGAAATTATGAGAGAACTTAGCCTCAGATGTTTTGAGGGTTCCCTAAAAATTTCAAATTAAAATTCAACCTGTAACCCCTTCAAAAACCGTTGGTACTCAGATTGCTCGAATATTCCAGAAACGGTAGATGGTTTTGCAAAATTTATTCCTATTTGTGTGAACGTCCAAATGCTCTGAAAATTTGACCACTAACTCCTTATATACTATAATTAAGTGGGTTGAAACAGTTTTGCAAAATTCTTTTGGGAAGTAGGTCAACTACAATCAAAGTCTCAACCTTTGCAAATCTGAAAATCAGACTGCACTAGTCTCAGAACTTTTGATGTTTGATTGACTTATACTTATCCAAAAGGGTTGAAACTTGTGCCAAATTAACCCTAGAACGTGTGAGTATATTTTTGGAAATTTTTGTGATTTTTGAAATTCGTTAACTATTTTTACGAATGCGAACAACAAGGGTAATTAGTGTAGTAACTGAAAAGTAAATGCAGAAAGTAAATGGCACCAAGAATTTTATACTGGTTCGGTTATAAACAACCTACTCCAGTCTTCAAGGAACACCTTCCTTGGTTCACACTAATCACACACACACAATACACCTTACCACATGGTTGATAGAGTTACACCCAACTCCAACCCTTTACAAACCTTGTATGTTCAATACAATGCACACGAACACCACCACCTTGCAAGATTGAAGATTGATCACACCTTGATCAATCTTTTACAAAGATATATAATGAGTGGTGGTCTATATCAAGCCTATTCAAGATTGAAAGATATGAATACAATAGGCTTACAAGAAGAGAGAAAGAAAGAAGATGTAGAAGAAGAAGAGCTAGGCTTTTTGATCACTTTGATTTGCAATGCTTGTTTCTTGTTTTGTTTGCTCTCTTCTCTTTCCTTTTAATGAGTCATGGCCGTCCCTTGTGTAGTGTCTCCCCCTCTTGAAAATTATCTTTTAAGTCCTTGAGAGAGTGTAAGACATCATTGTGACAATGTCTTGCTTACTTGGCATCTTCTTATTGGATGATCATTTAGTCTTCGCTTACTTGGCACCTTCTCATTGGATGAATGTTGTCATCATTGATGACTTGGAAAAAAAAATCTGAGAATTACACTTAAACAGGTGACACAATCACCACAAAATTACTTCCATAAATCATAAGATATATCACATAAATTGCAAGACATCAAATCCTTCCCAACTAGGATAAAATTCGGCCATTATGTCTCATTGCCATGCTGAATTTTCAGCATGTGCATCATTCAATTTTATTCAAAATAATACCCAATTTACTTTGATTTTTCTTTATAAAAATGAATCAACAATTTATGGTAAGTATTACTATCACATAAGAAATGAACTTGGACACTATCAAGCTCACAAATTCGGCCACCATGTCTTCACACACGCTGAAAAATTTTCAGCATGTGTGATATGTAAAATATCACACTTTATTAATTTAAATAATATTCAAAACCTTTCAATTTCTTCTTCCAATCAATCACACAATAAAAGATGATGGAATATATCACTTTGAAGACAAAATTTCGGCCACCTAAGGTTACCATGCTGAAATTTTCAACATGTGATATAAGAGAGATAAATTTTGAATTCTTACCATTTGTAGCTTCTCTCTTCAATTCACCAACATTGTATGATTGATCCTTGACCAATCAATATACCAACAAGGCTCCAAATAACCTCCATCTCAGCTGTAGGTGGCGTTGGAAATGATTGTGTATGTGCTGAAATTTATTTTTGCTAACTTTGTAAAATAATGCACATTTAATAGTACACACATGTTATATTCTAATCAGCCCTTAATTTAATTTTCTAGAACACTTTAAGATGTATATCATATGTAAAAAGTGTCTAGATACGTGTCACATGATGTACCAAAAACGTTCCATGTGTTGTGTGCGTAGAAAACCGAATTTTCGATATTTATCGATTACCCGATTTTTCTCTAATTTAAATTCTAACTTTTGCACATGTTATATATATTATGTTATACATAATATATATAATATATAATTTAAATCTCAGGACTTGGCTGGTCTAAAGTGGTACCATTTACATGTGACAAAAATTAAACTTGGAAACTTCACATTTTGGCCTTAATGTGAAGTAATTTGTGTGTGAAAACATGGAAAGTATTTTTGGCTGAATATTCAGTGATGTGCACGAAATTTTCATCAAATTTTGATGCATAGGGGCTGGCCATTTATTTATGGCAGGTACGTGATACGTTGGCGAAGTTTCGGTATTCGCCCGATACGACAAATTTCTGTTTAGAACCTTTTATCGTGTCGTATTTAATTTGTCATCACCATATCTTATATCATATGATATAAGACCTGAATATACTCATAAATATGAGTTAAGTATAGTGGTGTGACGTTAACATATGTACGTAAAATATATAACGTCTCGGTAGTACGTTGGAATACATGTGTATGTGCCTTTATTCAAAAAATCTGAAAATATGTGTAATATATATGTATATAGGCGTGTGTATTTAAGAAGGGGAAGAGGAGAAAACTTTCCTTCCTTAGCTTTGTTTCCTTTATGCCTTTTCCAAATGTGGCTTCCTTTAATGAACTACTTAATTTAATAAACTAAGTACTTCACTTAATGAACTAGTTTAGTTCATTAATGGTGGCACCTGAAAATAGTATAAACACAAAAAATGTTTGCCACATGATGTAAGCTTTAACGCTTCATGGCTTGTTAGTACGGCAACATAATATATAAGCTAAATAAGGCAAGTAATGGCAAAGTATCATGCATACATGTACACGTTTATATATATCATGCATTTAAATCACTTATTTTGAAATCACTCAAACCCCCTTATCTCAACAATGATGTTTATGATCGTTATACCTTACCATATCAAATAAATTAAATATACAGCATAGTTCAACACATAGATGCTTAGCCTTCCATTAGGCTAAGGAAACTAATAATGAAATAAATAAAAGTAAGTAGAAAGAAAGAGTACCTCAAAATAAAAAACTGAAATACTGCAATGTACAAGCTATATCAGAGCAAACTTGAAGATTTTTATTTTTAAAGTGTTTACAATACAGAGAGAGAGTATTCGAAAGCTTGCTCTCTCGAATGAGGAATGGCCTTCTTTTATAGGCAGCATTCCGGACTTGAAATCCTATTCTAAACTAAATTACAAATAAAATACAAATGAAATTTACATGAAATGTACATGAAATTTAAGTTTACAATAATGGCCAGTATAATGCCAAAACCCAAGGAATCTTCCTTTTCCGAAAGTCTTCATGGTGGACCAATATGTTCTCCATTTTGTCTCTTCAATTTAGATCTAGCCGATTTCTCTGTTAATCTGTTGATGGATATTATCAATCATTCTCTGACTTGTTCCTCATCCAGATCATCTAGATCTTGAGATTCCCCAGCTAATATTTCTTTCCCAGTCATCGATATATCTGAGCTGGAATCATTCATATCATCCTTGTGTAAATTTCTTATAAGATCTTTTTAATTTCTTCAAAATAAGAAGATATCATGTCTTCTTTTGAGATGTAATCTCCTTTTAGCAACTTTAATTTTTGCATCATTTGCTGAAATGGACTTGAATAATTTATCTATTCTTCCATCTTGTCCTTGTATTTTGTCAAAGTCTCATTGATATGATCAATTGTCTGTTGTCCTTCCACAACACCTTCTTCATTTTTCTGTATCATTTTTTTTCCAGAATTTTGTATAAAAAATCCTTTTTAATGCTGGAATGTTTTGTGGAGTATAACCCACTCTTACTTCTCATTTCCATATCCATGGAATTCCAAATTCCATAAAGAAATGCAGAGTATTCATGCCTGTAATTAGGCTCCTTTCCTTCTGAGGTTCTATAATGGCTGGTGAAATTTCAATCCACTGAGTATATAAACTCTTATATTGTTCAGGAAGAATTTTTATTGATGGACCATATGATAGTCACCATTGGTATAACCAATTTGGTATTTCTTGTTTATATACATCAGGACATATCCTGAATAACCAAGAATGTTTCTTTTTTCGGGTTTTCATATAAGAAAGCCTTATGAAATGCATCAATATAATCCCAGTAATTATATTTAACTGAGATCTTTGTGTCAGGATATATAAACTCCTTTTCCTTCAGGGTAGATCTTCCCCATGAATCCGCAGATATAATCTGCTTGATTATTACCTTGCTGAAATTATAAACAGCAGAGTTTCCTATCGTAAAATGTGTAATCTCACATGATTCTGTGCGCTTGAGTATGGATTCATAATAATTTATGTTCTTATAAGAAACAACAGTATATGACACTGTATCCAAATATCTTTGTAATAAAATCTATGGTTGATCTTTCCATTTAAGATCCTTTTGTTCCAAAAGTAATATACTTTCAGTATATGAGCTTTGTCATAAACTTCATCAGTTTCTTCAGTTACCATTGTAACATACGAAGGTTTATTATCCTCCTTTTTCTGAGAAGCTTTATAAGCTAAAAATTCTCTATATAATTTTTCATCATCTTTTTGAGTATTACTCGGATATGAAGATGCAATATTTGCAGAAATCAATCTTTGTTGACCAATTTGGCCAAGTAGTTCACCACCTTTTCCTCCTCTATTAGACTAGGTTCCTCGTCCTCTCCTATTAGAGGGACTTCCTCTGTCCCATTGGGACATTCCTGCAAAAAGATCATTCATTAATATATTCTCTAGTAAGAAAATCAGGAAGGCTATTATCTGATCCTTTCTTGTATTGAATTTCAAAGTCAAATGACGCCATATGAGCTTGCCATCTCACAAACATTTGCTTAGAAACATCATGTTTAAAATCTTTATTAAACATATATTTTGCAGCTTGGCAATCAGTTTTTATAATAAACTTCTGATTATATAAATCATCTTGAAATTTAAGAACACTTTTAACAATAGCAAGAATTTCTTTTGCTAGAGTAGCTTAATTTTTCTGACTATTAGTCCATTTTCCTGAATGAAACCTAATCAAATATTCTTGATTATCAATAGGTGAAACTTGTTTTAATATACCTCCATATCCTATGTCTGAGGCATCTGTTTCTATGATTTTTCCCCAATTTGGATTTGCTAACATCAAACAAGGCAAACAAGTTACCTTTTGCTTTATTACCTGGACCGCTTTAGTATGATCTTCAGTCCATGGTTTAATATTTTTCTTCAACCTGTCATATAATATCACAGTATCTTCTGTCAGGTTCTTATAATAAGGAGAGATATAATTTAAACTTTCCAAAAATCTCTGTATAATATTAATTGGATCATTATCCACATATGATTTTGGATGGACCGATGCTTCCATTACCCAATTTTCTGGAAATTCAATTTCTTCCCATTTAATCTTTCTCCTAGTACTTATATTGGATTTACCAAAATTTGTTTCTATTATTATTTTTTCATTTATTGGTTTATCCATAATCCTACATTTAGGATTTAAAGTAACCAATGGTTTATAATATATTCTATAACAAACACATATCACCTCTGATCCTGGTTTATAATCATAACCATGAGTTTTTATATTTAAAGTTAATGCATCACAAACATTAACATCTGATAATGATAGTCTCAAATTTGGATATATATTAAAGTATACTGTACCATGAGCCAGTGATGATTGTATTATACCAATCAATGATTTTTTCCAATTATTATTTCTAGCATCTCTTAAAGCTGCTAAAAAGTTTTCTGGCAAACCTTCTAATGTTAGAGGTTTGAAAGCTACTTGGACTAATCCAATATGAATAAATTTATGATTTGATTTATATCTACTTAATTCTTTATCATTAAGTAGTTTTATTATCATATCATCTTTATTAATAGATATAGTTGATTCAGTAGTTTTAACTACCTGTTTCAATCCTAACTTCTCAAAAGTTCCTAATTGATAAACTATTTTATAGTCTACCTTAGGAATTGTCCATTTATTAAGTAAGTCTATGTTGTGAGGAATATTATATTCTTCTTCAATACTGTTTTTAACAGTATCCTCATTCTTGATTATATTCATCAAGAGAATATGTGTTGAACTTTACTATATATCTAACTATTATCCATGACTCTGATAAAAATTATTAGACCCAGAGAAACTAATTATTAAATTATTTATTAAATTATCTTCTTCATACTGGAAAATTCATTCAGGGTCCTAGGAATATTTTTACACAGATTAAATCTGGCTATGAATCTTATTATAATTCTCAGTAGCAGTCTCGCCCTTAATACGCCTTCATTCATTTGGCTACAATGGGCTCCCGCAAATTCGAGATATTATAATAAACTCAGCCTGACTTATCCATAACCTTCCCCAAAAGAACAAATTTTTTCAGTATGCTAAAGACTTTTTTTTTAACCAACCAATCCATCACAGAGCTGACAAATCCAGGCATCCCTGAAGTGATTAAGGGTATGAACCCCCTGGCTCACTCATGATGTTTATGATCGTTATACCTTACCATATCAAATAAATTGAATATACAGCATAGTTCAACACATAGATGCTTAGCCTTCCATTAGGCTAAGGAAACTGATAATGAAATAAATAAAAGTAAGGAGAAAGAAAGTGTACCTCAAAATGAAAAACTGAAAGACTGCAATGTACAAGCTATATCAGAGCAAACTTGAAGATTTTTATTTATATATATATATTTATATATATATATGTATATATATATATGTATATATGTATATATATATATATGTATATATATATTAGCAAAAAGAGGATGTGTTGTTAAGCTACCTCACTTATGGCGGAGGGCAAAACCATATTACAACAATGTATATGAAGTCATCATATGAGAACAAATAATATATATACATGTGGATAGTGCAGGCGCAACAATATATGATATGTCGTATTAAAACCTTGCCATGTAAAACCACCCTTGTGGATAAAACCATGGTGAAAGAAAAAGCGTGCATATTTATATTGTTGCTAAACTGACACTGTATAATCCTATCCATAAAGTGTAATGAAATTGAGGCGTCAATGAAACGGGCGAACAACATGAAACCGGTGAACAGCAAGATGCTGGAACTCCAATGAAGCGGACTAGTGATCACCATTGGATGAAGACCGAAATGTAGGTAGCGTGAAGTCCGTCAAAATAATACCACGAATGTGAGGTGACAATGACGTCAATGTAGTGTAAGATGTAAATAGCGCACGCTGCAACCTTTCTTGTGCCAAAAAATATGCTGCCTGATTAACTTCACGTGGGGCATAAGCTATATGAAGTGATGACTCAGAAATAAGTGTTCGAAGGCGGGCTAGATCTGGAGCCAGCGGAGTCGATATGCGCATGAGAGAAATTAACTGCTGACAATCTACCTCAACCTCAACATGTCCGTACCTAGGCAGATAATGTAGAAGAGAAATAACTACTGCTTGAGCCTCTACACGTATCGGTAGTCATGGCGCAATAGAAAGGAGATTGCATGAATCATAGTACCTTGCGCATCACGTAATATTGCGCCTCCACCTGCTGTATAGTGACCAACAGCAGCATCCGTATTCAACTTCAATCTTCCAGATGGCGGAGGGAACCATCGAACAAGACGCAGTCGAATAGTGCGAAGATGAGGGGATAGACCAGTACTTATTAAACGGGGAACATTTGACGCAATGTTTGTGCCATTTTGAGATTTGGCCCACAGAAACATATCCAGACGAATATTCTTGAGAAGCATTCGCTGGGACCAACTCCCATCACCAAACACCAACTCTGCATACATCTTCCATATATTCCAATGAAGAATACCAAGATATATTCTTTGCATATGCTCAAGAAATCCACCAGAAGATTCCAACCATACCGAAACCAGAAAACTGCGCCAACCAGTGGCTTCAGACGCATGGATATCCAGCAGATCATTGAAGTAATGTCGAACAGGACTTATTTGGGAGCAATGATAAAATAAGTGATTGTGAGTGGCAGACTGTGAGCGGCAGAACGAACATATACTTGGATGTAACTGGACAAAACTAGACAGGACATCTGGTAAAGGCAACGCATTATGCAATAGTTTCCAAAGAAATAACTGAACCATTGGACGTTGTCGTGGCATCCAAATAATAAGATCAGAGAGAAGTTATGAAGCTGTCGGTCAAAAGGCATCATACGCATCACGCAAAAGAAACTGGCCCATGGAAGTTGGCCAAATTGGGACTCCGCCATCCCAATGTACTAACAGGTCACAATGGGGATGAATACGACATATGCATTTCCAACCGGAAGAATCATAAATACGCAGAACAAATATCTCATGTCTTTGATAACGCAGGCGCATATATGCACTCCATAATGTTGTACCGATATGATATTGCCACCATAGTTTGGCTGCATAGGCTTGTTGTATCACATGCAAGCTTTGAATATATAGGCCCCCCTCATCCTTAGAACAACATATGGTAGACCATTTGACCCACTTACGACGATCTGCTCCCCATAAAAATACTGCAAAACGCCTCTAGAAAGATTTAACAATACTACGTGGTATAGAAGAGGCAGCAAGGACATGCAGTGGTATGGATAAAAGGATTGAATGTATGAGTACAATTCTACCAGCAAAACTTAACAATTTCGCCTGCCAACCATTCATTTTAGAATCCACATGATGTAGTAACTCATGACAGTGATGAGTTCTCGTAATGCCTTTATGTAGATATGAGCCCAAGCATTTCATTGGGAGATTAGACTGCCGCATACCAAGTAGCATGGTAAATGTGTGACGTTGTGAGATTGTAACTGCATCCGAATAGACCACAGTACTTTTATGCCAATTTACTGCTTGTCCCGAAACTCTTTCATATGTAGATAGAAACTGCTTAAAATTATGTAAGTTGCGTCGGCTAGCTGCAAGAAAGATAAGCAAATCATCCGCATACGAAAGATGAGAGATGGTCATTGGTATTCAGCCTATGGAGTATGGCAAGATTACATCTTGATCAATCAAATGTTTTAATCCACGACTAAAACCTTCTACTGCCAAAATAAAGAGAAGAGACGAGAGGGGATATCCCTGCTTTACTCCTCGTGTAGGTCTGAAGAATCCATGCGGTAGGCCATTAACCAAGATAGAAATATGTGTACCTTCCAAGTGATTTAGAACTAAAGTGATAAACAATGAGGAGAAGCCAAAACACTTCATTATTGATTGTAGGTATTGCCAATTGACTCTATCGAATGCCTTCGCCATATCCAATTTAAGAATAGCTTTGTTTGGACGTGTACCTTTGTCCAACCAATGAATCAATTCATTAGCTAATAATACCTGCTCCGTAATGCCGCGTCCCTTCTGAAATCCTTCTTGTTCTAGAGAAATTATCTTAGGCAAAAGTGTGTTCAAGCGCGTGGCAATGATGCGTGTTTGTATCTTACTCATGAAGGTAGATAACGCAATAGGCCGAAAATCACTGAATGTGCATTGGGATGTACCTTTGGGTATCAACACAATCATTGAATGAGCCATGGCACGTGGAACCGGAAAACCCAGAAAGTATTCTTGTACCGCTTTATATACATCCATGCATATAATCTCCCAACAGGTGCGAAAAAACCAGCCATTATATCCATCCGGACCTGCTGCATTGTGGGGGTCTAAGCTCCAAACAGCTTCTTTTACTTCTTCTAAAGACGGGATAGCAGTAAGCATTAAGTTATCCTCCGCAGTAATCAGCGATGGAATTGAGGAAAGGAACATTGTGGTATCATCCACTTGCTGGGCTGTAAACATTCGTATGAAGTGCTCTACTGCAGCATAACCAATACTATCAGAGGTATCACAATAAGTACCATCTTCCCGATATATTCCATGCAATCGTTGACGTCGATGTTTATCTTTTACAATAGAATGAAAATAACGTGAGTTGCAATCGCCCTCCTTTAGCCACTTAACCCTAGCCTTTTGATTCCAATACTCCATTTCAATATTTGTAGCATGATGCAACTCTGATTGAGCTTCAAAGTAGGCCATGCGATTCTGTTCAGTAGGGTCTTGGTCAAACGCAATCTCCGTTGATCGCGCTCTATGCTCAGCAGTCTCCACCATATTAAAGACATTGCCAAATATATCCCTGTTCCATCGCCTAATGTCCTTCTTGAATGCCCATAATTTTGCACACAAACCACGCATACCACCCACTGTAGGATATGAGGACCAAGTTGTTTTGGTGAAAACCATAAAATCCGGATGTAATGTCTATGCTGTTAAAAAGCGAAACTGTTTAGGACCATGTTGAATTTTTGTCGAACATTGCAGCAATAGTGGGCAATGATCTGATGTGGTTCGACTGAGATGTGTTAATTTCAACAAAGGGAATACATTATAAAAACCTTCATTACAAAATACCCAATCCAATCTGCGCCATACTCGGCCTAAACCACGCCCCCCTTGCCATGTATATCGTGAAACTCGTGCCACTGAGGGACGCAATATCTTTTGTGTGGCGGTGTCCAGACGAATGGGAGTTCCAAGCATGGAGGCAATAGCGAAAAGAGCAGTTTCATTCTGCAAAAAAACTGGCAAACCGGCATAGATATCCATACAGGTACAATTGGAGCATCATATCTGGGATCAAAGTCATGAGTATATTTTGTAATTCGCATATGAAATCCAAGGATATTACATGATCTACGACAAAAACATCGATTATAATCAGTCTCCTTCTCAAATCGTAATAGCACGTGAGCCTTATCCAATAACCCTGCATGAACGGCTCCCACAAATCCAATACGATCCAGCGGTTTTTGTAACGCAACCGTTGATGGTCTACCATTCCAAAATGATCCTACCAATGAATATCGAAATGGAGACAAAAGAGCTGTTACCTCAGATTCATCAAAAATTATAGAAGGCAATCCCTTGAATCGTTGAGGTTGTTTTTTAGAGATGGTTGAAGGGACTGGTGGCGGATCACCAGTGAGAACAGTGGCGAAGGACTGGCCAGCCGAAGCCGCCGGCCTTGATGTAGACATTGTAGTGGCGGCGAGAGGAAGCTATGATCGCAGGACGATCGCCAGAGCGCTAAAAAATAAATAAATAAATAAATATATATATATATATATGTATATATATATACATATATGTATATATATGTATATACATATATGTATATATATGTATATATATATATATACACATATATGTATATATATATATTGGGATGAGAGCGACCACTATGATCATCAAGTTCCCGAAAAGTGTTGAAATCCCCACCTACTATCCATGGCAAAGAGGACCTGTCTGAAAAATCACATAAAGACTGCCAAAGGGAGCGGCGCAATGCTGAAGTATGCTTAGCATATACTATCGACAGTACAAACGTCAAATGAAGTGGGCGAAAAAGCAAAGTAAAATGCACCACTTGGTCTTGATCCTGCGTAGCAAGCAGTTGAAAATCTGAGTCACGCCAGAACAACCATATACGTTCTGAATGAGAAGCATAATTATGCATAAAGCCAAGACTCATAGTAAACCCATTAATCCGTGAAGCAGGAAGTTTAGGTTCAATCAGTGCAAGCAAATGTAGACGATGTTCACGTATCAAATTATGCAATCAAGGTATGGAGGCACGCATGCCTCTGACATTCCATATGAATATATTCATTGGAAAAGGTTAGTGTAACTTCCCTGCAAGATGTGCGAAGCACTGCGTGTTAAGATATTTGATGGTGGCAAAGGTGGCAGATCCTTCTTAGACCGACGTTTGCGATGTGGCACCACTGGAATAAATTCTGCCTCCTCAACTTGCTCCTGTAAGCGAGAGATCAAGATATCCTCCTCTGGTGACTGAGGCAGCAATTGCATGCGTCTAACTATGTCCTCTGAGACATTCTGCAACTCCTCCATTGGTTCTTCTACTGGAAGTTCAGTATCAGAGGAATGGCCCATGTCACATTGAAGTGGGTTATGCGTCGAAGGTTCAGCTGGTGCATCAAAAAAAGCTGATTGTATGTCGTTGACATGATCGAAAGGGACTGCAGTATCAGCAACCGGCGCATTTATAGCCTGTTGATCCATATGTACTTGCGCAGTAAAAAGGTCAGTCTGCTGAACTGAAGGGGGCTACACAGGGGGAGAAATATCTGCATGGGGATCCACCACTGGTTTTCTCTTTATGGGGGTCCATCGCTGAGCCCTTGGACGAGGAGGGGGAGGTGGCAGCGGAGGTAGTGGCACGGCGGTTATTGTTTTTTCAAGGCATAAATCTGTTGCATGGCCTAAACGGCGACACGAGGAACAAAACAAGGGAAGATCTTCATATACCACGGTTTGCAGAATAAATCTATTCTTAGCTTGCAAATAAATTTTTTGGGGTAGGTTTTGTGATACGTCAACTTCCACACATACTCTTGCAACCGATGGACGGAGGCCATCCGAGGTTGCGACATCTAGCTTGAGGGGGGTGCCTATGGGTCGGACAATCTCAAACAACGCTTCTTGACGATGTAGATGAATAGGCAACCCAGGGAATGCAATCCAAACCGGCACAATTAGGACATCAGCTGTGGGATCAAAATCTACAGTCCATTTAGTGATTCTTATATGGCATCCAGAAACATGCCAGGATCGCCGATAGAAGCAGCGCAGGTAATCTGCTTCGTTTCGAAAATTCAAAAGAATGTGCTTTTGATCGATAAGTGTAATGCACAAATCATGATGGAAACCAATCTTTTCGAAAACTTCACGGATAACTTTCAATGGTGGACGACCACACCAGAATGTACCTACGAGAGAATATCGGAATGGGACTGCCATGGCATCAATCTCCGAGTTTGTAAAGGATATCAGCGGAATGCCATTGTAGCGTGACGCTGTTTTCGGCAAAATTGAGATAGAAACGGCTGAGGATGAACCGGTGACAATGTCGGCAAAAGTGAGAGGAATGGCAGCCATGGCAGAAAAAGAGTTCGCCTTTGGAATGTATGCAGCGAAGGAAGATCAGCGGGATGCGCAGATGATCAACAGGATGAGGGTGACTATGAGCATACGGCGGCGGTGGCTACTGACGTAAGAACAAGCACGATCCATGCACACACACATATATATACACACACACACATATATATAGACACACACACACACACACACACATATATATATATATATACACGCATATATACACACACACACATTTTTCTTTATCCAAAATTTTTTTATTATAAATATCCCTCACTTCTGACGGAGGAAAACCTTATTACAAATTGAAAAGCATGGCGATAGTAGCAGTGTATGATTATCAACATCCAAATATATATGATATGCCGCATTAAAACCTTGCCAAGAAAAACCACCCTTGTGGATAAAACCTTGGCGAAGGAAAAAGCGTACATATTTATATAGATGAAATGTTGATAGACGCTACAGTGATAAATGATAAAATGTACAAGCCAAACGGAGTACAAAAGTTGCAAAATGAAAGTAAGCCATGTAGAGGTCCGTAGTTGGTGTGCTTTCGTTCCGTCAGAGAGTGTAGAGCCGCCAGCGATAGAGCAGACCAATGAGAATCGTTGCGTCCATGCACAAAGGAAATACGTGACTGAGTGAAAGCAAGATAAATGACATGCTGAAAAGATCCAGGCAAATAGAATGGGA
>AP025055.1:25676914-25687594 GCA_036186865.1 Eustoma russellianum
CTTGTTTGATGTTAGCAAACCCAAATTGGGAAACAATTATAGAAACAGATGCCTCAGATATAGGATATGGAGGTATTCTAAAACAAATTTCACCTATTGAGAAACAAGAATATCTTGTTAGATTTCATTCAGGAAAATGGACTAATAGTCAAAAGAATTATGCTACTATAGCAAAAGCAATTCTTGCTATTGTGAAATGTGTTCTTAAATTTCAAGATGATTTATATAATCAAAAGTTTATTATAAAAACTGATTGTCAAGCAGCAAAATTTATGTTTAATAAAGATTTTAACCATGATGTTTCCAAACAGATGTTTGCAAGATGGCAGGCTCATATGGCACCCTTTGATTTTGAAATTCAATACAAGAAAGGGTCAGATAATAGTCTCCCTGATTTTCTTACAAGAGAATATATTAATGACTAATATTTCTCATTTTGCAGATATGTCCCAATGGGGCAGAGGAAGTCCCTCTAATAGGAGAGGACGAGAAACCTACTCTAATAGAGGAGGAAGAGGTGGTGAAATTCTTGGCCAAATTGGTCAACAGAAATTAATTTCTGCGAATATTGCATCTTCATCTTCGAGTAATACTCAAAAAGATGATGATAAATTATATAAAGAATTTTTAGCTTATAAAGCTTCTCAAAAGAAGGAGGATAATAAACCTTCCTATGCTACAATGGTAACAGAAGAAACTGATGAAGTTTATGATCAAAATTCACATTCTGAAAGTATATTACTTTTGGAACAAAAGGATCTTAAATGGAAAGATCAACCATGGATTTTATTACAAAGATATTTGGACACAGTGCCATACACTGCAGCTTCTTATAAGAACAGAGGATATTATGAGTCTATACTCAAAATCACAGAATCCTGTGAAATTACTCATTTTACAACTGCTAATTCTGCTGTTTATAATTTCAGCAAGGTAATAATAAAGCGGATTATATCAGCTGATTCATGGGGAATATCTACCCTAAAAGAAAAGGAGTTTATACACCCAGAAGTTAAAGTTCCAGTCAAATATAATTACTGGGATTATGTTGAAGCATTTCATAAAGCTTTCTTATATGAGAATCCAAAAAAGAAGCATTCTTGGTTTTTCAGAATATGTCCTGAGGTATATAAACAAGAAATACCAAATTGGTTATACCAATGGTGGTCCTCATATGGTCCGTCAATAAATATTCTTCCTGAACCATACAAGAGTTTATATACTCAATGGATTGAAATTTCACCAGCCATAATAGAGGCTCAGAATGAAAGAAGCCTAATTACAAGCATGAATACATTACATTTCTTTATGGAATTTGGAATACCCTGGATTTGGAAATGGGAGGTGAGAGTTGGATATACCCAACAAAATATTCCGTCATTAAGAAGAGTTTTTTATACAAAATTCTGGAAGAAAATGCTTAATAAGACTGAAGAAGGAATTGTTGAAGGACAACAAACATTGGATCATATCCAAAAAACTTTGATAATATATCAAACTCAAATGGAGGAACGGAAAGATCATTCTAGCCCATTTCAACAGATGATGCAAAAAATGAAGATGGTCAAAGGAGATTATATAAATCTCTCTAAGGAAGAAATTATATCTTCATATTTCGAAGAAATCAAGAAAGATCTAATGAGAAATCTTCAGAAAGATAATGACTCGAGTTGTTCAGATGTATCTATGTCTGGTACATATCCAGATAAAGATGTATTAGATGGAGAATCTCAAGAAGAAGAAGATAATGATGATCAGATGCAACAAATGGTGGATGCAATGATGAAAAATATTCGTCAACAAATTGATAAAGAAATTAGCTAAAGACAAATAATTGAAGAAATGGTAGACATATGGGTCCCATCATGTCAACTTTTTGTAAAGGACATTATTCCTTTTTGGCATTATACTGGCCATTATTGTAAATTTTGATTTCATGTAAATTTCATTTACATTTCATTTGAATTTTAGTATAGAATAGATTTGAAGTCCGGGATTTTGCCTATAAAAAGAGGCCATCCCCCATTTGCAAAGACAGACTTTGAAATATTCTCTTCCTGTTTTTTGTATACAACTTTTTGTGAATAAGAATTTGGGAAATTGTTCGTGCATTGCTTAGAGTCTTTCAGTTTGAGGTATATTTCTTTCTTTCTTATTTTTATTTATTTATTTCAGTTTTGTTTTGAACTTAGCCTAATGAAAGGCTAAGAATTTATGTGTTGAACTATGCTGTATGATTAATTTATTTGATATGGTAATAAACAACGATCATATACATCATGAGTGTGCCAGGGGGTGTTCATGCCCTTAATCCCTTCTGGGATGTCTGGATTTGTAAGCTCTGTGATGGAGGATTGATCGGTGAAAAAATAAAATAAAAATAAAAATAATATAATAAAAAATAAAAATTTATTAAATAATTTGTTCTTAAAGGTAAGGTTATAGATGTGATTAGGCTGGATCTATTTTAATTTCTCGAATTTACGGGAGCCCGTTTTAGCCGATTGAGTTAATGGCGTTTTAAGGGCAAGACTTCGTACTGAGAGATTAGAAATAGATTCCAATGCCAGATTATATCTATGTAAAGTAATCCTGAGCCTTTGAATAAATTGTTTAATAAATTGTTTAATAAGGTTGGTTGTTTTGTTTGTTTTTATGTTTGTTTTTATTACTTTGTTTTATTACAGATTCTGGGGGAATAATTTCCAGATAATATTCTTGATAAAACACAATTACAGAGATTTTTAGGAAGTTTAAATTATATTTCTCCTTATTATAAGAACTTGGCAGAAGATACTGCTATATTATATGACAGGTTGAAGAAAAATGTTAAACCATGGACTGAAGATCATACTAAAGCAGTTCAGGTAATTAAGCAAAAGGTAACTCATTTGCCTTGTTTGATGTTAGCAAACCCAAATTGGGAAAAAATTATAGAAACAGATGCCTCAGATATCGGATATGGAGGTATTCTAAAACAAATTTCACCTATTGAGAAACAAGAATATCTTGTTAGATTTCATTCAGGAAAATGGACTAATAGTCAAAAGAATTATGCTGCTATAGCAAAAGAAATTCTTGCTATTGCGAAATGTGTTCTTAAATTTCAAGATGATTTATATAATCAAAAGTTTATTATAAAAACTGATTGTCAAGCAGCAAAATTTATGTTTAATAAATATTTTAAACATGATGTTTCCAAACAGATGTTTGCAAGATGGCAGGCTCATATGGCACCCTTTGATTTTGAAATTCAATACAAGAAAGGGTCAGATAATAGTCTCCCTGATTTTCTTACAAGAGAATATATTAATGACTAATATTTCTCATTTTGCAGATATGTCCCAATGGGGCAGAGGAAGTCCCTCTAATAGGAGAGGACGAGGAACCTACTCTGATAGAGGAGGAAGAGGTGGTGAAATTCTTGGCCAAATTGGTCAAGAGAAATTAATTTCTGCGAATATTGCATCTTCATCTTCCAGTAATACTCAAAAAGATGATGATAAGTTATATAAAGAATTTTCAGCTTATAAAGCTTCTCAAAAGAAGGAGGATAATAAACCTTCCTATGCTACAATGGTAACAGAAGAAACTGATGAAGTTTATGATCAAAATTCACATTCTGAAAGTATATTACTTTTGGAACAAAAGGATCTTAAATGGAAAGATCAACCATGGATTTTATTACAAAGATATTTGGACACAGTGTCATACGCTGCAGCTTCTTATAAGAACAGAGGATATTATGAGTCTATACTCAAAATCACAGAATCCTGTGAAATTACTCATTTTACAACTGCTAATTCTGCTGTTTATAATTTCAGCAAGGTAATAATAAAGCAGATTATATCAGCTGATTCATGGGGAATATCTACCCTAAAAGAAAAGGAGTTTATACACCCAGAAGTTAAAGTTCCAGTCAAATATAATTACTGGGATTATGTTGAAGCATTTCATAAAGCTTTCTTATATGAGAATCCAAAAAGGAAGCATTCTTGGTTTTTCAGGATATGTCCTGAGGTATATAAACAAGAAATACCAAATTGGTTATACCAATGGTGGTCCTCATATGGTCCGTCAATAAATATTCTTCCTGAACCATACAAGAGTTTATATACTCAATGGATTGAAATTTCACCAGCCATAATAGAGGCTCAGAATGAAAGAAGCCTAATTACAGGCATGAATACATTACATTTCTTTATGGAATTTGGAATACCCTGGATTTGGAAATGGGAGGTGAGAGTTGGATATACCCAACAAAATATTCCGTCATTAAGAAGAGTTTTTTATACAAAATTCTGGAAGAAAATGCTTAATAAGACTGAAGAAGGAATTGTTGAAGGACAACAAACATTGGATCATATCCAAAAAACTTTGATTATATATCAAACTCAAATGGAGGAACGGAAAGATCATTCTAGCCCATTTCAACAGATGATGCAAAAAATGAAGATGGTCAAAGGAGATTATATAAATCTCTCTAAGGAAGAAATTATATCTTCATATTTCGAAGAAATCAAGAAAGAACTAATGAGAAATCTTCAGAAAGATAATGACTCGAGTTGTTCAGATGTATCTATGTCTGGTACATGTCAAGATAAAGATGTATTAGATGGAGAATCTCAAGAAGAAGAAGATAATGATGATCAGATGCAACAAATGGTGGATACAATGATGAAAAATATTCGTCAACAAATTGATAAATAAATTGGCTAAAGACAAATAATTGAAGAAATGGTAGACATATGGGTCCTATCATGTCGACTTTTTGTAAAGGACATTATTCCTTTTTGGCATTATACTGGCCATTATTGTAAATTTTGATTTCATGTAAATTTCATTTAAATTTCATTTGAATTTTAGTATAGAATAGATTTGAAGTCCGGGATTTTGCCTATAAAAAGAGGCCATCCCCCATTTGTAAAGACAGACTTTGAAATATTCTCTTCCTGTTTTTTGTATTCAACTTTTTGCGAATAAGAATTTGGGAGATTGTTCGTGCATTGCTTAGAGTCTTTCAGTTTGAGGTATATTTCTTTTTTTCTTCTTTTTATTTATTTATTTCATTTATGTGTTGAACTATGCTGTATGATTAATTTATTTGATATGGTAATAAACAACGATCATATACATCATGAGTGTGCCAGGGGGTGTTCATGCCCTTAATCTCTTCTGGGATGTCTGGATTTGTAAGCTCTGTGATGGAGGATTGATCGGTGAAAAAAAATAAAATAAAAATAAAAATAATATAATAATAAAAAAAATTTATTAAATAATTTGTTCTTGAAGGTAAGGTTATAGATGTGATCAGGCTGGATCTATTTTAATTTCTCGAATTTGCGGGAGCCCGTTTTAGCCGATTGAGTTAATGGCGTTTTAAGGGCAAGACTGCGTACTGAGAGATTAGAAATAGATTCCAATGCCAGATTATATCTATGTAAAGTAATCCTGAGCCTTTGAATAAATTGTTTAATAAATTGTTTAATAAGGTTTGTTGTTTTGTTTTTTTATGTTTGTTTTTATTACTTTGTTTTATTAGTTTGTTTTATTAGAGATTCCGGGGGAATAATTTCCAGATAATATTCTGGATAAAACACAATTACAGAGATTTTTAGGAAGTTTAAATTATATTTCTCCTTATTATAAGAACTTGGCAGAAGATACTGCTATATTATATGACAGGTTGAAGAAAAATGTTAAACCATGGACTGAAGATCATACTAAAGCAGTTCAGGTAATTAAACAAAAGGTAACTCATTTGCCTTGTTTGATGTTAGCAAACCCAAATTGGAAAAAAATTATAGAAACAGATGCCTCAGATATAGGATATGGAGGTATTCTAAAACAAATTTCACCTATTGAGAAACAAGAATATCTTGTTAGATTTCATTCAGAAAAATGGACTAATAGTCAAAAGAATTATGCTACTACAGCAAAAGAAATTCTTGCTATTGTGAAATGTGTTCTTAAATTTCAAGATGATTTATATAATCAAAAGTTTATTATAAAAACTGATTGTCAATCAGCAAAATTTATGTTTAATAAATATTTTAAACATGATGTTTCCAAACAGATGTTTGCAAGATGGCAGGCTCATATGGCACCCTTTGATTTTGAAATTCAATACAAGAAAGGGTCAGATAATAGTCTCCCTGATTTTCTTACAAGAGAATATATTAATGACTAATATTTCTCATTTTGCAGATATGTCCCAATGGGGCAGAGAAAGTCCCTCTAATAGGAGAGGACGAGGAACCTACTCTGATAGAGGAGGAAGAGGTGGTGAAATTCTTGGCCAAATTGGTCAAGAGAAATTAATTTCTGCGAATATTGCATCTTCATCTTCCAGTAATACTCAACAAGATGATGATAAGTTATATAAAGAATTTTCAGCTTATAAAGCTTCTCAAAAGAAGGAGGATAATAAACCTTCCTATGCTACAATGGTAACAGAAGAAACTGATGAAGTTTATGATCAAAATTCACATTCTGAAAGTATATTACTTTTGGAACAAAAGGATCTTAAATGGAAAGATCAACCATGGATTTTATTACAAAGATATTTGGACACAGTGTCATACGCTGCAGCTTCTTATAAGAACAGAGGATATTATGAGTCTATACTCAAAATCACAGAATCCTGTGAAATTACTCATTTTACAACTGCTAATTCTGCTGTTTATAATTTCAGCAAGGTAATAATAAAGCAGATTATATCAGCTGATTCATGGGGAATATCTACCCTAAAAGAAAAGGAGTTTATACACCCAGAAGTTAAAGTTCCAGTCAAATATAATTACTGGGATTATGTTGAAGCATTTCATAAAGCTTTCTTATATGAGAATCCAAAAAGGAAGCATTCTTGGTTTTTCAGGATATGTCCTGAGGTATATAAACAAGAAATACCAAATTGGTTATACCAATGGTGGTCCTCATATGGTCCGTCAATAAATATTCTTCCTGAACCATACAAGAGTTTATATACTCAATGGATTGAAATTTCACCAGCCATAATAGAGGCTCAGAATGAAAGAAGCCTAATTACAGGCATGAATACATTACATTTCTTTATGGAATTTGGAATACCCTGGATTTGGAAATGGGAGGTGAGAGTTGGATATACCCAACAAAATATTCCGTCATTAAGAAGAGTTTTTTATACAAAATTCTGGAAGAAAATGCTTAATAAGACTGAAGAAGGAATTGTTGAAGGACAACAAACATTGGATCATATCCAAAAAACTTTGATAATATATCAAACTCAAATGGAGGAACGGAAAGATCATTCTAGCCCATTTCAACAGATGATGCAAAAAATGAAGATGGTCAAAGGAGATTATATAAATCTCTCTAAGGAAGAAATTATATCTTCATATTTCGAAGAAATCAAGAAAGATCTAATGAAAAATCTTCAGAAAGATAATGACTTGAGTTGTTCAGATGTATCTATGTCTGGTACATATCAAGATAAAGATGTATTAGCTGGAGAATCTCAAGAAGAAGAAGATAATGATGATCAGATGCAACAAATGGTGGATACAATGATGAAAAATATTCGTCAACAAATTGATAAATAAATTGGCTAAAGACAAATAATTGAAGAAATGGTAGACATATGGGTCCTATCATGTCGACTTTTTGTAAAGGACATTATTCCTTTTTGGCATTATACTGGCCATTATTGTAAATTTTGATTTCATGTAAATTTCATTTAAATTTCATTTGAATTTTAGTATAGAATAGATTTGAAGTCCGGGATTTTGCCTATAAAAAGAGGCCATCCCCCATTTGTAAAGACAGACTTTGAAATATTCTCTTCCTGTTTTTTGTATACAACTTTTTGTGAATAAGAATTTGGGAGATTGTTCGTGCATTGCTTAGAGTCTTTCAGTTTGAGGTATATTTCTTTCTTTCTTCTTTTTATTTATTTATTTCAGTTTTGTTTTGAACTTAGCCTAATGAAAGCTAAGAATTTATGTGTTGAACTATGCTGTATGATTAATTTATTTGATATGGTAATAAACAACGATCATATACATCATGAGTGTGGCAGGGGGTGTTCATGCCCTTAATCTCTTCTGGGATGTCTGGATTTGTAAGCTCTGTGATGGAGGATTGATCGGTGAAAAAAAATAAAATAAAAATAAAAATAATATAATAATAAAAAAAATTGATTAAATAATTTGTTCTTGAAGGTAAGGTTATAGATGTGATCAGGCTGGATCTATTTTAATTTCTCGAATTTGCGGGAGCCCGTTTTAGCCGATTGAGTTAATGGCTTTTTAAGGGCAAGACTGCGTACTGAGAGATTAGAAATAGATTCCAATGCCAGATTATATCTATGTAAAGTAATCCTGAGCCTTTGAATAAATTGTTTAATAAATTGTTTAATAAGGTTGGTTGTTTTGTTTGTTTTTATGTTTGTTTTTATTACTTTGTTTTATTAGTTTGTTTTATTAGAGATTCTGGGGGAATAATTGGTATCAGAGCCATGGAAAATAAATTAGCATATATTAAAGTTCAACACGTAATCTCTTGATGAATATAATCAAGAATGAAGATACTGTTCAAAACAGTATTGAAGAAGAATACAATATTCCTCACAATATAGATCTCTTGAATAAATGGACAATTCCTAAGGTAGACTATAAAATAGTTTATCAATTAGGTACATTTGAAAAATTAGGAATTAAACAAGTAGTTAAAACTACTGAGTCAACTTTATCTACTAATAAAGATGATATGATGATAAGACTACTTAATGATAGAGAATTAAGTAGATATAAATCTAATTATAAATTTATACATATAGGTTTAGTTCAAATAGCTTTTAAACCTTTAACCTTAGAAGGTTTACCAGAAAGCTTTATAGCAGCTTTAAGAGATGGTAGGAATAATAATTGGAAAAAATCTTTGATTGGTATTATACAATCATCACTGGCTCATGGTCCAGTATATTTTAATATATATCCTAATCTAAGATTATCTTTATCAGATGTTAATGTTTGTGATGCATTAACTTTGAATATTAAAACTCATGGTTATGATTATATACCAGGATCAGAGGTTATATGTGTTTGTTATAGAATATATTATAAACCATTGGTTACATATAATCCTAGATGTAAGATTATGGATAGACCAATAAATGAAACAATTATAATAGAAACTAATTTTGTAAAATCTAATATAACTACTAGGAGAAAAATTAGATGAGAAGAAATTGAATTTCCAGAAAATTGGATAATGGAAGCATTAGTCCCTTCAAAATCATATGTGGATAATAATCCAATTGATATTACACAGTTTGAGGAAGGAACTGTACAAATAAAATTTGATAATAAAAATATAATAGATTACAAGACAAGATCTGGTCTTTCTAGAAGCAGATCTTCACATTATTATATATCTCCGATTGAATATAAAGTAACAAGTCCTTCGAGGGCTTCAACTTCTCAAATTAGAGAAGAATATCCTGCATCAATAGATGAAATAAGAATAAATGAGCAGAATATAGTGAGAGGAATTCATAAGAATCATGAACCGGAAATAACCGAATCAGAAATGAATTTTTCAATATGAATTTAAAAACAAATATAGATTTTAGGAAAGGATCTCCAGCAAGACAGGAGATAAATAAAGAATTTTATTTACAAAAATTGGAACCATTTAGAAATTGGTTTTTTGGTAATTTTAATAATCAAGAAAAATTATATTTTCAGGAAAAATATTATAAAGATCTTTCTCAGAAAAACCAAGTTATAACATTTGTGCCTTGGTTTTTGAATAATTACATTTATAGTATTATCTCTGTTATAGAAAGAGATTATAATATGAATGGTAAAATACTCCATACTGTATTTCCACCACAACAAACTTTTCAGATTGGAAAAGAAAATTAAATAAGACATTTTACTGCTTTTCAAAAATTATTAGACAATAATACTCTTTCAGTTACAATTGCTCATATTAATATGATATTAACACAACAAAATTATAGTAATTTGTATATGGTTGTGTTAGGAGAACAATTAAAAGATATAAATACTAAGATAGATAATATTTTATTATATGTAAAACAAATAAATAATAAAGTACAAGCTACAAATATAGTCAGTACTAGTAAGAGCATAATAGCTGCTCCTACTATTCAACCTCATCCAGATATAAAAGATTTTAAATTAAAATCAACTACTGATTTAGAAAGATTATTAGAAGATAAATTTAAAAATCTTAAATTAAGTACTCTTGAAGAAGAATTTGAAGAATTAATGAGTGATAAAGAAAATCATCCTAAAATAATAGATGATGAGATAAATAAATTAAGATATAAATTTGCAGATAGGCCAACTCAAAGGAAATATTATTATCCAAGACCTACTCCTCAAGATATATTACTTGAAGAAGAGGAATATATAATAAATTCATATCATGGAAGATCTATTTATGAATGGAACATAGATGGATTTATAGAGAGACAGATATATAATGTTGTCCATAGAATGTTAATGTATAGTACAATTTGTAAAACAAATAATAATTCTGATAAAGTAGTAGCCAATATGTTAATATCAGGATTTACAGGCCAATTAAAAAGGTTGGTGGGATAATTATTTATCTCCCCAAAGTAAAAGCAGAAATATTTAATAATATTAAGGTAGAAGATGGAGTACAAAC
>AP025055.1:25687604-25793365 GCA_036186865.1 Eustoma russellianum
TAATAATATTAAGGTAGAAGATGGAGTACAAACTGAGAATATAGTTTATACTCTTATAATTAATATAATAGAACATTTTACAGGCAGATAGTCTGATAATTCTGAGACTCTTAGAACTTTATTACAAAATCTAAGATGTAGAACACTTACCTCATTCAGGTGGTATAAAGATACATTTTTAAGTAGAGTAATGGAACTTCCAGAGTCTAATAGTACTCATTGGAAATCAAAGTTTATAGATGGATTACCTCCTTTATTTGCAGAAAGAGTTCGAAAGAATCTTCGCAAAGGAGAAGTAAGTATAAATTATGATAGTTATACTTATGGCAAGTTAATAGGAACTTGTATCCAAGAAGGTTTAGCCTTGTGTAATGAGATTAAGCTAAATCAACAAATAAAAAAACATTCTTTGGATGAAAAAAGACAATTGGGTCAATTTTGTGCCAATTTGGATTAGAAGATCACTTAGATAAAAGTGATAATAAAAAGAATACGAAATTTCAGTCTTCTCATAAATTTCAAAAAAGAAAAATAAAAAGAGAAGAGAGAAAAAGAAAAAGAATGAAAGATAATTATAAGGAAGATATTGGTAAAACCAAAAAGAAATATGGTAAAAAATCTAAAGAATATAAACAATTTTATAAATCATATATAATATGTAAAAAATGTGGACGCCCAGGCCATAATGCAAATACATGTTGGGTAAAGAAAAAAATTAATAGTTTAGAAGATAATAATTTAAAAGATGTTTTATTAAACATTTTATTAAATTCAGACTCAGAAACAGAGTCATATCAATCTTCTGAGAATTCAGAAGATATAATGAGAATTAAAGATGATAGTATATATTCTTCAGAGGAAGAATGTGGTCCTTGTAATAGAGGAGAAACATGTTGTGAACAATCTTCTGATATAGAAGAAGATAAATTATATCAAATTATTTCACAATTTCATGATTTAGAAATTAGTGTTTTGACAAATTACATTTTAGATTTGTTAAAGCTAATAGATGATTCTCAAGTAAAACAAAAGATTATATCTTATATCAGTAATAAAGGAGAAGCTGAGTCTTCCATACCAAGAATAGTTCAAAGAATAGAATAAACAGAACCTTATACATTATCAGAGGTCAAGAGACAAATGTCTCAAAGAAATAAAAATAAAGAATTTGTAGGAATTGCAGAATTAATAATTGAGATTAATAATCTAAAACAAGAAATAAAAGAAATAAAACAAAATAATTTCTTATTAGAAGAAAGAGTTCATAAACTTGAAAAAGGAAAGGAAATTCTTTTTGAACCTTCTGAAAATATTTTAGAAGGATTAGATGATCAAAAATATTTGTCTATATTAGAAATTGTTACTTCACAAAAATGGTATGTGAAAATTAACTTATTAATAGATGATAAATTTTGTAAGGAATTAGTTGCATTAATTGATAGTGGTGCAGATTTGAATTGTATTCAAGAAGGGTTAATACCTACTAGATATTTTCAAAAAACTACACATTCATTAAGTTCTGCTAGTGGGCAGAAATTACATATTAATTATAAGCTTCCTCAAGCTTATGTATGTAAAGATCAGGTATGTATTCCTGTTAGTTTTTTATTAGTTAAAAATATTACTAACCAAGTAATACTTGGTACTCCATTTTTACAAAAGTTATTTCCTATTAAAAATATTGATAGGATAGGCTTTATAGGAAATTTCAAAGGAAAAGACATTACTTTTAAATTTGTTGCAGAACCTTTAACAAGGTTTATAAATAATTTTACAGAATCTGTAAAAGCAAAAGAAAATCAAATAAATTTCTTAAGACAAGAAATTACGATATTAACTATAGAAGAAAAATTGAAAAATCCTAAATTACAGGATAAAATCAAACTATTGCAGAATGAGTTTTCATTACAAGTATGTAATGATCATCCTAATGCTTTTTGGGATAGGAAAAAACATATAGTTTCTCTTCCATATGAAGAAGAGTTTGATGAAAAAAAAATTCCGACAAAGGCAAGACCTTGTCAAATGAATTCTGAATATTTAGAATTATGTAAGAAAGAAATATCTTCTTTAATAGATAAAAAATTAATTAAGCCTTCAAAGTCATCTTGGTCTTGTACTGCTTTTTATGTAAATAAGCATTCAGAACAAGAGAGAGGGGTTCCAAGATTAGTAATAAATTATAAACCCTTAAATAAGGTTTTAAAATGGATCAGGTATCCTATACCGAATAAAAAAGATTTATTGGATAGGCTAAATGAAGCACTTATTTTTTCTAAATTTGATTTAAAATCAGGATACTGGCAGATTCAAATAAATGAATCCGATACATACAAAACAGCTTTTACTGTTCCAATAGGACATTATGAATGGAATGTAATGCCATTTGGATTGAAAAATGCACCTTCTGAATTTCAGAATATTATGAATGATATTTTTATTCCTTATAGTGATTTTATTATAGTTTATATAGATGATATTTTGGTGTTTTCTAAGAATATTGAAATACATTTTAAACATTTGAATATATTTAAGAAAATAATTATTCAAAATGGTTTAGTTATTTCTAGGCCTAAAATGTTATTATTTCAGACAAAAATAAGATTTTTAGGACATAACATAGAAAAGGGAAAAATTATTCCTATAAATAGGAGTATATAATTTGTTTTTAAATTTCCAGATAATATTCGGGATAAGACACAATTACAGAGATTTTTAGGAAGTTTAAATTATATTTCTCCTTATTATAAGAACTTGGCAGAAGATACTGCTATATTATATGACAGGTTGAAGAAAAATGTTAAACCATGGACTGAAGATCATACTAAAGCAGTTCAGGTAATTAAGCAAAAGGTAACTCATTTGCCTTGTTTGATGTTAGCAAACCCAAATTGGGAAAAAATTATAGAAACAGATGCCTCAGATATAGGATATGGAGGTATTCTAAAACAAATTTCACCTATTGAGAAACAAGAATATCTTGTTAAATTTCATTCAGGAAAATGGACTAATAGTCAAAAGAATTATGCTACTATAGCAAAAGAAATTCTTGCTATTGTGAAATGTGTTCTTAAATTTCAAGATGATTTATATAATCAAAAGTTTATTATAAAAACTGATTGTCAAGCAGCAAAATTTATGTTTAATAAAGATTTTAAACATGATGTTTCCAAACAGATGTTTGCAAGATGGCAGGCTCATATGGCACCCTTTGATTTTGAAATTCAATACAAGAAAGGGTCAGATAATAGTCTCCCTGATTTTCTTACAAGAGAATATATTAATGACTAATATTTCTCATTTTGCAGATATGTCCCAATGGGGCAGAGGAAGTCCCTCTAATAGGAGAGGACGAGGAACCTACTCTAATAGAGGAGGAAGAGGTGGTGAAATTCTTGGCCAAATTGGTCAACAGAAATTAATTTCTGCGAATATTGCATCTTCATCTTCGAGTAATACTCAAAAAGATGATGATAAGTTATATAAAGAATTTTTAGCTTATAAAGCTTCTCAAAAGAAGGAGGATAATAAACCTTCCTATGCTACAATGGTAACAGAAGAAACTGATGAAGTTTATGATCAAAATTCACATTCTGAAAGTATATTACTTTTGGAACAAAAGGATCTTAAATGGAAAGATCAACCATGGATTTTATTACAAAGATATTTGGACACAGTGTCATACACTGCAGCTTCTTATAAGAACAGAGGATATTATGAGTCTATACTCAAAATCACAGAATCCTGTGAAATTACTCATTTTACAACTGCTAATTCTGTTGTTTATAATTTTAGCAAGGTAATAATAAAGCAGATTATATCAGCTGATTCATGGGGAATATCTACCCTAAAAGAAAAGGAGTTTATACACACAGAAGTTAAAGTTCCAGTCAAATATAATTACTGGGATTATGTTGAAGCATTTCATAAAACTTTCTTATATGAGAATCCAAAAAGGAAGCATTCTTGGTTTTTCAGGATATGTCCTGAGGTATATAAAAGAAATACCAAATTGGTTATACCAATGGTGGTCCTCATATGGTCCGTCAATAAATATTCTTCCTGAACCATACAAGAGTTTATATACTCAATGGATTGAAATTTCACCAGCCATAATAGAGGCTCAGAATGAAAGAAGCCTAATTACAGGCATGAATACATTACATTTCTTTATGGAATTTGGAATACCCTGGATTTGGAAATGGGAGGTGAGAGTTGGATATACCCAACAAAATATTCCGTCATTAAGAAGAGTTTTTTATACAAAATTCTGGAAGAAAATGCTTAATAAGACTGGAGAAGGAATTGTTGAAGGACAACAAACATTGGATCATATCCAAAAAACTTTGATAATATATCAAACTAAAATGGAGGAACGGAAAGATCATTCTAACCCATTTCAACAGATGATGCAAAAAATGAAGATGGTCAAAGGAGATTATATAAATCTCTATAAGGAAGAAATTATATCTTCATATTTCGAAGAAATCAAGAAAGATCTAATGATAAATCTTCAGAAAGATAATGACTCGAGTTGTTCAGATGTATCTATGTCTGGTACATATCAAGATAAAGATGTATTAGCTGGAGAATCTCAAGAAGAAGAAGATAATGATGATCAGATGCAACAAATGGTGGATGTAATGATGAAAAATATTCGTCAACAAATTGATAAAGAAATTGGCTAAAGACAAATAATTGAAGAAATGGTAGACATATGGGTCCTATCATGTCAACTTTTTGTAACGGACATTATTCCTTTTTGGCATTATACTGGCCATTATTGTAAATTTTGATTTCATGTAAATTTCATTTACATTTCATTTGAATTTTAGTATAGAATAGATTTGAAGTCCGGGATTTTGCCTATAAAAAGAGGCCATCCCCCATTTGTAAAGACAGACTTTGAAATATTCTCTTCCTGTTTTTTGTATACAACTTTTTGTGAATAAGAATTTGGGAGATTGTTCGTGCATTGCTTAGAGTCTTTCAGTTTGAGGTATATTTCTTTCTTTCTTCTTTTTATTTATTTATTTCAGTTTTGTTTTGAACTTAGCCTAATGAAAGGCTAAGAATTTATGTGTTGAACTATGCTGTATGATTAATTTATTTTCCATGGCTCTGATACCAATTATTCCTTTTCTTCAAGTAATATATCTTGAGGAGTAGGTCTTGGATAATAATATTTCCTTTGAGTTGGCCTATCTGCAAATTTATATCTTAATTTATTTATCTCATCATCTATTATTTTAGGATGATTTTCTTTATCACTCATTAATTCTTCAAATTCTTCTTCAAGAGTACTTAATTTAAGATTTTAAATTTATCTTCTAGTAATCTTTCTAAATCAGTAGTTGATTTTAATTTAAAATCTTTTATATCTGGATGAGGTTGAATAGTAGGAGCAACTATTATGCTCTTACTAGTACTGACTATATTTGTAGCTTGTACTTTATTATTTATTTGTTTTACATATGATAAAATATTATCTACCTTAGTATTTATATCTTTTAATTGTTCTCCTAACACAACCATATACAAATTACTATAATTTTGTTGTGTTAATATCATATTAATATGAGCAATTGTAACTGAAAGAGTATTATTGTCTAATAATTTTTGAAAAGCAGTAAAATGTCTTATTTCATTTTCTTTTCCAATCTGAAAAGGTTGTTGTGGTGGAAATACAGTATGGAGTATTTTACCATTCATATTATAATCTCTTTCTATAACAGAGATAATACTATAAATGTAATTATTCAAAAACCAAGGCACAAATGGTATAACTTGGTTTTTCTGAGAAAGATCTTTATAATATTTTTCCTGAAAATATAATTTATCTTGATTATTAAAATTACCAAAAAACCAATTTCTAAATGGTTCCCATTTTTGTAAATAAAATTCTTTATTTATCTCCTGTCTTGCTGGAGATCCTTTCCTAAAATCTATATTTGTTTTTAAATTCATATTGAAAAATTCAATTCTGATTCGGTTATTTCCGGTTCATGATTCTTATGAATTCCTCTCACTATATTCTGCTCATTTATTCTTATTTCATCTATTGATGCAGGATATTCTTCTCTAATTTGAGAAGTTGAAGCCCTCGAAGGACTTGTTACTTTATATTGGAGATATATAATAATGTGAAGATCAGCTTCTAGAAAGACCAGATCTTGTCTTGTAATCTATTATATTTTTATTATCAAATTTTATTTGTATAGTTCCTTCCTCAGACTGTGTAATATCAATTGGATTATTATCCACATATGATTTTGAAGGGACTGATGCTTCCATTATCCAATTTTCTGGAAATTCAATTTCTTCCCATCTAATTTTTCTCCTAGTAGTTATATTAGATATTCCAAAATTAGTTTCTATTATAATTGTTTCATTTATTGGTCTATCCATAATCTTACATCTAGGATTATATGTAACCAATGGTTTATAATATATTCTATAGCAAACACATATAACCTCTGATCCTGGTTTATAATCATAACCATGAGTTTTAATATTCAAAGTTAATGCATCACAAACATTAACATCTGATAAAGATAATCTTAGATTAGCATATAGTGAAGT
Organism: Eustoma russellianum; assembly: GCA_036186865.1. Lineage (NCBI taxonomy): Eukaryota > Viridiplantae > Streptophyta > Magnoliopsida > Gentianales > Gentianaceae > Eustoma > Eustoma russellianum. The sequence continues at coordinate 25,694,187 of AP025055.1, forward strand.
TCAACACGTAATCTCTTGATGAATATAATCAAGAATGAAGATACTGTTCAAAACAGTATTGAAGAAGAATACAATATTCCTCACAATATAGATCTCTTGAATAAATGGACAATTCCTAAGGTTGACTATAAAATAGTTTATCAATTAGGTACATTTGAAAAATTAGGAATTAAACAAGTAGTTAAAACTACTGAGTCAACTTTATCTATTAATAAAGATGATATGATGATAAGACTACTTAATGATATAGAATTAAGTAGATATAAATCTAATTATAAATTTATACATATAGGTTTAGTTCAAATAGCTTTTAAACCTTTAACCTTAGAAGGTTTACCAGAAAGCTTTATAGCAGCTTTAAGAGATGGTAGAAATAATAATTGGAAAAAATCTTTGATTGATATTATACAATCATCACTGGCTCATGGTCCAGTATATACCTTCAAGAACAAATTATTTAATAATTTTTTTTATTATATTATTTTTATTTTTTTCACCGATCAATCCTCCATCACAGAGCTTACAAATCCAGACATCCCAGAAGGGATTAAGGGCATGAACACCCCCTGGCACACTCATGATGTATATGATCGTTGTTTATTACCATATCAAATAAATTAATCATACAACATAGTTCAACACATAAATTCTTAGCCTTTCATTAGGCTAAGTTCAAAACAAAAGTGAAATAAATAAATAAAAAGAAGAAAGAAAGAAATATACCTCAAACTGAAAGACTCTAAGCAATGCACGAACAATCTCCCAAATTCTTATTCACAAAAAGTTGTATACAAAAAACAGGAAGAGAATGTTTCAAAGTCTGTCTTTACAAATGGGGGATGGCCTCTTTTTATAGGCAAAATCCCGGACTTCAAATCTATTCTATACTAAAATTCAAATGAAATGTAAATGAAATTTACATGAAATCAAAATTTACAATAATGGCCAGTATAATGCCAAAAAGGAATAATGCCCTTTACAAAAAGTTGACATGATAGGACCCATATGTCTACCATTTCTTCAATTATTTGTCTTTAGCCAATTTATTTATCAATTTGGTGACGAATATTTTTCATCATTGCATCCACCATTTGTTGCATCTGATCATCATTATCTTCTTCTTCTTGAGATTCTCCAGCTAATACATCTTTATCTTGATATGTACCAGACATAGATACGTCTGAACAACTCGAGTCATTATCTTTCTGAAGATTTCTCATTAGATCTTTCTTGATTTCTTCAAAATATGAAGATATAATTTCTTCCTTAGAGAGATTTATATAATCTCCTTTACCATCTTCATTTTTTGCATCATCTGTTGAAATGGGCTAGAATGATCTTTCCGTTCCTCCATTTGAGTTTGATATATTATCAAAGTTTTTGGATATGATCCAATGTTTGTTGTCCTTCAACAATTCCTTCTTCAGTCTTATTAAGCATTTTCTTCCAGAATTTTGTATAAAAAACTCTTCTTAATGACGGAATATTTTGTTGGGTATATCCAACTCTCACCTCCCATTTCCAAATCCAGGGTATTCCAAATTCCATAAAGAAATGTAATGTATTCATGCCTGTAATTAGGCTTCTTTCATTCTGAGCCTCTATTATGGCTGGTGAAATTTCAATCCATTGAGTATATAAACTCTTGTATGGTTCAGAAAGAATATTTATTGACGGACCATATGAGGACCACCATTGGTATAACCAATTTGGTATTTCTTGTTTATATACCTCAGGACATATCCTGAAAAACCAAGAATGCTTCCTTTTTGGATTCTCATATAAGAAAGCTTTATGAAATGCTTCAACATAATCCCAGTAATTATATTTGACTGGAACTTTAACTTCTGGGTGTATAAACTCCTTTTCTTTTAGGGTAGATATTCCCCATGAATCAGCTGATATAATCTGCTTTATTATTACCTTGTGAAATTATAAACAGCAGAATTAGAAGTTGTAAAATGAGTAATTTCACAGGATTCTGTGATTTTGAGTATAGACTCATAATATCCTCTGTTCTTATAAGAAGCTGCAGTGTATGACACTGTGTCCAAATATCTTTGTAATAAAATCCATGGTTGATCTTTCCATTTAAGATCCTTTTGTTCCAAAAGTAATATACTTTCAGAATGTGAATTTTGATCATAAACTTCATCAGTTTCTTCTGTTACCATTGTAGCATAGGAAGGTTTATTATCCTCCTTCTTTTGAGAAGCTTTATAAGCTAAAAATTCTTTATATAACTTATCATCATCTTTTTGAGTATTACTCGAAGATGAAGATGCAATATTCGCAGAAATTAATTTCTGTTGACCAATTTGGCCAAGAATTTCACCACCTCTTCCTCCTCTATTAGAGTAGGTTCCTCGTCCTCTCCTATTAGAGGGACTTCCTCTGCCCCATTGGGACATATCTGCAAAATGAGAAATATTAGTCATTAATATATTCTCTTGTAAGAAAATCAGGGAGACTATTATCTGACCCTTTCTTGTATTGAATTTCAAAATCAAAGGGTGCCATATGAGCCTGCCATCTTGCAAACATCTGTTTGGAAACATCATGTTTAAAATCTTTATTAAACATAAATTTTGCTGCTTGACAATCAGTTTTTATAATAAACTTTTGATTATATAAATCATCTTGAAATTTAAGAACACATTTCACAATAGCAAGAATTTCTTTTGCTATAGTAGCATAATTCTTTTGACCATTAGTCCATTTTCCTGAATGAAATCTAACAAGATATTTTTGTTTCTCAATAGGTGAAATTTGTTTTAGAATACCTCCATATCCTATATCTGAGGCATCTGTTTCTATAATTTTTTCCCAATTTGGGTTTGCTAACATCAAACAAGGCAAATGAGTTACCTTTTGCTTAATTACCTGAACTGCTTTAGTATGATCTTCAGTCCATCGTTTAACATTTTTCTTCAACCTGTCATATAATATAGCAGTATCTTCTGCCAAGTTCTTATAATAAGGAGAAATATAATTTAAACTTCCTAAAAATCTCTGTAATTGTGTTTTATCCATAATATTATCTGGAAATTTAGAAGCAAATTCTATACTCCTATTTATAGGAATAATTTTTCCCTTTTCTATATTATGTCCTAAAAATCTTATTTTTGTCTGAAATAATAACATTTTAGGCCTAGAAATAACTAAACCATTTTGAATAATTATTTTCTTAAATATATTCAAATGTTTAAAATGTATTTCAATATTCTTAGAAAACACCAAAATATAATCTATATAAACTATAATAAAATCACTATAAGGATTAAAATATCATTCATAATATTCTGAAATTCAGAAGGTGCATTTTTCAATCCAAATGGCATTACATTCCATTCATAATGTCCTATTGGAACAGTAAAAGCTGTTTTGTATGTATCAGATTCATTTATTTGAATCTGCCAGTATCCTGATTTTAAATCAAATTTAGAAAAAATAAGTGCTTCATTTAGCCTATCCAATAAATCTTTTTTATTCGGTATAGGATACATGATCTATTTTAAAACCTTATTTAAGGGTTTATAATTTATTACTAATCTTGGAACCCCTCTCTCTTGTTCTGAATGCTTATTTACATAAAAAGCAGTACAAGACCAAGATGACTTTGAAGGCTTAATTAATTTTTTATCTATTAAAGAAGATATTTCTTTCTTACATAATTCTAAATATTCAGAATTCATTTGACAAGGTCTTGCCTTCGTCGGAATTGTTTTTTCATCAAACTCTTCTTCATATGGAAGAGAAACTATATGTTTTTTCCTATCCCAAAAAGCATTAGGATGATCATTACATATTTGTAATGAAAATTCATTCTGCAATAGTTTGATTTTATCCTGTAATTTAGGATTTTGCAATTTTTCTTCTATAGTTAATATCGTAATTTCTTGTCTTAAGAAATTTATTTGATTTTCTTTTGCTTTTACAGATTCTGTAAAATTATTTATAAATCTTGTTAAAGGTTCTGCAATAAATTTAAAAGTAATGTCTTTTCCTTTGAAATTTCCTATAAAGCCTGTCCTATCAATATTTTTAATAGGAAATAATTTTTGTAAAAATGGAGTACCAAGTATTACTTGGTTAGTAATATTTTTAAATAATAAAAAACTAACAGGAATACATACCTGATCTTTACATACATAAGCTTGAGGAAGCTTATAATTAATATGTAATTTCTGCCCACTAGCAGAACTTAATGAATGTGTAGTTTTTTGAAAATATCTAGTAGGTATTAACCCTTCTTGAATACAATTCAAATCTACACCACTATCAATTAATGCAACTAATTCCTTACAAAATTTATCATCTATTAATAAGTTAATTTTCACATACCATTTTTGTGAAGTAACAATTTCTAATATAGACAAATATTTTTGATCATCTAGTCCTTCTAAAATATTTTCAGAAGGTTCAAAAAGAATTTCCTTTCCTTTTTCAAGTTTATGAACTCTTTCTTCTAATAACAAATTATTTTGTTTTATTTCTTTTATTTCTTGTTTGAGATTATTAATCTCAATTATTAATTCTGCAATTCCTACAGATTCTTTATTTTTATTTCTGTGAGACATTTGTCTCTTGACCTCTATAATGTTTAAGGTTCTGTTTGTTCTATTCTTTGAACTATTCTTGGTATAGAAGACTCATCTTCTCCTTTATTACTGATATAAGATATAATCTTTTGTTTTACTTGAGAATCATCTATTAGTTTTAACAAATCTAAAATGTCATTTGTCAAAACATTAATTTCTAAATCATGAAATTGTGAAATAATTTGATATAATTTATCTTCTTCTATATCAGAAGATTGTTCACAACATGTTTCTCCTCTATTACAAGGACCACATTCTTCCTCTGAAAAATATATACTATCATCTTTAATTCTCATTATATCTCTGAATTCTCAGAAGATTGATATGGCACTGTTTCTGAGTCTGAATTTAATAAAATGTTTAATAAAACATCTTTTAAATTATTATCTTCTAAACTATTAATTTTTTTCTTTACCCAACATGTATTTGCCTTATGGCCTGGGCGTCCACATTTTTTACATATTATATATGATTTATAAGATTGTTTATATTCTTTAGATTTTTTACCATATTTCTTTTTGGTATTACCAATATCTTCCTTATAATTATCTTTCATTCTTTTTCTTTTTCTCTCTTCTCTTTTTATTTTTCTTTTTTGAAATTTATGAGAAGATTGAAATTTCTTATTCTTTTTATTATCACTTTTATCTAAGTGATCTTCTAATCCAAATCGAGCACAAAATTGACCCAATTGTCTTTTTTCATCCAAAGAATGTTTTTTTATTTGTTGATTTAGCTTAATCTCATTACACAAGGCTAATCCTTCTTGGATACAAGTTCCTATTAACTTGCCATAAGTATAACTATCATAATTTATACTTACTTCTCCTTTGCGAAGATTCTTTCGAACTCTTTCTGCAAATAAAGGAGGTAATCCATCTATAAACTTTGATTTCCAATGAGTACTATTAGACTCTGGAAGTTCCATTACTCTACTTAAAAATGTATCTTTATACCACCTGAATGAGGTAAGTGTTCTACATCTTAGATTTTGTAATAAAGTTCTAAGAGTCTCAGAATTATCAGACCATCTGCCTGTAAAATGTTCTATTATATTAATTATAAGAGTATAAACTATATTCTCAGTTTGTACTCCATCTTTTACCTTAATATTATTAAATATTTCTGCTTTACTTTGGGGAGATAAATAATTATCCCACCAACCTTTTAATTGGCATGTAAATCCTGATATTAAAATATTGGCTACTACTTTATCAGAATTATTATTTGTTTTACAAATTGACTATACATTAACATTCTATGGACAACATTATATATCTGTCTCTCTGTAAATCCATCTATGTTCCATTCATAAATAGATCTTCCATGATATGAATTATTTATTATATATTCCTCTTCTTCAAGTAATATATCTTGAGGAGTAGGTCTTGGATAATAATATTTCCTTTGAGTTGGCCTATCTGCAAATTTATATCTTAATTTATTTATCTCATCATCTATTATTTTAGGATGATTTTCTTTATCACTCATTAATTCTTCAAATTCTTCTTCAAGAGTACTTAATTTAAGATTTTTAAATTTATCTTCTAATAATCTTTCTAAATCAGTAGTTGATTTTAATTTAAAATCTTTTATACCTGGATGAGGTTGAATAGTAGGAGCAGCTATTATGCTCTTACTAGTACTGACTATATTTGTAGCTTGTACTTTATTATTTATTTATTTTACATATGATAAAATATTATCTATCTTAGTTTTATATCTTTTAATTTTTCTCCTAACACAACCATATACAAATTACTATAATTTTGTTGTGTTAATATCATATTAATATGAGCAATTGTAACTGAAAGAGTATTATTGTCTAATAATTTTTGAAAAGCAGTAAAATGTCTTATTTTATTTTCTTTTCCAATCTGAAAAGGTTGTTGTGGTGGAAATACAGTATGGAGTATTTTACCATTCATATTATAATCTCTTTCTATAACAGAGATAATACTATAAATGTAATTATTCAAAAACCAAGGCACAAATGGTATAACTTGGTTTTTCTGAGAAAGATCTTTATAATATTTTTCATGAAAATATAATTTATCTTGATTATTAAAATTACCAAAAAACCAATTTCTAAATGGTTCCCATTTTTGTAAATAAAATTCTTTATTTATCTCCTGTCTTGCTGGAGATCCTTTCCTAAAATCTATATTTGTTTTTAAATTCATATTGAAAAATTCATTTCTGATTCGGTTATTTCCGGTTCATGATTCTTATGAATTCCTCTCACTATATTCTGCTCATTTATTCTTATTTCATCTATTGATGCAGGATATTCTTCTCTAATTTGAGAAGTTGAAGCCCTCGAAGGACTTGTTACTTTATATTCAATTGGAGATATATAATAATGTGAAGATCTGCTTCTAGAAAGACCAGATCTTGTCTTGTAATCTATTATATTTTTATTATCAAATTTTATTTGTACAGTTCCTTCCTCAGACTGTGTAATATCAATTGGATTATTATCCACATATGATTTTGAAGGGACTGATGCTTCCATTATCCAATTTTCTGGAAATTCAATTTCTTCCCATCTAATTTTTCTCCTAGTAGTTATATTAGATTTTCCAAAATTAGTTTCTATTATAATTGTTTCATTTATTGGTCTATCCATAATCTTACATCTAGGATTATATGTAACCAATGGTTTATAATATATTCTATAACAAACACATATAACCTCTGATCCTGGTTTATAATAATAACCATGAGTTTTAATATTCAAAGTTAATGCATCACAAACATTAACATCTGATAAAGATAATCTTAGATTAGGATATATATTAAAATATACTGAACCATGAGCCAGTGATGATTGTATAATACCAATCAAAGATTTTTTCCAATTATTATTCCTACCATCTCTTAAAGCTGCTATAAAGCTTTCTGGTAAACCTTCTAAGGTTAAAGGTTTAAAAGCTATTTGAACTAAACCTATATGTATAAATTTATAATTAGATTTATATCTACTTAATTCTCTATCATTAAGTAGTCTTATCATCATATCATCTTTATTAATAGATAAAGTTGACTCAGTAGTTTTAACTACTTGTTTAATTCCTAATTTTTCAAATGTACCTAATTGATAAACTATTTTATAGTCTACCTTAGGAATTGTCCATTTATTCAAGAGATCTATATTGTGAGGAATATTGTATTCTTCTTCAATACTGTTTTGAACAGTATCTTCATTCTTGATTATATTCATTAAGAGATTACGTGTTGAACTTTACTATATGCTAATTTATTTTCCATGGCTCTGATATATATATATATATATATATATATATATACATACATATATATATATATACATATATATATTTACATTTTTTTAAATGAAAGAGATATTTTATTAATATAAGGCCTCACTTATGGCGGAGGAATACCTTATTACAAGAGAGTGCATCATACATCATCAAAATCAAATAAGTGAAAAAGCCAGCGTATAATGGTGCATCTTCAGTCGTATATGATATGTCGCATTAAAACCTTGCCAAGTAAAACCACCCTTGTGGATAAAACCTTGGCGAAGGAAAAAGCATACATATTTATACGACTATCATTGATACTAATCAACAGATATTTGTCTGAAAGCCAAATCTCAACAATCGCCCTGTGATCGTCTGGGAGGATGGATTTATGCCGTCTATTAGCTGATTGAGTTGGATGTCCGTTCGAAGTCGCCTTGTAATCCACATGTGATCCCCAATGTACCTCGCCAAGCAGCAGAATAGCAGATAATACAGTGGCAAGTAAACAAGAGATGTAAATATATAGAACTGCCTGACACATACCGAAGTCGCCCTGGCTTGATTTAAACCAAGGCGACGACTTCATACACCTAGCTGGAAGAGCGTATGCTGATGCACCAAAAGTTTTAATCCAGGTTGCCGCTTTTAATATGTACCGTGAGAACTGGGGTGTTGCTGCCACATACTCATGATCATCAAGGCTCATATAGACAGAGCGTGTGCAAGTGATAAGAAACACATTAATATGTATCAATATGTAAAACATAAAATGGAATACAAATTGAATGCACCGCGTACCGAGACTGCCTGTATTACGAAGGATACTGGCAGAAAGATGTAAAAATTTCCAATCCATGTGGAAGACTTTATTAGGTGAGACGCAAGTGAGCTGTGGAGAGATCCAATGCCACCGAGCTTCGTGCTAAAGGCGAGAGAGTATGCGAGGTGTAAAATTGAGTAGTAGGATGCATCATTGCATATTGTGCGAGGTAATGCGCCACCATATTCGCCTCTCTATATATATGCAGGAAGTCCAGACGATGGAGATATGTTAATGTATGAAGCATGCGAAGATGATAGTTACCATGAACCAGATATGGCCGCTTAAGACGGGATATGAGTTGCGCGCAGTCCGTCTCCAGAATGATTGATCTATATAGCGGATTAAAATACAAAAGGCCAAATACCGTAGATTGTATCTCCGCCTGAAGCGGGGTACTAGGCGGAAGCCGAAAAGATACCGCACCCATGCATGAACCCGAGTGATCACGTAAAATTGCACCTCCAAAACTGTAGTATCTGCCTACTGCTGCATCGGTATTCAATTTGTATTTACCTACTGGCGGTGTGTGCTAACGGACCAACATAGGTAGCGGTGGATGAGGCATGGAAAACCATTCATATGTTGGCAGAGAAACATCTGCTAACTTGGACCCAACCATCTTTTTGCTCCAAATATTTATATCATAGAAAATTGAGTCCCGCAAAGTGACTGTTGAAAATGTGTGTTTGTCTCCATATATTAACGGTGCATAATTGTGCCAAATATTGTATACGATGATCGATGGGATAACTAATTTTAACACTCCCGATATTGAGGTAAAAGAAGATCGATACCACCATGATAGAAGATATTGACGAAGGCATAATGTGGAGGCAGGAAGAGGACAGTGTAATTCACTAGCAAAATAAGACCATATGGGGCGGATATGCGCACAATAGATGAAGATATGATCTACCTCTGCCGAAGACTTTTTACAAAAAGGGCACTGTGTAGGTCTCGAAACAATGTAGGCTCCAATATAATCCTGAAAAGGTAATGCCGAGTGAAAAATCCGCCATAGGAAAAATTGGATAACAGGGGAATGATGCTTAAACCAAATGAATTTTGCAGATATCAATGTTGGACTGGTTATGCGACATGCTTCGTATGCCGATTTCAAGGAGAATTCGCCCGATGGTGTAGGCAGCCAGGTAAGATGGGCATCGTGCCCCGTTGTTTGAACAATGCAGAAGGGATGGATTCAACATATTATCTTCCAAATAGGCGAGTCAGTAAGTCTAGGAGCATAATCTCCACGTCTACCATATTTCGCATGCATGAACTTGCTCCAGAGGGTAGTGTGCTGCAGGTATGCCCACCAGATCCGACATTGGTAGGCTTTTTGCAGTGAATTTATATCGCAGAGCCCCAGTCCCCCTTCCGGGCATGGTTGGAGAATATGAGCCCATGAAACCCAGTGATGTCTTTTGCCCCAGAGGAACGATGCCATTTTCTGATTAATGGTTTTAATTACAGACTTTGGCAGGGAACCAGAAGCTAGGATATGTAAAGGCAGTGCCAAGATAACTACACGAAGTAAGACCAGACGGCCAGCAGTAGATAGTAGACGAGAATGTCAACCCTAAAGACAATCATTTACATGCTGTAATAATGTTGTGCAGTATCGAGAACGATTAATGCCTTTATGCAGACATGAATGTCCTTCTTTAGCCGAAACAATTTAGTATAAAAACCATACATTCCATGTGTAGTGGGATAAGATGTCCATGCATTCTGCATGTATGCTTGAAAGTCAGGATGCAAAAGCCAAGAATCCAAAAATCGAAAAGAGTGGCGGGCTGGCGAAGGTTGCTGTCGGCAAATGAGCAGTATAGGTGAATGATCCGATGGAGCACGTGTTAAATGCGAGAGCTGCATATCATCAAATATATCGTGAAAAATGAAGTTCACACAAAGCCAATCTAATCTCCTACGAACCCAACAAAGACCTCGACCATCAACCCATGTAAAACGTGTTCCTCAAAAGGACGGAGCCATTAATAAACACGAATCAATGCAATCATTGAAATATTGTAGCGATGTGAGAGGGGGGCGGGATCGACCATCATGATCCTCCAGTGTGCGAAAAGTATTAAAGTCCCCTCCAATAATCCACGGTAAAGTAAGATCTTCCAAAAATGCGCATAAAGATTGCCATAGGGATCGCCTTAAATAAAGAGTATGTTTGGCATATACCACCGATAAAACAAAAGTCATCTGTAGAGGCCGATAGAGAAGCGTAAAATGCACCACTTGTTCTTGATCCTGTGCTGAAATCAGATCGAAATATGAGTCACGCCAGAAAAACCAAATGCGCTCTGACTGAGAGAAATAATATTTAGTATATCCTAGGGTTAAAGCAAATCGAGTAATATTAGATGGAGAGTGCTTGGGTTCTAACAAAGCAAGTAAGTGTAACTGATGTATATGAATCAAATGATGTAATCTTGGCATCGAGGCGCACATGCCTCGTAAATTCCATATTAAGAGATTCATTGAGAAATGGTAGAAACACTTCCATGGATGATGCGAGATGCACTACGTGTGAGAACAGTAGAAGGTGGGAGTGGCAGCAAATCTTTCTTTGGACGATGCTTGCGACGAGGAAACACATGGATAAATTCTGCAGTCTCCGTGGTTTCCTGTAATCTAGATATTAGAGTGTCCACTGCAGGAGATGGAGGAATGAGCTGCATACGTCGAACCACTTCGTCTGGGAGATTCAAAATGGTTGATGGCTGGTCTACATCAGGCATATCATTATCGGAGGTGTGACCCAGTTCAACTGGATCAGGATGGTCATGCATTTGATTATCGCCTTCGTCAATTGAATCTATCGTGTGCAAATTAGAGTGCTGGTCTTGAGGAGGGCCGGCATCAGGTGGCTCAGAGAAGGGCTGCGCAGCAGGGTCCGCACCAGTAGTATCATCAAGCTGGGGCTCTGGGGATATTGGCGGAGGCGCAATGACTGATGGCGTAGATGAAGGCTTTTTTTCACCGGAGTCTAGCGCTTGGCAGGCGGACGAGGCGGTGGAGGCGGCGGTGGGGGTGGTACTGTAGATGTGGTTTGCGTATTGCAAGCGCCAGTGACATGTCCCAACCGTCGACAAACCGTGCAAAACTGAGGTAGGTCTTCATAGACAACCGACTGCAGAATTAATCGTTCCTTAGCCTTCAGATAGATTTTCTGTGGTAAATCTTGAGAAACATCCACTTCAATGCATACCCTAGCCACAGAAGGACGCAGGCCATCTGTTGTTGCAACATCTAACTTGATCGGCGATCCAATAGGACGTACTATCTCGAAAAGTGCTTCTCGGCGATGGAGGTGAATTGGAAGACCCGAGAAGGCAATCCATACATGGACAATGGGAACATCAGCTGCAGGATCAAAATCTATGGTCCATTTTGTTATACGCAATGGCAACCCAAAATTTGCCATGATCGTCGGTAAAAACATCGCAAATAATCAGCTTCATTCCGAAAATTCATCAAAATATACGACTGATCAATAAGAGTTATGCGCAAATCATGATGAAAACCGATTTTTTCAAAAACCTCTCGAATAACTTTTAGTGGAGGACGGCTGTACCAAAAAGTGCCTACCAGAGAGTGTTTGAATGGAGCAGCGAGGGCATCAATCTCCGAATCCTCGAAAGCAATCAGCGGGAGTCCTTTATACCATGATACCGTTTTTGGTGCGATGGAGATCTGCTGTGCATTGCCTGCCCTGGAAACATCTCAGCAAATGACGGCAAAGAAGCCGCCATTAGAATTGTACGGAAAGCGAGAACTGTTAATGTTGCTACCGGTGTTTGGATGAAAAACAGAAACATGAGGAAAAGGCTGGAAGAAAACGGCGGCGGCTGCGGCTATTGCCGCAGCGCTGCCAGCGATCGCTTGCGATGGAGAGCCGCCATCTTCTTATATATATATATATTACAGGATTTTAATGACTGTATCGAGGCTTGCTCACTTATGTCCCCATCGTATTTTGGCACCCGCTATACTTGGGCTGAAGGCCGCGGCCTGGGCCGAGTCCGCCGGAGACTAGACTGGATATTTATTAACTCCTTGATGAATGATATGTTTGATGTGCTAAAGCTCACTCACTTGCCGCGGGTTACATCGGACCACACTCCTCTTTTCATACAATGTCAGGCAAGTGTCCAACCACCTCGTCGAGCTTTCAGGTTTTTGGATGCATGGCTGCAGCATCCGGATTTTGATAATTACGTCAGGCATGCGTGGCAGTCATATCCAACAACAGGTGTTATGCGCGGTTTCTATACCAAATTATTCTCTCTAAAGAAAGATATTCAGCACTGGAATAAGACTATCTTTGGAGATATTTTCAGCAATTTGCAGGCAGCCGAAACTGCACTAAATCAAGCAGAAAATAATTGGGATGTCAGTTCTACAGAGGAAGCGCGAGAGACTTATTATCAAGCCAAGGCACAGTATTTTCTTGCCTCCAAATATGAACTCTTATACTGGCAACAAAAGGCTCGTGTCAAATGGTTACAAGATGGGGATGCTAATACCAGATATTTTCACTCTCTGGTCAAAGGTAGGCGTTCACAGCTATGTATTCGTCAACTTCAAGATTCACAGGGAACATTGTTGACACAACAAGAGGATTTGATGAGGACAGCAGTGGATTTCTATACGGAGTTATTTGCCCATGTACCGACCGACAATCGTACGGAAATATTATCCCATATCCTATGTTTAGTCACTGCTGAGGATAACTTCATGCTTACACAATTGCCCTTGGAGTCTGAGGTAAAAGCGGCGGTATGGAGTTTGGATCCTCATAGTGCGTCAGGTCCTGACGGTTTTACTGGGCAATTCTATCGTTCATGTTGGCCGATAATACATTCGGATGTGCTAAAGGCCGTGCAGGAATTTTTCTTTGGGGTTCCTCAGCCAAAGATTATGGCTAGTTCTTTACTCACTCTCATTCCTAAAGTTCAGTCACCCCAGACATTTGTTGATTTCTGTCCAATCTGTCTTTCAAATTTCATCAGCAAAGTCTGCACCCGTATTATTGCTACTCGTTTGAATCAGCTCCTACCAAAACTAATATCCCCAGAGCAAACGGGTTTCCTTGCGGGAAATGATATCTCTATGTTGGATAGAGGTGGACCACAGTTGTGTCTGAAATTAGATATGATGAAGGCTTTCGATCGGGTTAGTTGGGACTATCTCAAACAGCTTCTAAGAAAGTTTGGGTTTTTCTGACTTTTTCGTTAGAATTATTATTAATCACCTAGGTGCAACGCGAATGTCAGTATTAATTAATAGGCAGCCATCTCCATACTTCCGTCCCTTTAAAGGAGTTAAGCAGGGGGATCCCTTGTCGCCTTTATTATTTATATTATCATCTGAGGGTTTTAGCCGCGGATTGAAGGCACTGGTTTCCACAGGCAGCATTCACACTTTTCGCCTGGGCAGAATCCCTATGGCCATTTCGCACTTGGCTTATGCGGATGATCTACTTATCAACCTGCAAGGTACTCAACGGAATCTTCGTCGTTTTCATGCATTTTTCACTAAATATGAAGCTGCTTCGGGACAGAAAGTTAATTTTGGTAAAAGCAGTTTCATCCCATCATCCAATATTACAGCGCGACAATGTCAAAATATAAAAGGAATCCTAGGCATGCGTCAAATCTCTCTACCTTTTCGCTATCTGGGTTCTTATCTACATAAGGGCATCCCTCGGGCTAGTCACTGTTTGTCATTATTACAGCATGTGGATGACAGATTACAGGGTTGGCATTCTCGACTCTTATCATTCGCGGGTCGGCTTGTGCTCCTACGATCCGTTATTGCAGCGCTTCCCTTACATATTTTGGCGGCAGGCGGCATGCCTCAGTCAGTCATTCGAATGCTTGACAGGAAGATGGCATCATTCTTTTGGGGAGAAAGACGCCACTGGGTCACATGGAACTCTATGACAACTCCCATCGAGGAGGGTGGATTAGGACTTCGCAGTCTTCGTGAGCTGCAAAAAGCATACACATGTCGTATATGGTGGAAATATCAATGCCAGGATACATTATGGAGTAGATATATGCATCTTAAATATGGAAGACGGGGGGACTATACTCCCAGGTTACCAGATTCTGCGGTTTGGAGGTCTATCTGTCGCATTCACCCCATCTGTTCCTCTCACGCAACTGGTTTAGGAACATTCCCATCATGGACGGCCACGCCTTCTGGAGTGTTTTCACTTAAGTCGGCATATGATATATGTCGAGTTTCGCGCCCAACCTTACTCTCGACAGCATTTATTTGGTCTAAACACCACTCTCCCTCTGTTCGAATTTTATTATGGCGCTTTTTCCATTCAGCCATGCCATTTGAAGATTACATAGGAAAATATTTAGTGGTGCATCCTACACAATGCCCTTTTTGCAAATCGCATTCAGCCACAGTGGACCATATATTTATTTCATGTTCACGCATTCGGCATTTTTGGAGTTTTTTTTGCTGCTGAACTACATGGAGTACCACCGGCATCTCTGTCTCTGCGCCAATATTTACTCTCTTGGTGGTATCGGTCCAACTCTACATCACTTGCGGGTGTTTTGAAGGTTGTCATCCCTGCGATAGTTTTATCAAATATTTGGCATCATTATGCACAGCTTATCTTTGGGGACACAACAAATTTTTCGACGACAGCGTTACGTAACTCTATTCACTTTGATATACACGTTTGGGCGATGAGTATCCAGGGCACCAGGCTGGCAGCGGGTCCTTTCATATCTCTCTCCTGGTTCCCTCGGATTCGTACTCCTCGGCTTCGGGTTATTAGGTGGCACACACCCCCTTCTGGGGGTCTCAAGTTAAATGTGGATGCAGCAGTTGGACAACATTATGCAGCAGGAGGAGTTATATTGCGTAATCATGAAGGGCGTTGTATCCGGGCCCTTTCTTTTCGTCTCCCTCTTAGTACACCGATACAGGCAGAGATTCAAGCTACTCTTTTTGGCCTGATTTTATTTTCTACCCTTATACCGTTCGCTTATGGTGGAATCAGATTGTGCTCAAATGCTAGCCTTACTAGGTAAGCCTCGCCAACCAGTGGGAAATTATCATCTTCAGCAACTTCACAGTTTGGTTAGTCAGCATAGGCTGGTACTGCTCCATACCTATCGCGAGAATAATATGCCGGCTCATTATCTTGCTCAACATGCGATGATGCATCCTACGACGGGATTGTACAACCGTCATACTCTTCCTCCTATGGTTAAGGCATCCGTCGCACTGGATCTCACATCGGCGTAGTTACGCCCAATTTAATGGCTTGCGGTTATCTTGAACCTTCTGCCCGTGTCCTAACAGTCATGGGCAGACCCGGTACGCATACTTCTTATCTTAAAACACTGCTGCTATATAATTTATTTGTTGATGCTTTTTAATGTTGTTACCTGGATCAATTGCTGCGGTGCCTGCTATGAGTTATATTTGGCGTGCGCTGGCTACACTAAAAAACCATGCAGTCTTCCATACGGATTGGCACTATTACATCTTTTCTGCCTGCACAAACTTTGGTGTGGGCAGGCATGGTTCGTTTTCTTTCCTTTGGCATTTCAGATCACGATTTCCAGTCTTTATTTCGCTGCTGAGTATAATTTATTTCATTCGTGTATCTTGGTTGATCATATGCTTACACACTGTGCTTGGTGCTGGGAGACATCTGGGGGATAGCTTTATTAATTGCCTTGACGCACAAAATTTGGCCTGGTCCGTTCATATGGATTGGCACTCCTTACATAACCCTGCCTGCCCATCAATTGGTGCAGGCAGGTTGGGTATGTGTTCTTTCTATTGCCTTGATTCTTCCTCTTGTAACCTCGATAAGGTTTACACATGGTTTTATTTCCTTATTGCATGGCTGGTCATTACGGTTTGGATGACATGGCTGATCAACACCGCTTGGATGCTTTTACGCGTGGATGATATTTGGTCAGAGCATTACCCTGGCGCGCTACAATGGCAATATTCCAACATAGTCCACTTCAATTGGCTTTTCTTTTCAACTACAGTGGCATACATAGTCGCCGGACAGCTGCATATACACGTTTTGATTTACTGTATTGTACAGCTTTGGTATCAATGAGAGTCGTATAAATATGCACGCTTTTTTCTTCGCCAAGGTTTTATCCACAAGGGTGGTTTTTCTTGGCAAGGTTTTAATGCGACATATCGTATACGACTGGAGATATCTCATTATTAGTTTTTTGATCTTTTTATTTACATATTCGGACATTTGTATAAAGGTTTTCCTCCGCCAAAAGTGAGGCTTTGATCTAATAAAATATGTTCAGTTAAAATATATATATATTATAATATATATATATATTCATATATATGTAAATATATATATATATAGACACGCACACACACACACATATATATATTTACATATATATGTATATATGTATATGTATATATATATAGATATATATATTCATATATATGTAAATATATACACACACACACACAAATATATATAGTGACCCCCATTTTATTGTTTCATTTCCATATACTCATTCAACTTCATTGATTCTTTTCATTTTGTGGCATATAATACTAACGAGTGGCTTCCTTCTGGATGGTCGATGGAGATTGCGTCGCACAACACTGAATGACTGCAACAAATATCTGAACAGTATAGGGATTCGTTGCTATTTCTCTTTATTGAACGTTAGCTTATTCACATTGTCTGATTTTCGATTAATGTTTTCAATTGTAATTTTAGTTCTTTCCATTGTGGGAGAGTCTCCCACCCATAATGTAACCACGATATTCCTCCGCCACAAGTGAGGGTATTATTAATAAAATATAGAACGGTACTGCCAGTCTTTCATTTTATATATATATATTTTAATCAGAAATAATATTTATTATGATATTTTTAATATATTTTTTTTAATCGGGAAAAATGATTTTATTATGCCTCACTTATGGCTGAGGAATACCATATTACAATGAGAATCAATGAAAACAAAATAATAGTATAACGAACATATAAGTTGATGCCTCCAATCATATACGATATGCCGCATTAAAACCTTGCCAAGTAAAACCACCCTTGTTGGATAAAACCTTGGCGAAGGGAAAAGCGTACATATTTATATGATTGGTGTAATTGCATGAATATAAGGAATATAATCGTGTTGGGTATGTAAGTTGCAAGGGTTCAACCATGCTGCAGTCGCTGTTGAAGTCTCCAATGTATGTTCCTCCGATGTTGCCATTGCATTCCAAGTTCCATGCACAAACATAAAAAAGGATTAGGAGTGTTGACAAAAGCTATATGAAACAGCAGTTATATCTTGCAAAGTGTAGCAAATTTCTGTGGTGAAGAAGTTACCCAGGTTACCCATATCGGTTGATATGGGTAACGATGCTATGGAGTGTGCAATATGTGAAAGAAGTATGCCGCATTGTATTAGTATGATAAAGGAGAGCATGCATACCCGCGTTGCCCATATCATATGATATGGGCAACTAAATAGATCAAGAGCTGTGCCCATTGCGAATATGTGGAGTACTTTCAGTTTGATAGCTTGCTGAAACTAATGGTGTAGGGCAGCTACTGTTGTGAATATGGTAAGTTGCTGCTCGATCCTGACCATATTGTGCGAGAAAATGTGCCGGCTGATTAGGCCTCCCTTGGAACATATGTTATCTCGATGCTCTGATATCAATAGCGCTTTTAAATATTAAGGTATGCTGCTGAATTGTGTTGTGGACCATTGAAAGGACTCCTTGAGCATCAACCTCAATATCTATTGATGCCCATTGCACTGCAAAGAAAGGTAACTGAAGTATGCTGCCTTGAACTCTTGCAATTGCTGGTGATGATAGTGGAAGTGAAACGCTAATTGCTCCCAAGAATGCACCGTTGCTGTCAACGCAAAATTGCTCCTGCCGTGCTGTGTGTATACCATGTGCTGCATCCGTGTTTAGCTTCAATCTACCCGATGGAGGTTGATGCCATTTGATTATCTTGACTCTAGGAGTGTAGATTGTTGGGCTTAATCCCATTGCAATGAGTCCGTTGTCTGGGGATGCAAATTTTTTGCCTTTTTGGACTGATACCCAATCATATATACTCTCCGCCGTATGGTTTCAATTACAGTCCATTTTCTCCAACGTCCATCCCCATACATAATCGAAGTATAGCATTTCCATAGTTCCTAAGCAATGTAAGAAGGTGCCACGATACGTAAGATGCCTTTAAGGGTCTTACCTTTAGTTGAGATCCACCATTGAAGAAGATGTTGTTGTATTGTTTGTGCTGTGATGGGAGGTGTTACGACCCGGAAACTTCGTTATGTCGTAACGACTTCTAATATCGTAATATAATCTCGTAGGTGTACGATCCATAAAACTAGACTTATATTGTCAAATATATTAGCAAAGATATTATAAACATTTGAGTATATACAATAAAAACCCAACTAAATTAAGTAGTAACAACTTAAACTATTAGGATAAATTAAATCAAAAAAATACATGACACATCAATATTATGCTACCTTAAATAAAAGAAATAAAATACTACATAAAAGAAAAAGAAAAAGGAAAATGAAAAAGAAGGTGAAGACCACTTGTCTCACCCTTTAAATATTTAACGTAAAAAATAGCATGCTTAGGATTCTTGTCATAATACCCATCATTACACCCATACTTGTCTAAAGGTTGTCCTCCCACCCCATTCTTAACCATCATGGCCGGCCACCCTTAGAAGAAAGTAGGGGAAGATTGTTTTTTTTTTCTTTAAACCCTCAAATAATGCATCTTCAATCTAAAAATTCCATACTATCTCAAGAAAACCAACAAACATTCCAACTCCCTCCTTACACCACTCTTGGCCGAAGTAAGTAGAGCTTCAACAAGGAGAAGATTTTCTTCTCCTCTCTTCACACCAACATCACTCAATCAAGTACTACAAACACTTAATCAATTAAGAAAGGTTCAAGAAGGGTTTGTGTAGCATCTAAGATCAAAGAAAATCAAGGTAAGAACTTTATGAAGTAGTTTAAGTTGACTCTTCCATACATATTTAGTTCATAAGTTGCTCACTAACCCTTCATTTAAACCCTAAAACCATGTATACTAGGAAGCAAGGAAGAAGAACTCCTCTCCCCCAAAACATAGTGAAGGAACCATCATTCAAGTGTAAGCAAAGTGAACCAAGGCAAGTACTCTTACTAGATCCTTCATGGCTTTACCAATCATAAGTATGTATGATTTATATCAAAGGTTGGATCATCATGTATATGTATAAGATTCTCTTTCAAGAAAGTATAGATCTACATATAAGTAAGTATAGATGTAGAAAATGTATATACACATACACTACATATACACGCACGCCAAATACATATATATACACTATATATAGCACGCATACATGTATCCATATTATAAATAAGTATGTTGATATATATATATATGTATGATAAGTGTATAGATCTACATATAAGTATGTATAGATATATGAATATATATTAATATACTCATTTCGTTTTAAGAATTAATGTATATATATATATCCACATTCGGTGTGATGTATATATATTTTTTTTGATAAAAAATTATTTTATTAAGAGAAAGCCTCACTTTTGGCGGAGGAAAACCTTTGTACAAATGTCAGAATACGCAAATAAATGAATCAGAAAGCTAATGATATGATATCTCCAGTCGTATATGATTATGTCGCATTTTAAAACCTTGCCAAGAAAAACCACCCTTGTGGATAAAACCTTGGCGAAGGAAAAAGCATGCATATTTATACGACTGTCACTGATATCGTGTTGTACAATACAATATACAAAGAATTTGTATGTGTTGCTGTCCGCAAATAATGTATGCCAATGGTGGTGAAGAGAAGAGAATGCTTGAGGTGGACTGTGTGGCAATGTGGCCATAGTAGCGTGCCATTGTGTTGCTCTCGGTCCGGATATCATCCGCGTACAAGTGAGTAGGCATTCAGATTGTATTGATCATCCATATCATCCAAATCACGCAGAGCGTCCATGCAGTAGGACAAGTAAATATATGTGTGAAATATGTAGAAAAGACAGCAGAAAACAGAGAAACCAAGCCAGGGTAAGGAGCACATACCCAACCTGCCTGCACCATCCGATGTGCAGGCAGGGTGATTGAAGGAGAGCCAATCCATATGGAAGACCCTGAAATCATCGATAACAAAATTTCGAAGGTGGAGAAAAGCATCCATGTTAGCCATCATACGTGAATGTGCAGCAATACACTCGCCATAAGAATCAAGATTGTACTGCCGGCACAAGCTGAAGTGCCGGCAGAAATAAATGGATAAGCGCACCCCGGCGGATAATCAGGGAGAGAGAACAAGCTTGGGCCTGAGTCGTCATCGATATATAATTTCGACATGAGTTCTTGACATCCACCTCCAATGCTCATTGCCATTAGCGAGATGCATGAGTTGTCCAGTGTAAGATATTCGTCGTGCAAATTACACAATGTCAGCTTGCTGAGGATTCGGTAAATAGACCATGGATGCGAGAGAAAGGAAAACGTACCGAGGCTGCCTGTACTGAATGGAGTACAGGCAGAAAAAATTTGATATGGCCAATCCATATGGAAGACTGTATATCTGCTAGGGCTGAAATCATCCGCGAAATGGTCCTCCAAAACATCGCAGTAGCCATGATGCATGTCAATAAAACAAGTGTAAATGTATAGAATAAATATTAAGAAACAGCAGCATGTGGAGTAGATACAAGGCGTACCGATCCTGCCCGTGACTAATCGTACACGGGCAGTATTTCCAAGAATAGCAACTCATAATATAATAGGTAAGCTCATGTCGCACGCAACACCGCTGAGGAAAGATCCAACGAAACCGAGGCCCTGACCAGGGGAGGAAGGGTGGAACCGCTATACACCCCCGTGATAGGCTGCAACATCGCATGCTGGGCAAGATAATGCGCATACATATTAGTTTCCCGATATGTATGCACTACCTCCAGCCGATGTTGACGGATGAGATCATGTAGCTGCCGAAGATGATAATGACCGCTGGCCGTCTTGACTTGCCAAGACAGGCAAGCAGTTGGGCACAATCTGATTCGACAATCAGCGAACGATAACATGGAAGGAAAAACAGCAGGCTAAAAAATGTGGCCTGAGTCTCGGCCTGCAAAGGCGTACAGTAAGGTAGCCGAAATGAGAGGGCCCGGATGCAAGAACCATTATGATCACGTAATATTCCACCACCCGCAGCATAATGTTGACCTACCGCAGCATCGACATTTAGTTTGAGTCGGCCAGAAGGAGGTGTTTGCCATCTGATAATGCGAAGTCGGGGAGGACGAATCCGAGGAAGCCAGGGAAGAGAAGGTGATGGGCCTGCTGCCAACTTGGTTCCCTGTATCTGAGTCATCCACACGTGAATATCAAAGTGAATGGCATTACGTAATGCCGATGTAGAGAAGAGAGTGGTATCTCCATAAGTCAGCTGTGCATAAAGACGCCAAATGTTGGATAATATTATCCCAGGAAGCACTATCCGCAAGACGCCTAACAGAGATGTGGAGTTGGACCGATACCACCATGCCATTAGGTATTGCCGAAGAGACAGGGTTGACGGCAGCACTCCATTGAGTTCACCAGCGAAAAAGCTCCAGAAAAATCGGATGCGAGAACATGTAATAAATATGTGGTCTACCGTGGCGGAATGAGATTTGCAGAAAGGACATTGGGTTGGACGCACCAAGGAGTAGCGGCCTATATAATCTTCAAATGGAAGGGCTGAATGAAATATGCGCCATAAAAGTAGTCGAATGGAAGGAGTATGGTGCTTACACCAGATAAACCTAGTCGAGATTAATGTAGGCCGTGGTGTCCGACAAATATCATAGGCTGATTTTAGCGAGAATTCTCCTGAAGGCGTGACTGTCCATGATAGAAATGCCCAATCCAGTTGAATGAGAAAGACAAGTGTGATGAATTCGACATATAGATTTCCAGACTGGGGAATCTGTGAGCCTGGGAATATAGTCGCCCCTTCGTCCATATTTATGATGCATATATGTACTCCATAAAGTGTCATGGCATTGGTATTTCCACCAAATTTGGCATTGGTATGCCTGCTGCAAGTCGCGAAGATTACGTAGGCCTAAACCACCTTCTTCGACTGGGGTAGTAATGTCTTTCCATGCAACCCAATGATGCCTCTCCCCCAATAAAATGCTGACATCTTTCTATCAAGCATACGAATGACAGATTGAGGCATACCGCCTGCCCCATTATATGTAGTGGTAGCGCTGCTAGGACAGAACGTAATAGTACTAGTCTACCTGCCATAGATAGAAGACGAGAATGCCAGCCATTTATTCGGTCATCTACGTGCTGCAATAGGGACGAAAAGTGCAAAGCCCGTGGAATGCCCTTATGCAGGAAAGAGCCAAGATACCGAAAAGGTAAGGATGATAAGCGCATGCCAAGAATTCCTTTTATAATATGACATTGCCCAGCCGTTATGTTCGATGATGGTATGAAATTGCTTTTATGAAAATTTACCTTCTGACCTGAAGCCAGTTCATAAGTGGTGAGAAACGCATGGAATCGCCGTAAATTTCTCTGTGTACCCCGTAAGAAGATAAGCAAATCATCCGCGTATGCCAAATGTGAAATCTGCAAAGGGACTCTACCCAACCGAAACAACTGAATATTGCCTGCGGCAACCAGAGCCTTCAGCCCTCTACTAAATCCCTCTGAAGATAATATAAACAGCAATGGTGATAAGGGATCTCCCTGCTTGACTCCCCTGAATGGTGAAAATATGGCGATGGTTGCCCATTGATTAGTACTGACATCCGCGTTGCACTGAGATGGTTGATAATAATCCGAATGAAAAACTCTGAGAAGCCAAACTTGCGAAGAAGTAATTTAAGATACTCCCAACTCACCCGATCAAAAGCCTTCATCATATCTAATTTTACACATACCTGTGGTCCTCCCCTGTCTAACTGATGAATCATTTCACGAGCCAAAAGTACCTGGGTTGATATATCCTGACCCGCGAGAAAACCTGTTTGTTCCGGCGATATTAAAGTGGGTAATAGGCGATTCAACCGAGAGGCAAGAACCCGGGTGCAAACTTTGCTAATAAAATTTGTAAGACAAATCGGACGAAAATCACCAAATGTCTGCGGTGATTGTACTTTCGGTATAAGCGTCAGTAAAGCACTCGCCATGACAGTCGGCTGGGGAACACCAATGAAAAATTCCTGCACTGCTTTTAGTACATCCAAATGGATTATTGACCAACATGAACGATAAAAATTGCCATGGAATCCATCCGGCCCTGCTGCACTTTGCGGATCCAAACTCCAAACCGCTTGTTTGACCTCTGGCTCTGATGGCAATTGCGTAAGCATTATATTATCCTCATCCGTGAGCAGTGTCGGGATATGTGATAATATATCCTCATGATTGACGGTCGGCGCTTGGGCAAATAAATCTTTATAATACTCAACTGCCTCTGACATAATATCCTCCGGTTGTGTCAACACTGTGCCATGTCTATTTTGTAGTTGGCGAATGCAAAGTGTGAGCGTTTACCTTTAACAAAAGATTGGAAATAGCGCGTGTTAGCATCGCCTTCTTGAACCATTTAACTCGAGCCTTTTGTTTCCAGTATAATAACTCATATTTTGATGCAAGCAAATATTGAGCCTTTGCTTGATAATAAGCCTCACGCGCTTCCTCAGTCGAGGTCGCATCCCAATGATTTTCTGCAGCATTAAGATTGTCCTCTGCATGTTGTAACGTACTGAAAATATTGCCAAATATATGCTTATTCCAGTGCTGAATATCCTTCTTTAAAGCAAACAATTTATTATAGAAACCCCGCATGCCACCTGTTGTTGGATACGAGAGCCATGTATGCCGCATATACGCATGAAAGTCAGAATGATGCAGCCATGCGTCCAGAATCGGAAGGCGCGACGGATAGGTGGGGTAGTATACTGACATTGTATCAAAAGTGGAGTGTGATCTGATGTCGCCCGTGGTAAATGAGTGAGTCTCAGGATGTCAAACATATCATGCATCAGAGAATTAATAAATGTCCAGTCTAGTCTCCTTCGAACACGTCCAAGACCACGTCCTTCTGCCCAAGTATATCGCGTGCCATGATACGGCGGGGACATAAGTGCACATGATTCAATACAATCATTAAAATCCTGCATCGCAGACAGCGAAGGTGTGGAGCGACCCTGATGGTCCTCCAGTGTACGGAAAATATTAAAGTCTCCACCAATTAACCAAGGCAACTGTAACCCCGCAGAGAAATCACATAACTCCCCCATAAACATTGACGCTGAGTTGTTGTGTGTTTTGCATAGACTAAAGAGAGAACAAAATCATGCTGCTGTGATATTGAAGAAAGAGTCATGTGTAATACTTGATCTTGATCCTGCGTAGCAATCAAGCGAAATTCATGATCCCTCCAGAAAAACCAAATATGTTCTGACTGTGAAGCATAATTGTGTGAAAAACCTAGTCGTAAACCAAATCGGTTTATTTGTGCTGGGGTGTGTTTAGGTTCTATTAAAGCAAGTAAATGAATACGATATTCCCTTATCAACTGCTGTAGACGAGGCATCGATGAGCGCATGCCTCGAATATTCCAAACTTATATTCATTGAGTAAAGTTTGAAACACTTCCCTGAATGATCTGAGATGCGCTACGTGTGAGGACAGTAGATGGCGGTAACGGTGGCAAATCCTTTCTTGCGCGTCGTTTCCGACGCGGGACAACTGGTACAAACGGCGCCTCCTCTGTCGGATCATTTAACCGAGATATCAATATGTCATCCTCTGGTGAGGAATCTAACCTCTGCATGCGACGAGAGACTTCTGTGGGAACAATAAGCGGGCCAGTATCCGGATCCTCATCTGGCAATTCTGTGTCTGACAAATGTCCAAGTTCTGTATGGGTGATATCGTCTGGTAAATGATGATCCGAGGCATCACAAAACGCATCATATGTCTGTCGATCTCCCTCCACATGTGGCTCAAGATTGATGACTGAATTAGTTGTTTGGTCATTCAGCTGGGGCTCTTCCACCGGAGGTATAGCAGACGGAAGATCAGGTTGTTGTGGATCCGCAAGAGGTGATGATGGCAATGTGGTCATCGGAGCTGGCTGCGAGGGTTTCGCAGTAGGGATGGCAGCCGACTTGTTCTTGACAGGAGTCCATCTCTGTTTTGGCGGACGGGATGGAGGCGGCGGTGGAGGTGGTGGAATAACCGACGCCGATGGCTGTTTTGGATCACAAGATGAGTGATCATGCCCTAATCTATGACATGCAGTGCAATATTTTGGCAAATCCTCATAAATCACCGGCTGTAAGATGAGTCTTTGTTTTGCCTGCAAATATATTTTCTGAGGCAGTTCCTGCGACACATCTACCTCAACACATATTCTTGCGACGGATGGCCGAAGAGCGTCAGAAGTGGCCGCGTCGAGCTTCAGCGGTGAGCCTATCGGCTTCACAATTTCGAAGAGAGCCTCTCTACAGTGTAAATGAACCGGTAAACCCGGTAAAGCTACCCACACCGGTACAATGGGTACGTCAGCTGCCGGATCAAAATCCACTGTCCATTTAGTGATACGCATATGACAACCGGAAATAAGCCATGATCTACGATAAAAACATCTTAGATAATCTGCTTCTTGACGGAAATTTAAAAGTATATGGGTTTGATCAATAAGAGTGATGCGCAGATCATTGTGAAAACCAATTTTTTCAAAAACCTCTCGAATCACCTTCAATGGTGGTCTTCCATACCAAAATGTACCAACTAAGGAATATTTGTATGGCGCAGCTAGTGCATCAATTTCAGAGTCAAAAACGATACCAAAGGAATACCTTTATGTCTTAAAACCGTTTTGGGGAAATGCTAACCGGCTTGGATGAGGATGCGCCAGAAACAATAGCAGCGGACGACGGGGCTTTGTCCGACATTGTAAGAGGAGTTGCGATCGAAAAACCAGGAAGCCTTCTTTGCCGTGAAAAATTGCTGTCTTGTGGAGGTGCGAGAGAAGGCAACGGAGTGTTGGGAGGTGATGCCAGATACCACCGAAGCAGATCAAGGCGTTGATAAATTAGTATAGAGATCGTTGGGGTGGAGAACGCAGAGGAACCCAGAGATGATTTGTGGAGGCAGCCGTATCGTGCGATCCAGCATCGCAACAAAGACAATCCGCTAAAATCAATATGTAGAAACAGGAAAACCATAAATCATCGAAAATAGAACTGAAAATAGTGTGAGAATGTAGAATCAATAGCGCCGCCATGCTGCCGCCGCAAATCGCCAGAGCATCATCCCGTCTTTTTCCTGAAAGATCTATGTTTATAAGTGATCGGTGTGATGTATATATATATATATATATATATATATATACCTACGGTTTATATATATATGCATAGGTGTATAGATCTATGTATGTGCATATACGGATCTATATGTATATATGTATATGTGAAATATAAATTTTAAAGGTAGGAAATGAATAAGTAATTATGTATTACATACTATATAGTGAAAAGTTTTATAAATGTATGTATAAGTATATGTATACATATTCGGCCTCTTAAGTCTTGATGACAAAATGATTTCATTATATTTTGTACAAGTATATACATGTATATATAATGAATATGTTGAACTATGAAAATGAATAAGTTTTAGATATTATACAATATATCTTAAAATGATTTATATATATATATATATATTACCATATATACACACTTCGGCTTTAGGCCTTAGTAACAAAGATAATTTCATCATACTTTTATTAGTATATATATGTAGATATGATATATTAAGATATGAAAATGAATAAGTTTTGGACATTACATAATATCACAAAATGACTTATATATGTATATATTATGTACATATATGTTCGGCCCTTAGGCCTTAGTAACAAAGATGATTTCATCATATTTTATAAGTATATATGTATATATGATGAATATGCTAAGATATGAAAATGAATAAGTTTTGGATATTATATAATATAGCATAAAATGATTTATATAATAAATACACCATGTATATATGTTCGGCCTTTAGGCTTGGTGACAAATGATTTTATTATATTTTTACACAAATACATATGTATATATGATGAATATGTTAAGTTATGAAAGTAGGCTAAGTATGTAGTTTATGTATTATGTTATGAAAAGTATGAAATTTAATGTATGAGTATGATATGTTACATGTTATGTATAATAATATAGGTAGGTTATGATAAGATATAAGTTATGAAATCTAAGATGAAATGTTAAAGTAATAAGAAATTTCATGATATAGGCATGTAAGTATGAATTATGATAAGCATGTATGGAATAGATGATACCAAATTATTGTATGATGATAATGGAGAAAAAGAGGCTGTTTTAGTGTGATGACCGAATGGTAGGCAAAAATGGCATTTTTGTTTAAGTTGTGATATGTAGAAGAAAATTAAGTAAGTGATGTTACTAGTGGTAGCATGACAAGATACCCGTATTTGATGGAGTCTCACTTGCATGAAAACAAGATTTGCAAAGTATGTTGTCACATTTCATGTTTTAAAAAGTTCATATGCATAAGAATAATGAACACGAGACGATTGATTCCAATGACCCATGTTATGTTATGATCATGTTATGTTATGTTATGTTGTAGCGTTGTCTTGACATCGGGACCGAGTGATAGATGTCAGGGGCCCATGTTTATGTTATGGCTGAGTGTAACACCGGGTCTGGGACACGGGATCTCAGTCATAATGCGTCACCGTTAGTACATGTACCTATGTTCATGATATTATGTTGTACATGTACTATATGGGGAATCATTCGGTATGTCGTGCGTTATTATTCTTATGAAAAGTGCTATAGCCAACGATGAAAATGTTATGTCTTCATGTTATGGAAATGTCATGTTATGCAAGTTATGAAAATCATGTTATGTTTATGAAAAGTCATGTTTACGGAAAGTCATTTTGAAAAGCCATGTTTTGCATCATGTCATGATCATGTCCCTTAGATGAGGATTAGAATATTTGTACGAACCTTATGCCTTAAGACGATTAGGAAAGATCAGGCACATAGATGTGATGAATGCAAGTTATGACTTTTGTGTAAGATGAATTAGTATTCAAGTATGAAAGGTGTACTAAGGATATGTTGAGGAAGAATGATATGACCTCTCAGGTATGAAATAAAATCTTATGTTCTGTTTTATTCTTATATAATGCTGCCATTTAAAAATGGAAATGTAATTATATATATGTTGTTACTTTATCACTATTTGTCAACCCATGTATGATTCACATGAAGTATCTATAAAGAATACTTGCTGAGCGATTAAAAGACGGTGGTTATCGCTCATACTTGCCTCTTAACATTTCAGAGAACAGGGACCCTGATGCCGTGTTCATTGAGGAGGAACCTCAGATAGAGTATCCGTAAGTGAAGATATAGGCTGAAGAGATGTACCTGTTGTGTGAGCTTTATTTTATGTTGATGTAATAAGTTTTGTGAGAAACTGTATTTGAGGTTGTGTGGATTTGAACGGTTTGTAATAAATTATGTATGTTGTGGGTTTGTTTAAAGATGCTTCCGCTATATCGATTACAATTCATGTTGACATGCACATGTATGGTATCGACGCCTTGTACTCTATGGAGTAGAGTATGGCGGGTGCACTGAACCGGAACTTTGGTTTCGGGCGGGGCGCTACAGTTGGTATTAGAGCATGGCTCTAGATCCACGGCGGGAACAGTAAAGTAAGCATTTAGAAGTTAAGTGATGATCCTAGAATTTAAGTTGTGATCTTGGACCAAGAGTGATATCCCTAGATTAGAATCCTTAGAATAGTTAGGGATAGTTAAATAACATTTAAAGGTTTTGCTCGGATTATTAAGTTCAAAATAAAAAAAAGAAATAATAATTAAAATTACAATTCTGAAGTAGCCAGGAAGACAAATTAATTTCAATTGTAAATTATTACTAATGATGCTGTATTCAATAGGATGTCTCCACGACCTAGAGGAAGACCGCGTGCTGACAGACCTACACAGTTACCTCCTCCACCACCACAGATACCCCCGCAGACAGGATCTGTTCCATTTTACACTGAACAGGTGCCTCCACCCCCACAGCAACAGGGTCAGGGAGATTTTCAGCAGGCTGTTCTGCAAGCTTTGGTACAGATAGGACAGGCGGTAGGTAACAACGGCCACCAGAATCATGCGACACCTCCACCGCCACCACCTCTACCACAGCAGGGTACTCGTTTCTTTTACGGGGAATTGAAGAAGGCCCGTATTCCTAACTTTGAAGGTGGATCTGACCCTGACATAGCCGAGAAATGGCTAAAAGAAGTACAGAATAATTTTGAGCTGATTCAAATACCAGAGGAGATAAAAGCTCAGGTTATCAAGCCTTTTCTGACTGGTGAAGCCGATGAATGGTGGACCACTAATTTGCAGCATTTGCCAGCTCCAGTTACTTGGGAACGATTTTTGAGAGAGTTCCGCAAATTCTACATTCCACCATCAGTTACCTTGAAGAAAATAGGGATGTTTGAGTCTTTAATGCAGACGTTAGGAATGACAGTGGCGGACTATGCCAACCGATTTACCGCATTGGGAAGATATGTTCCAGCAATTATGGGAGATGAACAACTGAAAATGATTAAGTTTGAAAGAGGACTGAACCCACGCATTCGCACCTGGATTGTGAATGCCAACCCGAAGGATTTTGGTGAATTGCTGGATGCTTGTTACCGAGTAGAAAGGGACAACATCAGGCGTGATTCTGACAGCCGAGGCAAAAGGCCCCAAGAGTTTGGAGATGGTCAATCCAGTAAGTGGACTAAAACTGCTAAAAGAGACGGTGGACTGCACCACAACCAAATTTTCAGCCACGAAGCCTACCCAACTACCCCCCCCACCAGCCCACCCTCCCCCCCTACCAAACCCCCCGCCCCACAGGTAGCTGCGATACCTAAGTGTGCCACTTGTCAGCGACAACATAGGGGAGACTGTTTATTGAAGACTGGAGCATGTTTCAATTGTGGAAAGACTGGACACATGATCAGAGATTGTCCTGAACCCAGGAAGGGACCTCAGAGGGCCGCACCTCAGCAGAGAGATGGCCCAAGGCCAATGCCAGAGTACATGTGATGACAGATGAGGAGGTTCTGGAAGCCCCAGACGTGGTGACAGGTATTATTCATTTGAAAAGTTTATGATATTATTGCTTGATTTGGAATTGCATATTTGAATTATGAACTGCCTCAGGTGTCATATTAATAAACAACATACCTGCCAACGTATTATTTGATAGTGGTGCAAGCCATTCCTTTGTATCGAAAAGGTTTGCTAAGAACCTTGATAGTTGTCCGACTAGGCTGGATACGCCTTATCGCGTTCAAGCAGCTGGTGATCAAGTGATCATTTCACATCATATATATAAGAATTGCGAGATGAAATGGGAGGACAGAAGTTCGAAGTTACCTAATTCCTATACAGATTGGGGATTTCGACCTTATTCTAGGCATGGATTGGTTATTCAAACACCATGCCTACATTGATTGTCGTGGTAAGCGTGTTATGATTAAGGATCCAATGCGAGAAGAAGTGATTTATCAAGGGAACTCCAAGATGAAAAAGATACCACAGAATATTTATCTGACAGCAGCAAAAGCTTTCGATCACTGAAGAAGGGTAGCGAGGGATTCCTTGTGTATGCTCTTGGCAAGGATTCCGAGACCCCATCAATTGACAGTATTCCAGTAGTCAAGGAGTTCACAGATGTATTTCCAGATGATCTACCAGGTTTACCTCCGGACAGGGAGATTGAATTTGAGATTAATGTCGTTCCAGGAGCTGAACCAATCTCAAAGGCACCGTATAGAATGGCCCCAGCCGAATTAAAGGAATTGAAATCACAGTTGCAAGAATTGATAGATAAGAAGTTTATACGGCCAAGTGTATCACCATGGGGAGCTCCAGTGTTGTTCGTTAAGAAGAAAGATGGCAGCATGCGACTCTGCATCGATTATCGAGAGCTGAATAAGATCACTATCAAAAATAGATATCCACTGCCTCGAATCGACGATTTGTTCGATCAATTAAGGGTAAGTAATTTGAATAATTACATAACAAGTATATAACTATTATAAATATCAATAATTTTTCGTACAGGGAGCTAAAGTGTTCAGCAAGATTGACCTTCGCTCTGGTTACCATCAATTAAAGATCAAGTCGGAAGATATCGCTAAGACTGCTTTTCGTACAAGATATGGACATTATGAGTTCTTAGTGATGCCATTTGGATTGACCAACGCGCCCACAGCATTCATGGATTTGATGAACACAGTATTTCGGGATCAGTTGGATAAGTTCGTGGTAGTATTTTTGATGATATTCTAATATACTCACCGGATGAAGAGACCCATGCAGAACATCTAAGAATAACCCTGAATGTATTAAAAAGGAAGCAGTTATATGCTAAACTCAGCAAGTGCGAATTTTGGCTCCATAGTGTTGCATTTTTGGGTCATGTTGTGTCTAAGGATGGTATCTCAGTAGACCCCAAAAAGATTGAGGCTATTACGGAATGGCCGAGGCCGACAAATGTGACTGAGGTCAGGAGTTTCTTAGGACTGGCAGGTTATTATCGGAAGTTTGTTGAAGGATTCTCACGGATTGCAGTTCCATTAACTCGATTGACGCAGAAAAGACGATATGGACTTCTGATTGTGAACAGAGCTTCACCGAACTTAAGAAGAAATTGACATCGGCACCGGTATTAGCACAACCAATTTCAGGAGAGGATTCGTGTATATAGCGACGCTTCGAAGAATGGACTAGGTTGTGTATTAATGCAGAGAGAACGAGTAATTGCATATGCATCAAGACAGTTGAAACCATATGAACAGAATTACCCCATGATCTGGAATTGCGGCAGTTGTATTTGCGCTCAAGATATGGAGACATTATTTATGGAGAGAAATGCGAAATCTATACGGATCACAAGAGTTTGAAATATCTTTTCACCCAAAGGAACTAAACATGAGGCAGCGAAGATGGTTGGAATTGATGAAAGATTATGATCTTGCTATTCATTATCATCCGGGAAGGCGAATAAGGTAGCAGATGCATTGAGTAGGAAGTCAAGTCATGCTAGGCAGACGCCTCTAGAGAGAGAGATAGCCGAGTTTGGATTGGATGTAGTTGACTCGACTGCAAATATTCTGGCTACATTGATGATAACTCCCACTTTAATTGATAGGATTAAAGAGGCACAAAAGGATGATTCCGAGTTAATGATCATCGTCAAGCAGTTGAAGAACACCGGTGAAGGATTTCAGTTGCATAATGATGGCAGTCTTTGGTTCAAAGAGAGATTATGTGTGCCAAACATTGATGGAATTAAAAGAGATCATGACGGAAGCTCACAACTCGCGATTATCTATACATCCGGGAGCAACAAAGATGTATCAGGATCTTAAAAGAAATTATTGGTGGAACGGCATGAAGCGTCACATTGCGGAGTTTGTGGAGAGATGTCATACTTGTCAACAAGTTAAAGCAGAACATCAGAGGCCGGCAGGACTATTACAGCCATTAGAGATTCCGGAGTGGAAATGGGAACATATTACGATGGATTTTGTTACTGGACTTCCTAAGACTCGTAATGGTAATGATGCGATTGGGTAATCGTGGATCGTCTCACTAAATCGGCACATTTCTTATCCATGTCAATCCAGACATCCATAGAAAAGCTGGTGGTATGTATATGAATGAGATAGTTATCCTACATGGAACACCTGTCAGTATCGTGTGCGATAGAGATCCACGTTTTACTTCGCGATTTTGGAAATCTTACCAAAATGCCATGGGTACCGAACTCCGATGAGTACAGCATTCCATCCGCAGACCGATGGACAGTCAGAACGTACCATACAAACATTGGAAGATATGCTACGCGCTTGCACTTTAGATTTCAAGGTTAGCTGGGACAAATCAGTGAAGTTGATTGAATTCTCTTACAATAACAGCTATCACAGTTCTATAGGTATGGCACCGTTTGAAGCATTATATGGAAGAAAGTGTCGATCTCCGTTATACTGGGATGAGGTTGGCGAGAGAGCCATTATGGGTCCAGAATTGGTAGAAAAGACATTGGGGAAGATTAAAATGATACGTGAAAGGTTGAAGGCTGCACAAGATCGAAGCAAAAGCTGGGCAGATACAAAAGACGACCGATTGAGTTTGATGTGGGCGAGAAAGTATATTTGCGAGTTTCACCGACTAAAGGCGTGAGTAGATTTGGGATTAAAGGGAAACTGAGCCCTAGATTTATTGGCCCTTATGAGATACTAGAGAAAGTTGGGACTGTTGCATACCGGTTGGCCTTACCTCCTACCTTATCTCAGGTTCATAATGTGTTTCACGTATCCCAGTTACGACGATATGTACACGACCCGGATCATATACTGGAACAACAACCCGTAACTATTAAAGATGACGTTACATATGAAGAAGTTCCCATACGGATCGTGGACCGCAAGGAGCAAGTGTTGAGGAGACGGACAATTCCATTTGTGAAAGTACAGTGGAATAATCATACTGAGCGGGAAGCAACTTGGGAACCGGAGCATCAAATGCAGAAGCAATATCCCCAACTATTCGTATGAGGTACGTAAGTTTCGAGGACGAAACTTTTTATAAGGGGGAGAATGTTACGACCCGGAAACTTCGTTATGTCGTAACGACTTCTAATATCGTAATATAATCTCGTAGGTGTACGATCCATAAAACTAGACTTATATTGTCAAATATTAGCAAAGATATTATAAACATTTGAGTATATACAATAAAAACCCAACTAAATTAAGTAGTAACAACTTAAACTATTAGGATAAATTAAATCAAAAAGAAATACATGACACATCAATATTATGCTACCTTAAATAAAAAGAAATAAAATACATACATAAAAGAAAAAGAAAAAGGAAAATGAAAAAGAAGGTGAAGACAACTTGTCTCACACTTTAAATATTTAACATAAAAAATAGCATGCTTAGGAATCTTGTCATAATACCCATTCATTACACCCATACTTGTCTAAAGGTTGTCTCCCACCCCATTCTTCACCATCATGGCCGGCCACCCTTAGAAGAAAGTAGGGAAGATTTTTTTTTTCTTTAAACCCTCAAATAATGCATCTTCAATCTAAAATTCCATACTATCTCCAAGAAAACCCAACAAACATTCCAACTCCCTCACACCAATCTTGGCCGAAAGTTAGAGCTTCAACAAGGAGAAGATTTTCTTCTCCTCTCTTCACACCAACATCACTCAAATCAAGTACTACAAACACTTCATCAATTAAGAAAGGTTCAAGAAGGGTGTAGCATCTAAGATCAAAGAAATCAAGGTAAGAACTTTATGAAGTTTAAGTTTGACTCTTCCATACATATTTAGTTTCATAAGTTGCTCACTAACCCTTCATTTAAACCCTAAAAACCATGTATACTAGGAAGCAAGGAAGAAGAACTCTCTTCCAAACATAGTGAAGGAACCATCATTCAAGTGTAAGCAAAGTGAACCAAGGCAAGTACTCTTACTAGATCCTTCATGGCTTTACAATTCATAAGTATGTATGATTATATCAAAGTTGGATCATCATGTATTATGCATAAGATTCTCTTTTCAAGAAAGTATAGATCTACATATAAGTAAGTATAGATGTAGAAATGTATATATACATACACTACATATACACGCACGCAAAATACTTATATATACACTATATATAGCACGCATACATGTATCCATATTATAAATAAGTATGTTGATATATATATATGTATGTATAAGTGTATAGATCTACATAAGTATGTATAGATATGAATATATTAATATACTCATTTCGTTTTAAGTATTAATGTATATATATATCCACATTCGGTGATGTATATATATATACCTACGGTTTATATATATATATATATATATATATATATGCATAGGTGTATAGATCTATGTATGTGCATATACGGATCTATATGTATATATGTATATGTGAAATATAAATTTTAAAGGTAGGAAATGAATAAGTAATTATGTATTACATACTATATAGTGAAAAGTTTTATAAATGTATGTATAAGTATATGTATACATATTCGGCTCTTAAGTCTTGATGACAAAATGATTTCATTATATTTTGTACAAGTATATATATATGTATATATATGAATATGTTGAACTATGAAAATGAATAAGTTTTAGATATTATACAATATATCTTAAAATGATTTATATATATATATACCATATATACACACTTCGGCTTTAGGCCTTAGTAACAAAGATAATTTCATTCATACTTTTATTAGTATATATATGTAGATATGATGGATATATTAAGATATGAAAATGAATAAGTTTTGGACATTACATAATATATCACAAAATGACTTATATATGTATTATTATGTACATATATGTTCGGCCCTTAGGCCTTAGTAACAAAGATGATTTCATCATATTTTATAAGTATATATGTATATATGATGAATATGCTAAGATATGAAAATGAATAAGTTTTGGATATTATATAATATAGCATAAAATTTTATATATATAAATACACCATGTATATATGTTTGGCCTTTAGGCTTGGTGACAAATGATTTTATTATATTTTTACACAAATACATATGTATATATGATGAATATGTTAAGTTATGAAAGTAGGCTAAGTATGTAGTTTATGTATTATGTTATGAAAAGTATGAAATTTAATGTATGAGTATGATATGTTACATGTTATGTATAATAATTAGGTAGGTTTATGATAAGGTTATGAAATCTAAGATGAAATGTTAAAGTAATAAGAAATTTCATGATATAGGCATGTAAGTATGAATTATGATAAGCATGTATGGAATAGATGATACCAAATTGTATGATGATAATGGAGAAAAAGAGGCTGTTTTAGTGTGATGACCGAATGGTAGGCAAAAATGGATTTTTGTTTAAGTTGTGATATGTAGAAGAAAATTAAGTAAGTGATGTTACTAGTAGCATGACAAGATACCCGTATTTGATGGAGTCTCACTTGCATGAAAACAAGATTTGCAAAGTATGTTGTCACATTTCATGTTTTAAAAAGTTCATATGCATAAGAATAATGAACACGAGACGATTGATTCCAATGACCCATGTTATGTTATGATCATGTTATGTTATGTTATGTTGTAGCGCTGTCCTGACATCGGGACCGGAGTGGTAGATGTCAGGGCCCATGTTTACGTTATGCTGAGTGTAACACCGGGTCTGGGACACGGGATCTCAGTCATAATGCGTCACTGTTAGTACATGTACCTATGTTCATGATATTATGTTGTACATGTACTATATGGGGAATCATTCGGGATGTCGTGCGTTATTATTCTTATGAAAAGTGCTATAGCCAATGATGAAAATGTTATGTCTTCATGTTATGAAAATGTCATGTTATGCAAGTTATGAAAATCATGTTATGTTTATGAAAAGTCATGTTTACGGAAAGTCATTTTATGAAAAGCCATGTTTTATGCATCATGTCATGATCATATCCCTTAGATGAGGATTAGAATATTTGTACGAACATTATGCCTTAAGACGATTAGGAAAGATCAGGCACATAGATGTGATGAATGCAAGTTATGACTTTGTGTAAGATGAATTAGTATTCAAGTATGAAAGGTGTACTAAGGATATGTTGAGGAAGAATGATATGACCTCTCAGGTATGAAATAAAATCTTATGTTTTTTTATTCTTATATAATGCTGCCATTTAAATGGAAATGTAATTATATATATGTTGTTACTTTATACTATTTGTCAACCCATGTATGATTCAATGAAGTATCTATAAAGAATACTTGCTGAGCGATTAAAAGACGGTGGTTATCGCTCATACTTGCCTCTTAACATTTCAGAGAACAGGGACCCTGATGCCGTGTTCATTGAGGAGGAACCTCAGATAGAGTATCCGTAAGTGAAGATATAGGCTGAAGAGATGTACCTGTTGTGTGAGCTTTATTAGTTGATGTAATAAAGTTCTTGTGAGAAACTGTATTTGAGGTTGTGTGGATTTGAACGGTTTGTAATAACATTATGTATGTTGTGGGTTTGTTTAAAGATGCTTCCGCTATATCGATTACAATTCATGTTGACATGCACATGTATGGTATCGATGCCTTGTACTCTATGGAGTAGAGTATGGCGGGTGCACTGAACCGGAACTTTGGTTTCGGGCGGGGCGCTACAGGAGGACCATCCAAAGGAAGTATACATGTTCCAGACGTCTGCAACTTCTGGGCAATCCAAAAGTATATGATCCATTGTGACCCGTGCTTGTAAGCAAAAAGGACATTGAGTTGGGTGAATGCAAACAAACTTTTGCAGATTCTCAGGCAGAGGAATGGCCTTGTGATATAAACGCCATAGAAACACTCGTATATTTGGAGGTATATGCTTATTCCAGATATATTTGTGTGAGAGGCGCGTATTCCGCACATGTCGTACATGGTCATACGCTGCACGAATGGTGTACTACTCTGTTGTCAAAGCTTGATCGCATATTGGGTGTATTCTACATATTCGCTTCCATATTGTGGAGTCTGTGATCCGAAAGTTATATGAGCTGCAGTTGGCGTATCGAGAATGAAAAAACTTGCTCCATAAAGTGTTATTTTGTTGATATTTCCACCATAATCTACAAGAGGAAGCAAGCTGCATATCATCCAGTTTCCGTAGACCAAGTCCTCCCTCATTTGTTGGCCCGAATAATTTATCACTGGAGACCCAAGAATACCGAGTGTGAGTGGATGTACTACCCCAAAAAAATTTGACCATCCAGCGAGTAATGATGCGTAGTACACTTTGTGGCAATGTACTTACTGCTAAGACATGTAATGGAATGGAAGCCAAAACATGCTTGATCAAGATCAAACGGGCAGCGTGATTGAGAAACTTATTTTGCCACATATTCAATTTAGCTTGGATTGAAGAGAGTAGACTGCCAAAATGGGAGAGTCGTTCCTTACCTTTGTGCAACTGAACACCTAAATATTTAATTGGCAATGATACTGCCGTCATATGCAAGCTTTGCTCCATTCTGTGAGTCTGTGCATGGGACAAGTATGATGCTGGAACAAAGTGACTCTTTTGGAAATTAACCGCTTGACCCGATGCTACCTGATACTGCTCCAAGAATGTTCTAAACTTTATTAAATTGCGTAATCCACCATTGATGAATATTAAGAGATCATCCGCAAAAGCCAAATGGGATATTGTTTTGGATCTACCCGCAACAAAAGGCAAGATGATTCCCCTGGAGACTAAGCTGTTAAGACCCTTTGAAAATGCCTCCGAAGCTAATATGAAAAGTATAGGTGACAAGGGGTCTCCTTGTTTAACCCCTCTTGAAGGCTGGAAAAAACCGGATGGGATGCCATTGATCAATACAGAGATATATGTCCCTCTGAGATGATTAAATATCAGCTTGATAAAACCACTAGAAAAACCAAATTTGGCTAGTAGTTTTTCTAAGAATGTCCAACTGACTCTATCAAAAGCCTTTATCATGTCCAGTTTGATTATCGCATTAGAGCCTCTGACTTTGGTATCCAGCAAATGAACCATTTCGCGAGCCATAACAATCTGATCAGCTATATCTCTTCCTTTTACAAAACCAGCTTGTTCCTCCGTTATGAGCTTTTGTAGAAGTGGTTGGATGCGTGTTGCAATAATACGCGTAGCCAGCTTAGATATGAAATTTGCCAAGCTTATGGGTCTGTAATCTGAGAATGCGCGTGGTGTGGGTGATTTTGGCAGCAAGACAATTAACGTACTCCCCATTGCTTTGGCATTGGAAGGCCAAGAAAGAATTCCTACATAGCTTTGTGAACATTCAGTTTAACAATGTCCCAACATGTACGAAAAAAAGCCATTATAACCATCTGGACCAGGTGCACTTTTGGGATCCAACGACCAAACGGCCTCCTTTCCTCTGCCTGAGTTGGCAAGGCTGTCAATTGTTGATTTTCTGATTCCGTTACAAGTTGAGGTATGTATTGTAGAATAGTATGATCGTCAATAATTGTATCTGCTGTAAATAACTGTTTGTAATATGATTCCGCAGCATGTTGAATGCCTTGCTGTGTGTCATAGGTGTGCCCTGCGTATCATGTATTTTGGTGATGGCTTGCCGAATAGTCGATCCCGTACTATGTTATGGAAATAGGAAGTGTTAGCATCGCCTTCTGCAATCCATTTTTGACGTGCTTTCTGAGACCAAAACAACTCTACTTTGTGTTCTGCTAATTTGTATTCCGCCTGTATAGCATAGTACTTTGTGCGTGTATCTGGCGTTGGTTGTGCATCAAAAGCTGCCTCACTGATTTTAAGTTCTCGTTCCAGATGTGATAACTGATCAAAAACATTTCCAAACACTGTGATATTCCAATTGCGCAAATCCTTTTTAAGGGATTGCAGTTTATTATATAAGCCTCGCATGCCACCTGTGGTTGGATATGAATCCCATGTTGCCTTGACAAATATAAGAAATTCCTTGTGCTCCACCCACATATTCTGAAAACGGAATGATTTTGGACCATTGGATGTTGTTAGTGACGATTGCAGGAGCAGCGGAGAATGATCAGATGTTAATCGTGGAAGGTGTTTAACACTCAGACTAGCGAACAGATTGTTATAGGACTCTGACATAGCATATCGCTAACCTTCTGCGAACAATGCCCAGCCTACGACCACTTGTCCACGTATAAGCAGAGCCTGCGTATGGCAGATCAATTAAATGACAAGCCGTCACACAGTCGTTGAAATCATCTAATGAAGACATAGATGGGGTAGAGAGACCATCATGTTCCACAACTGATAGATAAGTATTGAAATCTCCACCAATTAACCAAGGTTCGCTATTATTAGCATGGTGATTTTGTAATGAATACCATAGTCTACGACGGTCCGTCACGGTGTGCATGCCATAAACTGGTGTGAACCACAGAACAATCTCTGTTCCCACAATTTGAAACTTGAAATGCAAACATTGTTCATCATATATCGTACATATATGTCGGAGTGAATCCTGAGACCAAAAATCCAAATTTTGTCCCTACAAGTTACATCCGAATGTGAAAAATGTACCTGCGTTGAATTCAAGCCAAATGAATAGGATCTTTTTTAGGCTCAATTAGAACTAACAATGGTAGTTTGTGTGTTCTGACTAGCTTACGAATGCGAACTAAAGAGTTCGCAATTCCCCTGACATTCCATATGAGACAATTCATTGAGTGGAGGAAGAGGGTAAGTTTGAAGATCTTGTCTGACGTTCTGAAGGCTGGTTGTAGGTACCTAGCATCTCCTGTTTTGTTCGGCGTCTTCGTGAGATGGGTATAGGATCTGCCATCTCATTTCTCAGTTGGGCCGTGACATGAGGAAAAGAACTACTCTGGGCAGCTAAAACAGCATCAGGTTCATCTGCAAGATGACTTTGGGTAATCTGCGTGCAGTGGTTTTCATGTGAAGGGTGTGGCTGTAATATAACAGGTTGTTGAGTGTTTGTATGGAGCTGCTCAGTATGCTGCATGTAAATTTCTGAATCATAATTTGTGGCGTGTAGCATATCATCCCCTTCTTCTGGTGCGTGACCTAATGATGCATCGATCTTGGACAAGTCTTGGCGGTCGGATATTTGATGTAAGAGAGTTGTATCTCTTGTGTCCACATTTGAGGGAGGAGACTCATCTGTAACTGCTTCGGATTCGTCTTGTATTGTATGATTATCTTGTGGTAGCGGGAAAGCCTCGTCATTTGTTGGTAAATCATCATGTTCCTCAGCATGCTGATCATCTTCAGTGTCCTCATCAATCAATTGTGACTTGGCTGACTTGTTCTTTTTTGGAGTCCATCTTTTAGGCTGTTTTGGTACTCGTGTTTGGGTATGTTCTGCATGGCTTTCTGGTTCTTGCTGATTATCATTTGTTGGACTGCAGTCCTTGGCTTCATGTCCGAGGATGCGGCAGGTAGTGCAGAAAACTGGTACATTTTCATATTCCACTGTTGGATATATGACATTATCTCCTCCTTGAATATGCAATCGGGTTGGTAACGATTTCAAAATATCAACTTCAATACACAATCGTACAACCGATGGGCGTAAGCCATTAGACGTTGCGGAATCCATTTTTAAGGGCAATCCAATCATATGAGCTATGTCCCATAAATCGATCAAACTTTTTCAAATCTGATTTTCATCGTTTTAGTTTGAACCATTGGTTAATGCACCACAGTAATAGGCATACTCGGTTTTATGTGAAATTCATATGTCAGATCAATTGTCAGACATGCAGGCAACCCAGAAAAAACCAACTTTGGCAGAGATCGTCGCTCCAAAGTCCTTAACAAAGCCGGATCGACCACGTACTATTCAGAGATATAAAGGACTGCCATCAATTACATTTTCTGCGGATGAGGTATCTACCTTCTCTCAGCCATATCGTTTTTCTCTAGTCGGTTACTTTTGGAATGGCCGCCCATCTATGAAACAATTGAATGTATCGTTTGAACGTATTGAATTCAAACGATATGATACCATATACTATTCATGCCAAAGATAGGACATTTGGATGCCCAGCACATTCTAATAACTTTTTACAATGATGAGGATTATCAACGATGCTTCTTACGACGTACATGGGTTATGCATGGATACCACATGCAAGTAACGAAGTGGACACCAAATTTTGATACAAATTGTGACACACCCATTGTTCCAGTTTGGGTATTAATTAAAGGATTGCCTTTGTTTTTGCACAATCGGACAGCGTTATGGGATATAGCACACATGATAGGTATGCCATTGAGAATGGATACAGCTACAATGCAAGGATTAAGACCCTCAGTGGTGCGTCTCTGTATCGAAATTGATATATCTAAGCCACGGCCACCTAGACTGCATGTTCAGGGAGGCCAATTTGAGTTTTATACAACAGTCGAGTATGAGGAGGTGCCAGAATTTTGTACAGACTGCAGAATGTTGGGTCATGTAGTAACTAACTGCAAAGGAAAGATAGTTCACAAAGAAGAGCAAGCAGTGCATACGATACAAACAGGGGAAGGAACAAAACGCATCGACAAAAAACAACGCTGGACCCCAAAGAAAACTCCTAAATTTCCAATCCAAATATTGTCTCGTTCAATAGATCATATTTCAGTCCATGAAGCAATCAATAATCAAAATGTCAATAA
Source organism: Eustoma russellianum (assembly GCA_036186865.1). NCBI lineage: Eukaryota > Viridiplantae > Streptophyta > Magnoliopsida > Gentianales > Gentianaceae > Eustoma > Eustoma russellianum. Next base: position 25,737,294 of record AP025055.1, read on the forward strand.
TGAGGCTGCCTCTGACGTTGATGACACTCATGAGGAAAATAACAATGATGACAATGACTTGCCAGCCATAGTAGATGTAACTGACAAGCAAGATTTATCTAAGCTGGGCATTTCAAAGGAAACCCTACAGATGATCAGGATGATGTAATTGTGGCTAATGTCTCAGACACAGAGCCATCAAGTAAGGATAGATACGAACGCTTTGCTGACTTTATGTTAGCTTTGTCTCTTCGCGATCAACATTATGTGAACGTAGTAAAAGAACAGGTATATCAGACAGTGCATAATGCTTGGTTAGAAGACTTACCCATAAATCTACCGGATGTTGATCATAATATGCAGGCACAATCGCAACAGAATGAGCAAGACAGTGATCTTATTACTCAGTTGACATCACAACCTGCAATTGTGCGTAGACATCGTAGGCCTAAGAATGCCTTGCCTCCCTCGCCTCCATCTTCAATGGTTACTAGATCTAATGCTCATGAAGCTTCAAGCTCAGTTACTCATACCACCCAGTGAATTGCTTAATTTGGAATGTTGGTGGATTAAAGACCTCGTTACTTCGTCTTAAGCGTTTGGTTCAAAAGCATCATATTCAACTGCTGATTCTTATTGAGCCAAAACAAACTGCAGATAAAATCATACGACATCAGCTGAAGTTAGCTTTTACAAACTCCCTTGCAACATGTGTTGACAAAATTTGGGTATTTTGGCAAAGCCCAATCCTTAAATTAGAGAACGTTTTACATGGTGAATAGATTAGTTTGTTACAATTCTGCAATAGCAATACAGGTCAGCAAATCTCTATAAGCCCGGTATATGGTCGGCATACAGTGATAGACCGACGACGATTGTGGTTGCAGATGCATCAATTTACACATCATGCGCATTCTTTATGGTTGATTGGTGGTGATTTCAACACATACATGACAGTAGGGGAACATCATGGTACTTCAATGCCACACTTGACTTCGCTGAAAGAATTTGTAGATTGCGTTAATCAGTGCTCCTTAGTGGACTTACCTTATGAAGGCAATCCTTACACATGGGTAGGGGGTCGTGGATTGGGTATCATTAAGCGGCGTTTGGATCGAATATTATGCTCTCAAACTTTTTATAATCAGTTTCCCACGGTAAAGATCAAGCATCTATCCAGGATAACTTCGGACCATGCGCCATTACTGCTCAATCTTACTATCCAATCAGAGACATCGCCACGATCCTTTCTATTCCTAAATGTTTGGACAGAGCATGCCGACTTTTTGAAATTTGTTGCTGCCCCAATGGTCTACCTATCCAACAATTGGAGGAATGAGAGGCATGTACAACAAATTGCAGAGGCTAAAAAGATCTTCACATTGGAATAAACATGTATTTGGGAATATCTTTGATAAATTAGCAGCAGCAGAAAGTGAAGCAAACATACGGGAAGCCATATATGATCTAAATCACACATTGGAGAACATGACAAAATATCAGAAGCTGAAAGCTGAATATCTGAAGGTATCAAAATATGAGCAGATGTTTTGGGAACAAAAAGCACGTTGTAAATGGATCAGGCAAGGGGATGCAAACACTGCATACTTTCATAATTTGGTTAAAGACCGACACCGTAGGCAAACTATAACACAAATCAAAACAACTGCTGGGGAGATTTGTCAGACGAAAGAGGACATTCAAAATGAAGCCATCTCATATTCACTCAGCTTTTTAAGGCAGAAGAGGTACAAGATCCCAATGAAGTGTTGCAATTTATCCCAACCTTGGTTAATCATGAAATGAACACCACACTTTCACTATTGCCTTCTCTAAAGGAATTAAAACAGCAGTGTGGTCACTTGATCCGAATAGCGCAGCAGGCCCTGATGGATATAATGGATTCTTTTTTAGGCATTGTTGGGAGATCATATGTCAAGATGTCCACAAAGCCATTCCAGAGTTTTTCTTGGCTTCCGTATTCCAAAGGCTATGGGAAGCACACTAATCATGCTAATACCAAAAACTCAGTCACCAAAAACGTTTGCAGAATTCAGTCCAATATCGCTGTCAAACTTTATGGCAAAAATTAGAACACGCATATTGACAACCAGGATTTCTCTCCTATTACCTGAATTAATATCCAAGGAGCATGCGGGATTCATGAAGGGAAGGGATATCACGGAGCATGTCCTCATTGCACAAGAGCTGACACATATGATTGATAAGAAAATAAGAGGTCACAACATTATGATCAAGCTAGATATGATGAAAGCGTTTGACAGAGTGGATTGGAAATTTCTTCGCGCTCTCCTACAGCGAATGGGTTTCTCGGTATAATTTCTAAATCTTATCTTTAATCACCTAGAGAGCACTACACTATCTATTGTAATCAACGGCACGCCATGTGGTTTTTTCAAGCCAACAAGAGGAGTTAAGCAGGGCTATCCTCTTTCCCCAATACTTTTTATACTGGTTTCGGAAGCTTTCTCTCGAGGACTCACTTCATTAATAAAAATGGTGCTCTCAAACCTTACGCAGTGGGTAGAGTTCCGACCAGTTATTTCTCACCTCGCTTTCGCAGATGACTTGTTGGTATTTCTGAATGGATCACCTGCTAATCTGAAGCAGTTTAAAAAATTTTTGGATTCATATCAGGCGGTCTCTGGACAATGCGTGAATCTAAGCAAGAGTCGTTTCACAACATCTTCCCATGCCCCAAGTCAAATTCGCACTATGGAGACCAAGCTTCAAATAACTTCAGCCTCGTTGCCAATGAAGTACTTGGGAGTATTACTGATCAGAGGTAGTCTTAGGCCAATTCATTGTACAGAGTTACTTGCTAATATTGACATAAGAATATTGGGATGGCAGAACAGATTTCTATCTCCAGCAGGAAGATTAACATTGGTAAAGTCTATCTTGAGTTCTATACCAACTCATATAGTGGCAGCGCATAAGTTACCGAAGAGTATTATACGAGCAATCCGGCAGAAAATTTGTAATTTCCTTTGGGCTAGCCAAGGCAATACACCAAGATATCATTGGGTTGGCTGGGAAACCCTATTTAATCCAAAGGACGAAGGTGGCTTAGGCCTTCGCAGATTGGATGATTTATATAAGGCATATTCAAGTCGGTTGTGGTGGTCATATCATAACAACAGTGCTTTATGGACAAGCTTTATCACCTCTAAGTATGGAAATCGACAAAATTACACTCCGCGCATCACAGATACTATTACATGGAAATGAATTTGTGCAGTCCATGAATTTTGTTCCACACATGCAACAGGCAACATACATTCCAAGGCGTGGACGTTGGAAACACATGGTCAATTCACAATAAAGTCGGCGTATGAAATGTTAAGGTGCTCAGGTCCAAAGTACCTATCACATAGGTTCATTTGGCATCGGTTTCAACAACCAAACATCCAATTCATATTATGGAAACTCTATCATCACGCTCTGCCTATTGAAGATAATTTGAGAAGATTCAGTACATCAATGCCCACGTGCTGTCCGTTTTGTCGAAGCTCATCTGCAACACAATTACATCTATTTTTACAATGCCACATATACACCAGATATGGACATGCTATGCATCAATAGTTGGTGGCCCTCAACCGGGAAATCTACAACTCTTTCAATACCTTATGTTATGGTGGACGTCTACAAGTGAGAAATCATTTCGTGGAGTGCTACGACTCATTTATCCAGGAATAGTTATATGGCACATATGGAAGGCGTATTCAGCAATAACATTTGGAGAGGAACAATACACTCCTATCCAACTAAAAGAACTAATCAGACGCCATACTTATACATGGAGTTGTGCTCAGCATGGTAGAAAATTCGTCCGCAATGATCCGGACTTAATAACATATGGATTGACACCTAAGATGCGTCTTCATCGGCCACACATTGTTAGATGGCACACGCCCCTTCAGGAAGATTAAAGCTTAATGTTGATGCAGCATGGATCCATCACAGCATCAGGAGGGGCAGTTTTGAGGGACCCAAGTGGCAATTTAAAGGAGGCTATTGCATTTCACCTTCCATTGTCTTCGCCCTTTCAAGCCGAGCTTCAAGCAGCACTTCTGGGGCTTTTGTATTTTCTGCAGAGATATAGGCATTTGGACATGGAGCTTGATTCACAAGGAGTTATTGACCATATTCATTCTGTGCATTGTCCTCCTCTCCTTTGTAGCTTACTAACCCATGGTGATGTTAAAGTTTCACATATTCCACGGTAGGCAAATGTGGTGGCGCACTTGTTGGCTCAATATGGACAATTACATCAGAGATATCATCATTTCATCACACTATCTTCATTACCACCTATGGTTAAAGGAGCTCTACTTACAGATGTCTCAACACCACATCTACGGCTTTAACATGGGAGGAACACAAGTACAAGTTCCAATTGCCTGCCTGTGTCAACCAAGGACACAAGAAGTTCGGGTAATATCTATTCTCTAGATGAGCATACTCCTATTTTATCATCATCTAACATATGCCCTGTCCGTATCCAATAATACAGATGGCCTGAGTAGTCTCAGTACATTTCAGCCTTCTTTTATATTCGAGCTTTTTATTGCCAATATGCTTAATAATGTGCTTTCTTTTCATATGATGCACTTCTGTCAGACACTGCACGGCTGTGCTGAGTCTTGGAGTATGATCCTCAATTTGGCTGATTGGTGTCTCGCAACTGAGGAGAATTTCACTCGAATGCTGATGCTGATGGACCAAACTATACTATTGATACTATCACTAACTCAAAATGAATGTTGGGCAATGTCTCTATTGGGCGTTACTATCATTTCCACAAAGACGATGTCTCTTTTGGACGATTACGGCACAAGAAGTTTGTAGATGTATATATGTTCCCAGCTGCCTACAAATTTCACCAGTTGATACACATGCTTTTTCCATTTCCATGATACCTATCCTCCTCATATAAATATGCACGCTTTTTTCCTTTGCCAAGGTTTTATCCACAGGGTGGTTTTACTTGGCAAGGTTTTAATGCGACATATCGTATATGACTGGAGGCGACGTATAATAGCAGCATTATACTACTTTCATGCGTTTCAAGATGTATCATGTAATATGGTTTTCCTCCGCCATAAGTGAGGCATTCTATCAATAAAATTCCAGTTTAATAAAAAAATATACATTATATATATGTATGTTTTTTTTAATCAGAAAAGATTATGTTATTAAAGAAGCATCTCTTATGGCGGAGGAAAACCATATTACAATATGTTCATCAAATCATCATAAGAGAACAAATAATAAAGGTACATGATGTGTATATACACATAATATAAATACATATTATATGTATATATATACGTATACACACACCACACGATATATATATATATATATACACACACAGATATATATATATATATATATATATATATATATATATATATATATCAACATATAAAAAAAACCCTGATGCTCCGGCGTCACGGACGGCGATCACCCTGCGGCTTTAGCCGCCGCCGCCGCAGACTGCTGCACCCCTCCGTTTTCGACTGTAGCCTTCATCTCGCTGCCTGATTTCCACCCGAAGCAATAAACCTATATCCCACAATCTACCCGTCATTGCGATATCTACATATATACGCCGTCGATCAGCGCGAAGGCGTTGCGCTCATCACTCACTCGTTCCTTTCTCTCAACACTCTCCTGATCATTGCATTGCCACGCATTGCCTTTTTTTCTGTTCTGCCACAGTCATGGCGCAGCCGACTTTTGAGGCGGTGGTCGCCGGCGCCTCTGCTAAACCCAACGACATCCGCATTGCCTCAAAACCGGTCTCCCGCCACAGAGGAATCCCGTTGGTCTCTTTTTCTGGATGAGGAAATCGACGCATTGGCTGAACCCTACAGGTACTCATTGGTTGGAACTTTTTGGTATGGTAGGCCTCCTATGAAAGTTATACGTACTGTCTTTGAGAAGATTGGCTTTCAACAAGACTTACGCGTAACACTATTGGATAAATCGCATATTCTTCTCACTTTTTGTAATGAAGCGGATTATTTACGCTGTTTTTATCGTCGATCCTGGCAAATTTCCGGTTGTCATATGCGGATAACGAAGTGGACTGTTGATTTTGATCCAACTGCTGATGTTCCTATCGTTCTAGTCTGGGTTGCTTTGCCGTATTTGCCGATCCATCTTCATCATCAGGCAGCCCTTTTTGAGGTGGTAAAACCGATTGGTGTGCCGTTGAAGTTAGATGCCGCCACGTCGGGTGGCCTGCGCCCCTCAGTGGCTCGTATTTGTGTCGAGGTTGATGTCTCCACAAGAACTACCTCAGAAAATTTATTTGCAACAAAAGGCCGCATGATACTACAATCTATAATAATGAAGACCTACCACTATTTTGCCCCTCTTGCCGCCGTTTAGGACATGCAGCGACGAGGTGTCCGTCTCTTCCCAATGCTCAGGCTGCTCCGCCTCCGCCGCCGCCCCTCCGCCTCCACCCCCCGCCTTTGAAGTCTTTGCCAGCCTCCACGGCAACGCTGGACTCCTATCAAAAAGGGACAATTGCATTCTGAGGTGACTCAGCCGGCGTTAGCTGAGCCACCACCCACTCATGATCCTGCATCCTCTCCACCTATGGATCATCAGATAAGATTGAGACCATGCAGTCGGACATAGATGTTCATCGGATACCTTCTCCTCCTAGCCGTGTGACAGCGGGTTTGACTGAAGAGAATTTTTGTGACGCTGCTGATCATCCGCTACCAGCCGAACCCATGCATGGCGAAACAGGACACTCTTCGGATACTGATTTGCCCCTAGAAGGGTCAATGGAAGATGATTTAGATGTTACGGAAGATGTTACAACAAATTACAATCGATACCACCACCTCCCCCGATGACGATGTTTTGCTATCGCGCTTAACAGATACTCAGTCAGCGACAGATTTTATACAGGTCGTCCCAAGACGTAAGAGGCGAACCCGAAAGGATCTGCCCCTCTCCCGCCTTCTACGATCTTAACTCGGAGCGCATCTCACGTGGTTCAGGGAAGTACCTCTCTTACTCAATGAATTTTTTAATCTGGAATATTCGAGGCATGAGTGCCTCATTACCTAGGTTGAAACATTTAATTACAGAGCATCGTCTACATTTACTAGCTTTACTAGAACCAAAAAACGCACCTTCAAGTATTTGTCGATTTATGTTGCAGCTTGGTTTTACACATTCATATGCCTCTAACTCACTCACAGCGCATTTGTTTTTTTGGCGTGATGCTGAATTTCAATTACTTGATACTCAGGATCAGGGTCAGATCGTCCATCTTACTCTTCCAATCCATTGCATTACAATGGAAGTTTGTATTCTCGGTGGTGTATGCACACACGACGCCTACTCTGCGTCGTCCTCTTTGGCAAGCTAGTGTGATTTTGCTGGTTCGAATACTTTACCTTGGCTAGTTGGTGGTGATTTTAACACCTTTCGGTCGTTAGAAGATCATCGTGGTCGATCGGTTCCATCATTATCAGCATTACAGGATTTTAATGATTGTATAGAACAATGTTATCTTATGGCTCCTCCTCATCAAGGATCCAGATTTACTTGGGCAGATGGGCGCGGACTTGGTCGTATCTGTCGTCGACTAGATTGGTTATTTCTCAATTCCAATTTTCACGATCACTTTACACTGTTACACAGCTGTCTCATCTACCAAGAGTTGCTTCAGATCACATGCCACTATTGTTCTTATGTCGACGGCAGGAAGGTCCATCTCGGCGCATATTCAGATTCTTAGATCCGTGGTTGCATCACTCAGATTTTCATAATTATATGAAGCAAACATGGCTATCTTATCCTACTACGGGTGGTATGTATGGTTTTTATACCAAGCTACGCTCCTTCAAGAAAGATCTACAACGGTGGAACATTGACATCTTTGGCAATATCTTTAATAATCTTAAGCATGCAGAGACCCAATTAAATCATGCTGAAGCAGCTCTTGATGATCAGCCTACAGAGGCAAACCGTGCCGGTTATCATAAGGCTAAGGCCGAATATCTGCAAGCCTCAGCCGCGGAGTTACAGTTCTGGAAACAAAGGCAAGAGTCAAATGGCTCCAAGAGGGGGATGCTAATACTCAATACTTTCACTCTATTGTTAAGGGAAACGGACACAATTACGTATTCAGCAAATACATGATTCTGAGGGTCATCTGCTTACGGAGCAAACGGACATCCTGGCGGCTGCGGTTACTTTTTACAAAGATCTGTTTGCCCCGTCTGCAACGCAAAATCATGAGGCCATATTATCATATATTCCTCGCCTGGTTACAGATGAGGATAATGCGCGATTGACCATCATTCCTACTGCATCCGAGATTAAGGAGGCGGTCTGGCATTTGGATCCTCACAGCGCTGCTGGCCCAGATGGTTTTCACGGTATGTTTTATCGCTCATGTTGGTCAGTTATACATTCTGATGTGGAAAAAGCAGTACAGGAGTTCTTCCTTGGTATTCCACAACCTTTGATTATGGCAAGCGCAGTGATTACTTTAATTCCCAAAACAACCTCGCCACAGTCGTTCGGTGATTTCCGTCCAATCTGCTTGACAAATTTCCTCAGTAAGGTATGTACTCGTATTATTGCGACGCGTTTGGGTCTACTTCTCCCAAGCTGATTTCTCCGGAGCAAACAGGTTTTCTCCCAGGGTATGATATCTCCACCCAAGTCTTACTAGCCAGAGAAATGGTTCATATGTTGGATAGTGGTTCATCACACTTATGTTTAAAATTGGATATGATGAAAGCTTTTGATCGAGTCAGTTGGGACTATTTGGAGAGACTATTGCTGCGGTTTTTGGTTTTTCAGGTTTTTTCACTAGATTAATCATTAACCATCTCCGGGCTACAACGTTGTCAGTTTTGATCAATGGTGAGCCATCTCCATCTTTCCGCCCATATCGAGGGGTAAAACAGGGGGATCCTTTATCGCCTTTGCTTTTCATTCTGTCTTCTGAGGGATTCAGCCGAGGCTTATCGTCATTAGTGTCAGCAGGCAATGTTCAGTCATTCGGCCTTGGGCGTATCCCCTTTGCCATCTCTCATTTAGCATATGCTGACGATCTCCTGGTTTTCCTACAAGGTACACAACGTAATATCCGACGTTTTAAAAAGTTCTTAACGGAGTATGAAACAGCTTCTGGACAAAAGGTCAATTTCCACAAAAGTAGTATGATTCCATCGGGGAACCTTTCTGTACGACGAGTTCGAGACTTACAAGAGATCCTTGGGATGCGGCTTTCGGCACTGCCTTTCCGTTATTTGGGCTCTTATCTTCACAAGGGTATCAACCGTCTCGCTACTGTGCTACGATATTACAGCATTTCGATGGAAAGTTACAGGGGTGGCATTCTAAACTTTTATCTTCGGCGGGCCGATTAGTCTTATTGCGTTCTGTGATTTCTGCGATGCCACTGCATGTTATGGCAGCAGGGGGGCTACCAAAATCAGTCATTAAGATGATTCAAAGGAAATGGCTACTTTTTATTGGGGGAATCGCCACCATTGGGTTGCATGGTCTAATATTACATTACCTACGGAGGAGGGTGGATTGGGACTTCGAGATCTTCATTCATTACAGCAAGCATATCATTGCAGAATCTGGTGGCAATATCATAAACAAGATACGCTATGGAGCCGGTATATGCACGCCAAATATGGAAGGAGGGGAGACTTCCGGCCACGGCTGCCGGATTCGCCAGTTTGGAAGCTAATTTGTCGCATCCATCATGTTTGTGTAATGCATACAACAGGGACGAATACGTTTCTTACTTGGCAGCCCTCGCCATCAGGGGAATTTGCACTCAAATCTGCTTATAATATATGTCGCCTAGCACGGCCCACATTGATCTCGGCAAAATTCATTTGGTTCAAACACCATTCACCTTCCATCAGATTATTCCTATGGCGTTTGTTTCATGCGGCATTACCTTTTGAAGACTTTATAGGATCTTATTTGGCTGCACGTCCTACGCAGTGCCCATTTTGTAAACAACATTCTTCTACAGTTTGATCATGTATTCTTATATTGTTCGGCAATCCAGTCCCTGTGGAGGTTCTTTGCAACAGAATTGCAGGGCGTGCCTCCATCTACGTTATCTCTACGGCAATTGTTATTAGCTTGGTGGTATCGCTCATCTTCTTCTTCATTTGAGGGGTGCTCAAGATCGTGGTCCCTGGTATCATAGTCTATAATATATGGCGCTGCTATTCCACTATGGTCTATGGTGAACAGACAACTTTTTCTATATCTGCACTTCGAAATACGATCCACTTTGAGCTTCATATGTGGGTGCTTTCCATCCAGGGTACTAAACTCGCAGCCACCCCCATGATGCCACTGTCATGGCTTCCAATGCCTCGCCCACCGCGTCTACAAGTGATTAAGTGGCTTACTCCCCCATCAGGTAGATTTAAACTTAATGTGGATGCCGCGGTTGGACGATATCATCGGCAGGAGGTATCATTTTACGTGACTCCAATGGCACATGTGTGCGTGCTGTCACATTTCGCCTCCCGCCTTGTACGCCGTTGCAGGCGGAAATTCAGGCAGCGCTGTTTGGCTTGCTATACTTTTTGCCATTATATAGGTCCATGATTATAGAGACTGACTGTGCACAACTACTTCAACGGCTGCGCCAACAGCAACCCGTGTTTGGCAATTTTCATCTTAAATTCCTACAGCAATTGATCACTCGTCATAATTTGGCAATTCAGCACGTATTCAGAGAGGCAAATATGCAGCACATTATTTGGCACAACATGCGATGCTATCGCCATGCACTTCTTTCTTTACGCAGTCAAGCCTGCCATCAATGGTTCGTGCTGCAGCCTTGTTAGATCTCACGTCAACTGTATGCGTAGGCAGTCAACATAAAGTTTTCCATATGGATTGGCACACTCACAGTTTTTCTGCCTGTGCTCGTTGGGGCGCAGGCAGGCAAGGTATGTTGACTGTCCTTTTTCTTATACTTCTTATATGCATACGCCATGCCTACACAGACATTGCTTTTCTATGTTCATGGTTTATGTTTGGCGAGGGCGCTCGAACTGGTTCATTATATGCTTCGGACGGTAATCACATGGATGTTTGGATTCATTGGCAATGGTGTACTGTTGCTGCTGCCTGTGCTTCTCTCAGGCAGGCAGCCTTGGTGGGTTTCATATCTCTTATGATTATTTTCTTGGGCTGCTTTGGCGATGGATATGTGATGTATACTTTGATTTGGCTGCTGCATGTATTTTTCTGTGCCGGCAATCATGGATGCTTGATACCTTCGGAAGTTTCAATAGGGCTGTATACTCAGCTCACGCATCACCTATGCTTTCATGGGCACGCACTTGGCGAGTGGCCATTGGAGTTGGCTAGCTCCTTATGTCTTCCACTGGGATTGGCGTTTTCTGACAAATCCTGCCTGTTTCCTAAGGGGTTCAGGCAGGTTCGGTATGTCTACTCATCTATTACTATGTAGTTTATTTTGCCCACTGTATCATAACTTCGGTTTGGTGCCGCTCTTTCATGCACATACCTGCTGCCGCCAACTGAGACTTTATCCTCTTTGGAGAACCCCACGCTCATCGGCAAAGGCAACATGTGGTCTGACCCTTGGATCTAGAGACGCCATGGTGGACTCATACTTCAACATTCTGTCAATATTTACGACAACTAGAAGCATATCAATATTGTACACAGATTATCATTTTATACATTTCGATGATGGTCATATAAATATGTACGCTTTTTCCTTCGCTAGGGTTTTATCCACAAGGGTGGTTTTTCCTAGCAAGGTTTTAATGCGGCATATCATATATGACTGGAGATATGTCATTCTTAGTTCGTTATTTCATTTGTTCGTTTACTTTGAACTGATGTAATATGGTTTTCCTCCGCCATAAGTGAGGCTTTCATTTAAATAAAAATTTTTATTCAAAAAAAAATATATATCCCCAGGCGATGTCAGCATCTTTGCTTTGCTTGCTTCTAAGGTACATAATCCAACACTTTTGGTGATTATCGTCCTATTTGTTTGACAAATTTTGTTTCTAAGGTTTGTTACGTGTATTATATCAACTCGACTCAGTGTCCTCTGCCTAGACTCATTTCTCAGAGCATTCGGGTTTTATGCCTGGTCGGGGCATTTCTGAGCATATTGATGGCAAAAGAGATGGTACATATTCTTGATCGTAAATATCGGGGAGGACAGGTAATGATTAAACTGGATATGGCTAAGGCTTCGATCGTGTATTATGGCAGTATTTGGAAAAGTTGTTATTGCGCTTTGGATTTCATTCACAGTTTGTCCGTCTTAATAATGAATTTTTCTTTTACACATTGTTCTGTGTTAATAAACGGCAAGCCTTGTGGTTTCTTTAGCCCATCAAGAGGAGTTAAACAAGGAGATATGTTGTCTCCTATTCTTTTTTTATCCTTGCGTCTGAGGGATTCTCTAGAGGATTAAATGCATTATTTTTGCAGTGGTACACTAAAGGGTTTCGCCGTGGTCGCATATGCCAGTCTCACATCTTGGATTTGCAGATGATTTATTTGTTTTTTCTAAATGGCTCTCTTAATCACTACAAGCATTCAAGCAATTTCTTGAGCTTTATCAGAGGGCATCGGGTCAACCAGTTAACTACCACAAGAGCCAGATTGTGGTGGGAGGGGGGGTCTCCGCACAACGAGCAGCAATGGTGTTGAATATGCGGCTTCGACGTTGCCCATCAAGTATCTAGGATCCTATCTTTTTAAAGGTATTAATCGTTCTCAGTATTGTAGCTCTTTGCTGGATCATTTTGATGCACGATTGACAGGTTGGCCTAAAAAACTATTAAGTATGGCTGAAAGAGTGGCTTTAATACAGTCGGTGCTATCTGCTATGCCTTTACATATTATGGCGGCTGCTAAACTTCCTACAAGTGTTATAGCTGAGATTCAAAGGAAAATGGCTAATTTCTTATGGCATCATCGTCATCATTAGAGATCGTTGGATACAGTATGCCATCCCAAAGAGGAGGGGGATTAGCCATTCGTAATCTTCGTGCTTTACAAAAGGCATATGAATGTAAATTATGGTGGATGTATCATACTTCCACATCAGCTTGGGCAGTTTATGTATGGCAAAAATATGGTGGACGTCCTTCTATGTGTGCGTATTTATATGACTCAGCAGACTGGAAGCGATTGTGTCGTATTAATTCCTTTTGCTTACTACATGTGCAAAGGACGCCATATGGATTATCTTGGAATGCTGACAATAATGGCCAATTTAGTCTAGGAAGTGCATATAATATTTGTCGCTCACATGGTGTTAATTTTGTGATGGCGTGATATATTTAGTGGTCTGGAACTCCTGCTGCAGCACAAGTGTTCTTATGGAGGCTATGGCATAATGCATTGCCATTGCCGGATAATATTAGTCGGTGGGTGGTTGCATTTCCTACTTGTTGCGTCTTTTGCCGAGGTGATTCAGCGGTAGCTGTTCATATATTTTACACATGTCCCGTGATTCAGTCTATTTGGAGACATTTGACCTATATATTTGATGGCCCAAACCATACCTTTGGTACATTCTGTCAGTGCTTGCACAGATGGTGGCGCAAAGCGTGTAAGTTTAATATGCTTGGCCATCTGGCGGTTGTGGTTCCCCTAATTGCATCTTGGGCCATTTGGAAAGAATACATGATGATAATCTTTGGTAATGAAGGTTTTTCCTATAACCGGGTTCATGAATGCATCCGCACGCACATTTTTACATGGTGTGCTTCGGTATCTGAGAAAAAATTTGCTGAGCCCATTCAACGTTTAGTTGCAATAAAATTCACCTTACAAATGCAGCTGCTCATTAACTAGCTCAGTATGACATTTTGCAGCCTTAAACACATACATTTTCCGCCTTATCAGAGCTTCCGTCTTTGGTTCGCGGCAGCGTAATTACTGATGTCCATACAACCTATGTTAGACCATAACAGACATTTCAAAGCACGTCCATTTCTTTTCGCCCGTATTCATTTGATACGGGCAGCCGGGTATGTATTGTTTGATTCACTTGTTGCCTTCTTTCTAATACCTGCTAGCCGCTTAACATTTTCTTTATGTTGCATGCTGAGGATTATGGTACCTATCCTGCGTCTCTTTCAAGTTGATGCATGCTGGCACATTCTACTTCATTTGTTGCCTGTGCCTTGATTGGTAACGGGCAACCGGGTATTCTTCTCTCCATCGCCTGCTTTTCTCCATTCTTGGATTGGTATATTCTTGTGTATGTGACACGGTAATTGTATTTTTCCTGAGGTATACGAGTTATCGACATGCCACACATCCTACAGTCAAGCCGATTTGTTGTGGACATTCATTGGGCGCTTGTCTGACTTGTCATCGACATGCTATTGTTGGACGAGAGATTTTATTTTTTCACTTCATATATTGTAGCTTATTGCTTAATTTTGTTTTACTTTCGGATTGCATTTTCATATATTTGTACTGTTTGGTTTGTGAGAGTCTCCCACCTTTGATAGGAGCTGGATGTAACCACGGTATTCCTCCGCCACAAGTGAGGGTTATACATTAATAAAATGAGTAAATTGCACCTAGCACCCAAACGTTTGTCACAGAATCCACTTAGCATTTAAACATTCCGAAACCTCACTTGGCATCCAAACGTGGGCAAATTGATTCGATTAACACCAGAAACCGGGTGCTGACCTGCTGCAGCCGGTTTCATGAAATTTTAGCGCCAAACAAGGTTTCCCCCCAAAATCAACGGCATCCACTTCCCTCCAATAAATTAACCCTCAATTCCCTGCCTGTTTTCTTCCATAAATCAGCCCTCAATTCAAATAATCCCCAACAAATTTACATAACTCCCAAAATATAGGCATTCTTCATTCTTCCTCCTCTCTCTATTGTGTTGGGATACGTCTACCTCATCATCTGTTGGCAATCGCTGGCTGCGGGCTGAAACTCTGCCTCTTCCTCCTACTAATCTGGCTCTCATTCTGGGACTGCAGATTACAGACATCAATTAATACTTATGATATAAAATACAAAATAATACGGCTACTCTTAGATGTGTGAAATATTACCTCATGTGGGGCATCCGTCTGTTCACCCAACAGTGTTGGGCAACTTCTCTTGTTATGCCCGGTGCTGTGCGTTTGGAATCACCTCCTCACAAGCTTGGATCAACCCTTTCTGGTTGTCTGAAATAATTGTCCACTCAAAATCACTCTCCAACTTCAAGTCTGTCCTTAAATTCCAAAGGAACCAGGCCCATGATTCCCTATTCTCACCTTCAACTACTGCATGTGCTATGGGGTATATGTTATTATTTGGGTCAATACCTACAGCAGTGAGCAGCATTCCCCCGTACTTTGACTTTAGATGACAGCCATCAATACCAAATATCTTCCTATTACCATTCAACATGCCATGCTTCATCGAAGTAAGACTGCAATATAGCCTTTGAAATCTAGGCTGGTCAACTACAAGAGGTATACCAGCATCTCTCAACAACACATCTTCTTCTCTCACTGGTTCTGAGTCATTACAGGGGGTGCATGTTGCAACACACATGGTTGCACTAGGATCACTCCTTTTCACCTCCTCAATGTAAGGCCATATCAGTTTATACTCATCCTCCTACATACCTCTAATTAAATCCAGAGCTTTTTCCTTTGCTCTGTAGACCTGACTTTTACTGACGTTGCACCTCAACTCCCTCATCACTTTTTGTCTGAACAGTGTCAAATTCAAGTTTGGGTTTGAAGCAAACTCATCTATGTATTTTTTTGCAATCACTCCTGACCGTACAACACAATTCCTAACAGAACAACTACAGGTATGCTTGGAATTCATTGACCTAATCACATAATTTCCGTGTCTCCTGTCAACACCTAACCTCACATACCATTCACAGCCATCATTCTTACACTTAACACCGCACCTACCCTTGTCACTCTTAACTACAACAATTGGCCTCCCCACATTGATTGAGTACTGCTTCACAGCATCCTTAAAAATCTGAACATCTGAGAACCTGAGTCCACAACAGAACTCAGGATTGTTCATGTCTCTATGAGGATTGAACATCCTAAGTGCAGGTTGACACTCACCATCACTATCAGCTATGTCAGGACCCCCTTCATCTGATATGTAATTATCTGCAGGTAAACCATCTTCACACTCACTAACACAAGCATCATTTTTACCTTCACCACCCTCACCAACACACGTATCATCTCTACCATCCTCACCCCCACTAACACCTGCACCATTCCCACCATTCTCACCCTCACTAACTAAAGAAACATCCTCTTCATTACTATAATCATTGAAACTCAAATCTGAATCTACTAGTCCCTCAGCATTGTATTCAGACTCACTCTCCTCTATATCTTCCTTATCCTTGACATCACCTTCAACAACCTCCTCATCTATGTGGTCATCTTCCTCACTATCCCCATCAGATTCTCCCTGCCTACCACTGGCATCCACTTCCTCATGCACACTCTGTTCTTTTTGCATACCAGTCTCCAAGGGAGTTTTACTCACATGCTCAACTAACTGTTCAACATACAGTTCAAGTACTCTTGATGTACGCACAATAGACTGAGCAGCACAGTATAATGCCCCATCATCTCCTAATTGAACAAACTTCTCACCCTCAACCATATAGTACTTTTTCTTGCCTAACACCCCATTTTCTTCACACATTTGCTCCACATACACCAATGATATCTCATCCTCCTCCACATTATCATATATAAAACAGTCACCCCCAATATAATTTGCCCTAGGCAAATGCAGCAACAGCCCCCCATAATGCATAACCAGTGTGAATAGCCCAGTATTTGGAGCTGTGAAATAAAGATTTGTTCACAGCCATAGCCAAATGTATAAAAAATGCAGCATCCAAACGAATGTATTCTTAAACAGCAGGGTAAATACAAAAGGACATGAAGATAGTATCTTTGCATGCTATATCCACTAAACTAGCCAAAAGGGCCTGAAGATTATAACTTTTCATACAATAACTACAAAATTAGGCAAATTCATTCTAAACACCATTGAAACAATACCAATATTTAAAAATAGTACAAACAATTGTTTTTCAGGCACACAATCCGTATGCATGCAAATGTTGATAGTGTACGAAAATTAAATTCCAACATTTCGGCCTTAACAAGATACAATACGAGATAATGTCTAAAAATTGTGTGAAAAGATTAGCTTTAACTCAAAAATACTTTGAATCTTACCATAAATGGGATGACTCTCGTTCCTTCTCTTCGGTAGCCTTAAACTCATGTCTTCTTGCCCGAATCACTCCAACACACCCTGAATCTGATGGAAAACCGCAGAAACTATAGACCCTCTATGAAATAAGTACTAGATCTATACATGCACTGAAAGAGAACAAAATCTAGGGGAGAGGGAGAATTTTGCAGGGGGAGCAGGGGAAACTTCGCAGGGGGGAAGAGGGAAATTGCGAAGTGGGGAGGGAAAATGTCTGAGGGGAAAATGGGGGTAATCAGACGGTTGCCCCATTTTACCGCCAATGGCATAAATTCAGAGGTAAAATTGGTAATTCAATGTCCAATTAGTCAGTCAACGGTTGAATTAAAAAAGTCAAAGGTGGCAGCCGGTAATCTGGTGTTAATCGAATCAATTTTGCCCACGTTTGGATGCCAAGTGAGGTTTCAGAATGTTTAAATGCTAAGTGGATTCTGTGACAAACGTTTGGGTGCTAGGTGCAATTTACTCTTAATAAAATGCCCATACGGTACCGCCCGTCCTTCACCAAATATATATATATCACACACACACATATATATACACATATGTATATATACACATATGTATATACATATATCTATATACATATGTGTATACATATATATTTTTTATATCAAAGATTTTATTAATGAGAAGAAAACCTCACTTATGGTGGAGGAAAACATTATTACAATCATCAAAGTACGCGAATAAATAAAATAATGAACTAATGATAACATATCTCCAGTCGTATATGATATGCCGCATTAAAACCTGGCCAGGAAAAACTACCCTTGTGGATAAAACCCTGGCGAAGGAAAAAGCGTACATATTTATATACATATGTATATATATACATATGTACATATATATACATATTATATATATACACACATATGTACATATATTTTTTTTGTGAAAAAGATATTTTATAAAGATAAGGCCTCACTTATGGCGGAGGAATACCTTATGACAAGAGAGTGCATCATACATCATCAAATCAAGTAAGTGAAAAAGCCATCGTATAATGGTGCATCTCCAGTCGTATATGATATGTCGCATTAAAACCTTACCAAGTAAAACCACCCTTGTGGATAAAACCTTGGCGAAGGAAAAAGCGTACATATTTATACGACTGTCATTGATACTAATCAACAGATATTTGCCTGAAAGCCAAATCTCAACAATCGTCCTGTGATCGCCTGGGAAGATGGATTTATGTCGTCTATTAGCAGATTGAACAGGATGTCCGTGAGAAGTCGCCTTGTAATCCACATGTGATCCCCAATGTATCTTGCCAAGCAACAGAGTAGCAGATAATACAGTGGCAAGTAAACAAGAGATGTAAATATATAGAACTGCCTGACACATACCGAAGTCGCCTTGGCTTGATTTAAACCAAGGCGACGACTTCTTACACCTAGCTGGAAGAGCGTGTGCTGATGCACCAAAAGTTTTAATCTAGGTTGCCGCTTTTAATATGTACCGTGAGAACTGAGGTGTTGCCGCCACATACTCATGATCATCAAGGCTCATATAGACAGAGCGTGTGCAAATGATAAGAAACACATTAATATGTATCAATATGTAAAACATAAAATGGAATACGAACTGAATGCAACGCATACCGAGACTGCCTGTATTCCGAAGGATACAGGCAGAAAGATGTAAAAATTGCCAATCCATGTGGAAGACGTTATTAGGTAAGACGCAAGTGAGCTTTGGAGAGATCCAATGCCACCGAGCTTCGTGCTAAAGGCGGGAAGTTTGCAAGGTGTAAAATTGAGTAATAGGATTCATCATTGCATATTGTGCGAGGTAATGCGCCACCATATTCGCCTCTCTATATATATGCAGAAAGTCCAGACGATGGAGATATGTTAATGTATGTAGCATGCGAAGATGATAGTTACCCTGAACCAGATATGACCGCTAAAGACGAGATATGAGTTGCGCGCAGTCCGTCTCCAAAATGATTGATCTATATAGCGGAAGAAAATACAAAAGGCCAAATAACGCAGCTTGTATCTCCGCCTAAAGCGGGGTACTAGGCGGAAGCTGAAATGAAATCGCACCCATGCATGAACCCGAGTGATCACGTAAAATTGCTCCTCCAAGAACTATAGTATCTGCCTACTGCTGCATCAGTATTCAATTTGTATTTACCTACTGGCGGTGTGTGCCAACGGACCAACACAGGTCGCGGTGGCTGAGGCATGGAAAACCATTCATATGTTGGCAGAGAACCAGCAGCTAACTTGGACCCAACCATCTTTTTGCTCCAAATATTTATATCATAGAAAATTGAGTCTCGCAAAATGACTGTCGAAAATGTGTGTTTGTCTCCATATATTAACGATGCATAATTGCGCCAAATATTGTATACGATGATCGATGGGATAACTAATTTTAACACTCCCGATATTGAGGTAAAAGAAGATCGATACCACCATGATAGAAGATATTGACGAAGGCATAATGTGGAGGCAGGAAGAGGACAGTGTAATTCACTAGCAAAATATGACCATATGTGGCGGATATACGCACAATAGATGAAGATATGATCTACCTCTGCCGAAAACTTTTTACAAAAAGGGCACTGTGTAGGCCTCGAAACAATGTAGGCTCCAATATAATCCTGAAAAGGTAATGCCGAGTGGAAAATCCGCCATAGGAAAAATTGGATAACCGGAGAATGATGCTTGAACCAAATGAATTTCGCAGATATCAATGTTGGACTGGTTATGCGACATTCTTCGTATGCTGATTTCAAGGAGAATTCGCCTGATGGTGTAGGCAGCCAGGTAAGATGGGCATCGTGCCCCGTTGTGAACAATGCAGAAGGGATGGATCCGACATATTATCTTCCAAATAGGCGAGTCAGTAAGTCTAGGAGCATAATCTCCACGTCTACCATATTTCGCATGCATGAACTTGCTCCAGAGGGTAGTGTGCTGCTGGTATGCCCACCAGATCCACATTGGTAGGCTTTTTGCAACGAATTTAAATCGCGGAGCCCCAGTCCCCCTTCCGCATGGTTGGAGAATATGAGCCCATGAAACCCAGTGATGTCTTTTGCCCTAGAGGAACGATGCCATTTTCCGATTAATGGTTTTAATTACAGACTTTGGCAGGGAACAGCAGCGAGGATATGTAAAGGCAGTGCCAATAGAACTGCACGAAGTAAGACCAGACGGCCAGCAGTAGATAGTAGACGAGAATGCAACCCTGAAGACGATCATCTACATGCTGTAATAATGTTGTGCAGTATCAGAACGATTAATGCCTTTATGCAGATATGAACCAAGATATCTAAAAGGAAGAGTAGAGCAATGCATATTGAGTATTCCCGCAAACCTTTGTTTTTGTTGAGCCGATATTGAGGATGATGGGATTAAATTACTTTTCTGGAAATTAACTTTTTGCCCTGAGGCAGTCTCATACTGAGTCAGAAAAGCATGGAAATGCCGAAGGTTTCTTGAGTTCCCTTAAGAAATGCCAAAAGATCATCCGCATATGCTAAATGTATAATTGTAAATGGAATGCGGCCAGGTTGAAAGATTGTATGATGCCTATGCAACTTGTGATTTTAAGCCCCTGCTGAAGCCTCAGAAGATAGTATAAAAAGGAGCGGAGAGAGAGGGTCACCTTGTTTAACACCCCTGTATGGTCGGAACGATTCAGTAGGTTGGCCATTAATCAATACAGATAATGTTGTGGCTCTTAGATGATTCAGTATAATGCGACAGAAAAAATTGAGAAGCCAAATTTGCTCAGGATTCGCTCAAGGTATTCCCAGCTTACCCTATCAAAAGCCTTCATCATATCTAGCTTCAAACACAGTTGCGAACCACCCTTATCAAGCATATGAATCATCTCGCGTGCCATTAACACCTGTGTGGAAATATCCGAGCCTGGTAGGAATCCTGTCTGCTCAGGAGATATCAACTTGGGAAGTAGCTTGTTCAAACGAGAGGCCACGATTCTCGTACAAACTTTACTCAGAAAATTGGTTAGGCAGATTGGACGAAAATCGCTAAATGTGGATGGCGATTGCTTCTTTGGAATCAGAGTTATTAACGCATAGCCATCACCGAAGGCTGAGGAATGCCAAGAAAAAATTCCTGCACTGCCTTAAGTACATCCATATGTATTGTTGACCAACATGCACGATAGAACATACCGTTAAAACCATCTGGTCCGGCTGCACAGGTCTAAATTCCAAACTGCCTCTTTGACCTCATTCTCCATCGGTATTTGTGTGAGTAGAGCATTATCATCATCGGATAAAAGGCACGGAATATGGCCTAGGATTGCATCATGATTAAGAGTAGTCTCATGAGCGAATAATGATTTATAGAATCTCACTGCTTCATCCTGTATAGCCTCCGGCGTTGTGCATGGATGTCCGTTGACGGAGTTTATTTGCTGGATGCGGAGATTGAGTCTTCGGCCCTTAACAACCGAGTGATAATATCGCGTATTAGCGTCACCCTCCTTTAGCCACCGCACTCGTGCCTTTTGTTTCCAAAAGTGTAATTCATACAGGGAAGCTTGTTGATATTCAGCCTTAGCTTGATGGTATTTCATTCTATTTTCCGCCGATGGAGTTTCATCCCAGGTGCGCTCAGCATGAAGCAGATGCGATTCTGCTTGCATGAGATTAGTAAAAATATTGCCAAAGATTTCTTTATTCCATCGATGAATGTCCTTCCTTAGCCGAAACAATTTAGTATAAAAACCGTACATACCACCTGTAGTGGGATAAGATGTCCATGCATTCTGCATGTATGCTTGAAAGTCAGGATGCAAAAGCCAAGAATCCAAAAATCGAAAAGAGCAGCGGGCTGGCGAAGGTCGCTGTCGGCAAATGAGCAGTATAGGTGAATGATCCGATGGAGCACGTGTTAAATGCGAGAGCTGCATATCATCAAATATATCGTGAAAAATGGAGTTCACAAAAAGCCAATCTAATCTCCTGCGAACTCGACCAAGCCCTCGACCATCAACCCATGTAAAACGTGGTCCTCGAAAGGGCGGAGCCATTAATAAACACGAATCAATGCAATCATTGAAATCTTGTAGCGATGTCAGGGGGGGCGGGATCGACCATCATGGTCCTCCAGTGTACGAAAAGTATTAAAGTCCCCTCCAATAATCCACGGTAAAGTAAGATCTTCCGAAAATGTGCATAAAGATTTCCATAAGGATCGCCGTAAATAAAGAGTATGTTTGGCATATACCACCGACAAGACAAAAGTCATCTGTAGATGCCGATAGAGAAGCGTAAAATGCATCACTTGTTCTTGATCCTGTGCTGAAATGAGATTGAAATATGAGTCACGCCAGAAAAACCAAATGCACTCTGACTGAGAGAAATGATATTTAGTATATCCTAGGGTTAAATCAAATCGAGTAATATTAGATGGAGAGTGTTTGGGTTCTAACAAAGCAAGTAAGTGTAACTGATGTGTATGAATCAAATGATGTAATCTTGGCATCGAGGCGCGCATGCCTCGTAAATTCCATATTAAGAGATTCATTGAGAAATGGTAGAAAACTTCCCTGGATGATTCGAGATGCACTACGTGTGAGAACAGTAGAAGGTGGGAGTGGCGGCAAGTCTTTCTTTGAACGACGCTTGCGACGAGGAACCACAGGGATAAATTCTGCAATCTCCGTGGTGTCCTGTAATCTAGATATTAGAGTGTCCACCACAGGAGATGGAGGAATGAGCTGCATACGTCGAACCATTTCATCTGGGAGGTTCAAAATGGTTGACGGCTGGTCTATATCAGGCATATCATTATCAGAGGTGTGACCCAGTTCAACTAGATCAGGATGGTCCTGCATTTGATCATCGCTTGTGTCAATTGAATCTATCGTGTGCAAATTAGAGTTATGGTCTTGAGGAGGGCCAGCATCAGGTGGCTCAGAGAAGGGCTGCCCAGCAGGGTCCGCACCAAAAGTGTCATCAAGCTGGGGCTCTCAGGATATTGGCGGAGGCGCAATGACTGATGGCGTAGATGAAGGCTTTTTTTTCACTGGAGTCCAGCGCTTGGTAGGCGGACGATGCGGTGGAGGCGGCGGTGGGGGTGGTACTGTAGATGTGGTTTGCGTATTGCAAGTTCCAGTGACATGTCCCAACCGTCGACAAACCGTGCAAAACTGAGGTAGGTCTTCATAGACAACTGACTGCAGAATTAATCGTTCCTTAGCCTGCAGATAGATTTTCTGTGGTAAATCTTGAGAAACATCCACTTCAATGCATACCCTAGCCACAGAAGGGCGCATGCCATCTGTTGTTGCAACATCTAACTTGATCGGCGATCCAATAGGGCGTACTATCTCGAAAAGTGCTTCTCGGCGATGGAGGTGAATTGGAAGACCCGGGAAGGCAATCCATACAGGGACAATGGGAACATCAGCTGCAGGATCAAAATCTATGGTCCATTTCGTTATACGCATATGGCAACCCAAAATTTTCCATGATCGTAGGTAAAAACATCGCAAATAATCAGCTTCATTCTGAAAATTCATCAAAATATGCGATTGATCAATAAGAGTGATGCGTAAATCATGATGAAAACCGATTTTTTCAAAAACCTCTCAGATAACTTTTAATGGAGGACGGCCGTACCAAAAAGTGCCTACCAGAGAGTGTTTGAATGGAGCAGCGAGAGCATCAATCTCCGAATCCTCGAAAGCGATCAGTGGAAGTCCTTTATACCGTGATACCGTTTTTGGTGCGATGGAAAACTGCTGTGCATTGCCTACCCCGAAAACGATCTCACCAAATGACGGCAAAGAAGCCGCTATTGGAATTGTAGGGAAAGCGAAAACTGTTAATGTTGCTACCGGTGTTTGGATGAAAAACAGAAGCATACATATGTACATATATATATATATGTACATATATATACATATATATACATACATATATAATATATATATGTATATATATATACACATATATATGTATGTACATACTATCTCTCAGATATTGACAATGCCATCCTCAACACTACCAATAAAACACTTGGGTTCCTATCTCTATCGGGGGGTTAATCGGTCAATATATTGCAACACATTGATTCAACACTTTGATGCATATCTAAATGGATGGGCTAGCCGCCTACTTGCTCCAGGAAGTCGCTTAGTCCTCTTAAAATCAGTTCTATCTGCTATGCCATTACACATTTTAGCAGCATCTCGTTTGCCTAAAAGTGTTATTCACACGCTTAATCGCAAAATTGCTTCCTTTATATGGAATGACAAGCATCATTGGATGGCATTTGAGGACATATGTTACCCAGAAGTGGAGGGAGGATTAGGGGTTCGAAATTTGCTCAACGTTCAAAATGCTTATGATTGCAAACTATGGTGGTCTTATCACAATGTTACGACATTATGGACAACTTATATGCACAATCGCTATGGGACTTGGCAAGACTATTTGCCACACATCTATGATTCTCTAGGATGGAAAAGAATATGCTCTATACACCCCTTATGCAGCCAGCTGTCATCTGGTATCCCGAACCCAGTGTGGAATACATCAACTACTGGGTTATTCACAATTCGGCAGGCGTATAATGATGTTAGACCAACTAGAGTAACACTTCTCTCACAAAATTCATTTGGTGGCATGGAATATTAAAGACTATCAGCATTTTTATTTGGAGACTATTGAATGGTGCACTTCCTGTAGAAGATTATCTGAAAAAATTTACTGCCGCCTGCCCCAGTATTTGTCTGTTTTGCCATGTAGCCTCTGCTACTCTTCCGCACTTGTTTATTATGTGCCCAACAATCCAACCACTATGGCGGAAACTATCAATATTGCTTAATGGACCAAATAACCTAACAACTACACTTCGGACACATATGTTACAGTGGTGGCTATCATCTTCCGCTAACATGCTTAAAGGCAATCTTCGAGTGGTTGGTCCTATTATGTTGTGCTGGTCTATATGGAGAATTTATACAAATCATATATATGGGGACGCAGACATACCAATTACAAAAGTATACAGCCTGGCTAGGCAATCTTGCTATGACTGGACTACAGCCATGCATGGGAAAAAAATTTGCGACAAATGATTTTTCTCTCGTTGCAGCTGGATTATCTGCAAAGCTTAGGCAAAAATCGATAATTCCCCTCAAATGGAGCCTTCTGCCATCAGGTAAATTAAAACTCAATGTTGATGCGTCAGCAACAAAAACATATTCCTCAGCAGGGGCAATTCTTCGGAACTCCTTAGGACACATGCTTACGGACATTTCCTTTAGGATGCCTTATATGACACCCCTACGTGCGGAAACACAAGCCATTTTGTACAACCTTATGTTTTTTGGCCAATTGCATCGACAACTTATCATAGAAACAGACTGTCTTCAAGTTACACAGCCATCTACAAGCATGAAAAATTTTCCAGAATACCAGCAATTACAGCTGTTTCTTCAGCTAACGGGGAGCCAAATTACTTTCATCCCTAGAGAGATCAACATGGTTGCTCATCATTGAATCAATTTGCGCGTATAACTTCGCTAACTCGCCTATATACTTCTGCCTCCCAGCTTCCTCCCTCGGCACGGGGATTCTATTATACAGATGGGGTCCTACATTCATTGCGGATATAATACTCATGGCATATTAGTCCGCACTGTTGCCTGTATTATCATGATACAGGCAACTCTGGTACGTCTGGACATTACTTTTACACAGCTATATGTGGTTTTTGATAGAGATTTATTGTCATTGTTGCCCGAGGTCTTAAGACCAAGGGCAACATCGGTATGTTGCGGTGATTCATATGTTGTATTTTGGCACATCAATTTTGGATTGTCAGCTACTAATGTGCTTTGCTGTACTTTATTGCGAGGATGTCAATACCCACTATACATTAAAACATGCCTGCATTCTAGTTTGAGCTGTGCGCACACAAAAAGTATCGTTGCCTGTACTATCATGGTGCAGGCAACTCTGGTACGATTGATCACGTTTTTTCCATTTCTTCTTATGTCTTTCCATGGCGCATTACTTCTTTTGTTGCCCGCAGTCTTTGGACTGAGGGCAACATCGGTATGTTATTACGATCTTGGTGTGATAAACTGGATCATCATCATTACATTGAATGCAACTCACGTACTATATCATGTTTTCTTGCGAGGGAACCTATATCTGCTTCTCAATCAACAATGGTGGAACCACTTTCTGCTTCTCTACAAGGACTTCATACCACACCTCATGCGTTCAAGATTACTCTGGTGGCAGCACAACATCTTTCAGCATACCCCTCCAGTCAAGACCTGCGAAGTTTTCACACGCTACTTTCATTTGGTCTTAGCTCTCTCATCTAGCCACCTTTATTCCAATCATATAAATATGTACGCTTTTTCCTTCGCCAAGGTTTTATCCACAAGGGTGGTTTTACTTGGCAAGGTTTTAATGCGGCATATCATATTATTTGGAGGCTACACATTATTGCAACTTTACACTTTCGTTTTACTTATGATATACACTCATGTAATATGGTTGCCTCCACCACAAGTGAGGAATTTCTAATTTAATAAATACCCGCTTTTATAAAAAAAATGTATGTAGATATATATGTATGTACATATCTTTTGAGAAGTTAGGGTTGAAACAGGTAGTTAAAACTACTGAATCGACTATATCTATTAATAAAGATGATATGATAATAAAATTACTTAATGACAAAGAATTATGTAGATATAAATCTAATTATAAATTTATTCATATAGGCTTAGTTCAAGTAGCTTTTAAACCTTTAACATTAGAAAGTTTGCCAGAAAGCTTTTTAGCAGCTTTAAGAGATGCTAGAAATAATAATTGGAAAAAATCATTGATTGGTATAATACAATCATCACTGGCTCATGGTCCAGTATATTTTAATATATATCCAAATTTAAGATTATCTTTATCAGATGTTAATGTTTGTGATGCATTAACTTTAAATATAAAAACTCATGGTTATGATTACAAACTAGGATCAGAGGTGATATGTGTTTGTTATAGAATATATTATAAACCATTGGTTACTTTAAATCCTAAATGTAGGATTATGGATAAACCAATAAATGAAACAATAATAATAGAAACGAATTTTGGTAAATCAAATATAAGTACTAGAGAAAGATTAAATGGGGAGAAATTGATTTTCCAGAAAACTGGGTAATGGAAGCATCGATTCTTCCAAAATCATATGTGGATAATAATCCAATTAATATTTACCAATCTGAGGAAGGAACACTACAAATAAAATTTGATAATAAAAATCTAATAGATTATGGAACAAGATCTAGTATTTCAGGAAGTAGATCTTCACATCATCATATATCTCCACTGGATTACAAGGTAATAAGTCCTTCAAGAGCTTCAACTTCTCAAATAAGAGAAGAATATCCTGCATCAATAGATGAAATAAGAATTAATGAAGCTAATATAGTTAAAGGAATTCATAAAAATCAAGAACCGGAAATAACCGAATCTGAAATGAATTTTTCAATATGAATATAAACCAGAAAATAGATTTTAGTCCAGGATCTCTGGCAAGGAAACAAATAAATAAAGAATTTAATTTACCTAAATTGGAACCATTCAGAAATTGGTTTTTTTAGTAATTTTAATACAGAAGATAAATTACATTTTCAAGAACAATATTATAAAGATCTATCTGAAAAAAATCAAGTAGTACCTTTTGTACCTTGGTTTCTAAACAATTAATTCATATTATTATTTCTGTTATAGAAAGAGATTACACTATAAATGGAAAGATATCACATACAGTTTTCCCCCACAACAGCCTTTTCAAATAGGAAAAGATAATGAAGTAAGACATTTTACTGCTTTTCAAAACTTCTGGAGAATAATACTCTTCAAACGACAGTTGCTCATAAATATGATTTTGACACAACAAAATTATAGTAATTTATATTTAATAATATTAGGAGAACAATTAAAGTCAATAGAGAATAAAACGGATATGATTTTATCATATATCAAAGAAATAAACAAAAGTGCAAGTCACTGAAACGGCTAGTACTAGTAAGGATATTATAGCAATTCCTACAATTCAACCTCCACCAGAGGTAAAAGATTTTATATTAAAATCTACTACTGATTTAGAAAAGATGTTAGACATTAAGTTAAAAATCTTAAATTAAGTACTCTTGATGAAGAATTTGAAGAATTAATGAGTGATAAAAAACCATCATAAAGTAATAGATGATGAAATAAATAAATTAAAATATAAATTTGCAGATAAGCCAATACAAAGGATGTACTATTATCCTAGACCTACTCCTCAAGATGTATTAATAGAGGAACAAGAGTATATATTTAATAATTCATATCATGGAAAATCTGTCTATGAATGGAATATAGATGGATATACAGAACGACAAATTTATAATGTGGTTCATAGAATGTTAATGTATAGCACTATTTGTAAGAATAATGGTAATACTGACAAAGGTGTAGCAAATATGCTTATATCTGGATTCACAGGCCAATTAAAAGGATGGTGGGATAATTATCTGACAGCCCAAAATAGGGCAGAAATATTAAGTAATGTAAAAATAGAAAATGGAGTACAAACTGAGAATATAGTTTATACTCTAATACTCAACATAATAGAACATTTTACAGGAAGATGGTCTGATAATTCTGAAAATATCAGAACATTATTACAAAATCTTAGATGTAGAACACTTACCTCATTTAGGTGGTATAAAGATACGTTTTTAAGTAGAGTAATGGAACTTCCAGAGTCTAATAGTACTCATTGGAAATCAAAATTTATTGATGGTTTACCTTCCTTATTTGAGGAAAGAGTTCGGAAAATCTTCGTAAAGGGGAAGTAAGCATTAATTATGAAAAGTATACTTATGGCAAGTTAATAGGAACTTGTATACAAGAAGGTTTAGCTTTATGTAATGAAATAAAGTTAAATCAACAAATTAAAAGACATTCTCTAAATGAAAAAAGACAATTAGGTCAATTCTGTGTCCAATTTGGCATGGAAGATAATTTAGAAAAAAAGATAAAAAAACATAAGAAGATTAGATCTTCTCATAAATTTCAAAAAAGAAAAATAAAAAGAGAAGATATGAAACGAAAAATATTTACACAAAAGGTGAATAACGCCAAGAAAACTTATGGCAAAGATACTAAGTCTTTTAAACCTTACATAATATGTAGGAAATGTGGACGCCCAGGTCATAAGGCAAAAACATGCTGGGTAAAGAAAAAGATTAATAATCTAGAAGACAATAAATTAAAAGATATTCTATCAAATATTTTATTAAATTCAGACTCTGAAATAGAGTAAGATCCATCTTCTGAATATCCAGAAGAAGTAATGGGAATTGAAAATTATAGTATATATTCTTCAGAAGAAGAATGTGATCCTTGTAAAAGAGGAGAAATATGTTGTGAAAAATCTTCTGATATAGAAGAAGATCAATTATACCAAATTATTTCCCAATTTCAGGATTTAGAATTAAATGTCTTAACAAATGATATTTTACATTTGTTAAAATTAATTGATGATTCTGAAATTAAACAAAAAATTATATCTTATATTAGTAATAAAGGAGAAGCTGAATCTTCTACAGCAAGAATAACTCAAAATACAGAACCTTATATGTTAGCAGAAGTTAAAAGACAAATGTCTCAAAGATTTAAAAATGAAAAATCTGTGAGTATTTCAGAATTAATAATTGAGATTAATAATATTAAACAAGAAATTAAAGAAATAAAACAGAATAATATAACATTAGAGGAGAGAGAGTCTATAAATTAGAAAAAAATAAAGAGATTCTCTCAGTACCTTCTGAAAATATTTTAGAAGAATTAAATGATCAGAATATTTATCTATATTAGAAATTGTTACTTCACAAAATGGTATGTGAAGATTAATTTATTAATTGATGATAAATTTTGCAAAGAATTAGTAGCACTAATTGATAGTGGTGCAGATCTGAATTGTATTCAAGAAGGATTAATACCTACTAGGTATTTTCAAAAAACTACTCATTCATTAAGGTCTGCGAATGGGCAGAGATTGTAAATAAATTACAAGCTTCCACATGCTTACATTTTAAAGATTATGTATGTATACCTGTTAGTTTTTTTATTGATAAAGAATATTACTAACCAGGTGATACTTGGCACACCATTCTTACAAAAATTATTCCCTATCAAAAACATTGATAAAAAAGGGTTTATAGGAAATTTCAAAGGAAAAGAAATTACTTTTCAATTCATAACAGAACCTTTAACTAGGTTTATAAATAATTTTACAGAATCTGTAAGAGCAAAAGAAAATAAAATTAATTTCTTAAAGCAATAAATTACCATATTAACAATAGAAGAAAAATTGCAGAATCCTAAATTACAGGATAAGATTAAAATAATACAGAATGAGTTTTCATTACAAATATGTAATGACCATCCTAATGCTTTCTAGGATAGAAAGAAACATATAGTTTCTCTTCCATATGAAGAGGATTTTGATGAAAGAAGAATTCCGACAAAGGCTAGACCTTGTCAAATGAATTCTGAATATTTAGAGTTATGTAAAAAGAAATATCTTCTTTAATAGAAAAGAAATTGATTAAACCATCTAAATCTCCATGGTCATGTACTGCATTTTATGTTAATAAACATTCTGAACAGGAACGTGGAGTTCCTAGATTAGTGATAAATTATAAACCTTTGAATAAGGTATTAAAATGGATTAGGTATCCTATACCTAATAAAAAGGATTTATTGGATAGGTTAAATGAAGCATTAATATTTTCTAAATTTGATTTAAAATTGGGATATTGTCAGATTCAAATAATGAATCTGATAGATATAAAACTGCATTTACAGTACCAATAGGACATTATGAATGGAATGTAATGCCTTTTGGATTAAAAAATGCCCCTTTGGAATTCCAGAATATTATGAATGATATTTTCATTCCATATAGTGATTTTATTATTGTATATATAGATGATATTCTTGTATTTTCAAAAAATATTGAAACACATTTCAAACACTTGAATATTTTCAAGAAAATAATTATTCAAAATGGTTTAGATATTTTTAGACTAAAAATGTTATTATTCCAAACAAAAATCAGATTTTTAGGTCATAATATAGAAAAAGGGAAAATTATTCCTATTAATAGAAGTATTGAATTTGCTTCTAAATTTCCTGATACTATCCTGGATAAAACCCAATTACAGAGATTTTTAGGAAGTTTAAATTATATTTCTCCTTATTATAAAAATTTGGCAGAAGATACTGCAATATTACATGACAGGTTGAAGAAAAATGTTAAACCATGGACTGAAGATCATACTAAAGCGGTCCAGGTAATTAAGCAAAAGGTAACTCATTTGCCTTGTTTGATGTTAGCAAATCCAAATTGGGAAAAAATATAGAAACAGATGCCTCAGACATAGGATATGGAGGTATATTAAAACAAGTTTCGCCAATAGATAATCAAGAATATTTGATTAGGTTTCACTCAGGAAAATGGACTAATAGTCAAAAGAACTATGCTACTATAGCAAAAGAAATTCTTGCTATTGTCAAATGTGTTCTTAAATTCTTGATATTGTACACCCCATTACCTGTCCCTATGTCACCTTGGATTGATATATCTATGGACTTTGTTTTGGGATTACCTAGATCAAAAAATGGAAGTGATAGTGTGTTTGTCGTCGTTGACAGATTTTCTAAAATGGCACACTTCATAGCTTGTAAAAAGGTTGATGATGCATCTCACGTTGCAAACTTGTTCTTTCAGGAAGTTGTACGTCTACATGGCATGCCTAGAACCATTGTTAGTGATAGAGGTGCTAAGTTCTTAAGTCACTTTTGGCGTGTGTTGTGGGGTAAACTTGGAACAAAACTCTTATTTTCTACTACTGCTCACCCTCAAACAGATGGTCAAACTGAAGTTGTGAATATAACTTTGTCTCAACTATTGCGTGCTATAATTCAGGAGAACCTTAAGAATTGGGAAGATTGCTTGCCATATATTGAATTTGCTTATAATAGAAGTGTTCACAGTGGCACCACTCATTCACCATTTGAAGTTGTATATGGTTTCAATCCTTTGTCTCCACTTGATCTTGTGCCTATTCCTGTTCATGAACGTGCAAGTATTGATGGTAAGAATAAGGCTGAACTGATTAAGAAATTGCATGCTAAGGTTAAGCTACAACTTGAGAAGAAAAATAAACAGTATGCAAAACAAGCTAACAAAGGACGCAAGGAAGTTTTATTTGAACCAGGTGATCTTGTTTGGCTGCATTTAAGGAAAGAAAAGTTTCCCAGAGAAAGGAAATCTAAACTCATGCCAAGAGGAGATGGCCCTTTCAAAGTACTTCAAAAGGTTGGAGATAATGCTTACATTCTTGACCTTCCTGAGAGTAAGTATGGTTCAATTTCTCATACTTTTAACGTTGCTGATCTTACTCTTTTTGGTGATGATTTAGATTCGAGGTCGAATCCTTTTGAAGAAGGGGGGAATGATGAGGTCCATAACCCTGATACATGCCAAGATAATGAGAATGCACATAATTTACAAAAATGCAAGATCAAGGACCCTTAACAAGAAGTAAAACTAAGAAACTAATGCATGAAATGGGGGCCTTCCTATTTAAACATGTGCAAGATGAACCAAGGGAACTTATACATTGGGTTCACCTTATTGAACCTACAACATGATTTGTAAGAAATTTTAGAACCATTGTAAAATATCATTAGTATAGAATGTGTTCTTTATTTTGTTTTTTTAAATGTTTATGTTGTATTAGTTTAGGCCCATCTCGGATTGTGAGTTTCTACAGAACCCGTTTTGGTAGAATTGACGTATCTCTCCAACCACAAGGCCAAATTAAGAGTTTCAGGATGCATTCGAAATCTAAGACAAAGATCTACAACTTTCATGTTTTGAACTTTTCCACAATCGGTCGTCTTGGCATTCAAAAAGACAATTCAAATGGAAGTACTGTTTCTACCGAATTCTGTGACATACCTTCAGTAATTTGGATGTATCTCCTCAATGGTTGGGCCAAATCCAAATAACTTTATATGCTTATTTTCTACACTCAATTGGCTACAATTCTCTAAGAAAGAGCAAGGCCTAATTCGGATTGGAAGATGTTCAAAAATCAGTCACAAACCAGCAATGATTTCAAGATGAAGACAAAATACTTGAGGGACCTACTTTGAAAATCATCATTCAAGACTTGCAATACTAGTCTTTATGGAGCCTACATGAATAGTTTTTAGAATTGTGTAGTCTTTTCAATCATTATTTCAATTTGTAAGATAGTTTGTTGTCTTGTGATATTTTTGCCTATAAAAGGCACATAAGAGAAGCTTTGTAATCTCACACCTTTAATGAAAATTTCTTCTTCTTCAAGAGCAATTCTTGTGTGTTTTCTTGGTTCATATTCAAAATCAAAGCTAGAATCTTTCAAGGCTTGAACATCCTTGTGAGAGTTGTCTAATTCCGGGGAGGGAAACATCCAAGAGGGAGGTATCTTGCTTGGGTTATGTGAAACTCATTGGAGGACTTATGTTCAAAATGTTTTCTTCAACTTATTTGGAAGCAAGGTGAAGCTATCTTCATTGTGCCTAAACCATATTTGGAGGAGGAGCTTTAGAGTTAAAGAAAGGTCCATTCTTGCACGTATCAAAGTGGTATCAGAGCGAAGGTTTTTCTTTAACTCAACTAATCATTTCTTTGTGTCAATTTTTTTCTTTTCTTTCGTTCTTCTCTTCATCCACCATTCAACCATCTTCTTAGAAGGTTGAATTCTATTTGGTTTAGTGTCTTCTCCTTGTTTTGAATTGTACAATTCAGAAACAAAAAAGAAATCAAAACCAAAAAAGTTTATCCGTGTGTTTTCTAGTTTTGTCTATTAAATTCACTTCTTTTTCTGTTACATCTTGTTGCTCAAAAAAAAAGTGTCATCTTTCTTTTTATCAAGTTTCTTTGTCTCTTCCTGTTCAACAAGAAAAAAATCTCAAAAAAAACCGATATACAAGCTTACCATATCAATTGGTGATATAAGGTTGGATTGGACTCTGGACAATTACCGTAACACTGGACCTACATGAAATTGGTGATATAAGGTTGGATCGGACTCTGGACAATTACCGTAACGCTGGACCTACATGACATTGGTGATATAAGGTTGGATTGGACTTTGAGAACTTACCGTGACGCTGGACCTATATGAAATTGGAAAGGACTAAGGACAAACATATCATAAAACACTTAAAGATTATTTCTTTGTGATGATTTATGGTTTGTTTATTTCATTTGGTTGGATTTCAATTTCTTTATGTTTAGACACTTTCTTGGACTTTAAGTTCTTTGTTTAGAAGCTTTTCTGCATTACTTATAGTCAGTCCATTGCTTATATATCTACCTTGGTCTATCCTATATTCTTGTTGTTATCGAAGCTCTTAACTTCTTTTAGACTTTGTGTTTGTTTAGTTGTATTGTGTGGTGAGCTTAGTTGCATTTTCTTGTGTTCAATATTTGATTTGACAGCCTCGTCAAGAAAGAAAATCAATTTGTTCTTCTTGAACAACTTGACAGCCTACTACAAAAAAAAATCAAGATATCCATCCAAAACAAATACACAAAGTCTTACCAATCAATTTTACTGAGATATATACACCTTGTTTAGCTTTGAACAAGAAAAAAAAAGAAAGAGAAGCTTATTTCAAGAGCAAAAGAGTTGGTCTTGTTTCCTTCATAAACCCGAAGTACCCATTTGTTTTCACTTTTGAACACTTGAGTGCTTCTAGTTCATTCATACTTGCATCTATCTTGCATAAAGCCTAAGATTAAGTTAAGGATTGCCCAGGGCAACCCCTTAGCATTTCTTTGGCTCAGCTTATTACATCAAATTTGGTTTCAATTCTCTTTGAATCTTAGTACAGTCCAAGTTTGTTGTTTATAACATTAGAATTGTGAGTGAATTGGTGGAAGACTTGTGAAGAAGGTTTACTTTACATGATTGAAGTTTGGATACTCATTTGGCAAGTTTGTTTTGAATTGTTCTAGCCTCAGATTCTTCAAGAAGACACAAGATTGTGTGAACAACAAAAAGAGAGAGAGAGAGAGACAAACAATTGTTTTTTTTTTGTTTTCCACTAACATAATCAAGTTTCTTTTGTCTTTGTGTTAGTTTTCCTT
Source organism: Eustoma russellianum (assembly GCA_036186865.1). NCBI lineage: Eukaryota > Viridiplantae > Streptophyta > Magnoliopsida > Gentianales > Gentianaceae > Eustoma > Eustoma russellianum. Next base: position 25,772,852 of record AP025055.1, read on the forward strand.
TTTTTTTTCTTTTTATTTTTTTTCAATTTCAGGTAATTGTACCATGGATAAGACACCTGAGAGTACCGTGGGTCTTAACAAAGAAGGAGAAAGATTTTCCACAAACGCAGACGATATAGCACAACTAATGCAAAAGATGTTATGGGAAATGAAATTGATGAGTAGCCGTGTAGAGGGCCTAGAAAAACGGTCACAATCTCATCTACAAAATCCTTTACATGAAGGACAAACATCACACATACCGGAACATAGGCTTGAAAGCCACGGGTCTTTTGCTCCGGAAAGAGGAAGAGGTAGAGGCAGAAACAGAGGAAGAGGGCTTAATAGGGATTTCATACCTATGAGGACCTTTGATGAAAGAGAAGAAGAACCAAACCAAATGTTTGATGACTATAACATTGAGGAAGAGTACAACCAATTTCGAAATCGTGGGAATCAAAAGAATAACCCACAAGAAGATGAATTCATCAAAACAAAAGTGAACATTCCCACATTCCATGGAAAGAGCGATGCTGAGGCATATTTTGAATGGGAGAAAAATGTAGATCTCATATACTCTTGTACAAATTATACTGATTTGACTAAAGTGCGGTATGCAGCTATAGAGTTTGTAGATTATGCCTTAATTTGGTGGGATCAACTACACAACGTAAGGAGAAGAACTAGACAAGCACCAATCTCTACTTGGGAAGAAATGAAAATTGAGATGAGAAAAAAATTCATTCCTTCAGACTATGAAAGAACCATCTACCAAAACTTGCAAAAACTCACTCAAGGAAGCCGTAGTGTAGATGAGTATTTCAAAGAGTTAGAGATCTTATTGATAGGAGCTAACATTGAAGAACCAGAAGAAGCTACCATGGCTAGATTTCTAGCTGGATTGAACAAGGAAATTGCAAACAGAGTTGAACTTACCACATATATTGATATGACTTCCATGGTTCATAAAGCTGAAAAGATTGAGAGACAACTCAAGGTAAAACCCTTTGCATCTAGTCTATCTTTTCGAGCTAATTCTTCATCCTATCCAAGAATGCCGCCTAGGACAAAACAAGGCACAAGTTTCAGGCCAACTGCACCTCAAGGCCGTGGATTCCAAGGCAAGACTCAACCAAATCAAAGACCACCTCAACTACCTCAACAAAACTTGGATAAAGGGAAAAACAAGGTTGAAGGTAACATTTCTAATTCCACTACTAGATTTAGAGACATTCAATGCTATAAATGCTTAGGTAAAGGTCATTTTGCAAATCAATGTCCTAACCCTAAACGTATCATGTTCATTGAAGAATCTAATGAATATTATTCTGAGGATGAGGAAGTGGAACATGTTAATGTTGAGGAAAATCAAGATGAAAATGAAGAAAGTGTGAGTGAGGATGAAGAACTTGCATCAAAAGAATTCTTGGTTGTTAGAAGAGCTCTTAATGCACATGTTAACATTGATGAGCAAGATCAACATAGAGACAACCTTTTTCATATCCATTGCATGGTTAAAGGGAAAGTTTGTACTTTGATTATTGACTCTGGATCCTGTACTAATGTGGCAAGTGTTGAACTCGTTAGAAAACTTGATTTGCCATTACTTAACCATCCACACCCTTATAAACTATCTTGGTTGAATGATTGTGGAGAAGTGAGTGTTAGCAAACAAGTTTTGATCTCATTGTCTATTGGTGGGTATAAAGATGATATCTTATGTGATGTAGCTCCTATGCATGCAAGTCATATCCTGCTAGGTAGACCATGGCAGTTTGATAAGAAAGTTACTTATGATGGATACTTGAATAGGTATTCATTCAGGTTTAACAATAAGTTGTTTAAGCTACATGCATTACCCCCACACAAGGTATTTGAAGATCAAAAGAGAATGTGTAAGAATAGAAATGAACCTAAGGAGAAAGAGGCAGAAAAGAAATTTCTGGAGTGTATTAAGAGTGAAAGAAAGAAAAATGAGTCTAAAGGCAAAGAGATAGTAAACATTGATGAAGACAAATCTCAAAAGAAATTTGCTTTCTTTTCCGAACCAAGTGAAGTGTCACATGCCTTAAACTCAAAGAAAACTGTCTACGTTTTGATGTTTAAGGAGTCTCTGTTTTCTATGAGTGACTTACCCTCCACTTTGCCTAGTGGAGTTGTATCTTTGCTTGATGAGTTTTCAGGGTTGTTTCCTGAAGAAGAACCTTCTGGTTTGCCGCCTTTAAGAGGAATTGAGCACCAAATAGACTTCATACCTGGTGCTATCCTGCCTAATAGGCTAGCCTACAGAGCAAACCCTGCTGAAACGAAGGAAATTCAACGCCAAGTAGAAGAACTCTTGGCCAAAGGAAAGGTGAGGGAAAGCATGAGTCCTTGTGGTTTTCCTGTGATCGTTGTACCAAAGAAAGATGGTACATGGAGGATGTGTACTGATTGTAGAGCCATCAACAAGATAACTGTAAAATACAGGTACTCCATTCTGAGACTTGATGATATGCTTGATGAATTGTACGGTGCTAAGTATTTTACCAAGATTGATCTTAAAAGTGGTTACTTTCAAGTACGCATTAAAGAAGGTGATGAATGGAAAACTGCATTTAAGACTAAGTTTGGATTGTATGAGTGGTTAGTCATGCCATTTGGCTTAACTAATGCACCTAGTACTTTCATGAGATTAATGAATGAAGTCTTACGTGCATTCATTGGAAAATTTGTTGTTGTGTACTTTGACGATATCTTGATTTACTCTAAGACTTTGCATGAACACATAGGCCATCTAAGAAGTGTTTTTGAAGCATTGAAGAAAGAACAATTATATGCAAATTTCAAGAAATGTTCTTTTTGTATGGAAAAAGTTGTGTTTCTAGGATTTGTGGTTAGTGCAAATGGAATTGAAATGGACCAAGATAAAGTGAACTCAATTTTAGAATGGCCAATTCCCACAACTGTTGGAGAGGTGAGAAGCTTTCATGGGTTGGCTAGTTTCTATAGAAGATTTGTTAAGGACTTTTCCACTATTGCTGTACCTTTGAATGAAATTGTTAAAAAAGACGTAGGATTTCAGTGGGGAGAGTCACAACAGAAAGCCTTTGATGAACTTAAAGCAAGGTTAACTTCTGCACCTATTCTAAGACTACCTAGCTTTGATGAAACATTTGAAATTGAATGTGATGCTAGTGGTGTTGGTATAGGAGCTGTACTATCTCAATCTAAACAACCGATTGCTTATTTTAGTGAAAAGCTTAAAGGAGCGCAATTGAATTATTCAACCTATGACAAAGAGTTGTATGCACTTGTTAGATCATTGCAGACTTGGCAACATTATTTGCAACATAAGGAGTTTGTGGTTCATACTGATCACGAAAGTCTTAAGTTCCTTAAAAGCCAAGGAAAGTTAAATAAGAGGCATGCAAAATGGGTTGAATTCATTGAACAATTTCCTTATGTGATAAAATATAAGCAAGGAAAAGATAACATTGTAGCTGATGCATTATCTAGGAGATATTCTTTGATTACTACATTGTCATCTCATTTGCTTGGATTTGAGTACATCAAGGAATTGTATACATCTGATCCTGACTTTCAGTCAATATTTGATGCATGTGCCGATTCTCCATTTGGTAAGTATTATTTACATGATGGATATTTGTTTAAAGAAAGAAAATTGTGCATACCTAAGTGTTCTGTCAGAGAGATACTTGTCAAAGAAGCACATGGTGGAGGTTTAATGGGCCATTTTGGCATCTTTAAAACATTAGAGATGTTAAAGGAATGTTTCTTTTGGCCTCATATGAGATTTGATGTAGAGAAGATTTGTGGAAGTTGTATAACTTTCAAGAAAGCTAAATCTACATCACATCAACATGGTTTGTACACCCCATTACCTGTCCCTATGTCACCTTGGATTGATATATCTATGGACTTTGTTTTGGGATTACCTAGATCAAAAAATGGAAGTGATAGTGTGTTTGTCGTCATTGACAGATTTTTTAAAATGGCACACTTCATAGCTTGTAAAAAGGTTGATGATGCATCTCACGTTGCAAACTTGTTCTTTCAGGAAGTTGTACGTCTACATGGCATGCCTAGAACCATTGTTAGTGATAGAGATGCTAAGTTCTTAAGTCACTTTTGGCGTGTGTTGTGGGGTAAACTTGGAACAAAACTCTTATTTTCTACTACTGCTCACCCTCAAACAGATGGTCAAACTGAAGTTGTGAATAGAACTTTGTCTCAACTATTGCGTGCTATAATTCAGGAGAACCTTAAGAATTGGGAAGATTGCTTGCCATATATTGAATTTGCTTATAATAGAAGTGTTCACAGTGGCACCACTCATTCACCATTTGAAGTTGTATATGGTTTCAATCCTTTGTCTCCACTTGATCTTGTGCCTATTCCTGTTCATGAACGTGCAAGTATTGATGGTAAGAATAAGGCTGAACTGATTAAGAAATTGCATGCTAAGGTTAAGCTACAACTTGAGAAGAAAAATAAACAGTATGCAAAACAAGCTAACAAAGGACGCAAGGAAGTTTTATTTGAACCAGGTGATCTTGTTTGGCTGCATTTAAGGAAAGAAAAGTTTCCCAGAGAAAGGAAATCTAAACTCATGCCAAGAGGAGATGGCCCTTTCAAAGTACTTCACAAGGTTGGAGATAATGCTTACATTCTTGACCTTCCTGAGAGTAAGTATGGTTCAATTTCTCATACTTTTAACGTTGCTGATCTTACTCCTTTTGGTGATGATTTAGATTCGAGGTCGAATCCTTTTGAAGAAGGGGGGAATGATGAGGTCCATAACCCTGATACATGCCAAGATAATGAGAATGCACATAATTTTACAAAAATGCAAGATCAAGGACCCTTAACAAGAAGTAAAACTAAGAAACTAATGCATGAAATGGGGGCCTTCCTATTTAAACATGTGCAAGATGAACCAAGGGAACTTATACATTGGGTTCACCTTATTAAACCTACAACATGATTTGTAAGAAATTTTAGAACCATTGTAAAATATCATTAGTATAGAATGTGTTCTTTATTTTGTTTTTTTAAATGTTTATGTTATATTAGTTTAGGCCCATCTCGGATTGTGAGTTTCTACAGAACCCGTTTTGGTAGAATTGACGTATCTCTCCAACCACAAGGCCAAATTAAGAGTTTCAGGATGCATTCGAAATCTAAGACAAAGATCTACAACTTTCATGTTTTGAACTTTTCCACAATCGGTCGTCTTGGCATTCAAAAAGACAATTCAAATGGAAGTACTGTTTCTACCGAATTCTGTGACATACCTTCAGTAATTTGGATGTATCTCCTCAATGGTTGGGCCAAATCCAAATAACTTTATATGCTTATTTTCTACACTCAATTGGCTACAATTCTCTAAGAAAGAGCAAGGCCTAATTCGGATTGGAAGATGTTCAAAAATCAGTCACAAACCAGCAATGATTTCAAGATGAAGACAAAATACTTGAGGGACCTACTTTGAAAATCATCATTCAAGACTTGCAATACTAGTCTTTATGGAGCCTACATGAATAGTTTTTAGAATTGTGTAGTCTTTTCAATCATTATTTCAATTTGTAAGATAGTTTGTTGTCTTGTGATATTTTTGCCTATAAAAGGCACATAAGAGAAGCTTTGTAATCTCACACCTTTAATGAAAATTTCTTCTTCTTCAAGAGCAATTCTTGTGTGTTTTCTTGGTTCATATTCAAAATCAAAGCTAGAATCTTTCAAGGCTTGAACATCCTTGTGAGAGTTGTCTAATTCCGGGGAGGGAAACATCCAAGAGGGAGGTATCTTGCTTGGGTTATGTGAAACTCATTGGAGGACTTATGTTCAAAATGTTTTCTTCAACTTATTTGGAAGCAAGGTGAAGCTATCTTCATTGTGCCTAAACCATATTTGGAGGAGGAGCTTTAGAGTTAAAGAAAGGTCCATTCTTGCACGTATCAAAGTGGTATCAGAGCGAAGGTTTTTCTTTAACTCAACTAATCATTTCTTTGTGTCAATTTTTTTCTTTTCTTTCGTTCTTCTCTTCATCCACCATTCAACCATCTTCTTAGAAGGTTGAATTCTATTTGGTTTAGTGTCTTCTCCTTGTTTTGAATTGTACAATTCAGAAACAAAAAAGAAATCAAAACCAAAAAAGTTTATCCGTGTGTTTTCTAGTTTTGTCTATTAAATTCACTTCTTTTTCTGTTACATCTTGTTGCTCAAAAAAAAAGTGTCATCTTTCTTTTTATCAAGTTTCTTTGTCTCTTCCTGTTCAACAAGAAAAAAATCTCAAAAAAAACCGATATACAAGCTTACCATATCAATTGGTGATATAAGGTTGGATTGGACTCTGGACAATTACCGTAACACTGGACCTACATGAAATTGGTGATATAAGGTTGGATTGGACTCTGGACAATTACCGTAACGCTGGACCTACATGACATTGGTGATATAAGGTTGGATTGGACTCTGAGAACTTACCGTGACGCTGGACCTATATGAAATTGGAAAGGACTAAGGACAAACATATCATAAAACACTTAAAGATTATTTCTTTGTGATGATTTATGGTTTGTTTATTTCATTTGGTTGGATTTCAATTTCTTTATGTTTAGACACTTTCTTGGACTTTAAGTTCTTTGTTTAGAAGCTTTTCTGCATTACTTATAGTCAGTCCATTGCTTATATATCTACCTTGGTCTATCCTATATTCTTGTTGTTATCGAAGCTCTTAACTTCTTTTAGACTTTGTGTTTGTTTAGTTGTATTGTGTGGTGAGCTTAGTTGCATTTTCTTGTGTTCAATATTTGATTTGACAGCCTCGTCAAGAAAGAAAATCAATTTGTTCTTCTTGAACAACTTGACAGCCTACTACAAAAAAAAATCAAGATATCCATCCAAAACAAATACACAAAGTCTTACCAATCAATTTTACTGAGATATATACACCTTGTTTAGCTTTGAACAAGAAAAAAAAAGAAAGAGAAGCTTATTTCAAGAGAAGTTTGCACAAAACAATTAAGAGTGCAAAGAGCAAAAGAGTTGGTCTTGTTTCCTTCATAAACCCGAAGTACCCATTTGTTTTCACTTTTGAACACTTGAGTGCTTCTAGTTCATTCATACTTGCATCTATCTTGCATAAAGCCTAAGATTAAGTTAAGGATTGCCCAGGGCAACCCCTTAGCATTTCTTTGGCTCAGCTTATTACATCAAATTTGGTTTCAATTCTCTTTGAATCTTAGTACAGTCCAAGTTTGTTGTTTATAACATTAGAATTGTGAGTGAATTGGTGGAAGACTTGTGAAGAAGGTTTACTTTACATGATTGAAGTTTGGATACTCATTTGACAAGTTTGTTTTGAATTGTTCTAGCCTCAGATTCTTCAAGAAGACACAAGATTGTGTGAACAACAAAAAGAGAGAGAGAGAGAGAGACAAACACTTGTTTTTTTTGTTTTCCACTAACATAATCAAGTTTCTTTTGTCTTTGTGTTAGTTTTCCTTTTTTTTTCTTTGTTATTTTTTTTCAATTTCAGGTAATTGTACCATGGATAAGACACCTGAGAGTACCGTGGGTCTTAACAAAGAAGGAGAAAGATTTTCCACAAACGCAGACGATATAGCACAACTAATGCAAAAGATGTTATGGGAAATGAAATTGATGAGTAGCCGTGTAGAGGGCCTAGAAAAACAGTCACAATCTCATCTACAAAATCCTTTACATGAAGGACAAACATCACACATACCGGAACATAGGCTTGAAAGCCACGGGTCTTTTGCTCCGGAAAGAGGAAGAGGTAGAGGCAGAAACAGAGGAAGAGGGCTTAATAGGGATTTCATACCTATGAGGACCTTTGATGAAAGAGAAGAAGAACCACACCAAATGTTTGATGACTATAACATTGAAGAAGAGTACAACCAATTTCGAAATCGTGGGAATCAAAAGAACAACCCACAAGAAGATGAATTCATCAAAACAAAAGTGAACATTCCCACATTCCATGGAAAGAGCGATGCTGAGGCATATTTTGAATGGGAGAAAAAGGTAGATCTCATATACTCTTGTACAAATTATACTGATTTGACTAAAGTGCGGTATGCAGCTATAGAGTTTGTAGATTATGCCTTAATTTGGTGGGATCAACTACACAACGTAAGGAGAAGAACTAGACAAGCACCAATCTCTACTTGGGAAGAAATGAAAATTGAGATGAGAAAAAAATTCATTCCTTCAGACTATGAAAGAACCATCTACCAAAACTTGCAAAAACTCACTCAAGGAAGCCGTAGTGTAGATGAGTATTTCAAAGAGTTAGAGATCTTATTGATAAGAGCTAACATTGAAGAACCAGAAGAAGCTACCATGGCTAGATTTCTAGCTGGATTGAACAAGGAAATTGCAAACAGAGTTGAACTTACCACATATATCGATATGACTTCCATGGTTCATAAAGCTGAAAAGATTGAGAGACAACTCAAGGTAAAACCCTTTGCATCTAGTCTATCTTTTCGAGCTAATTCTTCATCCTATCCAAGAATGCCGCCTAGGACAAAACAAGGCACAAGTTTCAGGCCAACTGCACCTCAAGGCCGTGGATTCCAAGGCAAGACTCAACCAAATCAAAGACCACCTCAACTACCTCAACAAAACTTGGATAAAGGGAAAAACAAGGTTGAAGGTAACATTTCTAATTCCACTACTAGATTTAGAGACATTCAATGCTATAAATGCTTAGGTAAAGGTCATTTTGCAAATCAATGTCCTAACCCTAAACGTATCATGTTCATTGAAGAATCTAATGAATATTATTCTGAGGATGAGGAAGTGGAACATGTTAATGTTGAGGAAAATCAAGATGAAAATGAAGAAAGTGTGAGTGAGGATGAAGAACTTGCATCAAAAGAATTCTTGGTTGTTAGAAGAGCTCTTAATGCACATGTTAACATTGATGAGCAAGATCAACATAGAGACAACCTTTTTCATATCCATTGCATGGTTAAAGGGAAAGTTTGTACTTTGATTATTGACTCTGGATCCTGTACTAATGTGGCAAGTGTTGAACTCGTTAGAAAACTTGATTTGCCATTACTTAACCATCCACACCCTTATAAACTATCTTGGTTGAATGATTGTGGAGAAGTGAGTGTTAGCAAACAAGTTTTGATCTCATTGTCTATTGGTGGGTATAAAGATGATATCTTATGTGATGTAGCTCCTATGCATGCAAGTCATATCCTGCTAGGTAGACCATGGCAGTTTGATAAGAAAGTTACTTATGATGGATACTTGAATAGGTATTCATTCAGGTTTAACAATAAGTTGTTTAAGCTACATGCATTACCCCCACACAAGGTATTTGAAGATCAAAAGAGAATGTGTAAGAATAGAAATGAACCTAAGGAGAAAGAGGCAGAAAAGAAATTTCTGGAGTGTATTAAGAGTGAAAGAAAGAAAAATGAGTCTAAAGGCAAAGAGATAGTAAACATTGATGAAGACAAATCTCAAAAGAAATTTGCTTTCTTTTCCGAACCAAGTGAAGTGTCACATGCCTTAAACTCAAAGAAAACTGTCTACGTTTTGATGTTTAAGGAGTCTCTGTTTTCTATGAGTGACTTACCCTCCACTTTGCCTAGTGGAGTTGTATCTTTGCTTGATGAGTTTTCAGGGTTGTTTCCTGAAGAAGAACCTTCTGGTTTGCCGCCTTTAAGAGGAATTGAGCACCAAATAGACTTCATACCTGGTGCTATCCTGCCTAATAGGCCAGCTACAGAGCAAACCCTGCTGAAACGAAGGAAATTCAACGCCAAGTAGAAGAACTCTTGGCCAAAGGAAAGGTGAGGGAAAGCATGAGTCCTTGTGTTGTTCCTGTGATCGTTGTACCAAAGAAAGATGGTACATGGAGGATGTGTACTGATTGTAGAGCCATCAACAAGATAACTGTAAAATACAAGTACTCCATTCCGAGACTTGATGATATGCTTGATGAATTGTACGGTGCTAAGTATTTTACCAAGATTGATCTTAAAAGTGGTTACTTTCAAGTACGCATTAAAGAAGGTGATGAATGGAAAACTGCATTTAAGACTAAGTTTGGATTGTATGAGTGGTTAGTCATGCCATTTGGCTTAACTAATGCACCTAGTACTTTCATGAGATTAATGAATGAAGTCTTACGTGCATTCATTGGAAAATTTGTTGTTGTGTACTTTGACGATGTTGTACCCCAACAATTAGGTACGTAAAAACTATGAATATGAGATGGAATGAAAGAGACAATTTCTTTTAGCGCATGTTACTTAAATCCTTTTAAGTCTCTTTACTTAATTCTTATTTAGGTGATACCAAGCCCAAATTAAATAAGGGAAACTTCAAGAGAGTAATACATGAGAGATAGGATTACATGAGCCATACATACTAACATATATGGGTGCACGTGTATATGTGATATGTATGCATACATATGCTAATCTTAGAATACAATAAAATAGGTGAAACAATATGGTACATGAACTAAAGTTACAAGAAATATCAATTGGCCAAGAAGCCTAAATTTCGGCCTATACATGGAGACACTCTAGGAATTTCTAGCCAATTTTATTGGTTAAGATAATAAGATAAGAAACTACTAGGCAAAGAAATAAATAGAAAATAAAATAGACATGCATTTAAGGAACAAGTTGAGACAACTCATTAAAGAAGGAAGTAGTATGGTTGAGGTCATAAAGACCCCAACCAAAGCCGCCCCCCCTTAATGTCTAGACATGGAGGATTTTAAATCCTACCATGGTTACTTTTCTCTAAACCAAGGTTAAGGTAACCATGATTTAATAAAGTAACTTGGGTTAGCACAAAAGTAACTATAGTTTGAATAAAGTAACCAAGGTTATACTAACTTAACCTTGATTAACACCCAAGAAAGCCCTAACCCTCACAAAAATACCTCCAAAACCGTCCCCCCTCTCCTAAGTCTCCAACATGTTTTAACTTCAACCATTCTAGAAACATCTATCTCTCATATTGCAAGAGCAAAAACACTTAGCAAGATTTCCATTTCCCTCATCAAAGATTTCGGCCATTTCATCTTGAGGGCTAGAACTTCAAGTTCACTTCAAGACTCAAGAAGACATCTAGGTAAGTCTTGTTCTTAGTTTCCTTAAGAAAATTCTCATTTTAGTAAAGAATGAAGCTCACATGGACTCTCCTTCTCCATGCCTAAAAACCGTGGGTTTTATGGTGAAATAGGGGAAATCTATCAACTTTCTTAGGAGGAGATACATTGAGGTGCTTGGACCTCCCTTCCAAGATTACTTTGGTAAGATGCTTTAACTTTAAAGATGACCTAGTTCCTCCATTTGAATAAAGAACTAACCTTTCTATTTCACTCCCTCAAAACCGTGTGCTCAAGGTGAGGAGGGTGAAGGATCTCATCACATCTCACTTCATAACCAAGCAAAGGCAAGAGCTTTAGCTTGAAGAGGCAAGTATACTTCAACCCCTTACAATATATGTGATTATGTGCATACTTGAATGTCTAGAAGCCTAAGATATGACTCTAGTGAAAATATGCCTAAGTTGTTACCTTTTTCTTATATTTTGAATTTGTTGGACTAGGGGACTGTTTTGTTTGGAAGAATGAACAGCCCATGTGAATGACTTTTTGCATGCTAAAAGAGACCTGAATTTAGTATAGGAAAGCCTTATCATGTATATTGAATGGTCATTAACTTAGATTATAGGCTAAAGAACAAAATTAGGAAGGAAAGGATATTTCTATGCATGTTGGCTGAAAACAGAATTCTGGACAGATTTTATGCCAAATTGATGGACTTAGTTAAGGACCTTCTAAGTGTTGGATTGAGCTTATTTTTGGTACGGTCGTAGCCTATTATGTCTAGTTTATTGTGGCGTTGGAATTTCCGGAAAATCCTTTGTGGATTAGCCAGAAATGAATTTTTAGTAACAAGGGGTCGAAACAGCTTCTGGTCGTAGCACCTTGGGGAGAAAAATTATTTAAGTACCTTAAACATCTTGGATTGACCTGAAATTTTTACAGGAAGTACTTAAGACCTAGGGCTAAATATCCATGTAAAGAAATTTATTTTATCTATTGATCTTGATAGTAAACCATTGAAGGAAAGTCGGTGTAACATTCTGGAAAACAGGACAGATTGACCCTTTGTGCTTGTATGAATTGTATCGTAATTGTTTTAACCTGTTTTGGTGAAAGGGACATTTGAATATTGTTCACAAAGGAAATAGGAAGGATTTCCAGGTGCTAAGTGAGCCCCATAATGAGTTTATGGATGGAGACAAGGTAAGGAATGGAGTTGAGAGTGCAGCAGAATTTCTGTTGTACCCCTGTTGGGAATTATTTTTATTGAGGTATCTACGCTTGTCGAAATCGCATGAAATTTGTACAGAATGTAGTTAAGATCATGTGGTGCATGTCCATATTTTTAGTTTCTGGAAAGTAGGCTAAAAATGGTTGATTTTAAGGCCGGACAATACAGGACATGCTGCTGGTTGTTTTCCATCCCATGAAGAAAGTTGTTTATGATGTTATAAGTGCATTTTACCATGTCGCATCCCATGCACTTGCATTGACATGCTCATATGTTCCATGCTCATGATTTTATTGATGTTTTATATAAAGTTTCTGTTTTGAAAGAATTTCGTCCCTTCTGGCCAGCTTAACCCGTCACAGATCCGGGGTTAATTGATCTGAAAAGTTATAAGAACCGATCCAGGCCCGGTATAATAGGTCTGAAGATGATCACGATTATAAGAACCGATCCAGACCCGGTATAATAGGTCTGAAGATTTTAAGAACCGATCCAGGCCCGGTATAATAGGTCTGAAGAGTATAAGAACCGTGCCAGGTCCGATATAATAGATCTGAAGGTGATCATGTTATAAGAACCGAGTCATGCCCGGTGTAATAGGCTGACACACTCTCTTGTTTTACGATGAGCATGACTTGAAAGAAAGAAAGAAAGTTCAAGCATTTTCATGAGCATGTCTACTTGAAAGAAAGAATGTTTTCCCGTTGCATTTGCATCGCATTCACATTTTCATACGCATTACGCATGATACCTTTTCGTAGAAGTAAGGTTTGGTTATGGCATGTAGAATCTAATTAAGTGATGACACTTAGATTTTAGCTAAGTATTGATATGACTTTAAGTATGATGCTCCGGAAAGGTAATGGCAGGTATGTCCTAACTTAAGGAATTGGGGTTTGATTCTTGTATGCAGTTTTCTCTTTATTGTAAGGTGTTATTGTATACTTGCTGGCGACTCTGTCACTCACCCATTTATTTTTTTTCCCCCAGATCCAGGTAATGAAGTCGAGTGGATTGATGATGAGCCAAGGATGCCATACCCGTAGGTTATTGAAATTTGCCGTTAAGAGAATGATGATGGAAGCTTTTGATGAACCTTTGGGACATTTTGGGACTTAGCTATTTCGGATTCTCTTCGGATAATGTTTGTATAATTTTGCTATGTATTCGCGATTTGACGCTTTCGGATTAAGGTTCCAAATTCCGCCGTATTTTTATCTACCTGCTAAGATCGTGGCTTTGTAATCCATGTTATCCATGGGTTTTACGAGTTAAGTATCGACGCTTTGTACTTTTCCGAAAGGGAAGGTACGGCGGGTGCACCGTACGAGGGGTAGCCGAGTACGGGGCGCTACAGGTGGTATCAGAGCCGAGGCTCTAGATTCGGGCAGAACGTAGAAGCTAAGTTATGACCTTAGAAAACTAAGAATTGATCTTAGACGTAAGTCATGATCTTAGAAGAAAGATAGCCTTAGCTTAGACAACTTAGATTGGGAACAGGGTCCCTTGGTCAACCTGTTAGCCGATATGTCACGTATTGACTCTTTTTCCTGCTTTAAATTCCTTTTCCAAGCATGTCTAAATTTAGTCAGTCATCTCGATCTATATATACATAAATATACCTTTCTGCTCCGTATACAGATGGTTCGGACTCGTGGTAGACGTCGCAGAGATGCTGCCCATGCACCCGAACAAAACCCTCCACAACCTCAAGAGCAAGTCCCTCCACCTCCTCCTCAGAATCAGAATCCACCGCCTCCTCCTCCACCGCAGAATGAAAATCCCCCACCAGCTCAAGGAAACCCTTTTCCGCAAATGCCACTTCTTATTCCGGATTTCCAAGCATTCTGTCAGACCGTAACTCAGATTGGCCAGGGAATGATACAGCAAGTTGCCCCTCCTCCTCCATATGAACCGATAAGAGATGCGCAGTACTACTTTGAGAAGCTCAAGCGAGCGAATGTGCCGCCTTTTGAAGGCAAATCTGACCCCGATATGGCTGAAAAATGGCTAGATGAAGTGGAGAACTGTTTTGAACTGAATGGAGCCCCTGACAATATGAAAACCCAAGCTGTAAGGCCTTTCCTCCTTGGTGAGGCGAACCAGTGGTGGAAGGCTAAGCTGCAACCTTTGCCCCGACCTATTCCATGGGAGAGATTCATCCAAGAGTTCAACAAGTTTTATTTTCCTCCGTCAGTGAAGATGCAAAAGAGGCATGATTTTGAAATGTTGAAGCAAGAACCTGGTATGAATGTGTCTGAATATGTGAGCAAGTTTCTGGCTTTGGGTGGATTTTCTCCGGCTACGATGAATGATGAGGAATCTAAGATGGTGAAGTTTGAGAGTGGGCTGAACCCAAGGATTCGCACTTGGTTGGTAAATGTTATCTCTGCTGATTTTGAAGCCCTTGTTGATGCATGTTATCGGATCGAGAAGGATATCATTCGTCGTGATACGACGATGGGCCAGAAAAGAGGAAGGGACACTTCTAGTGATAAAGGAGCAAGGAAAATGACTAGACAGAATTTTCATGGGAGGCAAGGTAGACAGCAGAATCAGAAACAAAGAGGAAATCAGAATCGTGGACAGCGCCGTGGACAGAATCAGAATAATCAGAGAAATAATCAAGGAAATCAAGGGCAGCAGCAGCAGGCCATTCCCATGTGTCCCCATTGTCAGAAGAATCATTTGGGCGAGTGCTATGTACAAGCTGGTAAGTGCTTTGGTTGCGGCAAGACTGGTCATATGATTAGGGATTGTCCTGATAAGGGAGCTGCTTGTGTTGGATGTGGAAAGACCGGGCATATTCTGAGAGATTGTCGTGAGCGTGGTGGTCAGCAGCAGAGGAACCAACGTCAGCGCCCGAATGCGCGTGTGCATGTGATGACTGATGCTGCAGTTGAGGAAGCTAGAGACGTCGTGGCTGGTATGATTTAAAAATTATGCAATACTAAGTTGATAAATATTATATTGCTGCGTAGTTAAAACTCTATATGATTCAGGCACTACTCTTGTATGTTGTATGCCCGCAAATGTGTTGTTTGATAGTGGCGCTAGCCACTCCTTTATATCTAAGAAATTTGCAAAGGGATTAGACCACAATCCCATCCGGCTTAAATCACCCTATCGAATCCAAGCCGCTGGTGATCAAGTGCTTACGTCTCATTATCTGTATAAGGATTGCGTGGTCGAGCTCGATGACCATCGGTTCGCAGCTGATCTGATCCCGATTGCTATGAGTGACTTTGACATTATTCTTGGTATGGACTGGTTGTCTAAGAACCATGCCCATATTGACTGCAATCAGAAGAAAGTCACTTTCAGAGCCCCGGAGCAAGAGGAAGTATCATTTCAAGGAGGTCCCAAGTTGAAAAAGTCAAAGAATATTTTTGTGAATACAGTACGTGCCCATAGAGCATTGCGAAGGGGATGTCAAGGCTATCTTGTTTATGCTCTTAGTGTCGAGCAGGCAGCAGTAGACATTTCGCAAGTTCCAGTAGTTCAAGAGTTTCTTGATGTCTTTCCAGAGGAACTACCAGGACTTCCCCCTGATCGAGAGATTTCCTTTGAGATAAATCTCATCCCCGGAGCTGAGCCCATTTCTAAAGCTCCTTACCGTATGGCACCCGCTGAGCTGAAGGAACTAAAAGAACAATTGCACGAGTTATTGGAAAAGAAGTTGATTCGTCCAAGTGTGTCGCCATGGGGTGCCCCAGTTTTATTTGTAAAGAAGAAAGATGGAGGTATGCGACTGTGTATTGATTATCGAGAACTCAACAAGATCACCGTAAAGAATAAGTATCCGTTGCCTCGGATCGACGATCTGTTTGACCAGCTTCGGGTCAGTAATTACCAAGTCTTATTTCAATATAATAATCATGAATAATATCTAAAGTATCCTAATGCAGGGAGCTCGAGTGTTTAGCAAAGTGGACCTAAGATCTGGATATTTTCAATTGAAGATAAGAGCTGAGGATATTCCTAAGACAGCATTCAGGACGAGATATGGGCATTATGAATTTCTCGTGATGCCTTTTGGACTGACCAACGCCCCTGCAGCGTTTATGGATCTTATGAATCGGGTGTTTCGGGACCAATTGGATAAGTATGTGGTAGTCTTTATTGACGATATCCTGATTTATTCGCCTGATGAGGAAACTCATACAGCTCATCTGAGGACAATACTTGGTATTCTAGGGAAGCATCAACTCTATGCGAAATTTAGTAAATGTGAGTTTTGGTTGCATAGTGTGTCATTTCTGGGCCATATTATTACTGAAAATGGGATTTCGGTTGATCCCCGAAAGATTGAGGCAATTACTGAGTGGCCGAGACCGACCAATGTCACTGAAGTAAGGAGTTTTCTTGGACAGGCCGGTTACTACCGCAAGTTTGTTGAAGGATTTTCAAGGATAGCTATGCCACTCACTAGGTTGACTCAGAAGAAGACAAAATTTGTATGGAATGAGGATTGTGAAAGTAGCTTTTCTGAGCTGAAAGCAAGGTTGACGTCTGCACCAGTTTTGGCTCAACCCATTTCAGGAGAACAGTTTGTGATCTATAGTGATGCTTCCAAGAATGGATTGGGTTGTGTTCTTATGCAGAATGGGCGTGTGATCGCGTATGCGTCTCGCCAGCTTAAGCCGTTTGAGCAGAATTATCCAGTACATGATCATGAGCTTGCAGCAGTTGTATTTGCTCTAAAGATTTGGCGTCATTATCTGTATGGAGAGAAGTGTGAGATCTTCACGGATCATAAGAGTTTGAAATACCTCTTCACTCAAAAGGAGCTGAATATGCGCCAAAGGCGATGGCTTGAATTGATCAAGGATTATGACATCTCTATTCAGTACCATCCAGGTAAAGCTAATAAAGTTGCCGACGCTTTGAGTCGTAAGACAAGTCATCCCCGTCAACCACCTTTACAGCGTGATATGGAAGAGTTTGGTCTGGAAGAAGTAATTCGATTTCCGACGTGCTTGCAAAATTAGTAGTGGTTCCTTCTTTGATCGATAGGATTAAGGAGACTCAAGTTAAGGATGATGCATTGATGAAAGTTAAGAGCAAGCTGAAGGAGAAGCCATCCGACGATTTTGAAGTCCGTAGTGACGGCATTTTATGGCTTAGAGGTCGATTGTGTGTGCCTAATGATGATGCGATAAGAAGTGAAGTGCTTCAGGAAGCCCATAATTCTCGATTGTCTATTCACCCAGGAGCAAATAAGATGTATCATGACTTGAAGCAAAAGTTTTGGTGGCCAGGAATGAAGAATCAGATAGCAGAGTTTGTTGAGAAATGTCTTGTATGTCAGAAAGTCAAAGCAGAGCATCAGCGACCAGCTGGATTATTGCAACCACTTGAGGTGCCTGAGTGGAAGTGGGATCACATCGCTATGGATTTTGTGACCGATTTACCTAAGACAAGAAGTGGATATGACACTATTTGGGTTATTGTGGATCGTCTGACGAAGAGTGCACATTTCATGGCAATGTCGATTAAAGCACCCATGGAAAAGTTGGCTTCTATGTATGTTGATCAGATTGTATGTTTGCATGGAGTTCCTATGAGCATAGTTTGTGACCGAGACCCCCGCTTCACATCAAGGTTTTGGACGGCATTTCAGAAAGCAATGGGTACGGAAGTTCGCATGAGTTCAGCTTTTCATCCCCAGACTGACGGTCAATCAGAGAGAACAATCCAAACATTGGAGGACATGTTGCGTGCTTGTGTGTTGGACTTTGGAGGTAGCTGGGATAAGAACTTGAAGTTAGTTGAGTTTTCATACAATAACAGCTACCACAGATCTATTGGAATGGCTCCTTATGAAGCTCTTTATGGAAGAAAGTGTCGATCGCCATTGTATTGGGATGAGATTGGAGATAAAATTTTCACAGGACCTGACTTAGTGGAGCAAACCAAGGAAAAGGTTATGATTGCAAGACAAAGATTGAAGGCTGCTCAGGATAGAAGCAAGGCGTGGGCCGACGTGAGGCGTCGACCACTTGAGTTTCAAGTAGGAGATAAAGTATTCTTGAAGGTATCTCCAACGAAAGGAGTAAAGCGGTTCGGAATTAAAGGGAAGCTTAGTCCTAGATTCATTGGACCATTTGAGATCTTGGAAAGAATTGGAGAAGTTGCTTACAGACTTGCACTACCGCCATCGTTGTCTCAATTACACAATGTGTTTCATATATCTCAATTTCGTAAGTATGTGCATGACTCGAGCCATATTATGGATGAGCAACCTTTGAGGATTGAAGCTGATATATCATATGTTGAAGAACCCGAAAGGATAATTGATAGGGAAGTGAAAGCATTGAGGAATAAGTCTATTCCTATGGTCAAGGTGAAATGGAAAAACCATTCAGTTGATGAGGCCACTTGGGAGTTAGAAGGAGACATGAAGCAAAAGTACCCATATCTCTTTGACAATTCATAAGTTTCGAGGACGAAACTTCATTGAAGGAGGGAAGGATGTTGTACCCCAACAATTAGGTACGTAAAAACTATGAATATGAGATGGAATGAAAGAGACAATTTCTTTTAGCGCATGTTACTTAAATCCTTTTAAGTCTCTTTACTTAATTCTTATTTAGGTGATACCAAGCCCAAATTAAATAAGGGAAACTTCAAGAGAGTAATACATGAGAGATAGGATTACATGAGCCATACATACTAACATATATGGGTGCACGTGTATATGTGATATGTATGCATACATATGCTAATCTTAGAATACAATAAAATAGGTGAAACAATATGGTACATGAACTAAAGTTACAAGAAATATCAATTGGCCAAGAAGCCTAAATTTCGGCCTATACATGGAGACACTCTAGGAATTTCTAGCCAATTTTATTGGTTAAGATAATAAGATAAGAAACTACTAGGCAAAGAAATAAATAGAAAATAAAATAGACATGCATTTAAGGAACAAGTTGAGACAACTCATTAAAGAAGGAAGTAGTATGGTTGAGGTCATAAAGACCCCAACCAAAGCCGCCCCCCCTTAATGTCTAGACATGGAGGATTTTAAATCCTACCATGGTTACTTTTCTCTAAACCAAGGTTAAGGTAACCATGATTTAATAAAGTAACTTGGGTTAGCACAAAAGTAACTATAGTTTGAATAAAGTAACCAAGGTTATACTAACTTAACCTTGATTAACACCCAAGAAAGCCCTAACCCTCACAAAAATACCTCCAAAACCGTCCCCCCTCTCCTAAGTCTCCAACATGTTTTAACTTCAACCATTCTAGAAACATCTATCTCTCATATTGCAAGAGCAAAAACACTTAGCAAGATTTCCATTTCCCTCATCAAAGATTTCGGCCATTTCATCTTGAGGGCTAGAACTTCAAGTTCACTTCAAGACTCAAGAAGACATCTAGGTAAGTCTTGTTCTTAGTTTCCTTAAGAAAATTCTCATTTTAGTAAAGAATGAAGCTCACATGGACTCTCCTTCTCCATGCCTAAAAACCGTGGGTTTTATGGTGAAATAGGGGAAAGCTATCAACTTTCTTAGGAGGAGATACATTGAGGTGCTTGGACCTCCCTTCCAAGATTACTTTGGTAAGATGCTTTAACTTTAAAGATGACCTAGTTCCTCCATTTGAATAAAGAACTAACCTTTCTATTTCACTCCCTCAAACCGTGTGCTCAAGGTGAGGAGGGTGAAGGATCTCATCACATCTCACTTCATAACCAAGCAAAGGCAAGAGCTTTAGCTTGAAGAGGCAAGTATACTTCAACCCCTTACAATATATGTGATTATGTGCATACTTGAATGTCTAGAAGCCTAAGATATGACTCTAGTGAAAATATGCCTAAGTTGTTACCTTTTTCTTATATTTTGAATTTGTTGGACTAGGGGACTGTTTTGTTTGGAAGAATGAACAGCCCATGTGAATGACTTTTTGCATGCTAAAAGAGACCTGAATTTAGTATAGGAAAGCCTTATCATGTATATTGAATGGTCATTAACTTAGATTATAGGCTAAAAAACAAAATTAGGAAGGAAAGGATATTTCTATGCATGTTGGCTGAAAACAGAATTCTGGACAGATTTTATGCCAAATTGATGGACTTAGTTAAGGACCTTCTAAGTGTTGGATTGAGCCTATTTTTGGTACGGTCGTAGCCTATTATGTCTAGTTTATTGTGGCGTTGGAATTTCCGGAAAAT
>AP025055.1:25854373-25996245 GCA_036186865.1 Eustoma russellianum
CCCGATTACAAGCATCACAAAACAAATCTTTATTGGAGACTACGATAGATGGAAGAAAACGAAACTTGGATAAAGGTAGATGACCCATGCGACGATGCCAAAGAGACTCATCAGACTTGATGGCCGCATGAACTAGGCCGATGGGATGAACCAGGAGACTGTAGAGACCATCGTGCTGTCTACCCACTCCAATCAGTTTCCTCGAGGGTATCTCCTGCACAACACAAAAATCCGGCCCAAAAGTCAGTGAACAATGCAGATCTTTCACCAAACGACTAACGGAAATCAGATTAAAAGCAAACTCTGGAACACCCAATACATCACGAAGGACTAAAGAGTCAGACAACTTGACAGTACCAACAGCACGAACGGCCACATGTGTGCCATCTGGAATCTGAACAGTGGCTGTGATAGTGTCATTAAGAATAGATTTGAACAAAGATAAATCGTTGACAATATGAGCATTTGCACCACTATCCAAAAGCCAACGAGATGACGAAACGGATACATAAGAAACAGTACCCGAAACTTTCCGACTAGCAGGCGGCGGGTGTGAGCCAAAAGCACCACCATTTAAATGCTCAACAAACTGCGCTAACTGATGTTGTTTAGCAAGAGTGAGATTGGCGAACACAGGTGGCGCAGCTGGAGGCTCAGAAGCGGTTTCAGCCTGAGCCGCCAAGCCTTTTGCGACATCAGCAGTGTTAGACTTACCAGAACCTGTAGAAAACTTGCTGCGACGACTTCTATTCACATTCCAATCAGCAGGATACCCAATAATGTCATAACAAGTTTCACGAAAGTGACCAACCTTACCACAATGACTGCATCGAGGCCGCTCCCCCTTACCTCTGGATCTAAGGTTTCGGTCAGCTGAGGGAGGCTGCCAAGCGGCGGCCATTGCAGCTGCCTCAAACTGAGGCAAAAGATTCTGAGCAACTATGCGCTGCTTTTTTTCCTGTGCGACAATAGCATACGCACGCCCGAGAGAGGGTAAAGGATCAATGCTTAAAATATGGGAACGTACCGCATTGAAAGCTTCATCCAACCCCATTAAGAAATCGAACACCATCTCTTTGTCACGAACCTTTTCCATAGCTTTAGACAAACCACACGTGCATAGTCCACAGCTGCAAAGGGGTATCTCATCGAATGACTGAAGCTCTCCCCATAAGTCTTTAAGCCGTCCATAATAAACGGAGACGGTGGTCCGGTCCTTTCGAAGCGACGCAATTGCTCGACGTAACTCATACAGGCGAGCATCAACACCTTGGGTAAATCGTTCATCAAGATCAACCCAAACATCTCTCGCAGAGTTTGCATGGGCAGCCGAACCCTGGAGATCTTTGGCCAAAGAATTTGACAGCCAAGCTAACACCAGTGCATTACACTGCTGCCAGATAGGGTAATTAACGGAAGCAGTATCTGGACGACTAATAGTCCCATCAACAAAACCAGCTTTATTTTTAGAACGCAAAGCGTTGACGAATGCTTACGCCAGACAAAATAGTTCTCACCATTTTCACCTAATGGTTGAGTAACGAAAAGAAGACCAGGATGATCAGACGGATGAAGATAATAGGCGGATTTTGGATCAGTGGTGGAAAGGGGTGTTTCGGCGGTGAGTGGTGTTGGTGTTGCGGCAGTATGTGGTGTTTCGGCCATGGTCAGATGACGAAGAAAGCAAACATGAAGAAAAAAAATTTCGGCAACAAAATAGGAAGAAAAATAGAGCCAAAAGGGAACAGTTTGTTCGACTACTGAGGGATACAAATTTGATCGACTTTAGGAGACAAATTTGATCGACGACTGAATTCAAAACCGTGTTTTCTCTGATACCATGAAGAATCGTATAATTTGATTCATTGAATTAACAGTTTACATCGTATGCGTACATATAGACTAATACAACAACTTTCCTAAGATAAAGTGATAAGGCTATATTAACTATCCTATCACAACTACAATCCTATCCACAAGTTAGTAAGATACTAACAACTATACAAACTAATATATCCAAGATATCTACAATAATATCTACAACCAATAATAACAATCATATCTTCCAAGACATCGGAAAACAACCTTTGTGTGTTTCTAATACATGTGTATGGTTGCGTATATCCGACCCTCCTCCCATATCACGCCATAGGCGAGAGCCTCTAAAACAATAGAGTAATGATGTTGTTGTTGTTGATTTATGATTTGCTGACCAACTAATTATACTTTCTCATTGAACCATACACAACTTCTACCGTGTACATGATATCACACCGAGTTGATTGTATCTTATCAAAAGGGGTGTGTAAACAACCAGTAAGAAAAGTGAACTTTAGAATTGATGGAATGTTAGAATATGTTGAGTTTTGATGATTTGCACATTTTGGCACATTGACAAGGGATTAGGTTGCTTCATGTGTGTTGTTTGAAGTCAGTATACTTCGAACGCCTACATTAGGCGCTTAATGTACCTTGGTGGAGTCCAGTACACTTCGAACGCCTAGATTAGGCGCTTTATGTGAAGTGTCTAGATCTGCGAACACTTCGAACGCCTAGATTAGGCGCTTCATGTGTGTGTTTGAAAAACAGGACACTTTGAACGCCTAATTAGGCGCTTTATGTGACCTGTTGAAAAGTGCGAACACTTTGAACGCCTCTTTAGGCGCTTTATGCAGTCCACCATGCCAAAAGTATTTTTCCCCTAGTTGGGCACGTACTCCTAAGTACTTCCTCTGAGTAAAAGTCAGAGTTAGTTCGAACAAGCATGAAATGCCACATTAAGCATTTCATGTGACTTCGAACGACTTAAGAAGCCCACATTAGGCGCTTGATGTGACTTCGAACGACTGTTCATTTTCACATCAAGCGCTCGATGTCACTTCGAACGCCTGTGCTTTAAGCACATTAGGGGCTTCATGTGACCAACGTTACAAAGGTCTTAAATTTCACTTTTTAACATCAGTTGACTCTTTGTACCCTCCCCTTTTAGTGTCTTTTTTACAGGTTCCTCTCTGTTGAAGATTTCAGGTTTCCTTTCTTGGCATTCATTTTGAAATCTCTCCAAGATGTTTTGCTACATGCCAAGAGAAGTTCTCCAAGAATGATAAAGTACCATCACAAGCTGCCAAATCCCATTATTGGCTGTGCAGAGGCTTTCAAACGGGAAGAATTTTGAAGGTTGATAAAACAATAGTTTCCTCCATTTTTTCTTCTCCAACTTTCTACTTTGCAAGCTCTCAAATTCTCTCAAGCTCAAGCTCTCAAAATACTTGTAATATTTGTACATTTTACTTTATTGTTGAGAGTGTTTATTGTAAGGAGAAGAAGAGTCTTCTTCTTGGTGAGACCATATTGTAAGAGATTTGGTAGATTGTTGGTCAAAGAGCAAGGGTGCTTCTTGTTTGAGATTTCTAGACTTTGAAGGGTTAGTTGATAGTGTGTGGTGCACTATTCTCCCTACAAGATTTCTTTGAGGGCAAAGAAGATCTTTGGAGGCTCAACTTCAAAGGGTTAGAATTCTTGGTTGTAGTCTAGGCAAGGTGCCTAGTTTTTGTATTTTCTGGATTTTGTTTTGATTGTTGTTTCCCCCAAAAGAAATAACAATCCCCATTTCAAAATCCTTCTTGTGAAACATCAAGAAGGTAGAGGAGTAGAGTCATTTGACTTGAACCTCTATACATACTTGTGTTCTTTATTTTCCTTCAAGTCTTTATTCTTTCTAAAGAACACACCCAAGTATTGGTTGCACTTCAAAACGAAAAATAACCTTAAAATATCCATATTTGGTGAACACACTATTCAACCCCCCTTCTAGTGTGTTCTAAGGGACCTAACAATTGGTATCAGAGCCACATCTTGCTTATTTGAGTCCAAATACAAGATTTGATCTTCATAGTATGGATCCCTTCAGATTTGTTGATGCAAGTTCTCCAAGTAGTGATGCTTCTAGAAGAAAAAGACAAGAGTCACTACTCCCTTCTATCTCAAGTGTACAGGTCAAAGTACCCACGTTTGACCATGTGAGCTTCCCGAAAGACAAGAAAGCCTTCCACCAAAAGAAGAAGGCTCTACAAGAAGAAATAGCTCATTGGGAATGCTTAGTGTCTAGATCCGAAAGTGATAACGATGACCATGAGAATCTAACTCTAACAGAGATTAGTGACGATGATCTCAACAAGGAGTTTTATTCTCTTATGGCCATCAAAGACGACATGGAGGTATGCACTACATCCTCACATTATAGATTAATAGATGAAAGAGATGACTTAGTACAGGAAATTGACTTCTTAGAACTAAAATATACTCGTGTCAAAAAGGAATTTAAAGCATGTATATACGAATACAATGACACAATAGAAAATCATATTGCATTACAACTTGAGTATGATATTTTGTTAACTATGCATATGATTGCACTAGAGGAGAAGCATGATTTGATAAAATCAAGCATCTCTCATAAAACCGTTGAGAATAAGAATTCTGAAAAGAGAAGTGCAAATAAAACTAAGGTAGTCAAAGATGCATCCTCACTTAGTATGAAACCTAAGGTTGAATCTAGTGTTTTGTATGCATCTAAAAAGGGAAAAAGAAATGAACAAGCATCACACTTCAAGGAGTCTCAAGCTCCCTTGAAGAAACAAAGGCACATGCCTAAAAGCAAGGCAAAACAAACCAAGGTGCCTAAGTCTTGTGTTGACTCCGTGAAAAATAATCCTTCTTTGATACCAAAGAATGTTGTCCCTAAACGGGAATCATGGAACGTGTTAACACACAAGCATGATAATCATTATTATCCACACAAACACATTCCTACATGTTTTGTTTGCAATAAAAAGGGTCATGTAGAAAGAATGTGCAGAACTAAAAACGATAAACACTATTATACACACAAACATATACCGACATGTTTTTATTGTAATAAAAAGGGTCATGTTAAAAGAGTGTGTAGAGCTAAACACGATCAACACTCTTATACACCCAAACACACTCCTACATGTTTTTATTGTAATAAAAGGGTCATGTAGAGACATTGTATAGTCAAAAATAATAAGAGTCTTGTGTGGGTGCCGAAAGGCGAAGTGAAGGTAACTAACCTTCAAGGACCCAAAGCAAAAAGGGTACCGCGTTCATATGGTTCTTTTGTAGGCCCTAGCACTCAATGGAGAAAGCGAAGACAAGAAGGTCAAATGGGTCGTGGACAGTGGGTGGTCCAACCATATGACGGGAGACAAACGTCTCTTCCATAGACTCACTATGCAAGACGGAGGAGTTGTCCACTTTGGCGGTAGCAAAGGCCAAATCAAAGGACATGGTATTGTGGGTAACGATTCCTTCTCCCTTAGTGATGTCTTATATGTTGTAGGTCTTAAGTTTAACTTGATAAGTGTCAGTCAACTTTGTGATGCTAACTATGAGGTAACGTTTTTGAAAACAAAGTGTGTTGTGAAAAAGGAAGAAAAGATCTTATTTGAGGCTTTGCGTTTCAAAAATATTTACAAACTTAGCATCAATGATTTGGTTTCTCAAAATGTATCTTGTCTAGTTGCTAAGAATGATTTGACGCAACTATGGCATAGACGTCTCGGACATGTATGTTTCAAAACATTTAAATTTATTTGCGAAAATGATAAAGTCCGAGGCCTTCCAAAAATGAGTTTCGAAAACCATGACTTATGTGACACTTGTCAAAAGGCGAAGCTTGTGAAAACAGCTTCAAACCCAAGACAAACATTTCCACCTCCAAGCCCCTACAATTGCTTCATATGGATTTGTATGGGGATGTTGGAACAAGAAGCTTGGGTGGTAAACATTATACCTTCGTGGTAGTAGATGACTATACTCGTTATACGTGGGTGATGTTTCTAGCTAAGAAAAGTGATGCATGTAGTGAGTTTATAAGTCTAAGTAAACGATTGAAAAATCATGTGGGTGACACCATTAAAACCATCCGTAGTGATCGTGGTGGTGAGTTCAATGGTGATTTCGAAAGGTTTTGTGTATCCAAAGGATACTCTCATGACCTTTCGGCACCTAGAACTCCTCAACAAATGTGTGGCCGAACGAAAGAATAGAACTCTACAAGAAATGTGTAGAGCAATGTTGAATGAGTTTGGTTTGCCTAAGTATTTTTGGGCCGAAGCGGTAAATGCCGCTTGCCATGTGATCAATCGTGTCTATTTTAGACCATACCTAAATGTGACACCCTATGAGCTTTGGAATGGAAAAGTTCCCAACATTGGGTATTTCAAAGTCTTTGGTTGCAAGTGTTTTATACTTAATACCAAAGATACTTTGGACAAACTTGACCTCAAAGCGGATGAAGGTATCTTTTTAGGTTATGCCTCAAATAGTAAAGCATTTCGTGTTTTCAACAAAAGGAGTCAAAAGGTGGAAGAATCAATCCATGTTAAGTTTAATGAGTCATTTAGTGACGAACCTAAACTTAATGAGGATTGTGAAGAGGATGAAGATGTGACTTCTCAAGAAGAAATTCTTGAGGATGTTCCTATGGTCGTTTCTCAACGAGAGATCGTTGATGATCCTCCAAACGGAAACATCTTCATTGTTTTGAGAGTTGAACCTATTGAAGGTACTCCCCCACCTTGTGTGAATGAACTTAGTGAGTCAAATAGAAATATTTCTCATACTCATGTTGATACACAAAATGTAGAGAATGCATCACACTCTCCGGAACATGAGGTTCATGTTGATGATGAAGGTTCATCTCTTCCGGAACATGATCAAGAGGAAGTTGGAGGTGATGTCTCAAATCTTCCTAGATCATTTAAACACAAAAGTTCTCACCCTCAAGAGTTAGTCATAGGTGATTTAAATAGGGGTATCACCACACGAAGGCAATATAGAGAGAATGCATTTGTCTCTCTTATAGAGCCTAAAAATATTAAAGATGCACTTCTTGATGAAAATTGGATCTTGGCTATGCAAGAAGAATTAAACCAATATGAAAGAAGTGATGTTTGGGAGTTAGTTCCCAAACCACACGATCATCCTATTATTGGTACGAAATGGGTTTTTCGTAATAAGATGGATGATCAAGGTAATGTCACTAGAAACAAGGCTAGGTTAGTTGCTCAAGGATATCGTCAAGAAAAAGGTATTGATTTTGATGAGACATTTGCACCCGTAGCACGGCTTGAAGCTATTAGGATGTTGTTGGCATACGCTTGTTATAGGGATTTTAAACTTTACCAAATGGATGTTAAATCCGCCTTCTTGAATGGTGTTATTCAAGAGGAAGTGTATGTTGCACAACCTCCCGGGTTTGAATGTCATGATTCACTACATCATGTCTTCAAACTTAAAAAGGCTCTTTACGGCCTCAAACAAGCTCCAAGAGCTTAGTACGAGAGGTTAAGTACTTTTCTTCTTAATAATGGTCTTTCAAGAGGTAAAGTTGACACTACTTTGTTCATAAAAGAACAAGGTAGGAATCATTTAATTGTTCAAGTATATGTTGATGATATTATTTTTGGTGCTACTAACAATTGTCTTTGTGAGCAATTTGCTAGTCTTATGCAAGGTGAGTTCGAGATGAGCATGATGGGCGAACTAAATTATTTCCTTGGATTGCAAATCAAGCAAACCGAAGATGGCGTGTACATTTCCCAAACCAAATACACAAGGGATTTGCTCAAAAAGTACAATTTTGGTGAAGGAAGAGAGGTGAACACTCCTATGAGCACAAGTGCAAAGCTTGACAAGGATGAAAAGGGAAAGCATATCGAGGTAACCTTGTATCGTGGCATTATAGGTAGTCTACTTTATTTAACAGCTAGTAGACCCGATATTTTACATGCAGTATGTTTATGTGCTAGATTTCAAAGTGATCCTAGGGAGATGCATTTTATTGCGGTAAAACGCATCCTTAGATACCTTAGAAGTACTTTGAAATTTGGTTTATTTTATCCTAAGAATGCATGTTTTGATTTAAGAGGCTATTGTGACTCCGATTATGCAGGGAGTCTAGTTGATAGAAAGAGCACCTCCGGAACTTGTCAGTTTCTCAGAGATTGTCTCGTTTCTTGGTTCTCCAAGAAACAAAACAGTGTGTCTCTTTCTACGGCGGAATCCGAATATGTGTCGGCCGCCTCGTGTTGTGCACAATTATTATGGATGACAAACACGTTAAATGATTATAACATTCACTTCTCCAAGGTGCCAATTTTGTGTGATAACACGTCCGCCATTAATATTGCACAAAATCCCGTCCAACATAGTCGGACCAAGCACATTGAAGTGAGGTATCATTTCATCCGTGATTGTGTACAAAAGAACTTGGTAAGTGTGGAATTCGTTCCTACACGAGACCGATTAGCGGACATTTTTACGAAACCCTTACCTAGTGATGTCTTTGTATCCATAAGAAGTAGGTTGGGGTTGCTCAACATGGGTTGATAAAACCATCTTGAGTTTTGAGCTCGAAAATTTTAAGAAAATTTTCAAGTCAGTGCACATAAAGCGCTTCATCACACTTGCTTCAGGCGTTCGATGTCACATCAAGCGTCTGATGTTAAGGATGTCACT
This sequence comes from Eustoma russellianum, assembly GCA_036186865.1. NCBI lineage: Eukaryota > Viridiplantae > Streptophyta > Magnoliopsida > Gentianales > Gentianaceae > Eustoma > Eustoma russellianum. The sequence goes on from AP025055.1 coordinate 25,862,918, forward strand.
CGTTCGAAGTGACATTAGGCGCTTTATGTCCCTTTACAAAGGCGTTCGATGTAGGATTAAGCGCTTTATCTAAGATTGTTCACTCGTTCAAAGTGACATTAAGCGCTCAATCTGCATCTCCACAACCGTTCAATGTGACTTTAAGCGCTTCATCCTCTTTTGTGAAGTCGTTCGAAGTCACATTAGGCACTTCAACTCTATTTCTACACTGTCTTTTCTGCCGCCTTTTCAGTTTTCGCGCCATTCAAGGACCATCAATTCTCTGCCGCCTCTTTCTCTTCCCACTTCCCCACGTTTGCCCTTCCCTCTTCCCATTCACTACACTCTTTCATCTTCTTCCTCAAACCTCTCTCCCACTCCTCCACTCTTCCTTTAATCTTCTGTCCCACCATTACTCCATCAACCCTTCACCTTCCCTTCTCCACCCTTTAAAATCCACTTTCCTCTCTATTCCTTCATCACATCTTACTTCATCTTTTTGCCCCAAACTCTCAAGACCTTTCTCTTTTTCTCCCAACCTCTCATCCAATGGCTTCCGCTGGTCCTTCCAAACGTCCACGCACTCAAAAGCGAAAACAAACAGCTGGACAAGGAATTGTTGAGCCGCCTGAAATCACAACCATTCGTGAACCATTCGTGAAGGGCTCACTAAGGACAACTTTCCTTGGTTGAAGAAATTTGAGCCCGACATTCAGAAGCCTCCACGCACCATTGACAAAGGTGCTCATGTCTCCTACTACTCCGGCATGCTATTCCGAGAATGGGTAGCATCAAATCGTCTTATTATCTCTCTGAAACTGCTCAATCTCAGCAATCTTCCTGAGACGAGCACTGCTTTTGAAGTTGTTCCTCTGTTGGAACATAAGGGCTGGACATCTCTTTGGTCCAGGCCTGATATGCAAAAATACTCCCGCGAGCACACCCGGCTATTCTATTCAAATTTGTGGGTCACTCCACAATCTGAGTCTCAACCTTTTTCCCTCAACACTGTTATTGATGGTACTCCTCTCAGCTTCACTATTCCTAAAATTTGTGAAGTCTTGAGAATCCGAAATGAGGGATTGACTGATTTCTCTGTGTTTGACTGGAGTGTCAAATATGGCGTCCATGAGCAGGACGTTAAATTCGACTTGGGGTATTTCCCCTCCAAAAAGACTCAGAACATGCCACTGGTGGATCGCATCTTGCTAGCGGTGGTCACCTACTGCATCAATGGTAAGGCTACTAGAAATCCTAGTAACATGGATTTCTATGTATCTTACCGTCTCAAACATCTGACCCAGCTGAATCTCGCCTGGATTTTCATAGAAGTCATGTTTGCAGCTCTCCGAAAAGGGTCGAAAGCTTTACCTTTTGCCAATATTGTCACAATATTGTTAAAATCAAAAGGTGTTGATATTTTTGATGATGATTTGACCCCAGTGTTGGACCGTGCACCTGCAATGAACACCACTAGAGGGGGGGTGAATAGTGGTTAGTGGAAATTACACTACAACCCTTTGTTAAAATCCCCTTGAAAACAGAATCTGAGACCAACTCAGATTCAGAACCCGTTTTTCAAAAATTCACAAATAATTGTACACAACTCCAAAAATTATGAAACTTTCCAGAATTAAACTTCAATGAGTTAACAATACTCTGTCCAAAAATCAGACAAAAATAAGATCGTTTGACCCTTCAAACAAATTAAAAGATTTAGATGGTCAATCTGGACAGAATTGGACAGAATGTTGCTGATTTTGAAAATAGTGTTTCTCTTTGAATACTCAACCAAAAAGGTTGATCTTTATATCAAAACACTCCTTAGGATGTGTAGATGAAGTTTCCAAAAGGCCCTGACCTCAAACAATTCTTGAAAAATACAGAATTTAACTTTTCTCAAAACTGGTCAGATTGCAGCCAGATCGGAGCAGTTATTTTGCAAAGACTGAAAGACTAACTTTTACTTGCTCAAATAAAGTGATTCTTGTTGCAAATGAAAGCTAACAGTCTGAAGTATAACTCCACCAAAAATCACGAATTTTGAAAATGTTTAGCTATTTTTTCAAATTGTGTGAAGTTGGGTGAAAACTGCAGTCAAAAACGGGCAGAAAACAGAAATAAAGAAACAAGAGAAGAACACCGAGGATTTATCCTGGTTCGGTCAATGTGACCTACTCCAGTCCCAAGGAACACCTTTCCTTGGATTTCACTATGATATGAACACCTTACAACAAGAGCCAAGCTTGATCCTTGGGTTATACACCAACCCTACTCAAGACTTGGATAATCACCTTCTAAGCAACACTTAGTTGCAATACCTCCAACACCTATTGATGTAGCCTTATAAAGATGGCTAATCAATCTTACAAATGAAGCTCAAGAGGCTTGTAGCTCACCAAAATATTAAGAACAACTTTGCTACAACAAAATACAACAACAAGAACAAGAAGATGAATATGAAAGCTATAGAATGCTTGTGAGCTTCAAGTGTGTTTCATCTTCTTCACCAATGCCTCTATTTATAGTGTGATTTGAGCCTTGAAGATAAGAATGCCAATGTGTCATCATCTTCATCATCAACTCCAAATGTCTTATCATCATTGGTTGGCTTTGTACACTTGGCAAAATAAAACACAATGATTGGTCCACCTTGGATGTCACCTTGGCCGATTTTAACACCTTGAAAAATGACTTGGAATTATCTTGAAAATGTGAAGATAATAACACCACAACAACTCCATCATCTTCTCAACTTTTTGGCAAGATAATAGGCATGTGAAAGACCATTTCAAAAACTCAAAAATCTGCTCCAAATTGGGATGTAGCCGTTGGCTACAAAGCTTAATCAAAAAATATATTTTGATTTTTTCTTAATAAAATAAGAAAGGATAATACCACCAAATTATCCTCAACTCCAAACACCATAATAGGGCATGTGAGAGCTCCATTTGACTTCAAAAAATCTGCTGAAAATACTCCAAGAACAAGCTTATAGCCGTTGGCTATATTTAGTAAATTCCAAGTTGGCAATTTTGCCAACTAGCTCCTTTTTGGTTGGTCCACTTGTCTCCAACTCATAAAATGAACTCCACATCATTCCCAACTGTAAACTCACGTTTTTCAACATATATATATGTGTAGCAACTCAGATTTTTGAAGAAGAAATAAATAGATAACACTTGACAAGATTATGTCAACGTGTAACACCGAAATTCCCCAATATTTCTTCTTATATGTTGAGATCATTTCCACACCTTTGACACCTTTAATATCTCTGAATATTGATGATAAATGTTCTCTTATAACATATATAAGAGGGTCTTCGAGAAAAATTAGAATGTGACATCTCAAATCGTCACATATCCAGCTATAGTCAATAATATCATCGGTTGAGAGAATAAGATATAAGATCACCATATTATCTTCAAAATAATAATAACACAGCTCCAGAATGAAGATAATAATATACTCAAGAGATTCCTTGAGTGAAAATACCAAAAATACCCTTGGGGGTAAAATGACCAAAATACCCCTGGTGTAAGAAAACTCAAGAAATGACCCGGATGGTCATAAATACTCATGATATCACCTTTGTCATGATAAATAGGATAATAATACATCCTTGAAATATTTTCATCATATCATGTTCCTACAAAACTCAAAATACCAATTTTGCCCTTTTTGGTAAGTTGTAGAAACTTCCAAGGCACGTTAGTCACAAGACAAAAATAATCACCAAAACAACATAATAATCACATAATGAACATGTATAAATCATGTACAAATGAAAACAATCATTTTAACACATTTTAGAAAATTATTTCTAAAACCCCTAGACATCGATCGATCGAAGTGAGGGTTCGATGTACATCGATGTGTACATCGATCAATCGATGTGTCTCAAGTTTAGAGATCGATTTCAACTTTTTCAACTTTTTCAACTTTTAATCACATATAACACCATGTGTGACATTTTTAAGTATTCACCACTTAAAATCATGACTTTGAAAATTATCCAAACATATTTCTCAACACCCAGTTGCCAAATCTGACGTCTATGATCACTACAATATCGCCCAGGCCATTGACTCGCAAAAACGCAAGGCCACCACCATTCCTGATGATGACGAGGTTGTAGAGGGACCTCAAGATGCTGCTGGTGGTAGTAATTCTCCTGAATTACTATCACGCATTGCTGCGCTTGAATAGACTGTTCAACAGCTGCATCTTCGTGATACTGAGCATGAAGCTCGGCATGTATGGAATGAAGCTCGCATGACCGCATTTCGCAATGCATTCATGCAAGTCTGTCCATGGGCTCTTCCTCCTAATTTTGATGATTTAGGGGGAGAAAGTGGTGGTGCTGGTGGCAGTGGCGGTGCTGGCGGTGGTGGTGATGCTGGTAGCTCGGAAGATGTTGGAGGATCCATGGGTGGATTCACGGATTTTGCCGCTAGTGTAGGTTTTGGCTTCAGTGGATTTACACCACCAAGTGGTGGTGCTATGTAATTTTTCTTAGTTTTTTTGTTGTTAGTGTTAAATTTTTTTTTTTGCTAGAGGTTAATGAAATTTTATAACTTGATTTTATTGTTGATGTTCATTAAATTGTCTCATCACCTTATTTTGTTCAAGTTATGTTTTTCGTTGCACCTAGTGAGGGGGAGCATATGTTAAGGGGGAGCTTTGATAAGCTATGCATGTTGTGAAATCATCAAAAAGAGGAAGAATGTTAGAATATGTTGAGTTTTGATGATTTGCACATTTTGGCACATTGAACAAGGGATTAGGCGCTTCATGTGTGTTGTTTGAAGCCAGTATACTTCGAACGCCTACATTAAGCGCTTAATGTACTTTGGTGGAGTCCAGTACACTTCGAACGCCTAGATTAGGCGCTTTATGTGAAGTGTCTGGATCTGCGAACACTTCGAACGCCTAGATTAGGCGCTTCATGTGTGTGTTTGAAAAACATGACACTTTGAACGCCTAATTAGGCGCTTTATGTGACCTGTTGAAAAGTGCGAACACTTTGAACGCCTCTTTAGGCGCTTTATGCAGTCCACCATGCCAAAAGTACTTTTCCCCTGGTTGGGCACGTACTCCTAAGTACTTCCTCTGAGTAAAAGTCAGAGTTAGTTCGAACAAGCATGAAATGCCACATTAAGCGCTTCATGTGACTTCGAACGACTTAAGAAGCCCACATTAGGCGCTTGATGTGACTTCGAACGACTGTTCATTTTCACATCAAGCGCTCGATGTCACTTCGAACGCCTGTGCTTTTAGCACATTAGGCGCTTCATGTGACCAACGTTACAAAGGTCTTAAACTTCACTTTTTAACATCAGTTGACTCTTTGTACCCTCCCATTTTAGTGTCTTTTTTACAGGTTCCTCTCTGTTGAAGATTTCAGGTTTCCTTTCTTGGCATTCATTTTGAAATCTCTCCAAGATGTTTTGCTACATGCCAAGAGAAGTTCTCCAAGAATGATAAAGTACCATCACAAGCTGCCAAATCCCATTATTGGCTGTGCAGAGGCTTTCAAACGGGAAGAATTTTGAAGGTTGATAAAACAAGGGTTTCCTCCATTTTTCTTCTCCAACTTTCTACTTTGCAAGCTCTCAAATTCTCTCAAGCTCAAGCTCTCAAAATACTTGTAATATTTGTACATTTTACTTTATTGTTGAGAGTGTTTATTGTAAGGAGAAGAAGAGTCTTCTTCTTGGTGAGATCATATTGTAAGAGATTGGGTAGATTGTTGGTCAAGGAGCAAGGGTGCTTCTTGTTTGAGATTTCTAGACTTTGAAGGGTTAGTTGATAGTGTGTGGTGCACTATTCTCCCTACAAGATTTCTTTGAGGGCAAAGAAGATCTTTGGAGGCTCAACTTCAAAGGGTTAGAATTCTTGGTTGTAGTCTGGGCAAAGTGCCTAGTTTTTGTATTTTCTGGATTTCGTTTTTGATTGTTGTTTCCCCCAAAAGAAATAACAATCCCCATTTCAAAATCCTTCTTGTGAAACATCAAGAAGGTAGAGGAGTAGAGTCATTTGACTTGAACCTCTATACATACTTGTGTTCTTTATTTTCCTTCAAGTCTTTATTCTTTCGAAAGAACACACCCAAGTATTGGTTGCACTTCAAAGCGAAAAATAACCTTAAAATATCCATATTTGGTGAACACACTATTCAACCCCCCTCCTTCTAGTGTGTTCTAAGGGACCTAACATGGAAAAGACAGCTAGTGGGTTGAGTGAGAGGGTATGGGGCAATATGAGATGGCTGAAACTCCAGAATTCAGATAAGAATGAGTAAAAGTTTATTCAGGAGGAACAGAAGATGTATAATCACCTCATGAGTCCTGATATAATTTCACCTTTAAGCTATTTTCGTACACTTAGAGTCGCTTTCTCCCTTCTTGTGTAGTGCATTAACTATGCCAGTACCAGAAGAAGAGATGAGAAAAGCGAGGATTGCCGTTGGAGAAGCATATCCACAACCAAAACAAGAATTAGGGATCCAGGAAGACAACACAAGATTTCATTTTGGCTTCCTCGCTCGTTAAAACAACCTCTTTCACAAACGACATGATAAGATCCCGTCCTTCTCTAGACCCTGCACAAGCGCAAAAGCCTAATACACCGAAGAAGCCTAATACACCGGAAATCGCCTTTTCTCCCTCGTTGAACAATTTATTGGATCCCTTATCTTCTAACTTGGTAAATCAAAAGGAATAGGAACCAAAACGAAGGAAGCTAGCAGAAGCTTACGAGCAAAGACGTTGAAAGAGCTATGGAGTGACTACCTCAATGGCAGATTCCTAATGAAATGAATGAAATGCAATTTTTTTATCAAAAGAAATAAGAAATAAAAAATCAGCTTCTTACCTGGGAAACTTTCTGCCTTCACATACTCATGGTCATGTTGAGCCATTGCAATGGTTGAAGCGCCCAAAAATTGAAGCTGCTGAATGCTGATACACAGTAAGAATACCGCAAATGTGGCGAACATGAAGTTGGTCATTGCGGTTGGCTGATTATGATCAAATGCAATTTTCTTACACTATGAATACTATGATTTCTTTGCGTGACAATTGTGATTAACACAGGATGTATATATGCTATGTTTGGCTTAGCATTTGTGCACAAATTTTGAGAGGAAAATTCGCTTGACCGTCTCAAATTATAGTTAAATTAATATAATCCAGAAAAAACAAAGAAATAAAAACAATAACAGAAGCATCTGCCATCTTTACGATAGCGGAAAGGGCGTCTCTTCGATCCCTTCACTTTGTTAGCATCATAGCATGTTGGCTTCAAGGATAAGTTCTTAAAGTTTAATGTTACATCTAAATCAAATACTTGTCCACATGTTCTATTTTTGACAAATGAAATTAGGATCAAAGGCCATCTTATTGCTAAGTAAAAGAGACATTACATTAAACAGCTGAAAACATAAATTAAACGAATAAAAAATTCAATTGCAGTTTACACTTTCAGGATATTGAAACAGAAGCTAAACATTTATATGTTCACGGTATAAAAACTGGCCATCTGATGAAAAGATAAGTACTGATGACAACCACTTGATCATATGGTAAATTTTGTATCTATAAAGATCCATTACGGAAACATTAATTTGTATCTGATTCAACAGCCGAGACGCAGCATTCTTGCATAATTAGTCATGCCAGCCAAAAACAAGGTGATCACAGAGTGTAGTAAAAATTCAGTACACTGGTAAATTAAATCAGCTACTTCACCTGGAAATTTTACGCATTCAGATATTCATGATCATGGTGACCCATTGCAATAGTAATGTTGGAAAAAGTCATTAAATGTGTTTTAGAAAATGCTTCAAATTTATATGAAAAATGTAATAAGGTTAATTGGAGAATAAATGATACTTTGATTGGATAAGTGTCACAATCATCTGAATTTTCCAAATTCTGAGGTGACCAAATGTTCGATAAGTGAGACTAAACGTTCAGTGATGAACTCTGAGTTCGGTGTAATTTTGAAGTTTTGGTCTTGTCACCGAACGCTTCATCGAACGCTCGTTAAATCCTTTTACTAAATGTTCGGTCCAGAGTGTGGTGACGAGTTCTGAACTGCAACATTCAAAATTTTTGAATCCAATGTTTCGGTAAAAGTGACCAAACTTTCGATCGGTACGGACAACAGTAAGTTTCGATTGTCTTTTGATAAAATGATGCAACTTTTGTAACTTGGGACACCTCATTTCAATTTTGAACCGTTACAAACTTACTTTGGTAAATTATGTAGAGATGTGTCAAATTAACTTCTTTCTTATGAATAAATACACGGATCAAAAGATGTTGAGGACATACTTTGGAGACACTTTGATATACTTTTGAAATGGTTTTTAACATATGTCGAAATGATCCTTGAAAAATCTTTTTTAATTCTTTCTTGTTTTTTCCTTCTTTCCATGTTATTAAACAATTCAAATAAACAAGTGCAATCTTCCTCTTGTAGTACAAACGAAACGAAGAAGCATATATCCAGGGAAGCATTTGTCACGTAGTCTATCTTGCTTACTGGTAGGGAAAAAATTGTTTTTAATGACGGTGTAACATTTGTTGGGTTTGACCTATTCTCATCTCTTTTATATTTGATTATCATATTTTTGTGATATTTCTTACTTCTTTGAATTCCACAAAAAAAAAATTTAAAATTTTTGAGAATTATTTTCTTAAAGTTCTTTTCTATTTTTTATAGACTTCTCCTTTATTTTTATTTCTTTGTGTTTAGTTACCATATTTTACTTAAATTTACAACTAATAAAAGCACCCGAAAAGTCAAAGTGTTGAATGCCAACACATAGTGCAAAATACCGCAAATATAATGAATTCAAACTTGCTCATTGTGATTTCTCAGTTTGACACTTGGGAAAAACGGAGGATGTAAATCTACTATGTATTTGAACCCATTGTGAAAGGAAAAGTCACTCGACCGTCTCAGATTTATCCTTAGTATAATTTAGAGAAAGAAAAAAACAAAGAAATCAAAATCAGAACATAGCCAACTTCTGGGAGAAATGCGTTCCTTTAGTCTCTTGACTGGGTAAGGGGTTTTCTCATGTTTAAAAATGTTGAATGAAAGCTCCCATTCAAAACAATGCCAAAAAAACAAAGAAATCAAACAAGAACCAAGCCAGCTTCCAACTTTACCTTGGGGGAAATGCGTTCCTTTAGTGTCTTTACTGGGTAAGGGGGTTTTCTCATGTTCAAAAATGTTAGAAGAACGTGTCCTTGAGTTCATTGGAAATAGAAATAGGCCAATTCAGAAGAAAGTGACAAATTACGGTGCACAAGAAATGCATCTCTGTTGAATATTGAAAGAATATGTATTCATTCAAGTTAAGGAATAATTTACATGGTTGCTCCCTATTTATAGGGGTGTTTTTCTGCCTGACGGATCTATTTTACCACTTGCACAGTGGATACTGTTTATCTGTAGTGAATCCTAACGTCTAAGGTAACGGCTAGTTACCTGTTCTGCTCAGCTATGTACAGTAAAAGACTTCTAAGTCACAATTACTTACAAGACTAAGTGTAACAGCTCAGCCTTAGTGTTGCTGCTTTGTTAGTGCTTCACCTCGGTACCTCGGTACAACACTTCTTCACTTCGATTCTTTTTTCACCTCAGCCTCTATCTTCAGTTCCGTCCGGCCTTATATTGTTTTCATCTCTTTAATTCAGCTTCCTTATTTAGTTCAGCTCGGCTACCATACTTGGGTCACTTCCTTGTTCAGGTCGGTCCTCCTCAGCTCTTCCTCATCCAGTTCAGCTCAGGTAATTTAATTGGTTCACTTTCTTCCTTCTTTGTTCAGGTCAGTTCTCCTCAGTTCAGCCTGGACTTATTTCTTCGTTCAGGTTGGTTCTACTCAGTTCAGCTCGGCTGGACTTATTTCTACACTCTCCCTCAAGCTTAGTTATATATACAACCAAGCTTGGACATTAAGTATTGAAAAACATTTGTTGAAACTGGTTTTCTAATAATATCAGGAATTTGATCTTTGGTGAGAATATGTATCAAGCTGACTTCGTTTTCTTTTAATTTCTCTCGTATAAAATGTCTATCAATTTCTACGTGTTTTGACTTATCGTGCTGAACTGAGTTCTCAGCCATACTTATTGCAGATCCACTATCATAGAAGACTTTGATAGGTAAACTTGCCTAGATATGGAGAGTGTCGAGAACTCTTTTGTTCCAAATTCCTTCACAAATCCCTAGAGCAAGGGTCTTCAGCTCTGCTTTTGCGCTGCTTCTGTACACTACTGGCTACTTCTTGCTTCGCCAAGTGACTAAGTTCCGCCATAGAAAGGTTCCATACCATGTAGTTGATCTTATGTCTGTATTGGATCCAACCCAGTCTGCATCCGTGAATATCTTGACACTCCGATCTGTGCTATTGCTGAAGCACAGTCCTTGTCCAGTGGCATTCTTGAGATACCTGACAATTCTAAGAGAAGCTTGGAGATGCTCATTAGTAGGATTGTGCATATATTGAGATGCAAAACTAACTGCATAACAGATATCAGGCCTAGTATGTGATAGGTAAATTAATATTCCAACTAATATTTGATAGCTATGTTTATTGGCTTGGGCTAGTATCCCACTGATCTTTTGGTTTATATCTAAGCTCAACTGGTGTGTTTGCTGGTCTGCGTCCGAGCAGACCCGTTTCCTTTAAGAGGTCGAGTATGTAGCTGTTTTGAGAAATAAACAGTCCTTCTCCATTCTTGGCAATCTCCATTCATAAGAAGTACCTTAACTTGCCTAGGTCTTTCATTTCAAACCGCTCAGATAGATGTGTTTTAAAATCGTATATCTTGTGCTTATCATTTCCAGTGATTATGATATCGTCTACATATACTATTAATATAGTTAGCTTCCTCGTAGGTGAAAATTTGGTAAACAGTGTATGGTCACTATGGCTTTGATTGAATTTCAGGTCGGTAACTACTTTGGTAAAGGTTTTAAACTATGCTCGCGGTGATTGCTTCAGCCCATATAGAGATGTTTTTTTAATTTTCACACTTTATCCTTATTTGCTTCATTATTAAATCATGGTGGTATACTCATGTACACTTCTTATACTAAATCACCATTTAGAAAGGCCCTCTTGACATCTAGTTGGCATAGTTTCCAATCTAGATTAACAGCTATAGAGAAGATGACCCAAATGGTGTTTAGTTTAGCCATTGGTGCAAATGTTTTTAAGTAATCTACTCCATATGTCTGTGTGAAGCCTTTAGCTACTAATCTTCTTTTATGTTTATTTATTGTTCCATTATTATTGTACTTAACTGTGAATATCCACCTATACCCTATGGTTTTATAGTGGCCGAGATAGGAGCTAGTTCCCATGTTTGATTCTTTATTAAGACATTCATTTCTTCATTCACTGCATTTCGCCATTCAGGTCGGCCTAAGTGCTTCTTCTATGTTTTTAGGAAGAATGTTGACATCAAGAGATCATACAAGTGTTCTTAAAGTTTGGATTCAACTTTTTGTAGGACATATATTCTTCTATAGGTATTTAATGCGGATCGGATTCCTAGTGCATTCTCCAGTTCCTTTCCTTAAAGCAATTGATCTGTCATCTATTTGGGTTTCAAGGTCATATTTAGCTGTTTCTTCTGCACAGTCTTCGGTAGTTAGCTGTATTTGTTCTGGTATATCAGGTCGATTAATACTTTCTACGACTTCTTGATAGTTGGAGATAGTGAGATAATTAATTATAGATTGGGAATTGACCTCACTGTCCTGGGATAGTTGATTGTCAAGCTGCGGTTTACAGCTCGGCTAAGCTACTGAGTTTGGCAGAATTTGTAATTCTTAACTGGAAAGTGGTTTCTCTACAGAGTCTATTATTTTCCAGTATTTGTTAACACTTGAATCTTTTGTTTCAGTTAATGGTTTGTAAAATTCATGTCTTTCATCGAAGGTAACATCGAGTGTAACAAACATTCTTTTATTGGCTGGTCAGTAACACGTATAACCTTTCTGTGATCCTGAGTGTCCTGCAAAGATGCACTTAACTAATCTGGGATCTAATTTTTCTCTAAAATCAGGCCGAATATGAACATATGCAGTGCACCCAAATAGTTTGAATGGCAGCTCGGGGAGTATTTTAGTATGTGGGAAATAACTGATGAGTGTTTCTCTAGGAGTTTTAAATGACAAGGTTCTAGATGACATTCTGTTTATAAGATAGGTGGCTGTAAGTAGGGCTTCACCCTAGTACTGTTTGGGCACATTCATGGCAAACATGATAGATCTAGTTAATTAAAGTAGATGTCTATTTTTCCTTTCAGCAACACCGAGGATCATAAGTGTAGGATCTGCAAGGCACCACTAGAAGGGGGGTTGAATAGATGGTGCGGAAAGTGTGGTTTTTAAAATTTCTTTAAACTTGAACAATTCAAGTTCTGAAAACAGATTCTGTTTTCAGGACCAGTTTTAAAACGTTTTTAAAACTAGGTTAGAGGTCTCCAAAAATTATGAAATTTTGAGAGAACTTAGCCTCAGATGTTATGAGGGTCTCCTAAAAATTTTAAATTAAAATTCAACCTTTAACCCCTTCCAAAACCGTTGGCAATCAGATTGTGCAAATCTGTCAGAAACGGTAGATGGTTTTGAAAAATTAATTCTTATTTGTGTGAACGTCCAAATGCTCTGAAAATTTAACCACTAACTCTTTGTGTACTATATTTAAATGGGTTGAAAAATTTTTGGAAAATGCTTTTGGGAAGTAGGTCAGCTACAACCAAAGTCTCAACCTTTGCAAGTCTGAAAATTAGACTGCACTAGTCTCAGAACTTTTGATGTTTGATTGACTTATACTTATCTAAAATGGTTGAAACTTGTGCCAAATTAACCCTAGAACGTGTGAGTATATTTCTGGAAATTTTCATAATTTTTGAAAATCGTTCACTATTTTTACGGATGCGAACAAGAAGGATAAACAGTGCAGTAACTGAAAAGTAAATACAGAAAGTAAATGGCACCAAGATTTTTATACTGGTTCGGTTATAAACAACCTACTCCAGTCTTCAAGGAACATCTTCCTTGGTTCACACTAATCACACACACACAACACACCTTACCACAGGGTTGATAGAGTTACACCTAACTCCAACCCTTTACAAACCTTGTATTGTAAGTACAATTCGCACGAACACCACCACCTTGCAAGAATGAAGATTGATCACACCTTGATCAATCTTTTACAAAGATGTATAATGAATGGTGGTTTATCTCAAGCCTATTCAAGATTAAAAGATATAAAAACAATAGGCTTTACAAGAAGAGAGAAAGGAAGAAGATGTAAGAGAAGAAGAGCTAGGCTTTTTGATCTCTTTGAATTGCAATGCTTGTTGTTCTTTTGTTTGCTCTCTTCTATTCCCTTTTAATGATTGCAGCCGTCCCCTTGGTGTGCCTCCCCCTCTTGAAAATTATCTTTTTAAGTCCTTGAGAGAGTGTAAGACATCATTGTGACAATGTCTTGCTTACTTGGCACCTTCTTATTGGATGATCACTTAGTCTTCGCTTACTTGGCACCTCCTTATTGGTTCAACGTTGTCATCATGATGACTTGGAAAAAAATATGACAATTACACTTAACCATGTGCCAAAATCATCACACAATACCTTCCATAAATCAAGAGATACATCACATAAATTGCAAGATAAAAATTCTTCCCAAACCATGCATAATTTCGGCCATCTAGCAATCTTGCCATGCTGAATTTTCAGCATGTGCATCATTCCTTTTATTTCAAAATAATGCCAAATATTCTTTGATTTTTCATTATAAAAATGAATCAACAATTTATGGTAAGTATTGCTACCAAATAAGAAATGAACTTGGACACATTTTGGCTCTCAAATTCGGCCAAAGTTGTACACATGCTGAAAAGTTTTCAGCATGTGTGATATACAAAATATCACCATTTATTTATTTAAATAATATTCAAAACCTTTCCATTTCTTCTTCTAATCAATCACATAATAAAAGATGACAAAATATGTCACATTGAAGAGCAAAATTTCGGCCAGCTTGTGTGTAGTATGCTGAAATTTTCAGCATGTGACATAAGAGAGATATATTTTGAATTCTTACCATTTGTAGCTTCTCTCTTCAAATCACCAACATTGTATGATTGATCCTTGACCAATCAAGATGCCAACAAAGCTCCACATATGCTCCAAATCAGTTGTAGGTGACGTTGGAATGTGTATGTACAAGTGCTGAAATTTATTTTTGCTAACTTTGTAAAATAGTGCACATTTAATAATATACACATGTAATATTCCAATCAGCCTTTAATTTAATTTTCTAGAACACTTTAAGATGTATATCATATGTAAAAAGTGTCTAGATACGTGTCACAAGACGTACCAAAAACGTTCCATGTGTTGTATGCGTAGAAAACCGAATTTTCGATATTTATCGATTACCCGATTTTTCTCAAATTTAAATTCCAACTTTTGCACATGTTATATATATTATATTATACATAATATATATAATATATACTTTAAATCACAGCACTTGGCTGGTTTAAAGTGGTACCATTAGCATGTGACAAAATTAAACTTGGAATCTTCACATTTTGGCCTTAATGTGGAGTAACTTGTGTGTGCCAACATGGAAAGTATTTTTGGCTAATTTTTATGTCATGTGCACGAACTTTTAATCCATTTTTGAAGCATAGGGGCTGGCCATTTATTTATGGCAAGTACGTGACACGTTGACGAAGTTTCGGTATTCGCCTGATACGACAAATTTCGGTTTAGAACCTTTTATCGTGTTGTATTTGATTTGTCATCACCATATCTTATATCATATGATATAACACCTGAATATACTCATAAATATGAGTTAAGTATAGTGGTGTTACGTTAACGTACGTACGTAAAATATATAATGTGTCGGTAGTACGTTGGAATACATGTGTATGTGCCTTTAAAAAAAATCTGAAAATAGGTGTAAAATATGTATATAGCCGTGTGTATTAAAGATGGGGAGGAGGAGAAAACTTTCCTTCCTTAGCTTTGTTGCCTTTGTGCCTCTTCCAAATATGACTTCCTCTAATGAACTTAGTTTATTAAACTAAGTACTTCACTTAATGAACTAGTTTAGTTCATTAATGGTGGCACCTGAAAATAGTATAAACACAACAAATGTTTGCCATATGATGTAAGCTTTAACGCTTCATGGCTCGTTAGTACGGCAACATAATATATAAGCTAAATAAGGCAAGTAATGGCAAGATATCATGCATACACGTACACGTTTATATATATCATGCATTTAAGTCACTTATTTTGAAATCACTCAAACCCCCTTATCTCTACAATCTCTCCCTTTTGATGATTTTCAAAATAATTTATGCACATGATTTAAATGCTATCTCTCCCCCTTGAAACATGCACAAATTTGAAATTTGAATTTCGAATTTCAAATCCGGCTCCCCCTTTATTTGTGCAATTAATATCAATTAGTCTCTCTCCCCCTTAAATCATGCTTTTCTCTCTCCCTTTATTTTGGAAAGTAAATCAAAAGATTCCTGTCAAAAAGGAAAGTAAATCAAATCACGTCAAATCAAATCATATCAACGGGAATCATGCCTAATTTAGAACGAAGAGATTCATACGTGGCTTGATTTAAGGCTTTTGTAAAGATATCCGCTACTTGTCCTTCTGTGCGTACGTGATCTATGACAATATTACCATTGTTTACGTGATCACGAAGAAAGTGATAGCGTACTTCTATATGCTTAGCCTTAGAATGTAACACGGGATTCTTAGACAAGTTTATGGCACTCATACTATCACAATATATAGAAATTTTATTTACGGTAATTCCGAAGTCCGAAAGTTGTTGTTTTATCCACAGCAACTGTGTGCAACGAAGGCTAAGAGCCATGTACTCAGCCTCAATAGTGGACAAAGCAACACTTGCTTGCTTTTTGGAAAACCATGAAATAAGGGAATTTCCTATAAATTGGCAAGTTCCGCTCGTGCTTTTTCTATCTATTTTGCAGACACCATAATCTGCATCAGTGTAAGCATGTAAGTCAAATGTAGAATCCTTATTGTACCAAATTCCTAAGGTGGGCATGTGCTTAATATAACGGAATATTCTTTTTACCGTATTTAAGTGTGACACCTTAGGTTGACTTTGAAAACGAGCACACATGCATACACTAAACATGATGTCAGGCCTACTAGCAGTTAAATATAGCAAAGAGCCTATCATAGATCGATATAATCCATTATCAACGTCTTTACCATGTTCGTCTTTGTCTAATTTAGTAGTGACACTCATAGGGGTGGGGGATGGTTTCAAATTTTCAAAATTAAACTTTTTAATCATGTCATTAACATATTTTGCTTGGCTTATATGAATTTCTTTACTCGTTTGCTTAATCTGCAAGCCAAGAAAATAATTAAGTTCACCAACCATAGACATTTCAAATTCAGATTTCATGCAATTTTCAAAATCTTTAACAAGTCCATGTGAGGTAGAGCCGAAAATAATGTCATCTACGTAGATTTGAATAATAAGCAAATCTGATTTTTCTTGTTTCAAAAATAGTGTACTATCTATAGTACCACGTTTAAAATCATCTTCATATTCCTTATCTTTATCAATCTCACCAAATTCATTGAATTTAACATGAATAGATTCTATAATTTGTCTAGTGAGAGGATCATAACATCTATATGCCTTCGAATTTATAGAATATCCAACAAAAATGCACTCAATTGATTTGGATTCAAATTTATCTAAATTAGCTTTTGTATTCAAGACAAAACATTTGCATCCAAACACACGAAAATAGTCAATCTTAGGCATGCGATCATCCAAAATCTCATAAGGCGTCTTGTTTATTTTCTTTCTTATAGATAGGCGATTTACAATATAGCATGCACAATTTACGGCTTCCGCCCACAGAAATCTAGGCAATTTATTTTCGCAAAGCATAGTTCTAGCGATTTCTTGTAATGTACGATTCTTTCTTTCTACTACTCTATTTAGTTGTGGAGTTCTAGATGGCGAAAATTCATGCTTAATTCCTTTTTCTTCACAAAACGAAATCATTTCTTTGTTTTTAAACTCACCGCCTCTATCGCTTCTTATCCTTTTCACATTTACACCGTATTGATTTTCAAGTTGTTTAATTAATTTAGCAATCTCAACGGCGCTATCATCCTTATGTGCAAGAAATAAAGTCCAAGTATAACGAGAAAAGTCATCAACAATTACGCATGCATAGTGACGCCCACCAAGGCTTGTAGTGCGACTAGGACCAAACAAATCTATATGCAATAGTTCTAATATTCTAGTCGTGCTTATTTCATTTTTCAGCTTAAGTGACTCACGTGTTTGTTTGCCTTTTATACAAGATTCACACAACTGAAAGTTGTCTAAATCAAGCGTAGGCAATCCCCGTACTAGGTTCTTTCGTTGAAGTTTTTCTAGTGTGGAAATGCCAATGTATGCCATAAATTCACATTGGGTTCATTTGACATAAAACACTTAACTTTAGCGTCTACTACATCATCCATAGATAGCGTAAAAATATTGCCTTCTCGTTTTCTTTTTAAAACGGTTTCTCCATTTTTATTTATTATGTTTCAATAAGGGTGAGTAAAACACACATTAAAACCATTGTCAACAAATTGAGAAATGCTAAGAAGATTGTAGGATAAGTTGCTTACCAAAAATACGTTGGAGATTGGGAGTGTGTTCGGATTACAAATCTTACCTTTTCCGATGATCTTGCCTTCATTGTTGTCTCCAAAGGTCACGGATCCGCCTTTTGTGACCTTCTTTAATTTGGAGAACAAGCTCGGGTCACCCGTCATGTGCCTCGAGCAACCACTGTCAAGGAACCACCTTATTGATGTATCTTTCGATGTGTGGTCTCCCTGCAATGTGCAAAGATGATTTAGGTACCCTTTTAACTTTGGGTCCTTTCGAGTTAGTTAATCACCTCTTGGTAAAAGTACCTTTCGGTACTCATACTTGAGTGATCCTTCTCGGTCTATCAAATGGCCAGAATGTAGATGAAGGTGCGATATAATAGACATGTGGTGCATGCACTTTGGGCCTTTGCCCAAGGACTCCCTTATACTCATTAAATGAAGGACGTTTTTGATATGTCCTTGTGTGTGTGTGCGTAGTGCGAGGATGATATGAATTTTGTGTATGCATTATTCTCTTCCTTTCATATCTATAAGGTACAAAGTTATATTTCACATGATATGAAGAAGTGGGGCGTGAGGAAGGGGGCGCTTTCTGCGTCATCTTAGACGCCACTTGCGGCTTAGGGGTGTCTACTTTCTTAGACACAACAAACTTGGTTGGTTTGGTTGATACTTCGTTAGTATCAACGTATCCCAGTCCAGTTTTGTCACTGTCATGCTTTTATGATAATATGATGCGACGCAGCATGTTGGACCCTGTATCAAACTGTTTCATCATTTTCTCTAAATCGGTATTCCTTGATTTCAAATTTGAAATCTCGGATTTCATTTCATTATTTTGAGTGGTTAATGATGAAATCTCTGTCTTTAATGCAGTAATGACACATGATGACTCTTTCTTTGAATCGCTTAATTGAGCGACAAGATTCTCGTTAGAAGATTCTAACAGTTTCTTGTCTTCAATTAATCGTTTCTTTTCCTTAGCGAGAGTCTTGGTGAATTTATGCAATTCTAGATACTGACTAAAAAGATCATCATAAGAAGGTTCAGAGTCAGAGTCAGAATCAGATGATACCTCATTAGATGCTTTGGATGCAAAGCATACTTGTGTTTGGAAATCAACCGAGATCACTGCAAAAACGCGCAGCGGAAAACAAAACTTGATCTCTGATTTCCTACCAAGGATCCATATTGTTCGTTTAATTTGACAAAAGAAATCAAAAAGTACCTCCGTATATTCGAAATCTGCAGATGGAAGAGGTGCGAAAATACGATCACCCTCTGTCGGTATCCACACGAACGCTTCCGCCCGGAGTGCTAGCTCTTCAAACGGCGCGGCTGAAGAACTCGGTTTTCACAAAAACGATTCTTGCCCTTTCTTTTTCTACTGGTTGTTTTGTGTACGAGATACACCATGCTCAGTACATATATATAGATATCAAAATCCGATTCCTGATCGGATTGGTTAATACCTTTCATAATCCGCACCAAATACGGATTCTGTTAGGATTAGATAAAACCAATCAAAATCCATATCAGATATGGACTCTCTGTTATTATCCGATGATATAAATATATACAAAAACAAAATTAATAATAATAATAATAATTAATATCCAATATTAATATTATTAATATTAAAACGATAATAATAATAATAATAATTAATATCCAATATTAATATTATTAATATTATTAATCTCAGCCATACGCATTCTTGTGTGTGACCCGATAGGCCCATATTAATTGGCAGTTGATTAAATCCCTATTAAACCAACAAGTCGTAATTGGCCTCTAGCAAGGCATTACAACTACCCAATTAATACGAGTAAAGTCCAACTAGCCTAATAATAGTACATGCATTAATCCCTTTGTCACACGATATCTAGTTTGAACATAAGTCATGGTCAGCGTCATACTTATATAGTTCAAACATATGATTACTCGATCTCTAAGTAGACTGATAAAACAAATAATATTGATCACACTATCAATTCATTTGAGCACGTCCATGCATTTCACAGTCTCACTAATCGAGGGGCCCAAAGATATCTCTCTCAAAAGAGAGGGACAAATTCTATCTTGATTGTTCAATATCCTCTACATAATTTCTATCACATTCAATCATGACCTTTATTATTATCCAGTTACGGATAACGTTTGATCATGTCAAAATATAATAGTCCTTATGTTGGAAACTATGACAATCTCAAATCAAAGGATTAAAACATGACTATCATGAGATTTACTTATGACGCTAATCCATGTAGCAATCTCATGATGGGTCTATTTAATACACTGTTCTCTAACAAGTATCTATGAGATTGATTCGTATCACCATACACATAATCATCTCATGATTATCAAATCAATACTCATACTGATTATAAATTATTTTATCTTCATAACAATAATGAATCAGGGACATATATCAAAATTGTGTAACATACTAACCAACAATAATGATAATAAAACCTCTTTTATTAATAATAAATGCATAACATAAATATCCAAATCATGGCCTAGGGCACATACACTAACAATCTCCCACTTGCACTAGGCCTACAAATATCTGAGACCCATAGATCTAGTATGCTGATCATGCTTGACCCGTGAGAGAGGCTTAGTCAATGGATCCGCTATGTTATCGTTTGTGTCAACTTTGCATATCTTGACATCTCCTCTATCGATGATGTCTCGAATGAGATGGTAGCGTCTGAGTATATGTTTAGATCTCTGATGAGACATAGGCTCTTTTGCTTGTGCTATGGCACCATTGTTGTCACAATAAATGTCCACAGGATTTGCAATGCTAGGTACCACTCCTAGTTCAGTGATGAACTTCTTCAAGCAAACTGCTTCTTTAGCTGCATCTGATGCTGCTATATACTCAGCCTCTGTTGTAGAATCAGCCACAGTGCTTTGTTTTGAACTCTTCCAACTAACAGCTCCACCATTCAATGTGAATACAAAACCGGACTGCGACCTGAAATCATCTATGTCGGTTTGGAAGCTAGCATCTGTGTAACCATTTACAACTAACTCGTCATCCAAACCTCCATAAACCAAGAATACATCTTTAGTCCTTCTGAGGTACTTAAGAATATTCTTGACAGCTGTCCAGTGACCTTCACCGGGGTCAGCTTGATATCACTTGTTGTGCTCAATGGATATGAGACATCTGGTCTAGTACATAACATGTCATACATGATCGATCCTATAGCAGAAGCATAAGGAATTTTATTCATTCGATCTCGCTCATCAGATGTCTGAGGACATTGATTCTTGCTAAGATGAATGCCATGAGACATAGGCAGGAATCCTTTCTTGGACTCTTGCATGTTGAACCTTTTCAACATTTTATCTATGTATGTACTCTGACTCAAGCCTATTATCCTTTTAGATCTATCTCTATAGATCTTGATACCAAGGATATAGGTAGCCTCACCCAAGTCCTTCATTGAAAATGAATTCCCTAACCAAGCCTTAACCTTTTGCAAGGTAGGGATATCATTCCCAATAAGTAATATGTCATTCACATATAAGACCAGAAACACTACTGCACTCCCACTAACCATCTAGTAAACACAAGGTTCATCTTCATTCTTGATGAAACCAAAGTTCTTAACTATTTTATCAAAACAAAGATTCCAGCTTCGAGATGCTTGCTTCAATCCATAGATGGACCTTTGAAGCTTGTAAACCTTCTTTGAATTCTCAGGATTTACAAAACCCTCAGGTTGTGTCATGTACACATCCTCGAGTAAATTTCCATTAAGGAAAGCAGTTTTGACATCCATTTTCCATATCTCATAATCATAGTATGCTGCAATGGCAAGGAGAATTCGAATA
The DNA here is from genome assembly GCA_036186865.1 of Eustoma russellianum. Taxonomy (NCBI): domain Eukaryota; kingdom Viridiplantae; phylum Streptophyta; class Magnoliopsida; order Gentianales; family Gentianaceae; genus Eustoma; species Eustoma russellianum. The sequence goes on from AP025055.1 coordinate 25,884,491, forward strand.
GACTTAAGCATAGCTACTGGTGAAAAGGTTTCATCATAGTCTATACCATGAGTTTGCTTGAAACCTTTAGCCACAAGCCTTGCTTTGTAGGTTTGCACATTTCCATCCATGTCAGTTTTCTTCTTGAAAACCCATTTGCAACCAATAGTCTTAATACCCTCTGGAGGATCAATTAAAGACCAAACTTGGTTATCAAACATGGATTGCATCTCAGAATTCATGGCTCCAAGCCATTTATCTGAATCTGGACCTGACACAACTTCTTGATAGGTAGTAGGCTCATCTTGATCTATGAGCATAACTTGACTATCATCAGTCACAAGAAATCCGTATCTCTCTGGCTGACGATGTATCCTATCAGATCTGCATTGGACTTGTGTTACATTTTCAGGCTCCATAACTGTTTGTGGTTCTGAAATCGTCTCTAAAGACGGTTCAACGATATCTTGTGGAACTTGAGTTTCCTCAAGTTGTACTATACTCCCACTTGTTCTCTTGGAGAGAAACTCCTTTTCCAAAAAGGCTCCATTTCGAGCAACAAACACTTTGTTCTCTGAGGGAATATAGAAATAGTACCCTTTAGTTTCTTTAGGATACCCCACAAAAATACATTTGATAGATTTTGGAGCTAGCTTATCTGACATTAATCTTTTCACATAAGCTTCACAACCCCAAATCTTAAGAAAAGACAAACTGGGTCTCGTACCAGTCCACATCTCATATGGTGTCTTTTCAACCGCTTTAGATGGTACACGGTTCAAAATGAATGCAGCTGTCGCCAAGGCATAACCCCAAAAGGATAAAGGAAGATCTACTTGACTCATCATAGATCGAACCATATCCAATAAAGTCTGATTTCTCCTTTCAGAAACACTATTCCATTGTGGAGTTCCTGCAGGAGTCAACTGTGAAACGATTCCACAATTTCTTAGATGTTGGTCAAATTCTTGGCTCAAATATTCACCACCTCGATCTGATCGAAGGGTTTTAATTGTCTTACCAAGTTGATTTTGTACTTCATTTTGAAAAGTTCTAAACATTTCAAAAGACTCATGCTTATGTTTCATTAGGTAGACATAGCCATACCTACTGAAATCATCAGTAAAAGTAATGAAATACTGAAATCCTCCCCTGGCACTAATGCTGATTGGGCCGCATACATCTGTATGTACCAAACCCAATAAGTCATTAGCCCTTTCACTATGTCCAGTAAAAGGAGTCTTTGTCATCTTTCCAAGCAAACAAGACTCGCAATTTTCAAATGATTTAAAATAAAATGAATCTAATAATCCATCTTGATGGAGTTTAGATACGCGCTTCTCATTTATATGGCTAAGGCGACAATGCCATAAATATGCAGGGTTTAGTTCATTTGGCTTAGTTCTTTTTGAAGATATGTTATAAATATTACCGTCATTGGAATCATCAAGGTTAAGGACATAAATGCCATTATAACTACTTGCAATACAATAAAGCAAGTCATTTTTATCAAAAATAGAACACTTCTTATTTTTAATTAAAAATGAATAACCTTCATCATCCAAAACAGACACTGAAATAAGATTTTTACTCATAGTAGGAACATAAAAGCAATTGTTTAAAACTAACAAAAGCCCATTGGGCAAGACAAGCTCATAGGTCCCTACAGCTATAGCAGCAACTCTTGCTTTATTGCCAACACGTAGGTCCACCTCGCCCTTCTTCAGCATCCTACTCCTTTTGAGCCCCTGCATATTTGTACAAATATGGGATCCACATCCAGTATCTAATACCCAGGAAGAAGAAGTAGATAAATTAATTTCTATAACATAAATACCTGAAGATGTAGTCGTACTACCCTTCAGCTTCTTCAACTCCTCCAAATAAACATCACAATTTCTTTTCCAATGCCCAGGCTTGTTGCAATGGAAACAAGTTCCTTCCTTATGAACCTTTGCCTTGGGACCAGGTTTTGGTTTAGCTTGACCCTTTGCCCCTTTTGCACCCTTTGCACTTTTAGCCTTACCCTTGCCTTTAGCTTTCCTTTTCATTAGCTTGGTATTGACACTCAATACATGGGTAGGCTTCTTGATATTCCCCTCAGCAGTTTTGAGCATACCATGTAGCTCAGGAATGGACTTTTCTATATTATTCGTATTGTAGTTCATGACGAACTCTGCTAGGCAAAGAGTGTAGGATCAAATCCGTGGCGAGTTCCAAACTCAGGGGATATCCAAGTCTTGTAAGGTGATCTATATAGCCTTTCATCTTCAGAACATGAGCGCTAACAGATTCACCTTCAGACATCTTACAGTCAAAAAGTGCAACAGCGGTGTCGAACCTATCCTGCCTAGCCTGTTGTTGGAAAGCTTGTTTGAGATGCACACTCATCTCATAAGCTTCTAAGTGTTCCAGGTCCTTCTGAAGTCCTGGACACATAGTTGCCAACATTAGACATCCTATGTCATTGGAATCTTCAACATGCTTCTTATACTTGTTCTTAACAGCAACAGGAGCATCAGCAGGAGGGGTTTCAGGGACAGGGTCATCGAGCACGTAGGACTTCTTTTCTTTCTTGAGAACAATTCTCAAGTTTCGAAACCAGTCAACAAAATTAGTCCCACATTCTTTTAGTTTTTTCTTCTCAAGGATAGATCGCAGCGATAAGGTGGAATTGTTATTAGCAGCCATTTATGATCTACAAAACATGCAAAGTAACACTTTATTAATAATGAGGTTAAAATTTATAAAACTCCCACTAAAACATAACCCTCAAAAGAAATATTTTAGTGAGCTAAGATCCATATTTGACTTAATTCTAAACTCAGCTTTGGCATGACGCTTAAAATTAAGTTATTTAGGTAGGTAACATCTTTACCAATTACATCTCATGTAACTCTTAGAATTTATAGAATAATGACATCATATATCATTGTATGTTAGATTCCATCTAATGCCTTGGGCTCAAAACCGTTTTGATAGCCCAATTAAGTCTAACCAATTTTAAACATATGAGTAGCACTATTACTCATCCTACGTAGCTAGGAATGTTTAAAGCACATTTCTTTGGCAATACTTACTTTAATACAATCCCAGTTTTAATAGGTGTTTAAGACATGGATGGCATCAAGACTTAAACTATTAATGAGGGTTCAACTTAGTTTATGTCTTGCATTGCATATCATTATATCGTAGCATCCTATATGCATATATAATATATCATCCACGCATCTCATACAAAATGATAAATATGTAAACGTGACATAGCATGGCCAAACTAAATATGATCTTCATGAGACCAGATGAAGATCATAAAGGAAACCCTATGTGAAAGACTTCCTATTACAACATTTGCAATGATACATATCTTCTTGTCTTGAGCCCGTGCCTCCATCTCCATGGAATTCACTCGTCCTTGGTGTGTGTCACCATCACCATTTTGTAGCTTGATTCTTCATTTATTACAATAACAAAGAAAAACCTAACTACTTGTATAATAAAATACAACAAAAACTACAGCGGCACGCAGGCCATAATAACCCAAAACAAAAATATGACTAAGTCAATCACATAGGTCTTGAGGCCATGCTATGCACCATGCAAAGACATCAACAATTATAATATATCTTACATAAACATATTATAATAAATATATATTGACATTCTTAATGTCACGGTAACAAACTATAGGGCGTACGCATACGGCGGTCCCGCTAGCCGGTTAGCGGGCGGGGTTCCGAGGGGCAGAGCCCCAGGCGAGGTCGAGGGGCAGCGCCCCTCGAAGCCAAACAGAAAGTATCAATCGCATTGATAATTTTCTTTTCGAAACCCTAACACAGACGCATCAATCATATTAACGATCTTACTGTTTTGAATACGTGTAAGCCCTTATAGAAGCACCGATCGAACCGAGAGTTATCATTCAAAACCCAAAACAGAATCATCAATCGAATTGATAATCTGCTGCTCGAAATTCGAAACAGAATCAATCTACCATTCGAAATCCAAAAACAGAATCATCAATCGAATTGATAATCTGTCTGTTTTGAATATGCATAACTCTTACAGAATCATTATCGGTTGTTCATATCGATATAAACATAATCGTTTTTGATCATCACATGAAAAACAAAAACTTTATATCACATATAACAATCTCTAATCATAACGTCTCATGAAAACGAATTGAAAACATCAATCCGCTCTCATCAGATGAGATTCGAATAGGGTTTTACACATAGCGTATGTTTATATCTAATATAAACAGAATCAGTTTTGATCATCATATGACAAACGAAAACCGCCATATACAAATCATTCATGAAAACGATTTGAAAAACACCATTCTTCTCTCATCATATGAAATCCGAGTTGGGATTTTGTACATATCATGCCATACGAAAAACAGTAAACATATAATCACATAAGCATGATATAATCGATTTAAACGAATCAACAAGTGTCTCTGATACCACTGTTAGGAAATCAACCGAGATCACTGCAAAAACGCGCAGCAGAAAACAAAACTTGATCTCTGATTTCCTACCAAGGATCCATGTTGTTCGTTTAATTCGACAAAAGAAATCAAAAAGTACCTCCGTATATTCGAAATCTGTAGATGGAAGAGGTGCGAAAATACGATCACCCTCTGTCGGTATCCACACGAACGCTTCCGCCCGGAGTGCTAGCTCTTCAAACGGCGCGGCTGAAGAACTCGGTTTTCACAAAAACGATTCTTGCCCTTTCTTTTTCTACTGGTTGTTTTGTGTACGAGATACACCATGCTCAGTACATATATATAGATATCAAAATCCGATTCCTGATCGGATTGGTTAATACCTTTCATAATCCGCACCAAATACGGATTCTGTTAGGATTAGATAAAACCAATCAAAATCCATATCAGATATGGACTCTCTGTTATTATCCGATGATATAAATATATACAAAAATGAAATTAATAATAATAATAATGATTAATATCCAATATTAATATTATTAATATTAAAACGATAATAATAATAATAATAATTAATATCCAATATTAATATTATTAATATTATTAATCTCAGCCATACGCATTCTTGTGTGTGACCCGATAGGCCCATATTAATTGGCAGTTGATTAAATCCCTATTAAACCAACAAGTCGTAATTGGCCTCTAGCAAGGCATTACAACTATCCAATTAATACGAGTAAAGTCCAACTAGCCTAATAATAGTACATGCATTAATCCCTTTGTCACACGATATCTAGTTTGAACATAAGTCATGGTCAGAGTCATACTTATATAGTTCAAACATATGATTACTCGATCTCTAAGTAGACTGATAAAACAAATGATATTGATCACACTATCAATTCATTTGAGCACGGCCATGCATTTCACAGTCTCACTAATCGAGGGGCCCAAAGATATCTCTCTCAAAAGAGAGGGACAAATTCTATCTTGACTGTTCAATATCCTCTACATAATTTCTATCACATTCAATCATGACCTTTATTATTATCCAGTTACGGATAATGTTTGATCATGTCAAAATATAATAGTCCTTATGTTGGAAACTATGACAATCTCAAGTCAAAGGATTAAAACATGACTATCATGAGATTTACTTATGACGCTAATCCATGTAGCAATCTCATGATGGGTCTATCCAATACACTATTCTCTAACAAGTATCTATGAGATTGATTCGTATCATCATACACATAATCATCTCATGATTATCAAATCAATACTCATACTGATTATAAATTATTTTATCTTCATAACAATAATGAATCAGGGACATATATCAAAATTGTGTAACATACTAACCAACAATAATGATAATAAAACCTCTTTTATTAATAATAAAGGCATAACATAAATATTCAAATCATGGCCTAGGGCACATACACTAACAACTTGTGCGGTCTCCTCTTCAGTCTCAGTTTCAGAATCTGATGAATCACTCCAGGTGGAGGCCTTTAGAGCACGTTTCCTTTGTTTGGGTTCTGAGACGAGTCTATTTTTGTTCCGCTCCTTGTTAGGGTATTTAGTAGTTTTCTTTTCTTTATTTGGGCAGTCATATGGTAAGTGTCCGAGTTTGCCACATTCATAACATTTAACGTCTTTATCGTTTGACTTGTTCTTATTTCTCTTAGTCATAGTGCCCTTATTTTTGTTTCTAAATGACCTTCTCATAAATTTTCTCAATCCTTTAGCCAATAGAATTAGGTCATCATTATCCGATTCGGAATCACTATCATCTACGTGATCGGAGGGAGGGGAGACGTATTCATTTGATTTAAAAGCAATGGCTTTACCTTGTTTAGATGATTCTGATTTCCGTATGATGAGTTTATTTTCATAAACTTTAAGTGATCCGATTAGTTCTTCCATCTTTATTGATTTAGTTTCCTTGCTTTCTTCTATCGCGGTCACTTTAGGGTCCTATTCAGAAGGAAGGCTTCGTAGGACTTTCTGTACCTTTTCCTGCGTAGTAAAAGCCTTACCAAGAGACTCAAGAGAGTTGTAGATGTTAGTCAACTGAAGATCCATATCTACAATAGACTCATTGGGCAATAATTTAAATGACTCAAGTGTGGACATAAGCATGTTGATTTTTGACTCTTTTACTTGACTCGTGCCTTCGTGTTTCATTTCTAGTATCCTCCACATTTCTTGTGCACTCGAACAGTTTGACACATAACTAGACTCACTCTTACTTAATCCGTTTAAGAGTAGTTGCATAGCCCTAGCATTCATACTAGGTTTCTTTTTATCATCACTCGTAAATTCTTGTCTAGATTTAACGACTTCTAATGTGACTGCGTCTACAGTGGATACCTTAGATGGGACATAAGGACCATCTTCAATGATTGACCAAAGATCTATATCTATAGCCATAAGAAAAAAACTTCATTCTAAGTTTCCACTGAATAAATGACTCACCGTCGAAAAGTGGAGGCCTTTGGCTCGACATACCTTCTTGCTCGGTTTTGAGATTTGTGGTTGCCATCTCACTGAATCGTTGGATTCCTTGAAGTGAGTGTTCCTGCGCTCTGATACCACTTGTAGGATCTGCAAGGCACCACTAGAAGGGGGGTTGAATAGATGGTGCGGAAAGTGTGGTTTTTAAAATTTCTTTAAACTTGAACAATTCAAGTTCTGAAAACAGATTCTGTTTTCAGGACCAGTTTTAAAACGTTTTTAAAACTAGGTTAGAGGTCTCCACAAATTATGAAATTTTGAGAGAACTTAGCCTCAGATGTTATGAGGGTCCCCTAAAAATTTCAAATTAAAATTCAACCTTTAACCCCTTCAAAAACCGTTGGTAATCAGATTATGCAAATCTGTCAGAAAGGGTAGATGGTTTTGAAAAATTAATTCCTATTTGTGTGAACGTCCAAATGCTCTGAAAATTTAACCACTAACTCCTTATATACTATATTTAAATGGGTTGAAACAGTTTTGGAAAATTCTTTTGGGAAGTAGGTCAACTACAACCAAAGTCTCAACCTTTGCAAGTCTGAAAATCAGACTGCACTAGTCTCAGAACTTTTGATGTTTGATTGACTTATACTTATCCAAAAGGGTTGAAACTTGTGCCAAATTAACCCTAGAACGTGTGAGTATATTTCTGAAAATGTTCGTAATTTTTGAAAACCGTTCACTATTTTTACGGATGCGAACAAGAAGGATAAACAGTGGAGTAACTGAAAAGTAAATGCAGAAAGTAAATGGCACCAAGATTTTTATATTGGTTCGGTTATAAACAACCTACTCCAGTCTTCAAGGAACATCTTCCTTGGTTCACACTAATCACACACACACAACACACCTTACCACAGGGTTGATAGAGTTACACCTAACTCAAACCCTTTACAAACCTTGTATTGTAAGTACAATTTGCACGAACACCACCACCTTGCAAGAATGAAGATTGATCACACTTTGATCAATATTTTACAAAGATGTATAATGAATGGTGGTTTATCTCAAGCCTATTCAAGATTAAAAGATATAAAAACAATAGGCTTTACAAGAAGAGAGAAAGAAAGAAGATGTAGGAGAAGAAGAGCTAGGCTTTTTGATCTATTTGAATTGCAATGCTTGTTGTTCTTTTGTTTGCTCTCTTCTCTTCCCTTTTAATGATTGTAGCCGTCCCCTTGGTGTGTCTCCCCCTCTTGAAAATTATCTTTTAAGTCTTTGAGAGAGTGTAAGACATCATTTTGACAAGGTCTTGCTTACTTGGCACCTTCTTATTGGATGATCACTTAGTCTTCGCTTACTTGGCACCTCCTTATTGGTTCAACGTTGTTATCATGATGACTTGGAAAAAAATCTGATAATTACACTTAACCATGTGCCAAAATCATCACACAATACCTTCCATAAATCAAGAGATACATCACATAAATTGCAAGATAAAAATTCTTCCCAAACCATGCATAATTTCGGCCATCTAGCAATCTTGCCATGCTGAATTTTCAGCATGTGCATCATTCCTTTTTTTTCAAAATAATGCCAAATATTCTTTGATTTTTCATTATAAAAATGAATCAACAATTTATGGTAAGTATTTCTACCAAATAAGAAATGAACTTGGACACATTTTGGCTCTCAAATTCGGCCACAAGGTTGTACACATGCTGAAAAGTTTTCAGCATGTGTGATATACAAAATATCACCATTTATTTATTTAAATAATATTCAAAACCTTTCCATTTCTTCTTCTAATCAATCACATAATAAAAGATGACAAAATATGTCACATTGAAGAGCAAAATTTTGGCCAGCTTGTGTGTAGTATGCTGAAATTTTCAGCATGTGACATAAGAGAGATATATTTTGAATTCTTACCATTTGTAGCTTCTCTCTTCAAATCACCAACATTGTATGATTGATCCTTGACCAATCAAGATGCCAACAAAGCTCCACATATGCTCCAAATCAGCTGTAGGTGACGTTGGAATGTGTATGTACAAGTACTGAAATTTATTTTTGCTAACTTTGTAAAATAGTGCACATTTAATAATATACACATGTAATATTCCAATCAGCCCTTAATTTAATTTTCTAGAACACTTTAAGATGTATATCATATGTAAAAAGTGTCTAGATACGTGTCACATGATGTACCAAAAACGTTCCATGTGTTGTGTGCGTAGAAAACCGAATTTTCGATATTTATCGATTACCCGATTTTTCTCAATACGTTGGAATACATGTGTATGTGCCTTTGAAAAAAATCTGAAAATAGGTGTAAAATATGGATATAGCCGTGTGTATTAAAGATGCGGAGGAGGAGAAAACTTTCCTTCCTTAGCTTTGTTGCCTTTGTGCCTCTTCCAAATATGACTTCCTATAATGAACTACTTAGTTTATTAAACTAAGTACTTCACTTAATTAACTAGTTTAGTTCATTAATGGTGGCACCTGAAAATAGTATAAACACAACAAATGTTTGCCATATGATGTAAGCTTTAACGCTTCATGGCTCGTTAGTACGGCAACATAATATATAAGCTAAATAAGGCAAGTAATGGCAAGATATCATGCATACATGTACACGTTTATATGTATCATGCATTTAAGTCACTTATTTTGAAATCACTCAAACCCCCTTATCTCTACAATAAGTACACGTATTTTGGTGATAGATATCATTTCATGCATAAATGTTTGAACAGTGCTGCCTAAAAATTCTGTTCCATTATCTGATCTGAGTGTTTTAATGATACAGCCGAACTAATTTTTAATAAGTGTATCATATCTCTTAAGTATTTGGCCGACCTCACTTTTACTTTTTAGTCAGTATACCTATGTTACTCCAGTATGGTCATCTGCAAAGGTTAGGAACCATCTTGCACCATTTATGTTAGTTGCTTTAGACGGTTCCTATACATCTGAGTGAAAGAGGTTAAAAGACGCAGATGACATGTATATTTTAGTTGGATAATTCTGTTTAGTGTGTTTAGCTAGTTGACATGTTTTACAAGTAATATCCTTAAGTCAGTTGAGCTGAACAACTTTGGCAGTAATTGTTTCAAATATACAAAATTGGAATGACCCAGTCTGTTATGCCATGATAAATTTCTCCTATACATAGATTTCTAGGGTGCAAAATACTACTGGAGTCCTGATCACTAGGTAGGTCAGATGTACTTATTAAGACTTTGTTTTCTAACTCCAATATGAACAGACCTGCTATATTCTTAGCACGACCGATCATCTCCTTCAATTTGTTTTTCTGAAAACAACATTCAGCGGATGAGAAGCAGGCGAAGCTGTTATTATACTTAGTAAGTTTACCAACAGATAGCAGGTTGAAGCTTAGACTAGGGACATGCAGGACCTCTTTCAGTATGATTTTATTATTAATTATAGCAGAGCATATTCCGACAATTTCTAATGAAGTTCCATTTGCAATTTTTACCTTCTTAGGCACAGAAAATAGTGAGTAAGAGTTAAGAAGGGTACCATTGTTTGTCATCCCCAGAGTCAATGATCCATGAACTGCTGGAGCTCGGCTGGACGAAGCCTGCCATGGTAACTTGATGTGGTTCAACTCGACCACCTTGTCTGCTCAGTAGGTCGATCAGAGTAGTAATCTGGTCCTTGGTGGGAGCCTCAAGCTGAGCTGCACCAAGCCGGGGTGTGCTGCTGACTTGATGAGCAGCACTCTGTCCAACAGGGAATGATCTTGGTTGGGATCTTTAGGGTGCATTGCTGGTCTTCAAAGGTGGTTTTTCTTCTCGTACCATCTTTGCCTGCAGTTTCCAACAGTTATCGACTATATGGCCTTTCTTTTTGCAGTATTTAAACACTTTCCCTCTACAAGAGGCAAAGTGTCTTTTAATCGCCAGCACAGACGCTTTCGCTGGTTATTCAGTATGCAGGGCAAAGGACTCCAAGGGTGAAGATCCTCCCATCATGACCTTCTTCTGGCTTTATTCGTGGTTGATTTCTGCGAAAACAGCCTTCAAGGTTGGCAGTGGTTTGGTGCTCAGAATTCGACTTCGTGCAGTATCGAATTCTTGATTCAGTCTAGTGAGGAAGCGAAAAACTTACTTCTTTTCTGTTATCCATTTATACAGTGCAGCATCAGTGATACAAGACCACTAATGTGCTTCAAACGAATCTACTGCCACGCCTTGGTAAGTGAAGTATAGTATTTGTGGACAACAAGGTTGCCTTATTTAAGCTCATGAAGTTGAGCTTCAATTTCATACAGTTCAGAGATGTTGCCCTACTTGGAGTACATCTCCTTGACTGCAGCCCAAATCTCTACTGCAGTAGTATACATCATAAAGGTGTCGGAAATGTCTGGCTGCATAGAACGTATCAGCCAGGACATAATCATTTTGTTTTCCGGCTTCCATAGGCGGAAGTTTGCATCAGTTTCAGACAGGACAGGGACTGTGCCATATAGGTATTCGTCCTTGCCTTTGCCGGTGATGAACATCTCTATCCCTCGAGACCATGAGAGATAGTTATCTCTATTAACTTTGTGACTGGTGAGGACAATGGAGGAATCATCAGTAATTTGAGGAACACGCATCATTCTTGATGCTTGATCAGAGGTGGAGGTGGACTCCGTGTATTCAGCTGGACTGAAAGGTGTAGTCATTTTGAAGTATATTAAGAATTGCAGAAAACAGAGTATGCAAAATTCAGTAGTTATAAATCATAGAAGCTCTGATACCATGTTGAATATTGAAATAATTTGCATTCGTTCAAGTTAAGGAATAATATACGATGTTGTTCCCTATTTATAAGAGTGTTTTTCTGCCTAAGAGATCTATTTTACCACTTACACAGTGGTTACTATTTATCTACAGTGAATCCTAACGTGTAAGGTAACGGCTAGTTACCTGTTCTGCTAAGCTATGTAGAGTAAAAGACTTCTATGTTACTATTATTTACAAGACTACGTGTAACAACTCAGCTTTAGTGTTGCTGCCTTGTTAGTGCTTCACATCGGTACCTCGGTACCTCGGCTTAGCACTTCTTCACTTCGGTTCTGCTTTGCTTCTCTTCAGCTCTTCTTCCACATCAGCCTCTGTCTTCAGTTCCGTATTGTCTTCCTCTCTTCAGTTCAGCTTCCTTATTCAGTTCAACTCGACTGCGATACTTTGGTCACTTCCTTGTTTAGGTCGGTCCTCCTCAGCTCTTCCTTATCCAGTTCAGCTCGGCTAATTTACTTGGTTCACTTTCTTCCTTCCTTGTTCAGGTCGGTTCTCTTCAGTTCAACTTGGCTGGATTTATTTCTTCGTTCAGGTCAGTTGTACTCAGTTCAGCTCGGCTGGACTTATTTCTACAATGTCAATTGAGCAACGCCTTTGGACCAAATTTTAATTTTTTACCTAAAATTCAAACAACTCACACTTTGCCTATTTCTTTTCATTTTACTCCCTTTTTATAAGTGTTTTATATAAATGAACCATTTATTTTCATTTTACTCCATTTTTATAAATATATTCACATTTTAGTTCCTTCGTATCAAATGAACCAACCACCATGATGCAGTTGGTTTTATATGTTTTGTTGTTCCAATTCATTTTGTTTTTAAATGTATTTGGATATCATAACTACGGTACCATAATGACATAATAAACTAAGATGTTGTAACTATAGTCAATGACTAGTTGTTTATGATGATTTTATCTCCGTCATACCATAGTTTTGGTTCTATACAACTAGGAACATTCTGGTCAAGCAGCAAGAATTAAAATCCGGCGTTAATGCATATGCAATATCGCATCATAGAGCGGCTATTTTTTATCTTCAATACTACCATTATTATACATGTTATCAATTGCATAATTAGGGAGACAAAATATATGAAAATGTCTTTGCTCTTCTTTGAAATTTTAGTCCGATGAGTAAGCAAAATACAGTAAACAAGTAACCTTAATGGGCATTGTCACTGCAACACGCCTTCAACCATACATGTCAAATCGGAAGAATATGTTTGCATTTAACTCCAGACGATTCATTACCCTTATACGGCGTAAATACTATAATTACAATCCACAAACTGTAAACATTCTCATATCCTTTCTATGTGATCATCGTAATTATGTTATACCATGAATAGTTCGACTAATGCACCTACTCAATTGCCCTTTTGGATACTCCTCAAGACCATAGCGTCTTGAACAACCATCCACTTCTATATATATATGTCTTCGCTCACCCATTTTCGGTCACCTACTAAGCTTACAAAAAAAACCAAGAAAATAGACATTTCAACGATTTCAAGGACTTTTCAGCAAAACATGATATATGATATGCTAATCTATTTTCTAGAGTGCTTGGAGAGAGAAATCCAAATCGCACATATAACTTTGATGACAAGAACCGGTCAACTGTGGCTAGGCAGATCATTTGTACCCGATGCAAATACCACAATGTCAAGAGAGCTATTAAGGATATTACCGTTATCGCTGCTGGGCACGCGAACTTCTAAGTTACTTTGTCTTTACAACAAAAACATTACCTCATTGTCTTAGAGCCTCTCGTCTATGACGGAGTATGAAAGGTCGGATGTACACAACCATACCTTGTTAGAAACACACAGAGGTTGTGTTATACCCCTGCCCTCAGGGGTAAATGAAAAAGATAAAAGAAGGAATGAAAGAAATAAATATTATCACCCAGATTTCCCCAATAATGGCTTCAGCAGGCTGCCCTTTATTCCATCTACAGCAGGGCGCCAGCAACAATAAAAAGAACATAGTTGCATGCCATTTTTTTTATACATCACCCCACTCTCCATACCACAAACAAACATCAGCCTTATTCTTTTTCTAAAATCTCAGCTTGCCGCCATCCTCATTCTTCAATCTTCATATTATAAACATATGGCCAGTCTTTATTTTCTCCAAAATAGCAATTGCTGCCGCTTACAGCAAAGGGCGAAAGAGTGAATTTTTAATCTGTCCTTCGCGTAGAACATCTAATTAAGACACAAGGCAAGTACTCTTACTATATTTATTATGTTTTTACAAAGTCACTATGCTATTTTCGTATCAAATTAGATCATGCATACGTAGTTGTGATTTGCATATATAGTTGATTCATATGTGTATATGTCTACTTATATGTATCGGTTCAAATACATACGTGTGTGTGAATATGATATGATTCTTTGGAAAATGAGGATGCCGCCGTTGTGAAATTAGGAGAACAACAGCCAAATAAAATTGGGATTTGGTATATAGCATATAATATGAAAAAAGAATTATATATGAAGTTGTTTTACTTCCTTCTCTTTATTTTGGTGCTTTTCATCAAAGTATGCTTGCGTCAGGGGCACTGACGCCTTCTATTATTAATAGAATAGAGTTCAATATTAATTTATATATATATATATAAGTGAGTTGCATATTACTTGATGTAGTTGCTGCATGTGTTGTATATGTGTGGAAGTTAAAGTTTTTGTCCTTTTCCGAAACAACCATCCGAGGCTTTTAGGGAGAAAGGAAGGATTTGCCTAACACTAAGAATAGAGGTCAGCGGGGTTGGCAAGAAGAGATTCCGCGTAGGAAGTTAATTCGTCAAAAAGGTAGGTGCCTCTTCCTCCCTCAAACGGGTATGATTCATGTATGCTTCGATGTTATACTAATGTGATTTCGTTGTTTTTATTTGTTTAAGTTGTAAATTTTGTATAGGTTGGAAAGCATGAGATATATTGTTTATGGCTACTATGTGCGTGTATGTGTGTGAATTTGGTGGTAAGATTGAATCGAAACAAAAAAAAATACCTTTAAAGAATTGGGGGAAAAAAGGGAGGAACTTTTACACTAGGAGCCTTTAAAAAGTTGTGTTTTGGCCTTAGAATAAGTTCCTGTAGACTGGAAATATGAGAAAATGGGGGTTAGAATCGAAAAACAAATCACAGCGGCAGAGCATGTGCCACACGCGCTGCTGAAAAGGCCGCACGTGGGCTTCCATGTGTTGCCACTAGTGGAACATCCATTAAATAAATAAAAAAATTAAATTAAGGCGGACAACATGCCGACCAACGGACCGGGCTAGCTAGCCAGCGGGTCGGATGGAAGGCGGCCCATTAACCTCTCAAAAAAAATGTATCGGGTCTGGCGGATCAGGCTAGAAAAATATAATTAATACCAGTAAAAATTCAAGTAAATTCTAGAAAATATAAAAGGTTAAAGTTAAATTATTTCCACTTAATTTCTGAAGTTTGGTAAATTTAAGTAATTAAAAATAAATAGTAATAAATAGAATTAAATAAGGGGAAAATAGGAGAAAATAGTAGAAAATTTATACAAGCTAAGGAAAATTACAGGTGTTGATAAATAATAACTTTCTAATATTCGAAAAATTTAAAAAATCAAATATTGAGTGCCGGAGATGGTGAGGATGGGCGTACGGGCCCCAGACGACTTTGTTGTTGCATTCATGGCACGTGCATTGAATTTGGAGTGGGTTGAGATGTACGAGTTTCAGACACTCGAGTGGAGTGGATCATGGTGTATGGGTCATGGGTACTCGGTCATGATGGATCATGGTGTACGGGCCATAGGCATCGGTTATGGTGGATCGTGGTGTACGGGCCACAGGCATTGGTCAGGGTGGATTGTAGTGTATGGGCTACAGGCATCCAGTCTATCCCAGGATCATGTATTGCATATAGGTCTAGGTTCATATTGCGTCATATGATTCTTGTTGCGTGTGACACGTAGATGGAGCATGCATCACGTAGTTGCGCATTTTTATGTGGAGTGCTTTACTTACCGCATTTATTTTATTTTATGCATGTTACATCATATTTATGTGCTATGTGGTTATATCATTTCGGCATGCATGTTTTGTATTGGTTTGAGGTGGGCATCTGTCACTCACCCCTACTTCCCAGGTAAGCCGAATGAGGACTACGAGCATATCTTTGTTGAGGACAGGATGGGCATAGCGGAGTGGGCTGGTTGATAACTGCATCTAGGATATGAGGGGACTCTGCAGCCGACTGTTTTTATTTATCTTTTGGGGATTTTCACCGACTTCTTTATTTTTTTTATTATCGGAATTTTTATTCGGTAATGTAATGACCATTATTTGAGTTTAATTTAAGTTATAAATTTTTACGTTTCCGCGAGAAAAATTTCAACGTCATTTCTGACATGTAAGACATTGATTCGACGCCTTGTATTCTCTTTAGCGAGATACAGCGGGTGCACTGTTCCCGATGCTAGGGCTCGGGAGTCGGGCGCTACAGGTGGTATCAGAGTCGAGGCTTCAGATCCGCCTCGGAAACACAGGATTAACTAGCTCACCTAGACATAAGCTACGATCTTTTCGTAAAATGATGATTTTACCCCTAATAAACAAATAAGACTTAAGAGATGATTTTAGACTTAGGCTATGATCGGTCATGGGAGGTGTGTACCGATGGTGAGCTTTCTCTATCTAATTACCGTTTTACCCCCTGTCCAACCATTTTAACTCTCTATTGACTAATCTTATTTCTTTTCATGAACTGGAATTACATAAATGCCTCCACAACGTGAGACAGCTAGAAATGGCAGTGACAACCACAAGAATAAGGGGATCATCCCCAATCACTTGAAGATGCCATAATCACCATGACCAACATCTTAGCACAGTAGCACCAGCTGCTGAACTAGCATGCACTGCCTTCACCACCACCGCACTCGGACATGAGATTCTTCGACAAGGAGATGCATAGGAGTGATGGCACAGTACCACTGACACTGCCGATCACTTGGATCTAATTTCGGAATGAGTTTAAGAAGTACTACGTGTTCGACAGTGCGTTCTTTCAGATCATGGCTCTAGATCCACGGTGGAAGCATAGATTGATGCTATGATCTTAGAAATTAAGTTACGATTTTGCTCTAAGTCACATCTTAGACATAAGTACCGATTCTTAGTCGTAAGCAATGATTATATATTGGGCATGTATTGGAAATAAAACGTGACCTTAGAAATTAAGTGATGATCCTACCCGTAAGTCACGATTTTAGACATAAGCAACGATCTTAATTAAGAGTTGATCTTCGACTTAAGCAATAGTTTTAGTCACAAACGGTGATTATATACTAAGTATGATTTGTAACTAAGAAGTGATCTTAGACATAAGTGATGATTTGAACATAAGCATTGATCTTAGTCGTAAGCTGTGATTATATTCTAAGTATTGAAATTGGAAATAAGTAAATATTTTAGACGTAAGGAATGATGATACCAAGTATCGATTCTAGAAATAAATCATGACATTAGACCTAAGTGATGATCGGATAAGGGATATGCAAAGTATGCCCAGGACAGTCCATACGACTCTGAATTATTTGCCTCGCCTTAGTGCTGATTACAACAACATTCGTACATTTCCTTATATCTGACCCATGCAAACCGGTACCGTTATGATAAATAAAGAATGTTCACGTCTCTACATCGACAATAGCATCGGAATGCGACTAGGTCTAAGTGGAGATCGTAGTTCTTAAGAGATGATTTGTAGTAGAATGATAGTCATTAAGTAACGATTTATCAGCGTTATGATCAGTAGATTTTAGCAAAGAATACCTTGCAAAGGGGTTTATAGTTATGATTAAGCTGTGGAATTTCAGATTATCAAATAATCCGAAGATATTAGTCCACTTGAGATATTGATTAATAGTGATAAGCGAGCAGTACTAAAATGAGTACAGTAGAATGACGAAGTATTACAAATTCTAGTTAAGTGTTGATTCCTAGGAACATGTAAGTATTGATGTATCGAACAGGCTTGAATTGAAATAGCGAAGGCATGAACAAGTAGTGGGTGCTTTTCAGGTAAGATCTAACAAAATTAGAATTAGCGGTTGAAATAACCAAGTAAATAAATACGATGGATCAGTGTGGTGTGCAGAAGCATGGTCGATTAGAATGCCCTAAGCTGATCAAGATTTAGTGTGCCATGCTAGGATTGAATAACTTAATTTAAATATTTATAAAAAACGGTACATAGGTGGATTTTTCATTTGACATTAAGGGTTGACTTTAAAAAAATTATATGAAGTATTGGACTATTATTTTTCAAGTAGTTAAACGTTTTCCTAAAAGCACGTATGCCCAAAATATATACTATATTTCAAATGTATTTCAAAGATTTTTTGCTACTAAACATTTCAACCAGTTCCAATTTTTAGTATATTACTTTACAAGGCTATATTTTTTCCTGAATTGGTATAGCCACCTAATGGAAGTTCGACTACCTCTAAGAAAACTTATATATTTTAAAATAATGATGTTTTCGACGAACGATATATTTATATATCCCTTGTATTTCTCAAACTTTTGTTTAGTTATATTGATTTTCCTAAAATAATTTTATTTTTCAACTTATTGCAAGTAGTTTACCTATTAAATGTTTTTGAAGTAATGTATCTGCTTGGAATGAACTTGTTCAATTTTGCAAACTAAAAAGAGTTTCAAAAAATAGATATATTTCTTTTTGAAAAAGAGAGTTACTTTATCCAAATCGTTTTATAAAACTTTACATATGTTGAGTTTTCAATTGTTTTGTTTTACAAAACAAAACATAGCTTTTAAAATATTTATTTATTTGGAAAGAAAAGACGGCATGTTCAAATCGTTTTATAAAAAGAGAAATTTTACGATTGTTATGCTTCAATTGTTTTAAAGTGTTTAACTGTAATAATTTGCGAAGAAGTTATACCACTGTTTTTTAAGGGTCATTTGAGACACCGCGTTACTAAAGCAAATACATGATATTTTGATTATTGAGTTTACAAAATTAGAATGGATCTTATTTTAAACAGTTAAATCTATATTCCCAAATTATAGTTACATAAACTACTTTAATTTTTTTTAAAAGTTCATGCACATACTTCGTATACTAGGTTGATGATGATATCTCCAAAAAAGTAAGAGCATGATCATAGAACTAGTTTGCAGGTATAAGAGTTGATTTAGTTGACTTGGTTCTATGATAAAGGAGAGTGATGGTTAGCGTATTGGAAGACTCGATGGATATTTTGGATGGTCATGTAACGGAGAGACGAAACATATATGATGAGTTAAGAAGTCAGAATTGTGGGTTGCAATAAGTTGGATGATACACGTCAAGTGGTATAAGTAGAAATCTATAAGTTGTAATTTTAGAGAATTAAGTTAAAGATTGTTGTACACCTATGAACTGATTTTAGAAGGTTGCTGAGGATAGTAGATATAAGTACGATATCGAATGACGATTGGGTTATAAAACCCTTAGTATAATGACAATACCCTTAACGTTGATTCGATAATCATATATATATTAGGTAATGATCTTAAATAAACAGAGAACAATGGACTTAGAAACGACCTTGTCGGGTACAAAGAATGATTTTCGAGGCCTTAGTCTACGATAAGACAGTGAAATGGTTAACGTATCACAATATGAAATGGATATTTAACATTGTCATTATCTAAGTGAATGATTAACTAGAACCATACTAAGTCATTGATACACCATACGCAAGTTTCGAGGACGAAACTTATTGTAAGGGGGAAGGTCTGTTATACCCCGTGCCCTCAGGGGTAAATGAAAAAAATAAAAGAAGAACCAATGAAAGGAATAAATATTAACTATATATAGTACTTATCTTAATATATGATTTGGAATAAGAAAAGTTGTAAGTATAGTATATAGGATAATAGTTATCCAAATATTGTTGGTTTTGAAATAGGAAAAAATATGGACATGAACTAAATCCTAAAGATTTATTCAATGTAATTCCTAAATCTATTAAGAAATTACTTAGACATAATTATCTATATATATACCTATGTAACCCTAAAACTAAAATAATCCAAACCCCTTAGTCTCGGCAGCCAGCATAATGGCAGCAATGCTGCCCTTTATCACCCAGATTTCCCCAATAATGGTGGCAGCAGGCTGCCTTTTTCCCATCAACAGCAGGGTGCCAGCAACAATAAAAAAAACATAGGAACATGCCATTCTTTTATACATCACTCCACTCTCCATACCACAAATAAACATCAGCCTTATTCTTTTTCTAAAATCTCACTCTCCATACCACAAATAAACATCAGCCTTATTCTTTTTCTAAAATCTCAGTCTGCCGCCATCCTCATTCTTCAATCTTCATATTATAAACATATGGCCAGTGTCTATTTTCTCCCAAATAGCAATTGCTGCCGCTTACAGCATAGAGCGAAAGAGTGAATTTTTAATCCGTCCTTCAGTCAGTTCTTCGAATAGCACATCTAATTAAGACACGAGGCAAGTACTCTTACTATATTTATTATGTTTTTACAAAGTCACTATGCTATTTTCGTATCAAATTGGATCATGTATACGTAGTTGTAATTTGCATAGATAGTTGATTCATATGTATATATGTCTACCTATATGTACCGATTTAAATACATACGTGTGTGTGAATATGATATAATTCTTTGGAAACTGAGGATGCCGCCATTGTGAAATTAGGAGGACAGTAGCCAAATAAAATTGAGATTTTGTATATAGCATATAATATGAAAAAAGAATTATATATGAAGTTGTTTTAATTCCTTCTCTTTATTTTGGTGCTTTTCATTAAAGTATGCTTGCGTCAGCTGCACTGACGCCTTCTATTATTAATAGAATGGAGTTCAATATTAATTTTTATATATATATAAGTGAGTTGCATATTACTTGATGTAGTTTCTGCATGTGTTGTATATGTGTGGAAGTTAAAGTTTTTGCCCTTTCCCAAAACAACCATTCGAGGCCTTTAGGGAGAACGGAAGAATTTACCCAACACCAAGCATAGAGGTTAGTAGGGTTAGAAAGAAGAGATTCCACGTAGTAAATTAATTCGTCAAAAAGGTAGGTGCCTCTTCCCCCCCTCAAACGGGTATGATTCATGCATGTTTTGATGTTATACTAATGTGTTTCGTTGTTTTTATTTGCTTAAGTTGTAAATTTTGTATATGCTGGAAAGCATGAGATATACTGTTTATGGCTACTATGTGCGTGTATGTGTATGAATTTGGTGGTAAGATTGAAACGAAACAAAAAAAATACCCTTTATAGAATTGGAGAAAAAAGGGAGGAACTTTTACATTAGGAGCCTTTAAAAAGTTGTGTTTTGGTCTTAGAATAGGTTCCTATAGACTGGAAATAGGAGAAAATGGGGATTGGATCGAAAAACGAATCACAGTGGCGAAGCATGTGCCACACGCGCTGCTGAAAAGGCTGCACTTGGGTTTCCACGTGTTGCCACTGGTGGAGTAACCATTAAATAAAAAAATTAAATTAAGGCAGAGAACAGGCCGACCAACGGATCGGGCCGGCTGGCCAGCGGGTCGGACCGAAGGCGGCCCATTAACCTCTCAAAAAATGTATCGGGTCTGGCGGATCAGGCCAGAAAAATATAATTAAATACCAGTAAAAATTCAAGTAAATTCTAGAAAATATAAAAGATTAAAATTAAATTATTTTCACTTAATTTCTGAAGTTTGGTAAATTTAAGTAATTAAAAATAAATAGTAATAAATAGAATTAAATAAGGGGAAAATAAGGGAAATTAGTAGAAAATTTATACAAGGTAAGGAAAATTACGGGTGGTGATAAATAATAACTTTCTAATATTCGGAAAATTTGCAAAACCAAATATTGAGTGCCGGAGATGGTGAGGGTGGGCGTACGGGCCCCAGGCGACTTTGTTGTTGTATTCATGGCACGTGCATTGCATTTGGAGTGGGTTGAGATGTATTGGTCTCAGACGCTCGAGTTGAGTGGATCATGGTGTACGGACCATGGGTACTCGGTCATGGTGGATCATGGTGTACGGGCCATGGACATCGGTTATGGTGGATCGTGGTGTACGGGCCACGGGCATCAGTCAAGGTGGATTGTAGTGTATGGGCTACAGGCATTCAGTCTATCCCGGGATCATGCATTGCATATAGGTCTAGGGGCATATTGCGTGATATGATTCTTGTTATGTGTGACATGTGGATGGAGCATGCATCACGTAGTTGCGCATTTTTATGTGGAGTGCTTTACATATCGTATTTACTTTATTTTATGCATGTTATATCATATTTATGTGCTATGTGGTTATATCATTTCGGTATGAACGTTTTGTATTGGTTTGAGACGGGCATCTACTGGGTGATTTCTGCCACTCACTCCTACTTCCCTGGTGAGCCGGATGAGGACTACGAGCATATCTTTGTTGAGGACGGGATGGATATAGGGGAATGGGCTGGTTGATAGCTGCATCTAGGATATGAGGGGACTCTGCAGCCGACTGTTCTTATTCATCTTTTGGGGATTTTCACCGACTTCTTTATTTTTTTATTATCGAAATTTTTATTCGGTAATGTAATGACGATTATTTTAGTTTAATTTAAGTTAAAAATTTTTACGTTTCTGCGAGAAAAATATCTACGTCATTTCTCACATGTAAGAGATTGATTCGACCCCTTGTATTTTTCTTAGCGAGATATGGCGGGTGCACTGTTCCCGATGCTAGGGCTCAGGAGTGGGGCGCTACAGGTTGTTTCTCGATGACCCATAATGAAAATTACCTCAAGCTACGTCAATCAATTCTACTTCATAATATAAGAAGCTCAGCCAATTTAATAAGTCATTTTGTCTTCCCTTTTTTGAACTGTTGACATCCAATCTTTCTTATCGGCGATGCTACTCCGCCCCTTACTGTAAGATATGAATAGGGTGATGATCGTATACATAAAAAGAAAGAGGGACTACATAGAGAAAGCTGTGCATAAAAAAAGGACCACATACAGCTGCTCCTGTGGAAAGAGAAGGAGAAGTCTTTTGATCTTCCTCGGACCATTACTGTTTTTTAATTTATTTTTAAGAATATTTAAAACAAAATGGTTTACCGATGAATTTCTTTGGCATTTATGTCTCTTTTTCATGTCTAGTTTCTTCTTACAGTATATAATTACCTGATCCGATTATAGGAAACCAACAAACTAAGAAAAGGGATTCACAAATATAGCTATATAAATAAAAAAACGACAAAATATGCCTGAACCTCTAAATACAGTGATCATAAATGAAAGAAACTAACAAAAAAAACACATCAATGTATCAGTCACCATATTTCAGATATTGGTATATTATAATTAAAGTTGCCAAAGATATGCGCTGGAAGAAAAAAAAACATAAATTGAAACAATCATCAACTTCTCCTTTACTGGAAATACAGAGATGGAATACTATAACGACAATTGACTTGAATGAGCTTGATATAGCCTATAACTTTGTCCTTCAATGCTAGCATATATATTGTTGAAATGGTGGAGAAGCGACCTGCTGAAGGCAGGTAAACAGCACATGAACAGGTGTCGAACACTTAGAAGAAATGATAAGAACTTGCTGAAGAGAAAACGATTCGGAATGACAACTGTGCATTATGAAAGGTAGACGGACATTTCAGAGGATGTGATTGGTTGGACGGAAGGAACACCAGGATCAGCAGCAAATGACACATGAAGATACGAGCCAACAACACGTTATGAAGGAGACGGAGGAGGAAGAAGGTTATGCGCGGGAAAGTTTATAAATACGGTGAAAAGACAAGAATGCCCCTGGAGCCTGTGCTGAGTTCATTATAACCGCTGTTCTTTCTTGTAAATTCAATACATTGTATTCGTTAGTCATATAAAACGGTTTCCAACTGTGCATTCGGCAGAACAATTGAATGAGATTTGTGCATTGCAACTTGAATTCTCTCTACTTTGTGTTCTTCAATTTGTTTCCATTCGGTTGTGGTTTGATTTGTGTTTGATTGATTTTATTCGTTGTTCTTGCAACATTTTCCGCATGGTATCAGAGAGATATCGAATTATCAATTGATTCTTGATCAATTTCTTTTTCATCTTTGGGAATTTACAATCGTTGATCAATGAGAATGACTTCTTCTTCGTTAAATGCTCCTGGTGTTGCTGATCCAACTGAGGATCCTTTGTATGTGCATCCGAGTGATTCACCTGCGCTGGTTCTTGCTCAGCAGCTGCTTGATTCGCATAATTACCATGGATGGTGTCGCACCATCAGACGTGCTCTGGAATCCAAGAACAAGATTGGCTTCGTAGATGGCACCATTGAGAAACCAGCGCAGAATGATCGTAAATATTCCAGTTGGCTCAAGGCCAATAACATGGTAGTTTATTGGATCATAAACTCAGTAATACCCCCTATTGCCCAAAGTGTTATGTGGATTAATGATGTAGTGGATATATGGAATGATTTAAAATTGAGGTATGGAAATATAGATGCATTTTGTTTGTCAGATTTACCGGAACAATTTTATGATGTTAGGCAAGAAACTTTATCAGTAACGGAATATTACACCAAACTCAAGGTAGTTTGGTAAGAACATACAGTATTAAGGTCAGTCCCTGCATGTAGATGTGGTAGATGTAACTATAATATTTCTGCTCAAGTAACTAAGTTTGTTGAGAATGATTTCGTGATTAAATTCTTAAAAAGACTTTCGAATCAATACGAAGCAGTAAAGTCACAAGTGCTTTTGATGTCTCCTTTACCAGACATAAATACCGCCTTTGCCATTGAAATGAAATATGAAAGGAAAATTGTTTACAGCGGTCAACACAACAATTTTATTAATAATCCTTGTTCTGCTTTAAGTGTTGGAAATGTACAGCAGAGTATGAATACTCACGGTTATACTGTTCCTAGGCCTCAAAATATGGGAGTTAACCCACAAAGAATGGGAGTTGATGACTCAAAGAAGCATATATGCAGTCACTGTGGCTGGACTTGTCACATAGTTAGCAGATGCTATAGACTACATGGATTTCCACCAGGTTTTAAGCCCAGGTCACAGATAAATTGTGTTGGAAATGACCAGGAAGAGGATGGTCAAGGAGAATCTAACTGCCACATAGAGTCTGATTATGCTAAACCAATTGCAGGTTCACAGCCCCAACAAGATTCTTTTCCCCAGATGTCACCTATGCTTACCCAGGAGCAATACAATCAGTTGATTGGGCTACTGCATGATCACCAAAGAAAAGGATCCAAAACTATGATGGTCCCTATTGATACTAATGAGGAGAGACATGTTGTGATGTCAGCTGTACAGCAGGGCACTTCAGGTAAGATGGCAGGTAGTATATCATGTAAGTATGTTAATACATGGATTTTAGACTCAGGTGCTACAGATCATATCTGTTGTTCTCTTGCCTTGTTTGATTCCTATAAACCTGTCACTAGCCTGAGAGTCAAATTGCCAAACAACCATTTGGTTGAGATCACACATGTTGGCACAGTAACTCTTAATACCCTCCTCACCATTGACAATGTGTTTTATAAATATCTTCATTCACCTTCAATCTAGTGTCTCTCAGAAAACTCACATCAGTGAACAATGTGTCATTGTTTTTCAGTTTTAACTACTGTATAATCTATGACCAGAAAACTATGAAGACGATTGGTTCAGCTGAAGTTGTTAGAGGACTGTACCATTTACATGACAATCCTAATTTCAGTCTGATGAATAGAGACTCAAGATCTCAGAAAATGAATGTGAACTCAGTGCTGAAAGCACCAACTGAGCTTGGACCACACTTAGATGACATGCTATGTCATTCAAGATTAGGCCATCTTTCTAAGGCCAGGATGAAACAAATCCAGAAGTTAGATTCATCAATAGTAGTCCCTAGTCAAAAATCCTATTGTACCATTTGCCTCTTAGCCAAACAAAAACGCTTACCATTCCCTTTATCCCATTCTGTATCCAAAACTCCTTTTTCATTAATACATGTAGACATATGGGGACCATATAAATACCCCGCACTGTTTCATCAAAGGTACTTTCTTACTATTGTTGATGACTATAGCAGATTTTGTTGGTTGTATTTGATGAAAAACAAATCAAAGGCAAGAGGCATCATACAAAATTTTTGTGTTTTTGCTAAGGTCCAGTTTGATTCTAATGTTAAAGTTATACGTTTTGATAATGGATTAGAGTTCAAAATGGACTCATTTTATGCCTCAGCTAGAATTGTACACCAGATTAGCTGTGTTTATACACCACAGCAGAATAGTTTAGTTGAGAGAAAGCAGCGGCACATATTAACAGTTGCAAGATCTCTGAAGTTCAATGCAAGTATGCCCACAAAATACTAGGGCTTCTGTGTCCATCACGCAGCCTTCCTTATCAATTTGATTCCATCTCTAGTTATTCAACACAAAACCCCATATCAGCTTCTCTATCATAAACCTCCTCATTAACAATACCTCAAGGTATTTGGTTGCTTAGCTTTTGCCTTGGATACCAGACCTCACAAAGAAAAATTGCCCCTAGATCAAGACCATGTGTTTTTCTTGGATTGTCTTCTACCACAAAGGGATATATCCTCCAGGATGTAGCTGCAAAGGAAATTCTCATATCTAGGGATATTGAATTTCATGAGTCTGTTTTCCCTTTAGCCATGAATTCTTCATCACCAACCAATGCTTTTGTGTCACCCCCTTTTTCAGAAATTACACCCTCAACCATACCCAACCATGACCCTTCTACTACACTAACACCTGATCCAGCTGTACCTCATAATCAAACAGAACGAGAGTCTCCTCCTACAAACTTTTCAGCCACAACACAAAACAACCATACAATGACACCATCTATATCATCACCTTCATTAGTTGGCTCTACTCCTGGCACATATTGTAGAAACCGAAAATAATAATAATAATAATAATAATAATAATAATAATAATAATAATAATAATAATAAAGTAAAAGGAAAAAAATAGAAAAGAGAAGAATAAAGAAATAAATAGAATGGGAAGATAAGAATAATAAAAGTGTTTAAGAAATAAAAGAGATAAGATTAAAGAATTTAAAAAAATTAATTAGAGGATAATGGGGGAAATCGTTTTCCCCCAAAAATCACGCCATTCACATTAGAAATAGCGGGGCTGGGGGATTAGAGGGAGAACGGATGAAAAATAAAAAAAACAAAACAAAAAAGGGGAGGTGCATAAACGTGAAGGAGAGGGGCGACCATGAAGGGGGAAGAAGAAAAGAGGAAAAAGAGAAAAAGAGAGGGAAGAAGGAAGCAAGCCAAAACCGTGTAGACTCCGGGTAATCGCGTAAAGTGTCTGCAAATAGGTGAGTTCCCTTTTCCCCCTCCAAATGGTACAAATTCAAGCATGCTTTGGTGATATATTATGTGTTTTGTTGTTTAATTTTGAAATCTATATTTTGTTGAGTAATCTGTGAAAAAACTGATATTCTTGGGTACTGTGGATGTGTATAAACGTTATGCGTGCCTTGATTTTGATATTAGGAAAAAATTTGATAATCAAAATAGCCACTTTTAACAAGTTTAGGTTTTTTTAGTTGTTGTTTTGGCCTTAAAATAGGTTCTCATAGACTGGAAATGGGCGAAAATATAGATCAGGGTCAAAAAACAGACGCCAGAGGCCGGAGGTGCGCCTCACGCGCTGCAGGAGTGGCTACGCGTGGCCTTCACGCGTGGGCGTGAGGTCGCACGCACCTCTGGCGTCGTTGGATGCAATATTAGAAAAAATTGATTAGGGCCGGCCTGCAGCGCGCACAGACCAGGCCAGCCTTTAATGATCCGCTGGTTGACGGCTACAGTCCAGCCCATTTAACTGGATAAAAAAGAGGCTGGTGGCTTAGCAAACCGGGCCGAATGGCCCACGGACTGGGCCAGCTGCTGTCGGCCCAATTAACCTGATAACTAAAAAAAAGCTGGGATCGCAGGCCAGCCCTTAGCGGGCCGGACCTACGCTTGCGAATGGACCTGGGGCTGGCTTAAAATAAAAGGGCCAGCCCAATTGCTAAGATATTTGATTTTTGTTAATTTTTGAAATTCTGAAATTTTCTTAATTGTTAATTAATTAATTAAAAATAGAAATAATTATAGAAAAAATATAAATAAATATCAAAAATTATAAATAAATTCTAGAAATTATAAAGTGCTGAAATTAGGTTAATTTCATTAATTTCAATAATTTTGATAATTTATTTAATTCGGATAATTAGGTAATAAATAGAAATAAATAAGGGGAAAATGAGGAAATATATAGAAAATGCACGATAAATGTATACAAACCGTAGAAAAGTGGATTTGATGCCGAACAATGTTGAGTTAGCATACGAGCAACAACTAAACCTAGATTTGAGTGTTGGAGAATGGCAAGGATGGGCCAGGGGCCTCAGGCGATTGTGTTTTTGCATTTATGACACGTGCATTGCATTTATGGCGGGTCGTGACATACGGGTCACGGGCGTTCAGGATGGTGTACAGTGGCAGGGCCACGCAAGCTCAGGATGGTGTATGGTGGCGCAGCCACGCATACTCAGTAAGGTGACTGTGGTTGGGTACGACCCACAGTCACTTAGTAGGACCAGGGGTTCATGCATTGCACAGTGTAGATATCGGCATTCTGTGTGACATGACTTTGTTACATGCGACATGCATAGTGGGACATGCATCACGATGTTGCGCATTTCTTTTTACCTGGATTGAATTACTTTTTCACATTCTTTCATATGCTTATGTGATATCATGTTTTATGTGCTATGTGTTATATCATTTTTGGATGCTCGTCCTATATTACTTGGATGCAGGTGCCTACTGAGTGATTTATCCGTCACTCACCCCTACTTCCCCCCTCCAGGTGAGCAGGAAGAGGCCTACGGTTATGTCTTTGTTGAGGACGAGGCTAACACGATGGAGTGGGCAGACTGATGGCCGCATCTAGGACACGAGGAGACTTTGCGGTCATTTGTTATTATTTTATTGGGATTTCGTCAGACAATACCCAGTTTAGACTTTAGACTGTTAGCATTTAGATGTTGGCACTATAACTTTATTGTCGTTTCTGATTTATTATTTTATTGAGGGTTTCTTTATTCATGTAAGTTAACGTTATTGTATTTTGTTTCCGCACAAAAAATTTCTACGTCTTTTCGGACATGTTGGAAATTGATTCGATGCCTTGTATTCTCCTTAGCGAGATACGGCGGGTGCACTGTTCCTGATGCTAGGGCTCGGGAGCGGGGCACTACACATATATTCCACAAACTGCTCCTAAACCAATTACAAGCATTGATATATGTCTTCCTCTACATCACTCACATAGACCTACAAGAACCAGAAGGCCACCTGTCAGATTACAAGACTACTGCTGCAATTCTCAAACATTGATACACACCCCTGATTCAATGCATTACACTTCACCTCATTCTCTTCACAAATGCTTCATATACCAAGCCCTGGCACCTAAGTATAAAACCTTTTTATTAAATACTAACATGCATATTGAGCCTACTTCTTATCTTGAAGCGGCCAGCTCTCCAGCCTGGCAAGAGGCTATGCAGACTGAGCTAGCTGCATTGGAAGCTAACCACACTTGGACTGTCATACCTCTACCTACAGGTAAACAGCCCATTGGATGCAAGTAGGTGTATAAAGTTAAGCACAAATCTGATGGTACAGTAGAGAGATACAAAGCAAGTCTAGTTGCCAAGGGATACACACAACAATATGGTATAGACTATCAAGACACATTTTCCCCAGTGGCAAAGATGACTACTGTCAGAGTAGTTCTAGCACTTGCAGCCAACATGGGTTGGTGTCTACAGCAATTGGACATCAACAATGCCTTTTTACATGGAGATCTCCATAAGGAGATATACATGGTATCCCCACTAGGCCTCACACTTCCTCAGTCCAACATGGTCTGCAATCTTTAGAAGTCCCTATATGGGTTAAAGCAAGCAAGTAGGGAATGAAATGCTAAGTTGACAAGGTTCTTACTGGAGACAGGATTTACACAATCTAAGAATGACTACATTGTTCCTCAAACATACCGCCAGTTACTTGCTAATCCTTCTAGTATATGTGGATGACATAATCCTTGCCTGTTCTGATTCAAAGGACATTCAAGATATTAAAAGACAACTTAACACATCCTTCAAGATTAAGGATCTGGGTGACCTTAGGTACTTCTTGGGTATAGAAGTAGCTAGGTCACAAGGGGCTCTTCATCAACCAAAGAAAATACACCTTGGAACTGCTGGAGACCATTGGATTTTTAGAATCAAAACCTGCCAAGAGCCCTATGGACACAAACCTGAAGTTGACACATGATGATTCAGACTCATTGACTGAAGTGGAATGTTACAGAAGTCTAATTGGAAAGTTGATTTGCTTGACAATCACAAGACCTGACATTGTGTTTCCTGTACAACAGTTAAGCCAATTCTTGGATTGCCCAACCATCAATCATATGAGAGCTGCACATAGGTTGCTGAGGTATCTAAAAGGGAGTGTTGGACAATGATTGATGTTTCCTATAAGAAGCCAACTCAGATTAAAGGCATTTGTAGATTCAGATTGGGCTGGGTGCTCTGAGACTAGAAGATCTGTGACAGGCTATTGTGTATTCCTTGGAGACGCTCTAGTATCATGGAAGGCAAAGAAACAAACAACAGTATCAAAATCATCAGTAGAGGCAGAGTATAGAGCCATGGCTAGCTTAACGTGTGAGGTTCAATGGCTGTTGTATCTGGCAGCGGACCTAAGGATGGAGAAACAGACACCTGTAGAGGTGTTCTGTGATAGCAAGAGTGTAATGTACATTGTGGAGAATCTAGCGTTTCATGAACGCACGAAACACATTGAAATTGATTGCCACATTAGAAGAGATAAGGTACAGGAAGGCGTTATCAAATTAATGCCTGTAAGAACGTAGTTCCAATTAGCACATGTATTTACAAAGGCCCTGGACGTGAGGAGGCTAGAAGGAATGATCAAGGCTTTTGGAATGTGTAACATTTGCTCCAAGTAAAGCTTGAGGGGGGTGTTAAAATGATGGAGAAGCAACCTGCTGAAGGCAGGTAAACAGCACGTGAACAGGTGTCGAACACTTAGAAGAAACGATAAGAACTTGCTGAAGAGAAAACGGTTGGGAATTGCAACTATGCATTATGAAAGGTAGACGGACATTCCAAAGGATGTGATTGGCTGGGCGTGGAAGGAACATCAGGATCAGCAACAAATGATGCATGAAGATGCGAGCCAACAACGCGTTATGAAGGAGACGGAGGAGGAAGAAGGTTATGCGCGACAAAGTTTATAAATACGATGAAAAGACAAGAATGCCCCTGGAGCCTGTGCTGAGTTCGTTATAACCACTGTCCTTTCTTGTAAATTCAATACATTGTATTCGTTAGTCATATAAAATGGTTTCCAACTGTATATTCGTCAGAACAATTGAATGAGATTTGTGCATTGCAACTTGAATTCTCTCTACTTTGTGTTCTTCAATTTGTTTCCATTCAATTGTGGTTTGATTTGTTGTTTGATTGGTTTTATTCATTGTTCTTGCAACATTTTCCGCATATATTGTGTCATAACATGAATGATCAATGAAAAACATTGCTCAAATATCCACACATATACCATTAATATATCACTGTGCTTTTACAGGTACATATATAAAGACACTGGCCTCGTCGCGTCGTCTATGAAATCTTGCTTGTGGCACAAAAACCATTTTCCTAGCCATGGTTCTTTTCATATGGATATGTACAGTGATCTTTGGACCCTGATGTTAGAAAATCCGACTAGATCACTGCAAAACGCGCAGCGGAAAAAACAAAACTTGATCTCTGATTTCCTACCAAGGATCCATGTTGTTCGTTTAATCGATGAAAGAAACGTAAAAATTACCTCCAAAGATTCGAAATCCGCAGGTAGAAGAGGTGCGAAATCACAAACACCCTCTATCGGTATCCACACGAATGCTTCCGCCCGGAGTGCTAGCTCTTGAACGACGCGGCTGAGAGAACTCGCTTTTCTCCAAAAACGGCTCTAGGGTTTCTGTTGTTTTTCGTGTGTCTCTATGTATGAGATGCATAGATATATATACACATATATGGACATTAAAAACCGAGTCCTAATCGGTTTCGTTGATGCCAATCAAAATCCATATCAGATATGGATTTTGTCAGGATATTCAAAATCCATATCAGATATGGATTCTCTCATAATTATCCGACAATATATATATATATATACACACACATATAACCACCAAAAAAACGAAAATAATAATATTAATAATAATTAATATCTAACATTAATATTATTAATATAAAAACGATAATAATAATAATAATTAATATCTAATATTAATGTCATTAATATTATTAATCTCAGCCATACGCATTCTTGTGTGTGACCCGATAGGCCCATATTAATTGGCAGTCAGTTAAATGTCCATTAAACCAACAAGTCGTAATTGGTCTCTAGCAAGACATTACGGCTACCCAATTAATACAAGTAAAGTCCAACTAGCCTAATAATAGTACATGCATTAATCCCTTTGTCACACGATATCTAGTTTGAAAATAAGTCATGGTCAGCGTCATACTTATACTGTTCAAACATATGATTACTCGATCTCTAAGTAGACTGATAAAACAAATGATATTGATCACACTATCAATTCATTTGAGCACGACAATGCATTTCACAGTCTCATTAATCGAGGGGTCCAAAGATATCTCTCTCAAAAGAGAGGGACAAATTCTATCTTGATTGTTCAATATCCTCTACATAATTTCTATCACATTCAATCATGACCTTTATTATTATCCAGTTACAGATAACGTTTGATCATGTCAAAATATAATAGTCCTTATGTTGGAAACTATGACAATCTCAAGTCAAAAGATTAAAACACGACTATCATGAGATTTGCTTATGACGCTAATCCATGTAGTAATCTCATGATGGATCTATCTAATACACTGTTCTCTAACAAGTATCTATGAAATTGATTTGTATCACCATACACATAATCATCTCATGATTATCAAATCAATACTCATACTGATTATAAATTATTTTATCTCTATAACAATAATGAATCAGGGACATATATCAAAATTGTGTAACATACTAACCAACAATAATGATAATAAAACCTCTTTTATTAATAATAAATGTATAACATAAATATCCAAATCATAGCCTAGGGCACAAACACTAACAATCTCCCACTTGCACTAGGCCTACAAATATCTGAGACCCATAGATCTAGTGTGCTGATCATGCTTGACCCGTGAGAGAGGCTTAGTCAATGGATCCGCTATGTTATCGTTTGTGTCAACTTTGCATATCTTGACATCTCCTCTATCGATGATGTCTCGAATGAGATGGTAGCGTCTGAGTATATGTTTAGATCTCTGATGAGACCTAGGCTCTTTTGCTTGTGCTATGGCACCATTGTTGTCACAATAAATGTCCACAGGATTTGCAATGCTAGGTACCACTCCTAGCTCAGTGATGAACTTCTTCAACCAAACTGCTTCTTTAGCTGCATCTGATGCTGCTATATACTCAGCCTCTGTTGTAGAATCAGCCACAATGCTTTGTTTTGAACTCTTCCAACTAACAGCTCCACCATTCAATGTGAATACAAAACCAGACTGCGATTTGAAATCATCTATGCCGGTTTGAAAACTAGCATCTGTGTAACCATTACAACTAACTCGTCATCCAAACCTCCATATCCAAGTACCAAAAAAGCTAAAAAGAGTCTAAGGACTATTTTAGCAAAAGATATGGGCTTCTGATTGTTACCAAATCTAATTGGTAAGAAGCGATTGTGAGTTTGCATCTCAATCATGGTGCAACAGTGAATTGGTTCCTAATAAGGGATTGAGATCTGGTTTGCCTCCTATCTGTCATAGACACGAAGAGTCAGTGAAACCAAAATTCCTTTTTCAGTCTCATTGACTCTTCGTATAGATGGAATACATATAACATAGGTAAATTAAGTTTCGATTTTGTCCCTAAATTAATATTTTAAACTTAAGCATTCGATACTAGTTGTTGACTTTAAAATTAAGTTTTGGATATTAGACTTAAGTGATGATCGGATGAGCCACGCATATATGGCTCATAATAGACATTTTATAATTTCATTAATTTTAAAATTTCTCCTTTCGTTTACCCCTGCCAGACCATTATATTTTTCAATTAATATTCTAAGATTGTAAATGTTGGTAAATTGTGCATAACGATATTGTCACAGCATCATGCTGTCAAGAAGGGACCCAAACGGAGATGGCAACGACAATGCTCAAGGTGCGGTGCCTCAGGCCCTTACAGATGCTCTTGCTGCCATAGCGTATCTCTTGGCGCAGAAACAGTTGTAGCAGCAGAACCGGCCGCCACCACCTCTACCACCACAGCAGATGGGCCTTCGATACTTTTTGTTACGACTCGCACTTCTATACGAGTCGAAAAAGGCAAACGAAGGAAAGTTACGATGAAATTCGGAACGCGATCGTAGCATCGCTCGAAGCAGTTGAAATAAAATTTTGTTAAACACCTGTACAAATAAATTACCATCCTGGATAGCATAATGCTTAAACAATTAAATAAACATCTCAATCACTTTTAACCAAAACCAAGACAAATATCTCCGCCACTATTCTAAAGCTCGGTCGGTGGGGAAGGAGCAAGACCAATTACCCACCTTCTTTCCTCACTCACGGTTGCTTTGTCTAGGGAAGAAGAAGATTTTTTCCTTTTTATCATTCCATCACATCCTATTACTCTTTTCCTTCACCCAACAAACATGAAAAGGAATCTCAATTTTTAACCCTTTCTTTTGGAGGGCTCGGTTGACAAGAAAAGGAAAGGAGAGACTATTTTCTATAACCACACTCCATCCATCTCATCATTCTTACACTCTCCTTCCTACACTCTTCCATAAAACCACTATAAGACAAGCACTCTTGTTCTCCCTCCCTTGCAATTTCGGTTTTTACCATCAGGAGAGAGAGACAATGTTTCTTTTTCCTTCTCTATACACTACTTTCCTTGAGAAGATAAAAGACAAATTTTTCCATACCATCATTAGTTGTAAGAACCTTAAGACCCACCTCACTTCTTTCTACTACAACCCACGGCTTTGCTCCATGAGGAGGGGAAGACTAGCTCCAACTTTATGTCCATCATTCTACTTTACACTCAACCCACATGCACATTATTCTCCCTAAAAAACAATAAAGAATCACAACTTGCCTCTTTCTTCCCATCCCAACAGATTGTAGCAAGGAGAAAATAGGGAGAATCTCATCATTCTTCCATTTTTCATCCTACAACATCTAATCTAACTCTCCTCCCAACCCTCCTTCACCCGTGGCCTTCCAACAAGCAGGAAACCCATTCCTCCAACCTTCAAGAACAAGCTTCAAGTAGCAAGAAAAGGCTTAAAAGCCTTTCTTCCAACACGATCCCCATCTTCCTTTTCTTTATGCACACCAACTTCTTCCACTTTCTAGAGATTTCTTCCATCCTCCTAGCAATAAATTCTCTCACTCTCAACCCCTCCCCTTCAACCGAGAGCACCTAGCCAAAGGAAGAAGGAAGATCTTCTAAAACAACATCAAGCTTCAAGGTAAGAGTTTATCTCCTCTCCCACATACTTATTAATTGACTCCTCAAGAAACTTCAACAACCTTCCATTGTAGGCTCAACCGTGACTATAGATAGGAAGAAAGAAGAACGTCCTTCCAACATTAAGTCACAATACCATTTTGCATGTCCGAAATTCACCATGATAAGGTAGGAGGTGGTGACAATTTTAGGAGGAACTCAAAGAATAACCAAAAGATGAGACTACTTAAGACATGATTTTATAGTCATTTTAGTCATACTCATTCAAGGACTAACATTTTCTTCATCTACTTAACCAAAAGGCCGAGAGTCCCACTCAAAAGGGAAAAGGAGAAACTTCTTCCATTTTTAGTCAAGATCCAAGAACAAGGCAAGTAGATCTTCCTAGTTTTTTCATGAATGTCAAAAAAATAGAGTCTTTTATGTTAAAAACTAAGGATGGATCATGCATGCATAAGATTAAAGTGTGTAAGAATTAAGAATGTAAAGAAAGTATCTTGCATGTTAGCTTTCATGATAATATGTGTTATATGTACATTGCATATATATAGGCATCATAATCATCATGGTGTATGCTCTTGAAATGTACAAGAATATATTTAGTGTGTATATAATCAACTTGCATGTATATAGAAAAGACCAAAAAAATTAAGTATGTGTGAGGAAGTAAATTTCAACCACGAGGGGTATCAAGCATGTGTTTATTTGGAATCTGTTACGTGCATATATTAGTGGTATGATAGAAATGATTAGAGGATATGTGCATCTATTTACCCTAATATGTGTAAGAGAAATATGTTTAAAGGAGGAACAAAGTGCCATGCATATGAGAGCATGTATGTAAGTATCTAGTATGTGTGGAAGAATTAAAGCTATAGGTGTATGTGGGTGGGAATAAATTCGGCGATGATGTGTAAAGTAGGATATTAGGATGTTGTCATATGTTAATTGTGCACATGTATATGCATTTCATCTGTGTGTTGTTATTTATAATTAGAAATTTGCATAAGTGTGGGATTTTGTGTGTATATACTTTCGGCCAAATGGCCTTCAAATGGAATAATAGCATTTTCATGAATTATTATATGCATATGTAGATAAATTGTTGTAGTCTTATAGTTAACAAGTGGTAATGTGCATAAGTGTGTATGTAGAGGTCTCGGCCAAATGGCCTACTTGTGAGTCATGTTGTTTTTGATTAATTATTTGAGGGTATCCATGTGGGTAAATGTGGTTATGATGTGTTAAATGTGCACATAAAGGAGTTAACAAAAATGATATTGTACTGAAGGTGTGATAATGTGTGTATAGATGAAACTTCAGCCATGGGCCATCATAAGCAAGATTTAAATGATGAAAAATTTTAATTGAGTATATATACATATATTGATATATATAAATGGCACCGTATAAGAGTGGTTAAGGTACCGACGCGTCAGCTAATTAAGTAATATGGAACAACGAAAAATGCGGCTGTTTTTAGCCGCTTAAAATAAGAAAATTAATAATGACAAAATGGTGATTTCACCTGGAAAACGTCATGACACAAAGAGCCAGCCATTAGCGCTAAGTCGCGGAATTATAAGAATCATGAAATCAGCCAGTACCGAGTATCCTTTCATGTATATACCAAAGAGATGTCAAAAGTGACATATTCATCTCATTATGCATTTTTACAAAAAATGATTAAAACATATATGTTTTAAAAGAGTTTTTCACGATATGTTGGCGTGCTTTACCGCATGAGACGTTTTAAAATGATTTTTAAAACCGTACCCTACATTGACTGACTCCATATGCGACTGTTTACGCTGTTAGACAGCTCATGATTATGTTGGAGGCCGCCTGACATCGGGTGTAGTAATGAGGATGTCATGGGCAACTTATGTATGTCACGCCTCCTTATGGGTGTTTATATTGATATGTATGCTCCATGATATCGTAATCTAGATGAGAGTTTAGGTGTCTAGGGGCAAGTTTATGTTACGTTTGGATGAGTGTAACACCGTTTCCAGAACCCAGGATCTGGCCATTCATGTCCCTATTAGCCTACATACGTATGATGTAACACCAGGTTGGACCATCGGGATTCATTGACGGTATGGTGTAACACCAGGGTTGGACCATCGGGATTCATAGACGGTATGGTGGCCATTTGGGGAGTCACCGGTAGTCTACGTGCGTATGATGTAACACTGTGGTTGGACCACGAGATTCATAGATGGCACTGGGGCTACTCGGGGAGTTCAGCTGGTGAGTCTCGTGTACGTTCGTACCAGATATGTTATGTATGAGCACAACTGTGCCAGTTATGATACGATGATTTATAACATGATCATGATATAACATATTTTTCTAAAAAGGATGCATGGTTTTATGTCTCATGAGCATACTGCATGTTTACCCGTGTCCAGCCTACCGGACCTAAGCCCTGACCCTTTGTAAACCAAGGATGATAGTACGGTATACGAGAGACATAGCCACAAGAAAAAGAAACTGACTGCTAAGTATAAGAAAAGAAAACACGACCATTGTATAATTATTTAATTCTATAATGTACTTCTAGAGTTGCGTATTTTAGTTATTCGTGCTGCAGTAACTTATCTGTTAATGCATGTTAAGTTATATAATGTATTGTCCTTGTTATGATTGTTTATGATAAGTTGATGGTTATGATTTACCTGCTTGACTTTATTCATCTGACATTACATAGCATTTCATGTTACTCTTCATGTTTGCATTTAATGTTCACCATGCATGGTCCACATGACGAATCTAGGTGGATAGACTTGCTAAGCGATTTGTTATCACTCACCCTGTCATTTACCACATCGCAGGGTCAAGACACAGTTCCAAGACAGAGAAAGATGAGACAGAGATAGATCATCAGTGATGGAGTATGAATTAGACTATGTAGTTCGTATGTCATTTCAGACTTGTATTTTGTTATTGTATTGATGGTACTTCAGATGTACCCGGGTTTAGACATTTCTGTTTATGCATGTTGATTATGCTTTGTATATTTATATTGCTTCAACGATTTCAATACATGATATGTCGACGTGCACATGAATGTTATCGACGCCTTGTACTTCTCGTAGTAGAGTACGGGGGTACACCGAGCCGAGACCCTAGTCCCGGACGGGGCGCTACACTTTACCAGGAGATGAAGAGGGCCAATGTTCCGACGTTTAAGGGTAGTACATGTTGAGAAAAAGGGTTTGAGTGATTTAAAAATGCATGATTTAAACGATACGTGCTTACGAAATGCATGAATAAATTATTACTTGACACGTTTATGTGATAAACATTCCTTATATGCTTATATATATTGTTGCCGTATGAACAAGCCATGAAGCGTTAAAGCTTCCACCATATGGCAAACATTTTTTGTCTTTGTACTATTTTCAGGTGTCATAATTAACGACTAAACTAGTTTATTAAGTGAAGTGCTTAAGTAATGAACTAATTAGTTCATTAAATGAGGACATATTGGATAGAACTATGCGACAAAAAATTGGAAATGGAAAGTCTCCTCATCCCCTTTAATTCACATGCCATTTATATACATATTATATATATCCATATTTTTTTTAAAAGGCACTATATACTTATATTCTGACGTACCACCGACACCTCACTTATATTATAAATATACGTCAACATCACACCACTATATATAACCTCATACTTATGAGTATATTCAGGTCTTATATCATATGGTATAAGTTATGGTCACATCAAAATTATAATGACATGTTACAAGGTCATAAACTGAAAAATTGTCGTATCGGGTGACTACCGAAACTTCACCGACATGTCACGTACTTGTCATATAAAGATGGACATCCTATATACATAAAAAATTCTTAACATTGCGGGCTCACATGTTATAATCAGCCACAAAGTTATGCCATGTTGGCACACACAAATCACCCACAATTTAGCCTAGATGTGTGGAGAATTCAAACTCACTTTATTTTATACACATGAGACGTTTTTTAATTAGCCACTATAGATGGATATACACTTCAGTTTATATATATTATGTATGACATAATATATATTACATGTGTAGGAATTTTGAAATTAATCGGAGAAAAAATTGCTTAATCGAAGAAAGTCAAAAATTCGGTTTTCTACGAACATACACATGGAATGTTTTTGGCATAGATGTAACATGTATCTAGACACTTTTTAAACATTCAAGAAATGTTAAAGTGTTCTATAAAATTCAAAATAGGGCTGATATTATTTACCATATATGTGTAAATATTGTGCATTATTTGACAAAGCTTGCCAAAAGAAAATTTCAGCACATGTGCAGCCTTTCTACACGCCTACTACATCCATGTGGAGCCAAGGTGGAGCTTATTTGGCATTTCAATTGGTGGAGGATATGACACATAAGATTGGTGACGTTGAAGAGGGCCACCACATAAGGAAAGAATTCAAAAGAGACACATGCTGAAAATTTCAGCGTATGTCTACTATTGGTCGCCGATTTTTCCCCTTAATGGTCTTCAATTGTCTGCCAAAATTTAAGAGGGATTAATGTGTGATTGTATGGTAATTATTTGGCTTGAATTTGTATGTTTTCAGATTTTTGAATAATTTAC
This sequence comes from Eustoma russellianum, assembly GCA_036186865.1. Taxonomy (NCBI): domain Eukaryota; kingdom Viridiplantae; phylum Streptophyta; class Magnoliopsida; order Gentianales; family Gentianaceae; genus Eustoma; species Eustoma russellianum. The sequence goes on from AP025055.1 coordinate 25,924,583, forward strand.
AGCTCATTTAAAGGGTGCCAAGGTGGACTAATGTCCGCCAATCAACAAGTGACCACTAGGCAAGGACAAGTCATCCCTCCAATCATATTGCACCAAGTAAGCAAGATTGTGTCATCTTTACACAGGAAATCTTCCAAGGCATTCAAGACAATTCTCAAGAAGGAAGAATAAACCTAGAGGGGCGGGCCATGATGCTATAAAAAGAAGAAGATGGTGCAAGACAAGGCTAAGAAAAAATTGATATTCTTACAAGTGCAAAAAAACAAGATTACTCTCTTCTTCTTCCTTTCTTTCTCTTCTTCTTAGTCTCAAGTCTATCATTCATATATTCCACATATTATATAGGCTTTGTTTATGCCACCTATACATGTTCATTTCTTGTAAAAGTTTGATCAAGGTGTGATCAAACCTTCACTCGAACGGTGGTGGTGTTTTGTGATTGGTTTGCTTGATTGTTTGATTGTAAAAGGGTGGAGTTGGAGTTTAACTTCAGTCACCCTTGTGGTAAGGTGAGTTTTTGTTTATTGAAATCCGAGGAAGGTGTCCTCAAAGACGGAATAGGGTTGCTTTGACTGAACCAGTATAAAATTCTCGATGTTCTTACTTTTCAGCACTTTACTTTCAGTTTTAAGTTTTCCTGCATCAATTTCATGCAACATTAAAAATAGCAAATGATTTTCAAAAATCATAAAATTTTGCAGGAACATAGCCACAAGTCCTAGCTTTCATTTGGCCACAAGTTTGACCTCATTTGGATAAGTTAGTCAAATGTTAATAGTTCAGAGAATAGTGCAATCTTATTTTCAGATTTGCAAAGGTTGATAACTTCAACGTAGTTGAACATACTTACCAAGAGAATTTTTAAAAATAGTTTTAACTCTTTAAAGTACATATCCTAAGGGGTCATTCTATAAAATTTTGAGATCATTTGGAGTTGTAAATTAATAGGAATAAAGTTTTCATTTTGAGGAACAGTTTCTGCCAGATTTACACAATCTGAGTAAATACGTTTTTTCAAGGCCTTATAATTTGAATTTTAATCTGAAATTTTTATGACATATACATAACATCTTAGAATACTTTGTCACCAAATGTCACAATTTTTGGAGGTATGTAACCTGATCATCTAGTTAATCAAAACCGGATCTGAAAAGAGATTCTTTTTTCAGAAGTGGATAATTGGTAAAAAAGTTTTAGAAGCCAAATTTTATTTCACTCACTATTCAACCCCCCCTTCTAGTGGTGCTATATAGGTCCTACAGTATAGATTCAGATGAGATTGAGGCATGGCTTAAGGAGGTAGAGAATAACCTCCATCTACTGCAGGTACCCGAGGAGATACGGGTAGAAGTCATCACACCATTTCTTCTAGGCGAGGCTGAGGAGTGGTGGAACGTAGCCGTACTGAACCTGCCTCAACAGGTTTCGTGACATCACTTTCGAGAGGAGTTTCGTAGATACTATGTGCCAGTGATGGTGATACTTCAGAATATGGCTGCATTCCAGGCCCTGACTCAAGGAAACATGTCAGCGTCAGAATATGCAGATCGGTTTCACGCACTGGGACAATTTGTTCTGTTAACTATGTGTGATGCACGTCTCAAGATGCTGAAGTTTGAGATCGGCCCAAATTCTCGTATTCGCTCTAGCATTGTGAATGCGAATGCGAGGAACTTTGGTGAGTTACTATAGGCGCGCCATTGAGTTGAGACTGACTTGCAGAGGGTGGCGGCATAAGAGAAAAGCAAGAGGCCTCGGAAGGAGAACATCGATGGTAGACCTAAGAAGTGGGTCAAAGTTCCTAAGAGGGTCAGATAGGTCAACCACGACCTCAACAGCAATAGGAGTTCGGGGATAATATGCTTACAATGATTTCCACTTGCCCAACATGCAGGCGGAGACACGCAGGAGAATGCTGGAGGAAGGTGAGAGCATGTTATAACTGTGGAGAGATGGGCCACCTAGCTAGAGATTGCACAAAGCCGAGGAGGCGGGCCCCAGTGGTCCAACTGAAATGATCATAGATTCCTTTAATTATGAATTTTAAATGATTAATTTGTACTTGTGTAACTTTTATTTGAACCCTGAACTTGATGAGTGTTATACTAGTAGGCAAAAGTTTGTAATAAATGATAATAACCGTAAAACCGTTTAGATGGTGGTTGAGATGTAAATCTTGAAAATTATTTAACATAAGACGATGATGTCAATATCGATTGAGGAAATGGAGAGGAGCATAGAAACACATAGTAATCAATGAATCTAGTAAGCTTGAACCAAGATAGTGTAAGCATGAACAAGTAAGTACTATTGAATTGAGTCCTAAAATAAGTTGATTGTAGCGCCCCACCTGGGACCAGGGCCTCGGCACGGTGCACCCGCCGTACCCTTCTACGAGGAGTACAAGGCGTCATCATCATTCATGTACCAATTGCAATAATATGTATCGATAAGCGGAATGAAATAACATAAGCTGGATTAAACGTTCACAAGAGTACATCCTAATACATCCGCATAAGTGTCATAAGTACATCCATGATACAAAATATCAAGATACAGAGCTGAATATCCGAAATAAAAAAGAGGCACTAGCCTGATACTAATCAGCTTCATACATATAGTCTTTGGGCTCGTCCTCAACAAACTCTGGTTCCGGGTCCTGAGGATCTGCGTGATAATATTAAAGGGTGAGCGATAACAAATTGCTCAGCAAGTTGTTCCACCTAGGTCTGTCAAGTGGACCATACAAGGGGGTAGGGTAAAGGGTGATACCGAATGATGAAGCACAGTGAAACATAACATATAATGTAACGGAAAAACTGAAACATAGGTAACTGCTGATCAATAAAGTATCGAAATAGTAATGCAGATAACATATCAACATTAATACAGATAAAAAGTATCACAACGAAAACATATAGTTCTGTTGAACAACTTGTCTTCGCTTGGGGTACTTGTTCTTGCCAGCGTTCATCTTGGTTTGTCTTTGTTTATTTGCAGTGTTTTTTGTCTTACATTTGAGGTTCTTGTCTTAATGTTACTTTGTACATGGGACATGATCGTGATATACGCAAGGGAAAACCTTTTCTAACATATGCAGCGGAAAAATTTTCTTGAAAAGAAAATACTTGGTTCATACTTGCTTGAATCATGACATGACGTAACATAGATGGCTATAGCACTTTCCATAACTTGAGCAAGTACCCACGACATACCAAATGATCCCCCGAACAGCCATGAGTATTGTTTATGAATTTCGATGGTCCAACTACATAGGACTAGTGGTGACACGCTATCGCAGAGATCCTGGGTCCCAGACACGGTGTTACAGTCTGCGATAACGTATTTTCCCTTGACATCCTCCCCTAGGACCAGACATCTGGCAGGCCTCTATACTGAACGTTATAGACGTAACAGAAAAGGCAGAGATCCTTTACCCCGGGGAATGTGTTACACTCATGCTTATAAAGATATGTACAGAGCCCTTGTCCTAGACAAGGTGTTACACTTACCTATGAGTACATCCATACGTCGTATGGAATCAATCGTCTCGGGGTACGAATTCTTGAGAAATCTTATAGTCTTGATAACATTTTAAAATCATAATCTTAGAAAACATGGCATGCATAAAAACCAGCATGTAACATGTTCATGATACCGAAACATGAGGACACAATGCATGACATAGACTTTTCTTTGGATGTGTCTTCATGGTTATTATTGATTGGGCCGGATTCTCATAGATACTTAAGTAGACAACACTTGATCTATTGGTCGAGTTCTTGTGTTGTATAACATCATACATATACATTTAGCTTCCTTGAATTAGACATTCATGGAAATAGCATACTTATATCTTATGTGTAACCATTAAGATATTGCCAATGGTGGTAATATGCATAAAAGATTGGATTATATCCTTAGAGCCGTATATCATGTCTTGGAAAGTTTTCGTATTCATGACGTTAGATATTCAAATCATGTCGTGTTATTAATTAGGCTAGTCTTTAGACATTCTTAACTCTTATTTACATGATAGGTCTAAGATTACCACTTTGATAGGCAATGGCCGAATTATTGGGCTTAGGGTCGGAAGGCCCTCTAGCCACAATTTCATTTTATTCCTTCTTTTCTTGTAAATACTCATTGGAATTATTTGTTTTAGACATTTAATCCTTGTGCTAGTATTATGGTCTCATAAAAGAATTAATTTACACATGAACTTGTTAGGCTAAACCGAATGTTGTACCCCAACAGTATTGTACTTGGAACTATGATGAAATGGCGAAATGAAATGTTAGATCTTCCAAGTACATTTTATTTAGTTATATTATTGCTTCTTTAATTAAATCCCCTTAAAGTAGATACTACGTAATGAAAGAGGTGAGTGTTATGAAGCAAATGAAATGATCAATTCACCCCTCCAGGGCCTAAGAGATTTCGGCCCAAGGCTTAAAAAGGGGCCTTAGAAGTTATTTTTTCAAATTTATAAGAAGGCTAATCTTAAGGGCCTTCTTAAAATAAGCCCAAATGGAAATTAAGGAGTTTTAAGTAGTGGGGCAATTTTCCCCCCCAACTCTCACAATTTCGGCCCTTAGCCCAAAAGAACTCAAGATTTTCCTAATTACATTGTAAATCAAGAAAAGGGGGAAAATGATTAATAAAAAGGGAGCAACTACCTACATAGCTTCTCATTAAACCCACTTCGAAAGAGAATTAAGTATGCTAATGACCCCTTAATGCCTAAACCGCCGGCCCCTTCTGTGGAATAACCCAAGGAGCCTTTCAAATATTACCATGGTTACTTTATGTTAACCACAAGGTTAAAGTAACCCAAGTTAGCCTTAAAGTAACTATAGTTGGATATAAATAACCCAAGTTAGCCTTAAAGTAACTATAATTGGATAAAGTAACCTAAGTAGCATTAAAGTAACCTTGATTCGCTAAAAGTAACTTAGGTTAATTAACTCTAATTAGTCTAACCAAGCCAAGGTAAACCCTTCTTCTCCCTTGCCTATCAAACGGCTAACCCCTTAGCCTACGAGAAGAAAATTTTCTCCAAGAAACCTAGAACACTTTTATTCTCAACCTTCAAGAATCCACAAGGAGCAAGGGACTTCCCTCTCTTCCATTAAGGCACACGGCCAAAGTTGGGCCAAGAAGGTTTAGGATTCATCCAAGTTCAACTTGTCCTAGGTAAGTATATCCTAAACTCTTTAAGAAAATTTCTGTATCTTTCATGGAGTGAAGCTCACATTGCTTCTTCTTCTTGCTCAAAAACCGTGGCCTCCATGGTCACTAGGTGCAAGCTTTTAAGCTCTTAAGTGGTGCTAGTTTCTTAGAAGTTGGAACACCATTCAAGCTCTGTTTTGGTAAGCCATCTAGCCTCCATTTGGTTTTATCTTTTACTTAAGACAAAAGCTAATGTTTGCTCTTTTCTTCCTCCCAAAACCGTGGGAGTTGTGTAGTGAAAGGGAGGAAGATTTCATCTCATTTCATCCAAGTTCCAAACTAAGGATGCTTAAGCTTGAAGAAGGCAAGTACACTATAAATGTTCATGACTTGTGTGTGAAAGTGCATGCTTGAATGTCTAGATGCTACTAAGTTTTAATCTTAGATGTGAAATGTTAGGTTTGATGCATGAAACTTTCGGTTTCTTAGAGAAGTGGCTTGCATGTATGAGATTTTCTTCAAAGGTGGATTCTTTGTTCTTTAAGTATGAATATGATGTTAACCTAAGATGAATGTGGCAAAATTTTCTTCTTGGACATGAAAGGGGACGACCGGATGAAAATGAAGGATAAGTGTGGTTCTTGTGATAGATTGTAACTTGTGGGGTAAAGAATGTGTACAAGATGTATGCTTTATGACTTAGGTGTAATATGTTCATTATGGAAATATGATTTAAACCCTTGTATGTGTGTGAAACGGGCTGTCTTGGGGGTATGGTACGTATACACTAAATATACCAAGAATAGATTTTGTTATGAGCAAAAGGTGCAAGAATCAAGGTGTATTACGTGTAACCCTCAAACTGTTTTGAAGCAATTTGTAGATGACCATTAGCATGTCTTAAAACCTGTAATGTTTATGCAAAAAGGGTGTATTTGATGATTAGTAAGTTATTTATGAAGAATCACTCAAGTTGGAACATTTTTAGTAAGGAAAAGTGAGAATGGAAATTACTGGAACAGGGCAGAATAAGGTGACGTTTTGTAGGACCTGAAAATAGATCTTAGAAGCATGAAATTAAGCTAATTTTTGGTATGACATTAGCCCTATTATGTAGTAAATATGAGAGTTGGAATTTTGGTAAAATAAGTTGTGGTTTATCCTTAATGGAATTTTTAGAAAAACTGGTCAAGCTGAAATTTACTGGACTGTACAGAATTTATATGGTGTATTGATTTACCCGAAATGGACCCTAGGTATGAAAATGGGCTTATTTTGGTATGACTAGCTTGATATGTGGAGTTGGAATTTTGGTAAAAGCATTTGTGGTTTGACCGGAATGAAATTTTTAATGACAACTGGTCATACAGAAATTACTGGAACAGACAGTTTTGAGTAACAAGTTGTTTGGCTCGAAAATGAACCTTAGGAATGTGCAAACAAGCTGATTTTTGGTATGATGATAGTTTGATGTGTTTAGTAAGACTGAGAGTTGGAATTGGTAAAAGGACTTGTGGTTTAGTCACAATGAAATTCGTGGTAAATTTGGTCGTTCCAGATTCTGCATGTGCCTAGCTTTGGGAAATAAGTTAAATGACCCCCTTAAGTGTATTAGATTGCCTTGAAATTTTTATGGTATTTACCTAAGGCATAGATGTACATGTTTATGTAAAGAAACCAGCTTAAAACCCCCATTTTGATGGCTAACAACTGAGTTGAAGTTAGTGGTACAAAAAGAAAACAGGACAGTTTAATGACATAAGTTGTAAGACTTTGATCTTGCTCATTTAGGCGTGAATGTGATGTTGTCCACATGGATATTGTCTTAGTATGTTAGCTATGTTTTCCAGGTGATGACTCAAATTGATTAAGGTTTTATGACCCATGAAACTGAGGTAAGGGATACTGCCCTGCTGATCTCAGCAGTACCTATGGTGGTAATTTGATGTTTTGAGGACTTTAGACATTTCGGAATGTTACGAAATTGTTATGGCATGTATTTAAGTCTTCATTATGCATATGTATGGCATGATTTTGAAAATGAGTACGAATTGATGAGCATGAGGCTGTATGAACAGAATGTTATTGCTGGACAGTTTTCCAGCTTAAGAGACAAGTCCGTGCTTGCTTTTTTGATGTATTTGTTCACGAGTTGCATGTTGCATATCATGCATTGCATTGTCCATGTTCATACAGCATATGAAACTGATTTTATGCCAATGAATGATGAGAAAGATCTTTTGAAAGAAGTTTTCAGTTTTGAAAGAAAGATCTTTTGAAGAGAAGATTACGATTTTGAAAGAAAGACTCCTATGGTACCATTTATTTCTGGCCAGCAGGACCCGTTCCAGATCCGGGGTTAATTGATCTGATGATAATGACCGTTCAGGCCCGAAGAGAATAGACCTGATTATGATAAATATGACCTTCCAGGCCCGGAGAGAATAGACTTGGTAATGACGATTAGGACCCGCTCCAGATCCGGGGTTAATTGATCTGATGACTATGACCGTACATGCCTGGAGAGAATAGACCTGATTGATGAGATGACCGTTTTTGGATCCGGAAATAATAGATCTGAAGAGATGAGCATGACCGCCTCAGATCTGAATAGAATAGATCTGAACACTCTCTTGTTTTCTTGACGATGATGTTTTGAAAGAAAGAACGAACTTATCTTCATTTTTATCATGATGCATTACATGTGCATACTCACGCATGTTGCATTTAATGATTCATCGAACATATGGTACATGTTACTTAGACTAAGTTGTTATGACTTGGTGGCTCCTAAGTTATGATCTTTATTGAGTTACGATCTTTAATAAGTTATGATCCTTGATAAGTTATGAGCGGATTACTTACGAGTATTGGATGGAAGGTCAGGTATGTTTCTAAACCGAATTTTTGGGGTTCGGTTCTGGTATGTACTTTCCATTTAATTCACGATTATTTATAGTTTACTTGCTGGTGACGTTGTCACTCGTCCCTTATTTTTCCTCCCACGACCCACAGGAAATAGGGTCGAGTGGATCGAGGACGAGCTTAGGGTGCCTTATCCGTAGAAGAGCGATGGAAAGATGATTTAAGGGTTTTGACGAGACGGTCATGATTGATGAACTTTTATGAATTTGTGTTGAAAACAATGGATTTCGTATTTCTGCATTTGAAGAACATGTCTGTAAGACTTACGAGGGATGGTTAGACGCTTTTATTTTCAAAAGTTTTTATTCTGCCTCGATTTTGCTTACTTGATAACGTGTAAGCATGGAAGTACACATATTTTATTCTGGACTAAGATATGTTATGGATTGACGCCTGGTACTCTTCGTAGTGAGGTACGGCGGGCACACCGTATCTGGCTAGGCCGGAGTGAGAGCGCTACACCGAAAATGCCATTTGGGCGAAATTAGTGTGGCCCCAAATGTTTTAAATTCCATAATGAGCCTTTTTTCCTTTTATTACATTTCATAGTACAAAATATATTACATTAATAATTAATACATCCAAGTTTCTTATTCTCATGCCTTGACCGAAAGGGGAGTAACTAAAATGAACTTTTCTAATCACCAATACTAAATTTGATGTTCATAATAATTCTAATGTATGTCAATCTTACTAAATGATAATATGCTCAAGTCATATCATACATGCATTTTTTCCTTATCACAAAAAATGAAATTGTCTTAATGATGATGGTGGAATTCATGGTTTAGGGGAGGCCCTTGGACCGTCCCCTATGGGAGTGAAAATGATGATGTTCACATGGATGGTGTTCAAAGGTAGCATCTTAGTATGCATGCATCAAGAAGAAATTAATGTTGCATCATTATGGGACTATCATTCTCTATTTTCATGATAATCCTTCCTATTACATATGTGCAAATAAGAATTGACATGCATATATCCAAATGACAATGGAGATGTTCATAAGCACACTCATTATCATATTGGCATCTAAGTGTAGAGATAATAGAAAAGATACCTTCTTTGAGACATGCACGGCATAAAGGTCCCATTAGTGACAAAATTTCATCTTTCATTTTAACTTATAGTAGTATCCTAAACACATTTGATAGTTTCATTCCATAGAACAGCACATGCATCAATCATTTCAACATGCAAGCCCTCTTTCATGTCAACAAACTTAGATAACTTTATTTTAGTTGCATGCATGATCCATTAGTGGTTAATGAGTATTCTAAACTTAGATTTCATTTCTCTTGAAGGAACTAGGAAGAAATACTTGCCTTGGTAGCTTGATTCTTAAACTAGATGAGGAAAGATCTCTTCTTTGGTCCTTGGAGTGTTGGTCACGGCCTTGAAGGCCAAATGAAGAAAGAATTAGTCCTATTCAAGAAGAATGAGTATATAGTTGTTCTAAGATTAATCTTAGATAAACTTTACCTTGGATTTGGCTTGATATTCTTCAATTATCAAGTGAAAGAATCCCCCTTGCTTCCTTGTAGAGGCCTATGGTTGTGAGGGATTAATGGAAGACATGGAGTGTCTTTGAAAGGAGGTGAGAAGGAATCATAAAGAGTGAAGAGGTTATTCTTACCAATGTAGTATTGTGTTTGGACTTTATTTCCTTGGTCTTGTCTCGGTGTAGCCGAAATTTAGGGAAGATAGTGGGATATTCTTTTGATTAAGTTTCTACTAATGCAACTCGTTATATGTATAATTTAATTTTTCTTATGTTTCTTCTAAGACTTTAGGAATTCATAATGGTTTATTAAGGCACCCTTACATATTATGCTAAGTGTGGTACCCCGTTCGCATTCTAATAACATCATCCCTCCCCTTTCCATTAGTCTGGAAGTGCGGTTCGTAACAGTCTCCTCCCCTCTTATACGAAGTTTCGTCCTCGAAACTGGGTTCTCCTACCGACTTCATCCTTAAAACAGGTAATGAGAACTTTCTTAACTAAATGTATTTACTATCTTTCCAAAGTCATGCTTACTTGTTTTGAATAACTTCCACTTGTAGAGTACGAAATTGGTGGCTAAACCCGTAATACAACTTATTGTTACAATAGGAATACTATTTTATCATTACTCCCCTTAACCTTTTGAAAGTTTTAATCATGGCTAAGTTAAATATTTATGCATACCTGTAGTCACGTTGGTCCTTTCAAATCTCCGGATTTGGCCTTCTCAAATATAGTGATCCATTTGTGAAGGTTCCTCTTGTGACCGTATTGGTCTCTATGGCATGCTCCTCCTCCTAAGACAGTCTCTTATCCGATGACCTGTCTCACCACACCCAAACAGGCATTAGTCCCCATACGACACTCTCCTATGTGTCGCTTCCAGCATCGTGGGCATCTCGGTATAGCTGTGGAGAATAGGGATTCCATCTTCCTGCTCTTTTTCTACTATTGCTCCGTTTGCGACTTGAATAAGAGATAGCTTGTTTCACTCTATAGCAGTTTCCTAATATTTCCTCAAAAGAGTTCGCTTGTAGCCCAATCATCCAGTCACGAATTTGGGGGTCAAGACCATGACGGAATCTGATCATCTTGAGGGTGTCATCACTCATGATTTCTTGAAGATATCTGCCTAATTTGAAAAATTATTAGAAGTAATCGGAGACCGAAAAACCTGCTTGTTGCTTTAAGTTATTAAATTCTTCCACTCTTTATTCCAACAAAGCTGGGGGTAGGTAAAATATACATAATTTCTCTATAAAATCCATCCATGACACTGGAGAGGCAGAGTTCGGATATGATTTCTCCATCATTGCCTAGCTCGCCCTGTTAGGAATGGCCATATTACCTTTACTTTGGCTTCTTCTGATATGTTAATCCGATGGAAGCTATCCTCTATCTCATCCAACCATTGTTCTGCTTTTTCGGGATCAGGTTCTCCATGGAAGTTTGGTGCTCGTGTCCTGATTAATAGCCAGTAATAGTAAGCAAGACTCCTATGTGTCTGAGGTTGAGGCTGAGAAGGGGTAGAGACTTAATCGGGAGTCGTCTGAGCCGGCGGTAATTCCTCTAACTGTCTCAATATATGAATAATTTTTGTGACGATGCGAACAACCTTTGCTGTAGAGAGTAACCCAGATGGTGTAATGGGTGTCAAGGATACTTCTATTGATCTTGACACAGAGTTCCTCTCTGGGGATGTCAGTGGTGGGGTACGGCTGCCGGATCGAGATGTCATCCTGCCGAAATCAGTACAATATTATTATTAGTCTTCCTTGAGAAATTTCCTTTGGGCAATTAATTATTGTAGTTCTCGTCATACCTTTCGTAGCTTTTTCAATTTATACTTACCACTAACCTAAATATTCTTCCTGATTTAGATTGTGTTGTTGACTAAGATTGTTCTACTCAATTTTACGATTTTTGCTTAAGTTCTACAATCATGCCCTAGGCCTATAATCATAGCCTATGTACTCATTGTTATTTAGCTTATGTTGTCCACTGTAGATCTGAAGCCTCGGGCTCTGATACCACCTGTAGCGCCCTGCCCGGGACCAGGGTCTCGGCACGGTGCATCCGTCGTATCCTACTACGAGGAGTACAAGGCATCATCATCATACATGTACGAATTGTAATAACATGTATCGATAAGCGGAAACGAAATGACATAAGCTGCATTAAATGTTCACAAGAGTACATCCTAATACATCCGCATAAGTGTCATAAGTACATCCATAATACAAAATTTCAAGATACAGAGCTGAATATCCAAAATACGAAAGAGGCCCTAGCCTGATATTAATCAGCTCCATACATCTAGTCTCTGGGCTCATCTTCAACAAAATCTAGTTCCGGGTCCTAAGGATCTGCGTGATAATATTAAAGGGTGAGCGATAACAAATCGCTTAGCAAGTCGTTCTGCCTAGGTCCGTCAAGTGGACCATACATGAGGGCAGGGTAAAGGGTGATACAGTATGATGAAGCACAGTGAAACATAACACATAATGTAACAGAAAAACTGAAATATAGGTAACTGTTGATCAATAAAGTATGGTAATAGTGATTCAGATAACATATCAACATCAATACAGATAGAAAGTATCATAACGAAAACATACAGTTTCGTTGAACAACTTTGTTGAGAAATATGTTTGGATAATTTTTACAGTCATGATTTTAAGTGGTAAATACTTAAAAATATCATACATGGTGTTATATGTGAAAGTTGAAAAAGTTGAAAACATTGACATTGATCTCTCAAGTTGTTGCACTTCGATCGATCGATGTACTTCGACTCACAATGATCGATCTATGTAAGGTAGTGAAATTTCAAGACCTTACGGTGAGACATCGATCTCTAAACTTGAGACACATCGAACCCTCACTTTGATCGATCGATGTAGGTCAGAGGCAAATTCTGAAACCCACTGTGTGACATCGATCTTTGAAGCTGAGACACTTCGATCGATCGATGTCTAGGGTTTTTAAAAATATTTTTCTAAAATGTGATAAAATGGGTATTTTCATTTGTATATGATTTATACATGTTCATTATATGAATATTATGTGTTTTTGATGATTTTAAATGTATTGTGACTAATGTGCCTTGGAAGTTTCTACAACTTACCAAAAAGGAAAAAATTGGTATTTTGAGATTTGTAGGAACATGGTATGGTGGAAATACTTCAAGGACATATTCTCACCTTATTCATCATGACAAAGGTGTTATAATATTCATTTCGGGCCATCGGGGTCATTTCTGGAGTTTCTCTCACCAGAGGCATTTCGGTCATTTTACCCTGAGTGTACTTTTGGTATTTTCACTCAAGGAATCTCTTGAGCATATTCTTATCATCATTCTAAAGTTGAGTTGTGATTATTTTAAAGATTATATGATGGTCTTGTATTATTTCTCTCATATGATGATATTATTGACTATAGCGGGATATGTGACGAGTTGTGATGTCACATTTTGTTTCTTTCTTGAAGACTCTTTTATATATATTATTGGAGGATATTTATCATCATATTTCAGAGAATATAAAGGTGTTTAGGGTGTGCAAATGATCACAACATACAAGAAGTATTGGAATTTTGGTGTTACATGTTGACATAATCTTGTCAATTATTATTTGGTGATTTCTTCTTCAAAAATCTGAGTTGATATACTTCTATATATGCTCAAAAACATACATATTCAGGTGGAGGTTATATATTATCCATTTTATGGCTTGGTGAGAAGTGGACAAATCAAAAAGAGGCTAGTTGGCAAAAGTTGCCAACTTGGAAAAATTGAAAAATTTGAATATGTAGCAAACGGCTACATGGTTGAAAATGGATGATTTTGGGGTCAAATTTTCAGCCTTCACATGTCCTATTTTCAAGCCTAGAAGTTGAGGTATTCTTATGGTATTATCCCTCTTATTATCTTCATTTTGCAAAGGATAATTATGACATGCCAAGGTGTAAATTTCGGCCAACATGTTGATGCGAAGATGGACCAATTATTTTGCTTTATGTTGACGAGTGTACAAGGACAACCAATGGTGTGAAGACACTTAAGCTTGATGATGAAGATGGTGACACATGTGCATTCTTATCTCCAAGGCTCACTTCACACTATAAATAGGAGGCAATGGTGAAGAAGATGGAACACATTTGAAGCTCACTTGAAAGCATTTGTTGATTTGTCTAGCTATCATCTTCTTCTTGTTGTTCATGTTTCATTTTTATACCAAAGGTGTTCTTGTTGTATTTGTTAAACTACAAGCCTCTTGAGCTTCATTTGTAAGATTAATTAGCCAATTCTATAAGGTTACATCAATAAGTGGTAGAGGTGTTGCAACTAAGTGTTTCATAGAAGGTGTTCATCCAAGTCTTGAATAAGGTTGGTGTATAACCCAAGAACAAGCTTGGTTATTGTTGTAAGTTGTTTCGTACCATAGTCAAATCCAAGGAAAGGTGTTCCTTGGGACTGGAGTAGATCACATTGACCGAGCCAGGATAAATCCTCAGTGTTCTTGTTGTTTCTACCTTTTGTTTTCTGCCTGTTTTTACTGCAGTTTTCACACATATTCTCACAATTTAAAAAATAGATAAACACTTTCAAAATTCTTGATTTTTGGTGGAGTTATATTTCAGACTCTTATCTTTCATTTGCAACAAGAATCACTTGATTTGAGCAAGAGAACATTAGTCTTTCAGTCTTTGCAATATAACTGCTACAATCTAGCTGCATTCTGACCAGTTTTCAGAAAACTTAAATTTTGTTTTCACAAAGAATTGTTTAAGGTCAGGGATTTTGGAAACATCAACTAGACATCCTAAGGAGTATTGTGACATAAAGATCAACCTTTTTGGTTAAGTATTAAAGAGAAATACGTTTTTCAATTTCATCAACATTCTGTCCAATTCTGTCCAGATTGACCATCTGAATTTTTTCATTTGTTTAAAGGGCTAAACAATCTTATTTTTGTCTGATGTTTGGACAGAGTCTTGCTAACACATTGAAGTTAAGTTATAAAAATTTTCATAACTTTTAGATTTATGTACAAGGCTTTTTGAATTTTTCAAAAACGGGTTCTGAATCTGAGATAGTCTCAGATTCTGTTTTCAAAGGGGTTTTTAATCAAGGGTAGTAGTGTAATTTCTGCTAACCACTATTCACCCCCCTCTAGTGGTGCTTATTATAGGTGCACGGTCAACAATTGGTATCAGACTGAGGTTCACACCACTCAAAGAAGCAAGATTCAACACCATACAAACAACACAAGGCTAAGAAACAATTTTTCAAAGTAGCCTACTAGTCTCAACACAAAGGTACTTACAATGGCAATAGTTTCTCACAAAGGTGAGTTGGAAGGTATGTCCACACAACGTCCTCCTCTTTTTGATGGTAACAATTTTGTTCGTTGGAAACTAAGAATGAGGCAATTCTTAATGTCTATAGACATCGATTTATGGTCTATAGTTGAAGATGGGCCGTACATTCAATGAAAATTGTACAAGTAGTGGAGTCACACAAGAGGTTGAAAAATATAAAAGTGAATGGTCATCGGAAGATAAAAAGAAAATGTCTGAATATGAAGCATGCAATTGCTTTTAAACGGACTTATGACTTCTGAAGCAGGATATGTTCAAATTGCACAAGTACACACGACATGTGGAAATCACTTGTATTAAAGCATGAAGGTACAAGTGGTGTAAAAGAATCAAAAATAAACATGCTTATGACTGA
Source organism: Eustoma russellianum (assembly GCA_036186865.1). Lineage (NCBI taxonomy): Eukaryota > Viridiplantae > Streptophyta > Magnoliopsida > Gentianales > Gentianaceae > Eustoma > Eustoma russellianum. The sequence goes on from AP025055.1 coordinate 25,939,921, forward strand.
GCTTGAATCTTTCAAAATGTTGCCAAACGAATCCATAACATCTATGGATTTGAGGATTACTAACATTTTCAATGCCCTTGAAGCTTTAGGCAAATCATTCACGAACAATGAAAAGGTTCAAAAGGTGCTGCGAAGCCTTCCTGCTGAATGGGATCCAAAGGTCACGACATTGAAGAAACGAAATCGATCACAAAAATGGACGAATTGATAGGCTCACTAAGAGTATACGAGGTAAAACTAAACCAACGAAGTCCGAGTCATCTAAATCATCCGGTAAGTCAATAGCTTTCAAATCAACTGAATCACATACAAATAATGATGATAGTAATAGTGATACTGAATTAGACGATGACTTGATATTGATAGCTAGAAAACTTAGAAAGTTTTTTAAACGTCCTAATAAGAATAGACAACGATCTTCTTCTTCTTCTTCTCAACCTAGGAAAAATAACTCTAATAATAACAAATGGTATAATAAAGAGTTAAAGTGTATGAATATGGTCAAAAAGGACACATCTCTTATGATTGTCCGACAAAGAAAAAACCAACAACAATAATAATAATAACAATAAAACAAGAAAAGGAGACGCAAAAATCAAAGGCAAAGGAGACCAAGCCAAGGAAAGGCAAACGAGCAATGAAGGTGAGCACATGGAGCGACTCATCGACTCAGAATCCGACACTGAGGAAGCTCAAGTCTGCTTTGTATCCAACGAGGTAAGTTTCTTCTGATGATGATTCTGATAGTGAAATGACATTTGATGAAATGTATGAAGAATTTTTAAGAATGCATGCTCACTGTAAGAGGCTATCTAAAGAAAAGAAGAAACTAATTGAAGAAAACAAGTTGAAGACGTCCAACTTGGAATTTTCGATCAATTAGAATCTTTTAAACAAGAGTCTACTAATACTCTTGATTCTTTAGAAGTTAAAATTGAATCATATAGGAAAAATGAACATACACTAAAACTGAAAATAGCATGTTGAAATCTAAGGTAGAAAGTTGTGAAAATGAAATAGTACAACTTAAATCTTCCAAACTTACCTTAGAAAAAATGTTAGAACAATTTAAATCTGGTGCAAATATGTTAGATACACTTATATCATCGCAAAAATATGGAAATGATAAAACCGGGTTAGGATATAAAGAAGAAAATGCCAAAGTAGATAAAAAGACTAAGTTTGTCTCATCTAGTACAAAAATGCCATATAATACAACGAAATCAACTTTGCCTGCTGCATCTTCTTCTACCTTTCTGTTTATTCTAAGGCAAAAATACAACACACACCCACAAATGTACACACGTATAAATATGCAACTAGGCAAAACTTTACATCTAGACAACCTAGAAATTATGCCTACATATACAAATGCAACTAGACATAATAAAATGCATCCAACTTATTATGAACCTAAGTATAGGCAACACTCATATAAGTCATATAAATGCATATGAACATACATACATAACCATATAAGAAACAAAATCATATGCCTTACATAAGCTATCAAAATCGGCCCCAACAAAGTACATATAAACCAAGGTACAACATGTATAACAATGCATCTTCATGGAATGTATATGCTAATTCTCCTTATTTTTCTAATTATAACTATGCTAAAAAGGTGCCAAAAGGTACATCCAAGTTTGGATACCCAAAGGGTATATAAACAAGGATGGTGTCCCTAACATTCAAGGACCCAAGTAAAGGGTACCTAAAACTTTGTCTCATTATAGGAAAATCGCAAGGAATGCAAGAAGGAGGCAAAGTCAAAGAATCTAAAAACTAAATGGTTTTTAGATAGTGGATGTTCACGGCATATGACGGGCAACCCCAAACTATTCACCGAGTTGGAACATAAAGAATGAGGGAAAGGTAACATTCGGTGACAACAACAAAGACAAGTTGTTGGAAAAGGAACAATTGGGGACCCTAACACATTTCAATGTGAAAAGTGTTGTTTTGTAAGTAATCTTTATTATAATTTATTAAGTATTTCTCAACTTATCGATTGCGGATATAATATTTCTTTTCTTCCCAATTCTTGTGATGTAATAAATGAAAAAGGAGAAATTGTTTTAAAAGGAAATAGGGATGGTAACATTTATACTCTAACCTTAGATAACATGTTAGATGCTAAGGTTAAGTGTTTAATATCACATGACTTAGATGTGAATTTATGGCATAGAAGATTAGGCAAATTCAGCAGTCATCTACGCGCTATGGTGGGAACGAAACAAACGACTGTTTGAAGGGAAGGCTAGGGATCATACAGTGTTGAGCTTACACAAAAAATACTATCCGGATCTATACAGGAGAATGGCGGGGGGTGAGGAAGACACGAGCAAACTGGAGAAGGTGTATAGAGATGGGGATAAACTTACTAGTTTTCAAAAAGCAATAGAGTAAAGGATAGAAGACATAGGGCTAGTAGCGAATATAAAAGATAGGAAATGATGTAATTTCAGGTTTTCCTCCGCCACAAGTGAGGGCTACGTAAATAAACAAAATGTGTTTATAAAAAAAAGACTTAGATAATTTTCAAATGTGTGAAACATGTATTAAAGGAAAACACATTAAAAAAATATTAAACGGAAACTGATGTGAGTACTAGTCATGTACTAGAATTGCTTCACTTAGACTTAATTGGTCCAAGTAGGACAAGAAGTCTAGGTGGACACTACTATGTGTGTGTCATAGTAGATGATTACTCACGCTACACATAGACATTGTTCTTAACACATAAAGACGATGCTCCATTAACAATCGAAACTCTATCAAGCAACTTGAAAATATTTACGAAGAAAATGTTAAAGAATTAGAAGTGATAGAGGTGGAGAATTTAAAAACAAAGATGTAATCAAATTTTGTGAACTACATGGAATTAAACACAATTCTCACCACCTAGAACACCACAACTCAATGGAGTTGTTGAACATAAAAATAGAACTATACAAGAAATAGCAAGAACAATGTTATGTGAAAATAAATTACCAAGATATTTATGGGCCGAAGCTGTAAGTTTTGCTCGTTATATAATAAATAGGCTTTCTATTAGAAAGAAATTAAATAAAACACCTTAAGAATTGTTAAATAATAGACAACCTACGATAGCTTATCTTAGAGTATTTGGATGTAAGTGTTTTGTGTTGAACACTAAGGATAATCTAGATAAGTTTGAACAAAAGTCTATTGAATGCATATTTATTGGTTATTCGACTAACTCAAGAGAATATAGGTGTTATAATCCTGCATCTAGAAATATAATTGAATCTATACATGTGAAATTCAATGAAAATGCATGCTTTGAAGTTAGTGATAAAACTCAACATAAACAAGAGAATAATGTTGAAAATATGTTTGATGATGATGATATTACATGGGTCTGTACTTGATCATCTAGAACCAACTCCCCCGAACAAGACATGCATGAACCCTTAGATGAAATAAATGAAGAAATTTTGCAATTTAAAGATACAACTAATGATCCAATTACATATGATAATGTTCATACAAATGAAACATTTGAACAAGATGAAGGTGAACCTAGTCAACCTAGGAATTGGTGGCATCCTAAAGAATTAATCATTGGGGATCCAAGTGCAGGGGTTAGAACACGTAGAAACATAAGTCAACTTGAAGGACATAGCTTAATCTCACACTTAGAACCTAAGAATATAAAGAAAGTCTTAGGTGATATATCATGGATAGATGTCACGCATGAGGAGTTAAATCAATTTACGAGGAACAACGTGTGGGATTTAGTACCTAAACCGAAAATAAGTCTATAATAGGAACGAAATGGGTATTTAGGAATAAAATGGATGAAAAGGAAACATCACACAGAATAAGGCTGGACTAGTCGCACAAGGTTATAATCAACATGAAGGAATAGAATGAAGAAAACTTTTGCACCCGTTGCACGACTAGAAGCAATTAGATTGTTACTTACAATTGCAAGTCTAAGCAACATCAAACTCTTCCAAATGAATGTCAAGAGTGCATTCTTGAATGTATACATCCAAGAAGAGGTGTTTCTCAAACAACCCCTGGATTCGAAGATCCAAAATCCTAACCATGTGTACAAGCTTAAGAAAGCTCTATATGGTTTGAAACAAGCTCCAAGAGCTTGGTATGATAGATTTGCAAACTTTCTTATTGCAAATAATTATCAAAGGGGAACCATAGACAACACTTTATTCCTAAGAAAAGATAATGATTTATAATAGTTCAAATATACGTAGATATATAATCTTTGGTTCAAACTAATCTTAGTAAAAGACTTCGAAGAGTGTATGAAGTCAGAGTTTGAAATGTCAATGGTAGGAGAATTGAATTACTTCTTAGGGCTTCAAATCAAACAAACCTCAAGGAATTCACATTAGCCAACTTAAGTATGTCAATGATATGATTAAGAAGTTTGGCTTTGAGAGTTGAAACCAACACCTACACCCATGAGTGTTAGCACCAAACTAGATAAGGATGAAAATGGTAAACCTTTTGATGACACACTATATAGGTCTATGATTGGCTCACTGTTATGCTTAACTGCATCAAGACCTGACATCATGTTTAGTGTGTGTATGGTGCTAGGTTTCAATCTTGTCCTAAGGTCTCATTACAATGCGGTGAAAAAGATCTTTAGATATCTTAAGCACACACCTCACTTAGGACTTTGGTATGATAGAAACGCTAAGTTGGAATTATACACATATAGTGATGTGATTATGGTGGTTGCAAGTTAGATAGAAAATCCACTAGCGTACATGTCAATTCATAGGAACCAACTTGATCTCTTGGTTTTCTAAAAACCAAGCTAGTGTAGCTCTTTCTACTACCGAAGCCGAGTATATAGCCTTGAGTTTATGCACTACCCAAATACTTTGGCTTAAACAACAACTTAGTGATTTTGGCATTAAAATAATAAGATTCCAATTTTATTGATAGCACAATGCGATCAATCTTTCACGGAATCCGGTACTTCATTCTAAGGCCAAACACATTGAGGTGCGATACCACTTTCTTCGAGATCATGTTCAAAATGAGGATATAGTTATAAACCATAAGAACTGATCATCAAATAGCTGACATCTTCACCAAACCCTTAATCAAGCAATTTTGAAAACTTACGAGCCAAGTTAGGTATGATACTTATGATACCGTTGCATAGTTTTATCTTTTGCATGATTTTCAAAATAAAGGGGGAGATAGAATAAGAACATGATTTTGTTGGTAAGTCATGATTTGGTTGAATAATATGCTAAGATTCAATTGGTATACGTTTTGGAGCATAGATTAAGGGGGAGAGTATAATTTGAGGGGAGCACATGAATATATGAGAATTGATGAAAACAATTGGTAATTAGTTGGTAATTGGTTTTTAAAACAATTGGTACAAATTTGGTGAAACAATTAGTAATTGGTGAGGTATTTGGTAGATTTATGATAAACAATGGGTAAAGAGTTGTGACATTAAAATCATATTAGGTTATTTTGAAAATCATCCAAAAGGGGGAGAATGTTGAGAAATATGTTTGGATAATTTTCAAAGTCATGATTTTAAGTGGTAAATACTTAAAAATATCATACATGGTGTTATAATGTGATTAAAAGTTGCAAAAGTTGAAAAGTTGACATCAATATCTCAGGTTGTTGCACTTCGATCAATCGATGTACTTCGATCTCTCACATCGATCGATCTATATAAGACAGTGAAAGGTCAAGACCTTACGGTAAGACATCGATCTCTAAACTTGAGACACATCGATCAATCGATGTACATCAAACCCTCACTTCGAACGATCAATGTAGGTCAGAGACAAATTCTGAAACTCACTGTGTGACATCGATCTTTGAAGCTGAGACACTTCGATCGATCGATGTCTAGAGTTTTTAGAAATATTTTCTAAAATGTGATAAAATGGGTATTTGATTTGTATATCATTTATACATGTTCATTATATGAATATTATGTGTTTTTGATGATTTAAATGTATTGTGACTAATGTGCCTTGGAAGTTTCTACAGCTTACCAAAAAAGGCAAAATTTATTTTGAGTTTTGTAGGAACATGGTATGGTGGAAATACTTCAAGGACATATTCTCACCTTATTCATCATGACAAAGGTGTTGTAATATTCATTTCTGACCATCAGGGTCATTTCTGGAGTTTCTCTCACCAGGGGCAATTTGGTCATTTTACCCCTGAGTGTACTTTTTGTTATTTTCACTCAAGGAATCTCTTGAGCATATTCTTATCATCATTCTAGAGTTGATTTGTGATTATTTTAAAGATTATATGATGTCTTGTATTATTTCTCTCATATGATGATATTATTGACTATAGCGGGATATGTGACGAGTTGTGATGTCACATTCTGTTTCTTTCTTGAAGACTCTTTTATATATTTATTGGAGGATATTTGTCATCATATTTCAGAGAATATAAAGGTGTTTAAGGTGTGCAAATGATCACAACATACAAAGAAGTATTTGGAATTTTGGTGTTACGTGTTGACATAATCTTGTCAATTATTATTTGGTGATTTCTTCTTCAAAAATCTGAGTTGATATACTTCTATATATGCTCAAAAACATACATATTCAGATGGAGGTGATATATTATCCATTTTATGGCTTGGTGACAAGTGGACAAATCAAAAAGAGGCTAGTTGGCAAAAGTTGCCAATTTGAAAAAATTGAAAAATTTGAATATGTAGCCAACGGCTACATGGTTGAAAATGGATGATTTTGGGGTCAAACTTTCAGCCTTTACATGTCCTATTTTCAAGCCTAGAAGTTGAGGTATTCTTATGGTATTATCCCTCTTATTATCTTCATTTTGCAAAGGATAATTTTGACATGCCAAGGTGTAAATCTCGGCCAACATGTTGATGCGAAGGTGGACCAATTTATTTTGCTTTATGTTGACGAGTGTACAAGGCCAACCAATGGTGTGAAGACACTTAAGCTTGATGATTAAGATGGTGACATATGTGCATTCTTATCTCCAAGGCTCACTTCACACTATAAATAGGAGGCAATGGTGAAGAAGATGGAACACATTTGAAGCTCACTTGAAAGCATTTGTTGATTTGTCTAGCTATCATATTCTTGTTGTTGTTCTTGTTTCATTCTTTGTAGCAAAGGTGTTCTCGTTATATTTGTTGAGCTACAATCCTCTTGAGCTTCATTTGTAAGATTGATTATCCAATTATATAGACTATATAAATAGGTGGTAGAGGTGTTGCAACTAAGTATTGCATAGAAGGTGTTCATCCAAGTCTTGAATAGGGTTTGTGTATAACCCAAGGATCAAGCTTGGTTATTGTTGTAAGTTGTTTCATACCATAGTGAAATCCAAGGAAAGGTATTCCTTGGGACTGGAGTAGGTCACATTGACCGAGCTAGGATAAATCCTCGGTGTTCTTGTTTTGTTTCTACCTTTCTGTTTTTCTGCCCCTTTTTACTGCAATTTTCACACAATTTCTCACAATTTGAAAAAATAGCTAAACACTATCAACATTCGTGATTTTTGGTGGAGTTATACATCACACTGTTAGCTTTCATTTGCAACAAGAATCACTTGATTTGAGCAAGGGAAAGTTAGTCTTTCAGTCTTTGCAAGATAACTTCTCTAATCTGGCTGCATTCTGACCAGGTTTGAGAAAACTTGAATTCTGTTTTCACCAAGAATTGTTTAAGGTCAGGGATTTTGGAAACATCAACTAGACATCCTGAGGAGTGTTTACACATAAAGATCAACATTCTTGGTTAAGTATTCAACGAGAAATACGTTTTTCAATTTCAGCAACATTCTATCCAATTCTGTCCAGATTGACCATCTATATCTTTTATTTGTTTGAAGGGTCAAACGATCTTATTTTTTTTTCTGATTTTTAGAAAGATTCTTTTAAACACATTGAAAGTTAAGTTCTGGAAATTTTCATAATTTTTTTAGTTGTGTACAAGGATTTTTGAATTTTTCAAAAACGGATTCTGAATCTGTGATAGTCTTAGATTCTATTTTCAAAGGGGTTTTTAATCAAGAGTAGTAGTGTAATTTCTGCTACCACTATCCACCCCCGCCCTTTAGTGGTGTTTATTGCACGTTCAAGGTCCAACAAACTTGTCTTAGCTTGGGGTACTTGTTCTTGCCAGCGTTCATCTTAGTTTGTCTTTGTTGATTTGCGGTGTTTTTTGTCTTATATTTGAGGTTCTTGTCTTAATGTTACTTTGTACATGGGACATGGTCGTGATATACGCAAGGGAAAACCTTTTCTGACATATCATCGGAGAACTTTTCTTGAAAAGAAAATACTTGGTTCATACTTGCTTGAATCATGACATGACGTAACATAGATGGCTATAGCACTTTTCATAACATGAGAAAGTACCCACGACATATCGAATGTTCCCCCGAATAGCTACGAGTACCGTCTATGAATCCCAGTGGTCCAACCACGGTGTTACATCATACGTACATAGGACTAACGGTGACACCCTATCACAAAGACCCTGGGTCCCGTACACGGTGTTACACTCCACGATAACGTATTTGCCCTTAACATCCTTCCCTAGGACCAGACATCAGGCAGCCCTCCAAACTGAACGTCATAGACATAACAAAAAAGGTAGAGATCCCTTACCCCAGCAAGGTGTTGCACTCATGCGTATAAAGATATGTACAGAGCCCTTATCCCAGACAAGGTGTTATACTTACCTATGAATACATGCATACGTCGTATGGAATCAATCGTCCCGTGGTACGAATTCTTGAGAAATATTAGTCTTGAAAACATTTTAAAATCATAATCTTAGAAAACATGGCATGCGTAGAAATCAGCTTCTAACATGTTCATGATACCGAAACATGGGGACACAATGCATGACATAGACTTTTCTTGGGATGTGTCTTCATGGTTATTATTGATTGGGCCGGATTCTCATAGATACTTAAGTAGACAACACTTAATCAATTGGTGGAGTTCTTGTGTGTATAACATCATACATATGCAATTTAGCATCCTTAAAATTAGACATTCGTGGAAATATCATACTTATATCTTATGTGTAACAGTTAAGATATTGCCAATGGTGGTAATATGCATAAAGGATTGGGATTATATACTTAGAGCCGTATATCATGTCTTGGAAAGTTTTTGTATTCATGACGTTAGATATTCAAATCATGTCGTGTTATTAATTAGGCTAGTCTTTAGACATACTTAACTCTTATTTACATGATAGGTCCAAGATTACACTTTGATAGGCAATGGACGAATTATTAGGCTTAGGGACGGAAGGCCCTCTAGCCACAATTTCATTTATTACTTTCTTTTCTTATAAATACTCATTGTGTAGGATCTTTCAAGGAACCACTAGAAGGGGAGGAGGGTTGAATAGTGGGTGCGGAAATGTGGTTTTTAAAATTGTTTTAAACCAAAAACCCAACTTCTGAAAACAGTTTTTGTTTTCAGGACCAGTTTTAAACGTTTTGAAAACTAGGTGTAGGTCTTCACCAAATTCTGCAATTTGGAGAGAACTTAGTCTCACATGTTCTGAGTATCTCCTACAAATTTCAGATTAAAATTCAACCTCTAACCCCTGAAAAATTGTTGATAGTCAGATTGCGCAATCTGCCAGAACTGGTAGTCTGTTTTGAAAAATTAATTCCTATTTGTCCTTAACTCCAAATGCTCTGAAAATTTAAATCCTAACTCCTTATTAGCTGTATTTAAATGGGTTGAAACAGTTTTGAAAAAATCTTTTGGGAAGTTAGTCAAATACGATCAAAGTCTCAACCTTTGCAAGCCTGAAAGTCAGACTACACTAGTCTCAGAACTTTAGACGTTTGACTGACTTATACTTGTCCAAAAGGGTTGAAACTTGATCCAAAAGAACCTTAAGACGTGAGTCTATGACTCTGAAAGTTCGTAATTTTTTGAAATTCGTTTACTATTTTTACCAACATGATTAAAAACGATAAACAGTGCTGAAACTGAAAGTAAGTGCTGAAAGTAAATAACACCAGGAATTTTATACTGGTTCGGTTATAAACAACCTACTCCAGTCTTCGAGGACACCTTCCTCGATTAGCACTAACACACAACACAAAGAACACCTTATGACAGGGTTGATGGAGTTACACACCAACTCCAACCCTTTACAAACCTTGTATGAGAATACAATGAACACGAACACCACCACCTTGCAAGTACAAGATTGATCACACCTTGATCAATCTTTTACAATGATAAAGAATATGTGGTGGACTATATGAAGCCTATTCAAGTATATGAAGTAAGTACAATAGGCTTTCAGAGAGAAGAAAGAAAGAAAGTGTAGAAAAGGAAGGGCTAGAACACCGTTTTTGATCTTTTAAATTTGCAAGACTTGTTCTTGTTTTTGTTTTGCTCTCTTCCTTTCCTTTTAACATGTTGGCCGCCCCCCCTTGTTGCTCTTCCCCTCTTGAAAATTATCTTCTAAGTCATTGGAAGAGTATATGGCATCATTGTGACATGTCTTTGCTTACTTGGCATCTCCTCATTGGATGATCATTAAGCTCTTGCTTACTTGGCACTCATTGATTGGTTGGATGTTGTCATCACTTGATGACTAGACAAATCTGAGAATAACACTTAAAACATGTACCAAAATAATCATAAAATAGTTACCATAATTCACAAGATCATCGCACAAAAATAGCTAGGCAAATAACTCCAAAATGCCATGTAAAAATCGGCCATAACACCACTTGCACATGCTGAAATTTCAACATGTGTAACATTTACATTTCATTCAAAATATTGCCAAGTTTACTTTGATTTAATCCTTGAAATCAATCACCATTTAGTGCAAGACATTTTTATCATTTTTGGAATAAAAATTTATCATCAACAAGGCCTAGAAATCGGCCATATACATTCCCACACATGGTGAAATTTTCAGCATGTGTGATATTCAAAAATATCACCATTTTAATTTCATAATTAATTCAAAATACTTCCATACTATCTCCCAATTATCCACATGATTCAAGACAACAAAATATGTCTCATTAAAGTGAGAATTTCGGCCAGCCATTTGTACACATGCTGAATTTTCAGCATGTGTCACAATTGTGACAAGATTTGAAATGTTACCTTTTGTAGTTCCTTTCTTTAAGTCACCAACATTGTATGCTTCATTATTGACCAATCAAGTTGCCAACAAGACTCCACATATGCTCCAATTCAGCTGAGCTAGGCATGTGAATGTGTAGATACATGTGCTGAATTTTATTTTTGCAAATTTTGTAAAATAGTGCACATTTAATTATACACACATGGTATATTCCAATCAGCCCTTAATTGAATTTTCTAGAACACTTTGAGATGTATGAAATATGTAAAAAGTGTCTAGATAAATTTTATATGATATGCCAAAAACGTTCCATGTGTCGTGTACGTAGAAAACCGAATTTTCGACGTTTATCGATTACCCAATTTTTCTCTAATTAAATTCCAATTTTTTGCACATGCTATATACATTATGTTACACATAATATACATAAATTAAACTTTAATATTCAACACTTAGGATGATCTTAAAGTGGCACTTAAACCATGTGGCAAAATTGAAATTGGAATCTCCATAATTTGGCCTTAATGTGGGGTGATTTGTGTGTGCCAACATGGAATGATTTTATGGATGTACATATCATGAAAGCCAGAAATTTGTGGCCATTTTTGAATTGTAGGGGCTGGCCATCTATTTATGGCAAGTACGTGACACGTTGACGAAGTTTCGGTATTCGCCCGATATGACAATTTTCGGTTTATAACCTTTTAGCGTGTTTGTATTAAATTTGTCATGACCATGACTTATATCATATGATATAAGACCTGAATATACTCATAAATATGAGCTAAATATAGTGGTGTGACGTTAACGTATGTGCGTAAAATATAGCGTGTCGGTAGTACGTTGGAATAAATGTGTATGTGCCTTTTTCAAAAAATCTTAATATATATATATGTGTGTGTGTGTGTATAATGGCGTGTAATATGTGTGGAGAGTAGAGGGAGAACTTTCCTTTCTTCAACTTGTTGCCTTTGTGCCTTTTCCAAATATTGTTTCCTTTAATGAACTACATAGTTTAATTAACTAAGTACATCACTTAATGAACTAGTTAGTTCATTAATGGTGGCACCTGAAAATAGTTCAAACACAACAAATGTTTGCCATTTGATATAAGCTTTAAATCTTCATGTCTCGTTAGTACGACAACATTATATATGAACTATATAAGGCAAGTTTTATGCAATATGTCATGCATTTCTTTGTAACATGTTTAAATAATGTATTTTGAAATCACTCAAACCCCTTTTTCTCTACAATCTTCCCGTTTTGACGATTTTCAAAATAACCTACATTAATGATTTAAATCTTATCGCCCCCCTTCAATCATGCATAAATTCAAATTTTGAATTTCAAATTTCAAATCCACTCCCCCTTGATTTATGCAATCAGTTTCTCTCTCCCCCTTAAATCATGCATTCTCTTCCCCTTTATTTTGGAAAGTCAATCAAAAATGCATGTAAATATGGAAAGATAATCAAATCAAATCAGCAGAAATCATGCCTAATTTAGAACGAAGATTTTCGTACGTGGCTTGATTTAAGGCTTTAGTGAAGATATCCGCTACTTGTGCCTCTGTGCGTACGTGATCTATGAAAATATCACCATTATTTACGTGATCACGAAGAAAGTGATAGCGTACTTCTATATGCTTGGCCTTAGAGTGTAACACGGGGTTCTTAGATAGGTTAATAGTACTCATACTATCACAATATATTGAATTTTATTTATGGTAATTCCAAAGTCTTAAAGTTGTTTTATCCATAGTAATTGTGTGCAGCAAAGACTAAGTGACATGTACTCAGCCTCAGTAGTGGATAAAGCTACGCTTGCCTGCTTTTTGGAAAACCATGAAATAAGTGAGTTTCCTATAAATTGGCAAGTGCCACTCGTGCTTTTTCTATCTATCTTACATCCACCATAATCAGCGTCAGTGTAGGCATGCAAATAAGTCACAATCTTTATCATACCAAATGCCTAAGGTGAGTGTGTGCTTAATATATCGGAATATTCGTTTTACCGTATTATAGTGAGACGCCTTGGGTTGACTTTGAAAACATGCACACATACATACACTGAACATGATGTCATGCCTACTAGCAGTAAGATATAGCAAAGAGCCAATCATAGATCTATATAAGGCATTATCAAAATCCTTACCATGTTCATCTTATCTAATTTAGTAGTGACACTCATAGGGGTGGGGGATGGTTTTAAATTCTCAAAATTGAACTTTTTAATCATATCATTTACATATTTAGCTTGGCTTATGTGAATGCCTTACTCGTTTGCTTAATCTGCAAGCCAAGAGAATAGTTCAATTCGCCAACCTTAGACATTTTAAATTCGGATTTCATACAATTTTCAAAATCTTCAACAAGTTTATGAGAAGTGGAGCCGAAAATGATGTCATCAACGTAAATTTGAATAATATGAAAATCCAATTTATCTTGTTTCAAAAATAATGTACTATCTATAGTGCTCTTTTAAAGCCATTTTCTAAAGGAAAGTAGCAAACGATCATACCATGCTCTAGGTGCTTGCTTTAGTCCGTATAGTGCCTTCTTTAGTTTGTACATGTGATCGGGATGTTTCAAATCTTCAAAACCGGGGTGGTTGTTTCACGTATACCTCTTCTTGTATAAATCCATTTAAGAATTCACTTTTCACGTCCACTTGATACAGTTTAAAATCTTTCATACAAGCAATGGCAAGTAAAATTCGTATAGCTTCTAAACGTGCTACGGGTGCAAATGTTTCATTATAATTGTTAGGAAATCATGCGAGATCACTACAAAACGTGCAGCGGAAAAAACAAAACTTGATCTCCGATTTCCTACCAGGGATTCCATGTTGTTCGTTTAATCGATGAAAAAACTCAAAAAAAAAATTACCTCCGAAGATTCGAAATCCGCAGATGGAAGAGGTGCGAAATCACGAACACCCTCTATCGGTATCCACACGAATGCTTCCGCCCGGAGTGCTAGCTCTTGAACGGCGCGGCTGAAAGAACTCGCTTTTCTCTAAAACGGCTCTAGGGTTTCTGTTGTTTTCGTGTGTATTTCGTATGTCTCTATGTACGAGATACATAGATATATATACACATATATGGATATTAAAAACCGAGTCCTAATCGGTTTCGTTGATTCCAATCAAAATCCATATCAGATATGGATTCTGTCAGGATATTCAAAATCCATATCAGATATGGATTCTCTCATTATTATCCGATAGTATATATATATATACACACATATAACCACAAAAACGAAAATAATAATAATATTAATAATAATTAATATCCAATATCAATATTATTAATATTAAAACGATAATAATAATAATAATTAATATCCAATATTAATATCATCAATGTTGAGCCAAAAACTGAGTAAGGGGGTGAGAAAACTCCCACCCAGTATTCGATGGGGAAGTTTGAAGGACGAAAAAATTAATATATTCAGAGACAAGGTCATCTCTGCGAAACTAGATCGTCTAGATGATGACACAAATCAGATGTGGGAAGTTATATCGACTACTATTACTCAAGCGGCGAGAGAAATGCTCGGGGTAACAACAGGAAAGAAGTCCGTACATAAAGAGGCGTGGTGGTGGAACGAGGATGTGCAACAAAAAATAAAAGACAAACAAAAGATTTTTAGAGAGCTGTTAAGATGCACCAATTGGAAAGAAAAAGTGCGATTAAAGGATAATTACAAAATCGCCAGGAAGGAGGCGAAGAAGGCAGTGACAGAGGCAAAAACTGCAGCTTATAAAAGGATGTATGAGAGACTAGAAACAAAAGAAGGAGAACATGATATGTTCAAGATTGCCAAAGCTAGGGATCGAAAGAGGCAAGACCTAGGAGGCGGGAAGTTCATAAAAGGAGAAGATGGACATGTGTTAGTCAAAGCACAAGACATCAAGTTGAAATGGCAAACATACTTTTACAATCTTTTCAACGGCAGTAGTGCCGACTACGAAGAACGAGAAAACACCACTAACCAACAACGACAACATAATAACTCTGACTGTCAAAACATCACACAAGGAGAGGTGATGAGAGCACCGAAGAAGATGGAAAGAGCTAAAACGGTCGGCCTAGATAACATACCCATTGAGGCGTGGAAGCATTTAGGAGAGGAAGGGGTCTAATGGCTAACTACTCTGTTCAATCGTATTTACAAAACAGAAAAGATGCCAGATGAGTGGAGAAAGAGTGTCGTGGTCCCCCTATATAAGAACAAAGGAGACGCACAGTGTTGTGAGAACTATAGAGGGATTAAGTTGCTAAGCCATACCATGAAGTTATGGGAGAGAATAATCGAAACTCGGATTAGGAGAGAAACTCAGGTTACGGCGAATCAATTCGGTTTTATGCCAGGAAGGTCAACTACGGAAGCAATACACATTCTCAGGAGATTAATGGAGAAGTATAGAGAGAAGAAGCGCGGTTTACATATGGTTTTCATTGATCTTGAGAAAGCATATGATAGTGTGCCGCGTAGCCTGATATGGGATAGTCTGGAGGCAAGAGGGATCCCTATCAAGTATATAGACATAATTAGAGATATGTATGTTAGGACAAAAACAACTGTTCGTACGGCTGTGGGGAATACAGACTTCTTTCTGGTGGAGGTCGGTCTCCATCAAGGGTCTGCGTTGAGTCCATTTCTTTTGCCGTTGTCCTTGACGAGTTGTCAAAGCCGATACAGGAGGAAGTCCCGTGGTGTATGCTTTTTGCTGACGATATTTCATTAGCCGTAGAAAGTAGACATACCCTGAGTATGAGAGTAAAGCAGTGGAGAGATGTTTTAGAGAGAAAAGGCTTAAAGATTAGCCGTTCTAAGACCGAGTATCTACACTGCGACTTCAGCGGCGTAGCAGATGGTGAGAATAGCCAACTCACTATCGACGGTCAAGTGGTACCACAGGTAAGTAAGTTTAAGTACCTAGGCTCATTTGTACAGAAGAATGGCGACATAGATAATGATGTAGCACAGCGAGTTCAAGCAGGCTGGTGTAGATGGAGGGCGGCCTCAAGGGTGCTGTGTGATAAAAATTTCCCAACTAAATTAAAGGGAAAATTTTATAAGGTGGCAGTGCGACCGGCAATGCTATATGGGACAGACTGCTGGGCCATCAAGAAGTCACAACTACAGAAGATGGAAATGGCAGAGATGAAAATGTTAAGATGGATGTGTGGGCATACAATGCTAGACCGGATCAGAAACGAGGCGTTTCGTGAAAGGTTAGGCGTGGCTAGTATAGCCGATAACATAAGGGAGGGAAGATTGAGATGGTTTGGACATGTCAAGCGGAGACAGACAACGGCGTCGGTCAGAGAAATTGAAAGCCTAATTGTAGAGGGAAACAGGAGTAAAGGCAGACCCAAAATGACTTGGGATGAGCAGATAGGACACGACTTACTAGATTTGCACCTTTCTGAGGACATGGTCCAGGATAGGAGTTTATGGAGACATAAGATTAAGGTTAACGAGGTATAAGTCATATATAGGGACACTTTAGAGTATATGTAGGGACATAGATAAGCATAGACACTATTTTTAGGTTAACTTCCAACTTCATAGCGTATGTTCTACCGTTATTTTACATTACATGTACATATATACGTGATGTGTATTTTAATATTGAAAGGTCTTTATTTATATTTCTTGAATTTACTCACTAACACACTAGCACAACATATACATATTATCATGTCATTTATGCAGGGAGAGCCGGGGGTCTCACTGGAAGCAGACTCTCTATCTCTTGGGATAGAGGTATTGTCTGCCTACCACTTACCCTCCCCAGACCCTGACGATAGCTTTTGCTGTCGTTGGGATATACTGGGTACGGATGATGATGATGATGATGATACGCATTCTTGTGTGTGACCCGATAGGCCCATATTAATTGGCAGTTGATTAAATCTCTATTAAACCAACAAGTCGTAATTGGTCTCTAGCAAGACATTACGACTACCCAATTAATACGAGTAAAGTCCAACTAGCCTAATTGCACATGCATTAATCCCTTTGTCACACGATATCTAGTTTGAACATAAGTCATGGTCAGCGTCATACTCATATTGTTCAAACATATGATTACTCGATCTCTAAGTGGACTGATAAAACAAATGATATTGATCACACTATCAATTCATTTGAGCACGGCCATGCATTTCATAGTCTCACTAATCGAGGGGCCCAAAGATATCACTCTCAAAAGAGAGGGACAAATTCTATCTTGATTGTTCAATATCCTCTACATAATTTCTATCACATTCAATCATGACCTTTATTATTATCCAATTACGGATAATGTTTGATCATGTCAAAATATAATAGTCCTTATGTTGGAAACTATGACAATCTCAAGTCAAAGGATTAAAACATGACTATCGTGAGATTTACTTATGACGCTAATCCATGTAGTAATCTCATGATGGGTCTATCCAATACACTGTTCTCTAGCAAGTATCTATGAGATTGATTCGTATCACCATACACATAATCATCTCATGATTATCAAATCAATACTCATACTGATTATAAATTATTTTATCTCTATGACAATAATGAATCAGGGACATATATCAAAATTGTGTAACATACTAACCAACAATAATGATAATAAAACCTCTTTTATTAATAATAAATGCATAACATAAATATCCAAATCATGGCCTAGGGCACATACACTAACAACAATCAATTCATTCTTCTTGATTATAGCCTTGTGCTACAAGTCTAGCTTTATTTCTAACAACTTTTCCTTCTTCATTCATTTTATTTCTAAACACCCACTTTGTGGCTATTATGGTCTTATCTTGTGGTCGTGGCACTAAATCCCATACGTCATTTCTAACAAATTGATTAAGTTCGTCATGCATAGCATCAATCCAAGAAGAATCACTCAAAGCATCATGCACATTTTTAGGTTCAATTTTGGAAATCATGGCATGAAATTGATTTATTTCTTCCGGATTTATTCTTCTACGTGGACGCACACCGTGTGTGATATCGCCTATGATGAGATCGTGTGGGTGATCTCTATGCCATCTTGGTTGATTATTTTCTACGTTCTCATACATTTCTAAGTGATCATGCATTTCTAGCGTATCATGCATATCAAACGTGCCATCATCATCATTAAACACGGGTTTCAATTCAAAATCATCATCATATTCTTTATCTTTATCAATCTCACCAAATTCATTAAATTTCACATGAATAGATTCTAGAATTTGTCTAGTGAGAGGATCATAACACCTATATGCTTTTGAATTCACAGAATACCCAACAAAGATGCATTCAATTGATTTGGATTCAAATTTATCTAAATTATCTTTTGTATTTAAAATAAAGCATTTGCGTCCAAACACACGAAAATAGTCAATTTTAGGCATGCGATCATTTAATATCTCATAAGGCGTCTTATTTATTTTCTTTCTAATGGACAAGCGATTTATTATGTAGCATGCACAGTTTACGGCTTCCGCCCACAAAAATCTAGGCAATTTATTTTCGCACAACATAGTTCTAGCAATTTCTTGTAATGTCCTATTCTTTCTTTCTACTACTCCATTTAATTGTGGAGTTCTACGTGGCGAAAACTCGTGTTTAATTCCTTTTTCTTCGCAAAATGAAATCATGTCCTTGTTTTTAAATTCACCGCCTCTATCGCTTCTTATCTTTTTCACATTGACACCATATTGATTTTCAAGTTGTTTTATTAGTTTTTCAATCTCAATGGCACCATCATCCTTATGTGCAAGAAACAAAGTCCAAGTATAACGAGAAAAATCATCAACAATTACACAAGCATAGTGACGTCCACCAAGACTCGTAGTGCGACTAGGACCAAACAAATCAATGTGTAGTGATTTTAAAACTCTAGTCTTGCTTATTTCATTTTTAGGTTTTAGTGACTCGCGTGTTTGTTTGCCTTTTATACAAGATTCACACAACTGAAAGTTGTCTAAATCAAGTGTAGACAATCCTCGTATTAGGTTCTTTCGTTGGAGTTTTTCTAGTGTAGAAATGCCAATATGCCCTAAACGTCTATGCCACAAATTTACGTTAGGTTCATTTGACATGAAACATTTAACCTTAGCGTCTAACATATCATCCATAGAAAGCGTAAAAATGTTTCCTTCCCGTTTTCCTTTTAAGACTGTTTCTCTATTTTTATTTATTATATTGCAATATGGGTGAGTAAAACACACATCAAAACCATTGTCAATGAATTGCGAAATGCTAAAAAGATTATAGGATAAGTTTCTTACCAAAAAGACGTTGGAGATTTGAAGAGTGCTTGGGTTTCCAATTGTATCTTTTCCGATGATCTTGCATTCGTTGTTGTCTCCAAAGGTCACGGATCCGCCTTTTGTGACCTTCTTCAATTTCGTGAATAGGCTCGGGTCACCCGTCATGTGCCTCGAGCAACCACTGTCAAGGAACCATTTGATTGATGTATCTTTTGATGTGTGGGTTCCCTGCAATGTGCAAAAATGATTTAGGTACCCTTTTAATTTTGGGTCCTTACGAGTTAGTTATTCACCTCTTAGTAAAAGTACCTTTCGGTACCCATACTTGGGTGATCCTTCTCGGTCTAGCAAATGGCAAGAATGTAGATGAAGGTGCAATGTAGTAGACATGTGGTGTGTGCACTTTAGGCCTTTGGCCAAGAACTCCTTTATACTCATTATATGTAGGACGTTTTTGGTATGTCCTTGTGTTAGTGTACGTAGTGCGTGATCTAGATGGATGAAATGAATGTCATGTATGCATCACTTGTTTCTTATCATATCTATATGGCACAAAATTGTATTTCGCATGCTATGAGGAAGAGATATGACGAGATGAGGGGAGAGGGGGTCTTTGCGTTACTTTAGGCGCTACGCATGCCTTTGATGTGTCTACTTTCTTAGACAAAACAAACTTGGATGGTTTAGATAATGCTTCGTTTGTCTCACTTTATCCTAATCCAGTTTTATCACTGTCATGTTTTTGAGAAGAAATGAGACGATCTAGCGTGCAAGTTCCTCTATCGAATTGTTTTACCATCTTTTCTAGATCTTCGTTTCTTGATCTCAAATCTGAGATCTCGGCTTTTATTACCGTATTTTCGGATTTTAAGGATTGAATTTCAGATCTCAGTGACACAATTAAATTTGACGACTCCTCTTTCGAATCGTTTAATAGACATACAAGATTTGCGTTAGAGGATTCTAACGATTTCTTGTCTTCAATTAAGCGTTTCTTTTCTTTTGCAAGAGTTCTAGCAAACTTATGTAATTCAAGATATTCAACATACGAATCATTAAAAGATAGTTCAGAATCGGAATCGGAATCAGAATTTACCTCACTATCAAAGGGTGGAGGCCTTTGCCTTGACATACCTTTTTGCTCGGTTTTGTCGCTAGCGGTTGCCATCTCACTAAGATCGTTGGATATCCTTGTTGTGAGTGTGTCTGTGCTCTGATACCACTTGTAGGATCTGCAAGGCACCACTAGAAGGAGGGTTTGAATAGTGGGTGCGGAAAATGTGGTTTTTAAAATTGTTTTAAACCAAAAACCCAACTTCTGAAAACCGTTTCTGTTTTCAGGACCAGTTTTAAAACGTTTTGAAAACTAGGTTGCAGGTCTTCACAAATTCTGAAATTTGGAGAGAACTTAGTCTTAGATGTTCTGAGTATCTCCTAAAAAGTTCAGATTAAAATTCAACCTCTAACCCCTTGAAAAATCGTTGATGGTCAGATTGCGCAAATCTGCCAGAACTGGTAGTCTGTTTTGAAAAATTAATTCCTATTTGTCCTTAACTCCAAATGCTCTGAACATTTAAAGCCTAACTCCTTATTAGCTGTATTTAAATGGGTTGAAACAGTTTTGAAAAATTCTTTTGGGAAGTTAGTCAAATACGATCAAAGTCTCAACCTTTGCGAGGCTAAAAGTCAGACTACACTAGTCTCAGAACTTTAGACGTTTGACTGATTTATACTTGTCCAAAAGGGTTGAAACTTGCGCCAAAAGAACCTTAAGACGTGAGGCTATGACTCTGGAAAGTTTCGTAATTTTTGAAATTCGTTTACTATTTTTACCTACATGATTAAAAACGATAAACAGTACTGAAACTAAAAGTAAGTACTGAAAGTAAATAACGCAAAGAATTTTATACTGGTTCGGTTATAAACAACCTACTCCAGTCTTCGAGGACACCTTCCTCGGTTAGCACTAAACACACAACACAAAGAAGACCTTACCACAGAGTTGATGGAGTTACACACCAACTCCAACCCTTTACAAACCTTGTATGAGAATACAATGAACACGAACACCACCACCTTGCAAGTACAAGATTGATCACACCTTGATCAATCTTTTACAATGATAAAGAATATGTGGTGGACTATATGAAGCCTATTCAAGTATATGAATGTAAGTACAATAGGCTTTTAGAGAGAAGAAAGAAAGAAAGTGTAGAAGAGAAGGCTAGAACACGTTTTTGATCTTTTAAATTTGCAAGACTTGTTCTTGTTTTTGTTTTGCTCTCTTCCTTTCCTTTTAACATGTTGGACGCCCCCCCTTGTTGCTCTTCCCCTCTTGAAAATTATCTTCTAAGTCATTGGAAGAGTATATGGCATCATTGTGACATGTCTTTGCTTACTTGGCATCTCCTCATTGGATGATCATTAAGCTCTTGCTTACTTGGCACTCATTGATTGGTTGGATGTTGTCATCACTTGATGACTAGACAAATCTGAGAATAACACTTAAAACATGTGCCAAAATAATCATAAAATAGTTACCATAATTCACAAGATCATCGCACAAAAATAGCTAGGCAAATAACTCCAAAATACCATGTAAAAATCGGCCATAACACCACTTGCACATGCTGAAATTTCAGCATGTGTAACCTTTACATTTCACTCAAAATATTGCCAAGTTTACTTTGATTTAATCCTTGAAATCAATCACCATTTAGTGCAAGACATTCTTATCATTTTTGGAATAAAAATTTATCATCAACAAGGCCTAGAAATCGGCCATATACATTCCCACACATGGTGAAATTTTCAGCATATGTGATATTCAAAAATATCACCATTTTAATTTCATAATTAATTCAAAATACTTCCATACTATATCTCAATTATCCACATGATTCAAGAAAACAAAATATGGCTCATTAAAGTGAGAATTTCGGCCAGCCATTTGTACACATGCCGAATTTTCAGCATGTTACAATTGTGACAAGATTTGAAATGTTACCTTTTGTAGTCCCTTTCTTTAAGTCACCAACATTGTATGCTTCATTATTGACCAATCAAGTTGCCAATAAGACTCCACATATGCTCCAATTCAGCTGAGCTAGGCGTGTGAATGTGTAGATACATGTGCTGAATTTTATTTTTGCAAACTTTGTAAAATAGTGCACATTTAATTATACACACATGGTATATTCCAATCAGCCCTTAATTGAATTTTCTACGACACTTTGAGATTTATGAAATAAGTAAAAAGTGTCTAGATACATGTTATATGATATGCCAAAAACGTTCCATGTGTCGTGTACATAGAAAACCGAATTTTCGACGTTTATCGATTACCTGATTTTTCTCTAATTAAATTCCAACTTTTTGCACATGTTATAAATATTATGTTACACATAATATACATAAATTAAACTTATATATTCAGCACTTAGGCTGATCTTAAAGTGACGCCTAAACCATGTGACAAAATTATAATTGGAATCTCCATAATTTGACCTTAATGTGGGGTGATTTGTGTGTGCCAACATGGAATGATTTTATGGCTGTACATATCATGAAAGCCAAGAAATTTGTGGCATTTTTGAAGTGTATGGGCTGGCCATCTATTTATGGCAAGTACGTGACACGTTGGCGAAGTTTCGGTATTCGCCCGATACGACAATTTTTGGTTTATAACCTTTTAGCGTGTCGTATTAAATTTTTCATCACCATGACTTATATCATATGATATAAGACCTGAATATACTCATAAATATGAGTTAAATATAGTGGTGTGACGTCAACGTACGTACGTAAAATATATAACGTGTCGGTAGTACGTTGGAATAAATGTGTATGTGTCTTTTTCAAAAAATATGAAATATATATATATATATATTTGTGTGTGTGTGTGTGTGTGCATAATGGCGTGTAATATGTGTGGAGAGGAGAGGGAGAAATTTCCTTTCTTCAACTTGTTGCCTTTGTGCTTTTTCCAAATATTGCTTCCTTTAATGAACTACTTAGTTTAATTAACTAAGTACTTCACTTAATGAACTAGTTTAGTTCATTAATGGTGGCACCTAAAAATAGTTCAAACACAACAAATGTTTGCCATTTGATGTAAGCTTTAAAGTTTCATGGCTCGTTAGTACGACAACATTATATATGAACTATATAAGGCAAGTTTTATGCAATATGCCATGCATTTCTTTGTGATATGTTTAAATCATATATTTTGAAATCACTCAAACCCCTTTTTCTCTACACATTGGACTTATTTGTTTTAGACATTTAATCCTTGTGCGAGTATTATGGTCTCATAAAAGAATTAATTTACATATGGACTTGTTAGGCTAACTCGAAAATGCCATTTGAACCGAAATTGGTGTGGCCTCAAACGTTCCATAATGAGCCCTTTTTCCTTCTATTACATTTCATAGTGCAAAATATATTACATTAATAATTAATACATCCAAGTTTCCTATTCTCATGCCTTGGCCGAAAGTGGGAGTAAATAAAATGAACTTTTCTCATTACCAATACTAAGTTTGATGTTCATAATAATTCTAATGTATGTCAATCTTACTAAATGATAATGTGCTCAAGTCATATCATACATACATTTTTCCTTATCACCAAAAATGAAATTGCCTTAAAAATGAGCCTACCAAATTAACATGCAAGTAGATAATGCACATCATCTTATGATGCTAATGATGCTACACATAACATGCAACATATGAGGATAAAAATACAGGTTACTTTATCATTTCATCCTCCTACAACCATGATCGTCAAGGTACACATCATGATGATGGTGATGAATTCATGGTTTAGGTGGGAGGCCCTTGGACCATCCCCTATGGGAGTGAAAATGATGATGTTCACATGGATGGTGTTCAAAGGTAGCATCTTAGTATGCATGCATCAAGAAGAAATTAATGTTGCATCATTATGGGACTATCATTCTCTATTATCATGATAATCCTTCCTATTACATATGTGCAAATAAGAATTGACATGCATATATCCAAATGACAATGGAGATGTTCATAAGCACACTCATTATCATATTGGCATCTAAGTGTAGAGATAATAGAAAAGATATCTTCTTTGAGACATGCACGGCCTAAAGGTCCCATCAGTGACCAAATTTCATCTTGTATGTTAACTTAGAGTAGTATCCTAAACACATTTGATAGTTTCGTTCCATAGAACAGCACATGCATCAATCATTTCAACATGCAAGCCCTCTTTCATGCCAACAAACTTAGAGAACTTAGTTTTAGTTGCATGCATGATACATTAGTGGTTAATGAGTATTCTAAACTCAGATTTCATTTCTCTTGAAGGAACTAGGAAGAAATACTTGCCTTGGTAGCTTGATTCTTAAACTAGATGAGGAAAGATCTCTTCTTTGGTCCTTGGAGCGTTGGTCATGACCTTGAAGGCCAAATGAAGAAAGAATCAGTCCTATTCAAGAAGAATGGGTATATAGTTGTTCTAAGATTAATCTTAGACAAACTTTACGTTGGATTTGGCTTAATATTCTTCACTTATCAAGTGAAAGAATCCCCCCTTGCTTCCTTGTAGAGGCATACGGTTGCACATGATTAATGGAAGACATGGAGTGTCTTTGAAAGGAGGTGAGAAGGAAACATAAAGAGTGAAGAGGATATTCTTACCTATGGAGAGACCTGAAGATGACTTGCAAGTGGAGATATTTTCCTTGTTCTTGGCTAGTTTCTCATGGTTGGAGAGGAGAAGGAAAACTTAATTTAGAGAGGGAAAAAATTGTGTAATGAGAGGGGGTTGTGAGAATTGCTAGAAAGTTGATGATGGATTAAATCAAGTGGAATACATGTTTACGGGTTGGAAAGGGGGCTTGGTCGAGTGGTGTAGTAAGGAAAATAATGAGATCCTTCTTGGATTGTGAAGAAAGTGAAAAGAAAAGGAATTGCATGTAACATGAGTGGTCATTGGTCTTACACGTTGTAAGACTTGCCATGCTTATAGAAGAGAATAAAAATTTCATGAAGGGATAAAGAGGCCGGATGGGGTAGTGGCTAGAGGGATCCTTGGGTTTGAGAAAATGTAGTGCATGAAATGGTATTGGTGGTATTTAGCTTGTGTAAGAGATGGAAGTAATAGAGGCTATTATATCCTTCTCTATTGAGTTAATAATCGAAAATTTTCCTATTAAAGGTGGAAACCTTATGTGTTGCCTAAGGATCATGGAAATAGGGAGTTCTCTCTTCTGTATGAGATTTGATTGGTACTTAAATTATTTGTGTCAGGGTTGAGTAAGAATTGAACATAGAATATGAGTTGCAAGGAGAAACATCTCTGGGGTTATGTAAGTCACATAAAGGTAGTGGAAGAGCGGGAATAAAGGAATTATTGATGACAAAAAAATTTTATACATGCCGTTTGCACACACACATATAATTGACACATTTGTATATTCTATGTTCAATATATAGAATATGTAAAATATGTAAAATACAAATGTGTCAATATAAATGTGTCAATTATATATGTGTGTGCAAACGGCAGGTATAAAAAAATTTTGTCATCAATTATTCCTTTACTCCCACTCTTCCACTACCCTTATGTAACTTTCATAACGCCACCATTATTTTCATTTAACCCCCACTACTGTTCACCTTTTCTTTTATCTATTAAAACATGTCATAAGCCCCCTTCCCAAAAAAACAAACGTTCAGTACATTTGGGGAAAGGGAGAATCTGAGAGCAGCCGTGAGTGAGGGTGAGAGGAGAGGGAGGAAAATGGAGGAAAATAAAAAGAAGAAGAAGAAGAAATTCTTGTCCAAATTCAACCATGTTTCCAACTACGGTATAGTATACTCCAAGCAATGTAAGTAACTTTGGTGTATTTACTATGATTTTGGCAAATTACTGTAGGATCTGCAAGGCACCACTAGAAGGGGGGTTGAATAGTTGGTGCGGAAAGTGTGGTTTTTAAAATTTGTTTAAAACCAACCAACTCAACTTCTGAAAACAGATTCTGTTTTCAGGACCAGTTTTAAAACGTTTTGAAAACTAGGTTGCAGGTCTTCAAAAATTCTGAAATTTTGAGAGAACTTAGCCTCAGATGTTATGAGTGTCTCATAAACATTTCAGATTTAAATTCAACCTTTAACCCCTTCAAAAATCATTGGTGGTCAGATTGCACGAATCTGCCAGAAACGGTAGAATGTTTTGCAAAATTTATTCCTATTTGTACGTAACTCCAAATGCTCTGAAATTTTAACCACTAACCCCTTATATGTTTTATTTGAATGGGTTGAAACAGTTTTGAAAAATTCTTTCGGTAAGTTAGTCAAATACACTCAAAGTCTCAACCTTTGCAAGCCTGAAAATCAGACTGCACTAGTATCAGAACTTTGGATGTTTGAATGACTTATACTTATCCAAAAAGGTTGAAACTTTTGCCAAATTAACCCTAAGATGTGTGGCTTTGTTTCTGAAAATTTTTGTACTTTTTGAAAGTTGTTTATTATTTTTACGAACGTAAACAAAAAGAGTAAACTGTGCAGAAACAGAATATAAATGCTGAAAGTAAATGACACCGAGAATTTTATACTGGTTCGGTTATAAAAAACCTACTCCAGACTTCAAGGAACACCTTCCTTGGTTCACACTAGTCACACACACGCAATACACATTACCACAGGGTTGATGGAGTTACACACCAACTCCAACCCTTTACAAACCTTGTACGATGAAGACAGTTCGTACGAACACCACCACCTAGCAAGATTGAAGATTGATCACACCTTGATCAATCTTTTACAAAGATAAAGAGTATGTGGTGGTTTAATACAAGCCTATTCAAGAATAAGAATATAAGTACAATAGGCTTTCAAGAAGAAGAAAGAAAGAGAGTGTAGAAGAAGAGAGGCTAGGCGTTTTTGATCTCAAGATTGTAATGCTTGTTCTTGTCTTTTGTTTTTGCTCATCTTCTTTCCTTTTAAGCTTGAATGGCCGTCCCCCTCTAGGTGCCTTCCCCTCTTGAAAATTATCTTCTAAGTCCTTAGGAGAATGTATGACATCAATGTGACATGATCTTGCTTACTTGGCACCTTCTCATTGGATGATCATTTAACCTTTGCCTACTTGGCACTTCATGATTGGTTGAATATTGTCATCATTTGATGACTTGGAAAATCTGAATATTTCACTAAAAAGATGTGCCAAAATCAACATAGAATAATTTCCATAATCCACAAGATTGTCACATAAAGTTAGCAAGATGATATCTATTCACAAAAGGGGAAAAAATCGGCCATTAAGCTAGTTAACATGCTGAAATTTCAGCATGTGATACATGTCTCCTTAATTCAAATTATTTCCAATTTTCTTTGATTTTTCTTTTTAAAATAAATCATCAATTGGCATAAAATATCCTCATCATTTTGGAAATAATGTTTGGACACCAACATGGCCTAGAAAACGTTCAAGATACATTCCACACATGCTGAAAAATTTCAGCATGTGTGATATTCAAGATATCACACTTTATGGCTTTGAAACTTATTCAAATTACTTCCATTTCTTCTTTCAATTAACCACATAATTCAAGACATAAAATATGTCTATTTTTGGAGATGAAAATCGGCCACCATATAGTGCACATGCTGAAATTTTCAGCATGTGTTACAAATAAGACAAAGTTTGAAACCTTACCATTTGTAGCTTCTTTCTTTAAGTCACCAACATTGTATGATTGATTCTTGACCAATCAACATGCCAACAAGGCTCCACATATACTCCATCTCAGCTGTAGGTGGCGTGTATACATGTATATGCATGTGCTGAATTTTATTTTTGCTAACTTTGTAAAATAGTGCACATTTAATAATACACACATGTTATATTCCAATCAGCCCTTAATTTAATTTTCCAGAACACTTTAAGATGTATGACATATGTAAAAAGTGTCTAGATATGTGTCATATTATGTCCCAAAAATGTTCCATGTGTTGTGTACGTAGAAAACCGAATTTTCGATATTTATCGATTACCCAATTTTTCTCTAATTAAATTCCAACTTTTTCCACATGTTATATATATATATTATGTTACACATAATATATATAATATAAGCTTTAATTCTCAGCTCTTTGCTGGTCTAAAGTGGCGCCATTAACATGTGACAAAATTAAAATTGGAATCTCCACAATTTGGCCTTAATGTGGGGTGATTTGTGTGTGCAACATGGAATGATTTTATGGCTGAAAATAACATCATAGCCACGAAATTAATAATGATTTTTGAGGTGTAGGGGCTGGCCATCTATTTATGGCAAGTACGTGACACGTTGGCGAAGTTTCGGTATTCGCCCGATACGACAATTTTTGGTTTAAAACCTTTTAACGTGACGTATTTAATTTGTCATCACCATGACTTATATCATATGATATAAGACCTGAATATACTCATAAATATGCGTTAAGTATGGTGGCGTGACGTTATCGTACGTATGTAAGATATATAACGTGTCGGTAGTACGTTGGAATACATGTGTATGTGCCTTTTTAAAAAAACTCTGAAAATATATTTATATATATATGTGTATGGCGTGTAAATTAAATGAGGAGAGGAGGAGGAGACTTTCCTTCCATATTTTTCCTTTTGACAACATTGAAAGTTGAATGGCGTTTGCCCATTCGTAATTACTTTGTGTCAAAAACATCGCAAGAAATCGAAATTGCAGGAGTCCAATCGAAGAAGGAAAAAAACGGAGAGAGAATTGGCAACGCAAAGGGGGAGAATTGCTTATTGAAAAATAATTGTCCAGTCTGGGTATAACCGCAATCCGGCTTTATACAACTGCAACAACAGAATTTTAAACGTAAAATTACAATACAACCCCATATTCTAATAACGACAGATCTCATTTGTCAGGGGTAAAAATGTCTTTTAACCCTTGTTTAAAAGTCCCGCGCTGAGTCTCCTTCTGCAACCTTCATCTTCTTCCTCATCTCAATAGCTACACTTTCCAGCATCTCCAACTAACCATCTTCTACGCCCCGCTGTCCAATCAACTCCTTCATCAATTGAAACATTTGTCAACTGCACATGAAATACCCCAAGCTATTTCTCATGAATTGTGTCAAGTTACTTCTTCTCTTGGCTTGCATCCACAGCTTCTTCATATTGATGAACACATTCTTCAACACCTCCCTCAATCCTGACTGAGCAAATAGATTACAGACTCCTAAAGCCTCAGTTAGGATGCTTAATCTTTGTGAATCCAGTGTCTTAGTGAAAATGTCAGTCAGCTGCAGACGTGTGCTAATAGGTACAGGCCTGCTGACCCCTTCTTGATACTTGTCCCTCACAATGTGGCAATCAATTTCTATATGTTTGGTTCTCTCATGGAAGACTGGATTTTCCACTATGTAGATGACGCTTCTATTGTCACATAACACATCAACTAGTTCATTTTGTTTAATCTTCAAGTCCTCAAGCAAATAGAGTATCCATTGCACCTCACAAGTTGTAGAGGCAAGAGCTCTATATTCAGCCTCAGAAGAAGATCTGGAGATTGTGCTTTGCTTCTTAGCTTTTTAGGAAATCAATGAATTTCCAATCAACACACAATATCATGTGACCGATTTCCTATTTTCAGAACATCCTCCCCAATCTGAATCTGAAAAAGCTTTGATCCTCAAATCACCCATACTGGGATAAAGCAGTCCTTGTCCTGGTGTGTTTTTCAAATACCTCAACACCCTCTGAGCTGCCTTAAGGTGTGAGCTAGTAGGGACATCCAAAAATTAACTGAGCTTCTGTACAACATAAATATCTAGTCTGTTTATAGTTAAGTACAACAATTTCCCAATCATCCTTCTATAGCCTGATACATCTTCTATCAGCTCTGAGTCATTGTGAGCAAGTTTCAAGTTCTGTTCCATAGGGCTCTTGGCAGGCTTAGAGGCCAGGGTTCTAGTTTTCTGTAATAATTCCAATGTATACTTTCTTTGGCATAAAACAATCCCCGCTGAGACCTGGCTATCTCTAAGCCAAGAAAATACTTTAGAGAACCCAGGTCTTTATACGAAATACCTGATGTAAGGAAGTTTTCAAGGTCTGAATTTCAGATAAAGAATCACTGGCTACTAAGATGTCTTCCACATAAACTAAAAGAACAAGAAAGGTGTCTGAAGTTGCTCTAGTGAACATAGTGTAATCATGTCTGGACTATTTGTACCCGTTGGATAAGAGAAAGTGAGTGAGTTTTTCATTCCATTGCCTACTAGCTTGCTTCAAACCATACAAGGATTTAGTGAGTTTACACACAATACCAGGAGCAGGAGAATGTACACCTTCAGGCAGAGTCATGTAAATTCCTTGATGTAAATTCCCATGAAGAAAGGCATTGTTGACATCAAATTGATGGAGATGCCAGTTTTTAAGTGATGCTAGTGCAATTAAGAGCCTAACTATGGTCATTTTTGCTACTGGGGAGAATGTGTCACCATAATCAACTCCAGCCTGCTGAGTGTATCCCTTTGCAACCAATCTTGCTTTGTAGCATTCAATGCTTCCATCAGCCTGCCATTTTATCTTATACACCCATTTACATCCAATGGCCTTCTTACCTTCAGGTAACTGGACCAGCTGCCATGTATTATTAGCTTTCAGGGCTACCAGTTCAGCCTGCATAGCCTGCTGCCAGTGAGCTGACTGTGCTGCCAGGTGGTAAGTTGTAGGTTCTTGCTGCAGACTAATGTTAAGCACATAATTTTTGTGTTTTGGTGTCAACTGATGCAGAGAGTAATGTGAATAGATAGGATATTTGGGAATAGATGTTGTGATATGGTTGCAATGATAGTCGTGTAAATATGCAGGTGGCTTTCTTTGTCTAACTGGTCTTGAAGAAGTTGCAGGTTCTCTGAGATGAGGAATGCTAGGATCAGATACTAACAGTTGATCATCTGGATTGATGATAAGAGGAATGTCTAAGGTGAAGCCAGGACTGGGTGGTGCAACAGCACTGGGAGAATATGGTGAAGATGTAGAAGGTGACGACTGATCAGAAGGATTAGGTGAAGAACAGTCAAAAGAAGTTGGATGCGTGGCAGTAGGTGCAGATGAAGTACATGACGAAGGGAATGGACAATCAGCTAAAGGATTTTGAGAATTTAGTTGTGTGTGAGTAGGGGAATCGGTGTGTATGGTGTTTTGGTCGGTACCAAAGGAAATTGATGTTCATTGAACTGAACATCTCTGGACACAAAAATTTCTTTAGTTTCAAGGTTTTGCAAGATGTAACCTTTAGAAGTGGAAGGAATCCCAAGAAACAGACATTTAATGGCCCTAAGAGTAAATTTGTCTTTCCCTGGCAATTGATTATATGCATATGCCAAGCAACCAAATACTCTAAGATGGTGATAAACTGGTTTACGTTGGTACAGTAGCTCAAAAGGAGTTTTATGATGAAGAATGGTGGTTGGTATGAGATTAATAAGGTGCAAAGCATGTAAAACAAAAAAGCACCAGTAAGGCATGGGCAAATGTGATTGAAATTTCAGGGACCTAGCAACTGTAAGTATATGTTGGTGCTTCCTTTCCACCAAACCATTTTGTTAAGGTGTGTATACACAGCTTTTCTGATGAATCATGCCATGCTTCAAATAAAATTCAGGCATGTTAAACTCCTGGCCATTATCTGTTCTAAGAATTTTTATGGTTTTGTCAAACTGTGTGGCTATATAAAGGCAGAAGTTCTGTAACAAGCTTCTGACCTCAAACTTTGATTTCAACAAATAGACACAAGTATATCTACTGTAGTCATCAACTATAGTAAGGAAGAATTTCTGAGCATACAATGTAGGGTGCTTGTTTAGGCCCCATTGTGTCAACATGAATCAGATCAAATGGATTTTTACAAACGGAAGAAGAAATAGGAAAAGGAAGTTTTCTAAGTTTGGCTAAAGGACAGACAGAACAAGGAGTAGAAAGCTCTTGTGCTGATACTGAAACATCAAGTTTCTGGATCTCTTTTATTCTTGGTAAGGAAGCATGTCCCAACCTGCAATGCCACAGCATGCTGGCTTTATCAGATGTTTTTGTAGCTAGGCAAGTTGGTTTGGTAGTCAAGGCAGTAGTCCCTTGCAAATAGTACAGACCATGTAATTGTTTAGCTAAACCAATCATCTTCTTGGATGATTGATCCTGAATCAAGCAAGTATCACAATGAAATTGAATGAGCAAGCTAGGGCTGGAAGTAAGCTTATTAAGAGTTAAAGAGGAGTTAACAACTACTATCCCAATGTGAGTAGCTGTTACTGTGACTTTGGTGGGCAATTTGATGTAGACATGCTCTACTGGTTTGTAAGAGGAAAACAAAGATAGATATGAAGCAATATGATCAGTTGCACCAGAATCTAAAATCCATGTGTTTGAAGCATCAGAAGGAGTGTTACCTACCAACTTGCCAACCTGGGCAGACATGACAGCCCCCTGAGCCACAGGATTTATGCCTTCTTCCGAAGTGTCTTCTTGTTTGTCCAACCACTTCAGTAATTTCTGATTTTGCTGAGGTGTTAACATCAGAGACTGAATGCTCTTCTCAGCCTGAGACACCCCAGGATCAACTTCAACAACTTCAGACATGTTAACTATAGACTTGGAACCTGTAAATCTAGGAGGAAATCTATGCTTTTCGTAACACCTATCAATTGTATGCCCTATCATACCACAATGAGTACACTGATAACGTTTGTTCTCAGATTGAGAGAACCTTCCACCACCTCTCTTATATCCACCAATCTGTTGCCTCTTCAAAAATGCATTAGCAACCAGACCTTCAGAGTTCTCCACTTCACTCATTAAGGCAGTATTGCCATCAAAAGGAATCACAGAGGAATCAGACATTACTCTCCTCTCAAATTTTAAGGCCATTGAAAAAGCAACATCAATATCAGGTAAGGGTGTCATCACAAAAACTTGAGATTTCACTGGATCAAAATTATCATTCAAGCCTTTCACAAACTTAATGACATAATCGCTTTCAACAAATTTTCTCATCTCAACAGTGACATTACAGTTACATCCCCTACAAATACAGCTAGGTATTGGCCTTAAAGCCATAAGTTCTTCCTACACAACCTTCATTCTAGTAAAATAGTCAGTCACAGATGATGTATCTTGCTTAATGTAGTAAAAATTTTCTAACAACTCAGAAAGTCTAAAAAGATCTGTACTGCCATACCTTAGAGTCAAATCATTCCACATATCAACAGCACTATCATACCACATAATACTGAGCAATAGGTTGAGATATAGAGTTCATTATCCAAGATTGCACCATAGAGTTCACCTGCGTCCACAGAGTATACGAAGGATCCATTTCCATCGATTTTCGAATTGTACCATCAATAGAACCTATCTTGTTCTTCACCAACAGCGCCATACTGAAAGTACGACTCCAGGTGTGAAAATTTTGAGCATTCAATGGAGGTTGTGCCAACACAATCGAAGGACTCTCTCCGGGATGTAAATAGAATGGACTTTGCATTGCGTTTTCTGGAACATGATTCTTATTAGTTCTTGTTCCAAACACTGTATTTTGAGCGTTTCTCTCTGCAGGCGTGCTATGATTACTACTTGGCGAAGCCATAACAGAAACAAATCAAACTGCAACGAAGCAAAATTCAACCACTTCAAATATTCAAGATAGATCAGCCACAATCACATACGTGGCTCTGATACCATGTCAAAAACAACACAAGCAATCGAAATTGCAGGAATCCAATCGAAGAAGGAAGAAAACCGGAGAGAGAATTGACAACACAAAGGGAGAGAATTGCTTATTGAAAAATAACCGTCCAGTCCGGTTATAACCGCAACCCGGCTTTATACAACTGCAACAACAGAATTTTAAACGTAAAATTACAATACTACCCCTTATTCTAATAATGGCAGATCTCATTAGTCAGGGATAAAAATGTCTTTTTACCCCTGTTTAAAAGTCCCGCACTGAGTCTCCTTCTCCAACCTTCATCTTCTTCCTCACCTCAACAGCTACACTTCCCAGCGTCTCCAACTAACCATCTTCTATGCCCCGCTGTCCAATCAACTCCTTCATCAATTGCAACAGTTGTCAACTGCACATGAAATACCCCAAGCTATTTCTCATGAATTGTGCCAAGTTGGTTCTTCTCTTTGCTTGCCTCCGCAGCTTCTTCATATTGATGAACACACTCTTCAACACTATGTCTGGTAAATTGTACGTGAGTAATCAAAATCTAAATGATATCCCTGTGATTCAATTCATAGACAGAAGTATGTTTCTTCTTAGATGATTCCGCCTGCTTTCTGTTATCACTATCAGAGGTCACTGTTTTGGATGATTAGGATGGGACGAAAAAATCGACAAGTACAAGATTGTAGATGGTAATCAAATTCGACCCAGTAGAAAATTAAATAAAGGGAGATGGCAGGTCGTTGAAGACTTACAAAATAAAATTTACATGTTTGGGCTCGGAATTTCGACAAATGGAAGTTTAACTTTGAAAGAAGTCCTTCATGAACCTTCGCGGAAAAAAAATAAAATTTGAAGTCAAAATTTTGGAAAGCCTTCCATCTTTCATTCACAGCCTAGGCTAAAGAATTACATTGATTTCAAACTGTTATTTTTTTAGTTAAAATACAAATATATCAACCAAAATATGAAAAATGCAACTCATACAATAGTGCTATCACATAGCAAACAAACTGGCTTATGTAACGGTTATTTTCCTACGTACAATCATTCTCCGGCGCAAGATTAATATTGATTGTTTTCCTATTGTAAGATTATTTTACTATTGCTGTACACTCATTCTCCTACGCACGCATCACTGTATTATTGGTTGTTTTCGAATCACTGTATTATTGGTGGTTTTCCTATTGCTGTGCAATCATTCTCCTACGCAAGAATCACTATATCAGTGTGGATGTTCTTGTGAAGAAAACAAGTAGTATAGGAAGAAACTGTATATTTTTCGTATATTTCACAATGAATATTGTACACTGTTTATAGGCATTCTACTGTGTCTATGTAAGGAAACTATCAATTACAATCACAATTACAATCACAGTGTTAATTACAATCAAATCAATTAGTCAAATCTTCCATTTTGTACTTCTTCAATTTCGGCAAGTATTATGCGTATCCCTTCAATCACGGACTGTCAACACTCCCCCTCAAGTTGAACAGTGGGATCAACAATGTTCAACTTGGACAAGACCATTTCAAATGCCCTTCCATTTACTGCCTTTGTCAACACATCTGCTAATTGATCTTCTGAACGGACATATGGTAATTCAATTAACCCTCCTTCTAATTTTTCTTTGATAAAATGCCGATCAATCTCTATATGCTTAGTTCGATCATGTTGTACTGGATTCTCTGATATACTAATGGATGCTTTATTGTCACAAAACAACGGAGTAGGCAGATTTACTTGTAATCCAATGTCTCTGAACAGCTTCTGAATCCATAATATTTCAGTGATGCCTTTCACAATTCCGCGGAACTCTGCCTCAGCACTTGATAGGGCGACAACCTTCTGTTTCTTACTTCTCCATGTCATAAGATTTCCCCCAACAAGCGTAAAGTATCCAGATGTGGATTTTCGATCCACAAGACTACCTGCCCAATCAGCATCTGTATACGCCTGAATTCCTAAGTGTCCATTGTTTCGAAACACAATACCTCTTCCTGGTGTGGCCTTCAAATATCGCAAAATACGTATTACTACATCCATATGATGTTCTTGAGGACTATGCATGAACTGGCTTACTAGGCTTACTGCAAAGGCAATGTCAGGCCGCGTATGTGATAAATAGATTAACTTCCCAACTAACCGCTGATATCGTCCCTTGTCTGTGGATGTTGCTCCATCAACTATTTCCAACTTATGATTCATGGCCATAGGTGTGTCGCATGGTTTGCAATCAATCATCCCCACCTCCGTGAGTAGGTCCAGAATATACTTTCGCTGCGATATATAGATCCCTGATTCTGATCTTAGGACTTCAATTCCAAGAAAATACTTTAACCTGCCAAGATCTTTCATTTCAAACTCATTAAACAAGTGCTTCCGGAGACGGCGTATTTCTTGGGAGTCATTTCCAGTGATTACCATATCATCAACATAGATAATCAAGCATGTTACCAGATCATCCCGTCTCTTGACAAACAGCGTGTGATCAGCATTACTCTGTCGGTACCCATCTTTTTTCATGACTCCAGTAAATCTACCAAACCATGCTCGGGGAGACTGCTTAAGTCCATACAGAGCTTTCTTTAACCTACACACTTCTCTTGGTTTGAAACCTGCAGAAAAACCTGGGGGAGGATCCATATATACCTCTTCTTCAAGGTTGCCATGTAGAAATGCGTTCTTGACATCAAACTGGTGAAGAGGCCAACTATGTGTCGCAGCAATAGAAAATAGCACCCTGATAGTATCAATACGGGCCACTGGTGAGAAGGTCTCTGAGTAGTCGATGCCATACGTCTGGGTATAACCTTTCGTTACCAATCTAGCTTTGTATCGTTCAATGCTCCCGTCTGCTTTGTGCTTGATTGTAAATACCCATCGACACCCTACTGGTCTTTTTCCGGGAGGAAGAATGCACCTTTCCCACGTCTCACTTTTCTCAAGGGCCTCCATTTCAGTGTTCATCGCCTCTTTCCATGCTGGCTGATTCTGGGCTTCTTCAGCAGTTCGTGGTACCTGTTCTGAATACAAAGACACAAGAAAACTTCGAGAAAGATCAGAAATTCCTTCTAACGATGTATTAATTGGATACCTTGAAGTTTTTGACATGTGAGTAGGAGAGTACCGTTGAGGCGGAACTCCTCTTTTCATTCTGGGAGGTAAAACCCGTACCTGTTGCTGCTCAAGAGTAATGTTATTATCTGTATGTGTTTCCAGAGAACTGTAGGGTACAGCAGAGTCAATTGACATATGTGTGTTCAAGGTATTTTCAGTGGGCGTGTGTGGATTGAAGTCATGTTCAGTATTAGACTGTTCATTGATACTATCAAAAAATCTTACCTCAGGCAGCTCACTCGTCTGGGGGCGATCATTGGGTGGTACTGTATCCTCAGGTGGTACATTGTCGGGAGCTATAGCACAGTCGGCGCCATCTACTTGCTATGTTGGAACAGCTGTCGGACACGTGGATTGTGGTACCAACCAATCGAGGGTTCCATCATTTGGATAAGTGGGCTCCCCCTGAACCCGAGAGTGGGTAGGATAATAGTATTCGGTTTCAAGAAACACACAATCCATGGTAACATGAATGCGGTGGGTACGGGGGTTGTAACAGCGGTAGCCTTTTTGGGAGGTAGCATAGCCGACAAAGATACAGCGTTCGGCACAGGGGTCAAGTTTATTACGCTCGTGTTTAGGAGTATGGATAAAGACCGCACATCCAAACACGCGCGGGGGTAGGGTGAAAACAGAGGGTATGTCATGCTGAGTGGATAAGGTTTGAAGAGGGGTTTTGTAGTCAAGGATTTTACTAGGAAGGCGGTTAAGAAGGTAGGTTGCGGTGGATACAGCCTCCGGCCAAAAACTCATCGGGACGTGAGAGTCAAACATCATGGCTCGAGTCATTTCAAGAAGAATTCTATTTTTTCTTTCGGCAACCCCATTTTGTTCGGGGGTATAGGAACAAGTTGTTTGATGTATGATGCCATTTGAATGAAAAAACTGTATAAGATCCCCAGTGAGGTATTCGCCCCCATTGTCAGAGCGAAGGATTTTGATTTTTGTATCGAACTGGGTATGAATCATTTTATAGAAGTGAACAAACTTTTGAGAGACTTCAGATTTATGCTTCATGATATATAACCACGTCATACGGGAAAAATCATCGACAAAAATTACATAGTAGCGAAACCCAAGAGATGTACTGTATGGAGAAGGGCCCCAAACATCGGAATGAATTAAATCAAACATGTGATTAACACGTGTATTATTGGCAATATAAGACGCCCGAGTTTGTTTTGCCCGGAGGCATGTATCACAAGTGAAAGTAGAAGGCTTGGATATAAATAATGTAGGAAACAAACGATGTAAATAACCAAATGATGGATGGCCTAGTCGGCGATGCCACAACCACACCTGGCGACTTGCCGTCCCGGTAGCAAGATTAGACTGTCCCTGTTGCGCCACCGCATCAACAAAGTACAGCCCTCGGCGTTCAGTACCACGCCCAATGATCTCCCCCGTACGAATGTCCTGCAAAAGGCAGAAATTAGGATATAGCATAACAATATAGTCTAATTCTTTAGTAAGTTGGCTGACGGACAACAATTTTGTAGACAAAGAGGGGACATAGAGGCAGTTGTTAAGGGTGATAGTAGGGGTGATGGAGATGGATCCACCTCCATTAACAGGGACTATGGCGCCATTGGCAGTCTCAACAGTTGTTTTAGATGGGGAAGTATGGGTTATTAGATCTGTGGGGTCATTAGTCATTGTATCTGTGGCTCCACAATCGAAGATCCATGGGGATTTGCTTTGGGTGGTATGGCAAAGGGACTGAAAGTGTAATTTAGACAGTGTGGGGGGTTCTTTAGGCATTGGGTTGGAAGTGGGGGGCGGATTTGTCAAGGAGGGAAGTTCATGGGGGTTAACAGAATTTTTATGGAAAAAAAGGGTCTTGACGGAACTTCTGTTAAAGCAGGGGTTACATTGGTATTTTCGGAAACATCAGAACCAGAAATAACATTACACATGAAAGCAGGGGCCGGGTGTGCAATATTCTGAAAACCTAGAGTATTTAAGGAGAGATTGGGGTTAGGGTAAACCCTAACCCCAGTACCTGCGGCGGCCTCCTTTGCGTTTTCTCTTCCAGACGCAGCCATTGCAGTTCCTTCTGATTCCTGGGGTTTCTGTGAATTTCTGCCTCCATCATGTTCTTGAGTTCCACCATTACCGTCAGTAGTCTGAGCTACTGATGCTTTTCCCTTCTTCGCAAATTCGCCCCACCAGTCGGGGTATCCATGGATTTTGAAGCACTTGTCCCTTGTGTGTCCCTTTCGTTTACAATGACTACATTCCAAGTGAGATTTGTCCTCCACCCCACGCCGTGATGGTTGGCCTGAGCGTGGTGGTGGAGTCTGGCTTTCTGTCCCTTTGCGTGATTTATTTGCGTTGTCTGATGGTTTCATCATCAGACCTTGTCCCACCCCAAGTGATGATTGGTTGTCTGATGGGGTGATGAATAGTACTCCATTCTGGAGATTGGAACGGCATAACTCATTGTATGCCATTTCCACGGTTGGTCTCGGTTCTCTCTTTAAGATCTCCTTTTTTGTATCTGAAAAATGTTCATCAACTGCTAGAAGCAGTTGATAGAGTCTCTGTTCCTGTAATTTTTTGGTATAAATGGCTATATCATTTGGGGATTCCATAGGATTTGGGTCCATGGAATCTATAGCCATCCATAAGCCCTGAAACTGGTCCCATAAAACCTCAAGTGGTCGGCCTCCTTGTTTAACAGTATAACACTATTTGTGAAGGTCAAAAATTTGCAGGGGGTCTCCTCCTGACCCGTATGTTACTGCCAATCCATCCCACAGAGCCTTGGCAGTAGAGTACCTTGAGACATTGTTGACAAGACTGTCATCAATGTTATCAATTAGCCAGGTAAATACTAACTGATCACTTTGTTCCCATGTAGCATAGGCTGGATCAGTTGGCAGGGGGGGTGGAGGAACCCCTGTAATGTGGGCGCTCCTCCCCCTGCCTCCAAGTGCTATTTTCATCAATCTGCACCACAGTGGATAATTGGTACTTGTGAGTTTCACTTTTAGTACCAGACTGGTGGACTGGTTTGGCACGGGTGGTTGAGGATTCATGCTTTGGTGGAGAAATTTGGCAAACTATTCGGATAAATCGAAGTTGGCAGGGAAGTGAGGTTTCGTTTCTGAGCTTTCTGGTTGGGTTGCAGAGTTTTCTGGTGTTTGTGACATCTTGGTTAATATTTTTTTCAGGCAAAAACTGGTTTGAGCAGGGCAACTTGATCGACGGTAGGCCGAGACAAGGTAAAAAAGAGGCAGTGATGATACTAATCTGAGCCTTAATGGCACAAATTAAGACAGGTATGATACTTGGTCAGGGAATGGTTATGGCTGTGATGAAGCACTTCTCTGAGCCAAACACTTCTTCAAAAAATGGCGGATTGGGTTCAATTAAAACGAACCCGCTCTGATACCATGTGAAGAAAACAAGTAGTATAGGAAGAAACTGTATATTTTTCGTATATTTCACAATGAATATTGTACACTGTTTATAGGCATTCTACTGTGTCTATGTAAGGAAACTATCAATTACAATCACAATTACAATCACAGTGTTAATTACAATCAAATCAATTAGTCAAATCTTCCATTTTGTACTTCTTCAATTTCGGCAAGTATTAT
Organism: Eustoma russellianum; assembly: GCA_036186865.1. Lineage (NCBI taxonomy): Eukaryota > Viridiplantae > Streptophyta > Magnoliopsida > Gentianales > Gentianaceae > Eustoma > Eustoma russellianum. The sequence continues at coordinate 25,980,776 of AP025055.1, forward strand.
GCGTATCCCTTCAATCACGGACTGTCAACAGTTCTACTGTTGCTAGACTGAATGATTGGTTTGCGGAGGGACACCTTATATGAGTCACTGCGTAAGTCCTTACGCAATCTAGGAGATTGTTGGACTCTTGATTTGCATACTCCACATTTCCTCTTGAGCCTGAGTCTGTGGAGGTCATCTGGAACATAGAATGAGCTTTTTTGCTCCAAGAATCACTGCATTATTGATTGTGCTTTCTAAGGTAACTTTCCTAGATGATACAGTCAAGATTTTCACAATTGGATATGATTTCTATATTTAAATATAAGGGAGATTCGGCCATCAAAGAATCTTTATCTTTGACAGTTTCTCATTCTTGTCACTCTCTTTGTATCGCGCATGTTTGAACGGCTAACTACCAGCAGCGTCAAATACGTTGGACAAAAGAGAATCTTTCCCTATGTGTTTCTAACTTTGTTTTTCCCCTCGGTAGTCGTGAAATTCAAGAACATATCTATCCCTTTCTTTTCAGGGTCAAATCATTAAGTCAACGATCAAAAAAGCCCTTTAGCCTAGCACGAGGCCTTCTTTTTCCAAGTTCACTAGGCGTTGATTTTTTTTTTTTGGTGTGCCTGTTTATCCTTGTATTTCTTTTTTCAAATGTCTAACTCAAACAATTCGCTTGATCCCTGCCAGGAATTCCTGTAGAGGTACTGATCTTATTGCTCATTTCGTGTGATTTAGAATAGAAAGTGATTTAGAATAGAACAAGTAATACACTTGCTAGGAATTTCCATCTCATGATTTCGCATATCTTAGTCTTGATATATTCCTTTGCTTAGTCTTATTCTCTTGATCGAATACAGAAAATGAAGACTACTCCTCATACTTTGCTAGGTCACTCATATAGTGTTACTGGTCTTATTATCTTCTTCTCGTATTGAGCTGTAGCAGGACTTTATTGAGAATTGAACGATATAAATCCATTCAAGTTAAAGTTTAATACACAAAGATTTTTTATAAGAGTTGTCACACATTCTCCAACAACTTTATTATCACCATTTTGGCTACTTGACGTGACCTTATAACGGCTAGTTTCTTACTCAATAACGACTAGTTACTTCTCAGCCTAAGACATATACAAGTAAAAGAACGGAATATTCTAGTGTGTTTAAATAATATATTTCTATGTACATTTTTAGCATTCTGTATGACTTGGATCCTTTACTCGTCACAGCAGACCTTGTGTTCTACTACATATTTACCCACCACTATGTCATGACTAAACTTTTTGTTTGCAAATCTGCTCAATACTGCACCAGGACTTCATTGCCTTACTGTGCAACTTCATCTCGTCACCTCGGCTCTGCACACCTTTATTATCACCTCTGCTCGGCTCTTCACTTTTGTAGCTCATATTTCTAAGTACTTCTGTATCTCTGCTCGGCTACTCAACACTTCACTTCTGCGGATTATATTTCTATCATCCTCCTTAAGCTTAGTAGCATATATTCATGAAAACCAGCCTGGACAATAAAAACTAAAATACACTTATTGAAACTGGTTTTATTAAGATATCAGCAACTTGATCTTTAGTTGAAATATTTTCAGACTGATCTCTCTCTCTTCAATTTTTTCTCTAGTGAAATGTCTATCCATTTCAACATGATTTGATTTCTCATGTTAAAATGTATTCTCTATCATGCTTATGGCAGATATGTTATCCAAAAACACCTTGATAGCAATGTCTTCAAGTGCTCTTCTAATCTAGATGTTTCCGCATACTCTTAACGCAGGAGCCTTTAATTCTGCCTCTCCGCTGCTTCTCGATACAACCGGTTGTATCTTACTCCTCTAAGTAACCAGCTTACCTTATAAATAATTTTCATATCCGGCAGTTGATCTCACATCAGCCTTGGATTCAGTCTAATAAGTATCTATGAACGCTTTAATACTCTTGTCTATATGTTTCTTAAAACATAAACGTTGTCCTGGTGTATTCTTGAGGTACCTGAGGAGTCTCAAGCTACTTGGAGATGTCCATTAGTAGATCATGCATAAACTGAGATATAAAACTTAAAGCATAAAAACATTATGCCTAGTGTTCGACAAATAAATTAATTTACCTACTAGTCTTTGATAACTAAGTTTATCAGTAGGTGTAATATCCCATTGTCATCTAGGCTTATGTCCAGGTTCTACAGGTGTGTTTGTCGGTTTGCATTCTAACATTCCAGTTCATTTAAAAGATGCAATATATATTTTCTTTGTGATATATACATTTCTTCTCTGCTTCTGGGTATTTTCATTCCTAAGAAATATCTTAACCTTCCTAAATCTTTCAAATCAAACTGTTTTGACAATCGAACTTTAATATTTTCAATCACAGAGTTGTCATGTCTCGTTATTGATATATCATCTGCATATACTATAAGAAAATAATCTTCCCCTTAGGTGATGTCTTGGCAAATAGCGTATGATCACTATGATTTTGAACCAATTTATGACCTTTAACAGTCTTCGTGAATATTTTAAACCAAGCTCTTGTCAATTGCTTCAGGCCATACAATGATTTCGTTGACCTACAGACCTTAGTATGATTAGTTATGTCGCTGGATCTTGGAGGTATATGCATATAGACTTCTTCTAGTAAATCTCTAGTTAGGAATGCAGATTTTACGTCTAACTTGTATAATTTACAATCAAGATTAACTGTTATGGAAAAATAATCCTAATGGTATTAAGTTTGGCAACTGGAGCAAAGTTTTCTAAATAATCAATGCTATAAGTTTGAGTAAACTCCTTTGCTACTAATCTGTCTTTGTATATATTAACAGTACCATAATTGTTATATTTAACTGTAAATGCATATCTACACCTAAAATGTTCTATAGTTGCAGGTTTAGATACTATCTCCCAGGTCTGATTCTTCACTAATGCACTCATTTCCTTGTACACTGCATTCTTGCATTCTGGTCGGCTTAAAGCTTCTTGTATATTTTTAGGTATTACTATATTATCAAGTGAACATACAAAGGTCTTAAAGTTAGAATTTAACATGTTACATGATACAAAGCTTTCTATAAGATATTTAGTATATACAGGGTTCTTAGTGTATTCTATTGTCCTTTTCCTTAATCCTATTGGTCTATCATCAGTTTGATAATCAATTTCATAGTTAGTATGAATTTTCTCTAATTGATCTCTTTCTGCTGGTTCTTCTGGTCCTGTGTTGTATATTCCTTCTAGTATATACTTGAGTAATAGGTGGTCTGTTCCACCTTATTGTCAAAGGTTACAGTATTGCTCGTCTCGTTCGTGTCGAGCTAAAAATTTGATGTGCCAAGCTGAGGTGTCCCTACAACATCTATTACATTCCAAATCTCAGTATGAGTATGAGTAACTTGTTTTAACAGAAGAATTGCAGAAGGGGCATTGTTCATCGAATGTAACATCATGTGTAGCAAACATCATTCTACTACTCGGGCAATAACACTTATAACCTTTTTTAAGATCTAGAGTATCCTAGGATGATACACTGACTAGACATGATCTAATTTTCCCTGTAGGTGTGGCTGAATATGTACATAGGTTGTACATCCAAACAGCTTAAATGGTAACTCTGAATGTAGGTTTGTGTATGAAAAATAGTTAAGAAACGCTTTTCTTGGAGTTTTAAATGAGAGAGTCTAGATGACATCCTATTTATTAAGTATGCAGCTGTTAGCATAGCTTCTTTCCAGTAATACTTAAGTACGTTTATTGTCAACATAATAGTTCTAGTAACTTCAAGTAAGTGCATATTCTTCCTCTCAGCAACACCATTCTGTTTTGAAGTATATGCATAAGAAGTTTGATGGTATATTACCATTTTCATGCATAAAATTTTAAAAACAGATGTCTAAGTGTTCTGTCCTATTATTTGATTTCAACGTCTTAATGGTGTAGCCAAATTGATTCCCATAAGAGTAAAGTATCTTATAAACATTTGTCCTACTTCAGTTTACTCTTAAGTAGGTAAACCCACGTTACCCTTGTGTGGTCATCCACAGAGGTTATACACCATCTTGTTTCATTGGTACTAGTTGTCCTACAAAGACCCCAAATATCAATATGGACAAGATTGAAAGGTGCAGATGACTTATACACTTTAGCAGGATAACTTTGTCTTTGTGTTTAGCCAGTTGACAAGTTTCACATACAAGATTTATGAGATCACTTAAACAATTCTGGCATTAATCATTTAAGATATACAAAGTCTGGATGACCGAGTCCATTGTGTAATATCTTCAGTAGTAATTTCTTAGTCATCCAATTGTTATCTTTGACTCAGAAAAGTATTATTTTTGGCTCTAGTAAGAACAGACTCGCAATATTCTTAACACGGTCTATTGTCCTTTTCATCTTGCTTTCTTGAAAATAACATTCAGATGATCAAAAACATGATGTATAGGTGTTATTCCTAGGTGGCTTACCCACCGATAGTATATTAAAGCTCAAAATAGGAACATGTAAAACATCTTTTAATAAGATTTGATCATTTATTCTAGCAGAGCCTATTCCAAGAACCTCTAAAGAAGTACCATTTGCTATCTTTATTTTTTTAAGAGTAGAAACGATAGAGTAGAAGGTTAGAGAGTTACCATTACTGATCATATGATCAGTAGCTCTTGAGGTCACAATCCAAGAATTGCTTCTATATTGTCGAATGAAGCCTGCCATTGTACATTGAATAGATTAAAATAGGTTGTTGCTTTCTTAGCAATTAGATCAGTATTATGATCTAATACTTTGTAGGAATGTTATCAGTTCTGAAATCAGAGCTGAGTTGCTGTCCAGATATGCAGCTCTGTCCAGCGAAAGAAGGTTTTGAGGGCGGTCTCCAAGAGCCACTATTAAGCTTTAGTGGTCATTTTCTTTCTCTTGCAAGTTTTCTTGAAGTTTTCGACAGTCATCAACTGTATGGCCTTCTATTTACAATATTTACAGATAGCTTTATTACCTGCAGGAGCAAAGAAGTATCTTTTAACAACCAAGCCTGAGGCTTCTAGTGATTGTTCGCTGAGTAGAGCATATGTCTCTGTATTCAGTCTTACTCCTATCATAACATTGTTACGACTTTCTTCATGTTTGATCTCAGCAAAGGCAGTTTTTAGGCTTGGAAAAATTTTAGTGCTAAGGACTATACTCCTTGCACTATAAAAGTCTCGATTTAATCCAGTAAGAAAGCGAAATACCTGTTTTTGTACTATAATTTCCTTATACAAATTTAAATCAGTGACACAGGCTCCTGATGTGTTTCAGACGCATCCATTTGCTGCCATGCCTTGTTCAAAAAAATATAGTATTTATTGACAAAAAGATTGCCTTTTTTAAGCTCATAAAGATGAGCTTCAATTTCATAGAGTTCAGATTTGTTATCTTGTTTTGAATACATTTCTTTTAGTGCACCTCAAATTTATGTTGCATTATTATACAACTTGAAATCATCAGAGATGTCAGGCAATGTAGGATGCATAAGCCATGACATTATTATGCTATTTTTATACTTTTATAGACTATTTGCATTAGTTTTTAATGGAACAGTAATTGTTCTATATAAGTAATTTTTTTACTTTTACCTGTCACAAACATCTTTACCCCTTAGATCATGAGAGGTAGTTATTTCTGTTTAATTCATAACTTGTAATGATAATGGAAGAATCGTCAAATAATTACAACCACTTCATCCTCCTCTTGATACTTGATCAAAAATAGAAGTTGTGTCAGTATATTCAGCAGCGGTACAAGGAGTAGCCATTTTTCAAATAATTCAAACAGTGAAAAAGAATAGTATGAAGTTAAACAAATGAATCAGTTTAACTTTGATACCAGATTAAGAATTGAAGAATATAAATTCATTCAAGTTAAATTTAAATATGTAAAAGAAAGATTCTCCTTTTTAGGAGTTTTTAGACAACGTCCAACAACTTTATTCTCACTAACGGTTACTTGATGTAGCCTTATGATGGCTAGTTTCTTACTCGGTAACACTAATTACATGCTCAGCCTTATGCATACATACAATTAAAAGAATAGGATATTCTAGTACATTTAAATGATATATTTCTTTTTTTATTGGTTAAAATATTGATATATTAACCGGAGAAATCTATGCATCAAGGGGATGCAACCCATACAATAGGCCTACTTGTAGGCGCATGTGCTGACCTAAATGTTCTGTCTAGTAATGTATAGAAATGATGTTTAAGATTTGTAGGTAGACCTTATACATCACTCTATATACATGAGTGTATATTCTATCCGTAACATCCCTAGATATAAATGCTTCTCCTTCAAAAATATATATGTTATGTCCTTACCATATAAAGTACACCGTCGCAGCCAAGGCAATTTTTGCTGTCTTGGCTTTGAGTGCTTTCCCTTTGAGTCTTCTCGATCCCTAAGCTAATATCCTGTTTATAGAGTGAATTCCCTATGGAAGTGCAAGCCATGCTGAGATAGCAGCCCAAATTGGTTTGGTAGCTGAGCAAGAGAACAAGAGGTGTTGCACTATCTCCTGTTCAGCCGAGCAGAGGTGACATTCTTCGTGTTTTAGAAAAACAAGGCCATCCTTAGTGGGTAGCTTGTTCAGCCTGACAAGCCAGAGTGTGAAAGAGTGTTTAGGAGTAATTGCTGAGTCCCATACAATTATGCTCCAACTGACTTTACTTCCCTTTTCTTTGAAATAGTCATACGCCAAACGTGTTTTATGGACGTCTTCCACTACCCATAAGTTGATGATCTCAACTTCCAAACTGCAAGAGCATTGCCTAGCCAGTAACTGATCTCAGATCTCGATAAGTATTTTTAAGAGGGGTAAATCCGAGCTACGCCCCCTTGACCATAACGTGTCTTGTAGTCTATACTTATGATTCATTTACTGCACCTATAGTGTGTGTTTCTTGTGGTGTAGGTTCCTCAGGTGTTTGGATAGCAGTGTCCAGTTCCATGCCTTCAATTGGAAAACTCCTAGCCTCCCTTCTTCTTTGGGTAGGCTGACCTGAGACTAGGGAAGCCATGCCTTTCTAGAGCCCAATGAGGAGCTCGCCCATAGGAAATCTTATTTACCAGAATCCTAACTTTTGCTTGGATGGGTAATGCACTTAGGGAGAAGCAGTTCACTCCCTACAGAACTGACCTGATAAGTTATAGTATGTCGGCGTAAGAGAGACTTGATGCATTCCATAGTCCTATCTTGTCCATCATTTTTTCGATGTAAGGTGCGTAGTGAGTGCTCTGCAGTTTCCGGCCTGCTATGAGTATGTCCAAATATCTCAAAGGCATGGTTCCTTCCAAGAACCCTGTGCTGACCTACAACCATGCATTTGCTCCACCAATGCCAGTGTGAAAGTACTGGGATTTTGTGAGGTTGGTTCTGAGCCTAGAATAGTTGCCAAAGTCAGTCAGCGCATTCATGATTTTCTTTACCAAGCTGAAATCTCTTCTGGAGAAGAGAATAAGATCATAAGTAGAGGTGAGTTATTTTATGCTCAACATAGCCTGCATGGTAGTGAAACTCTTTATCTTGACGCAGTATTTGTAGCAGTCTTGATAAATATCCCATAACAAGTACAAATAGGAAGGGGGAGATAGGATCCCCTTGCCTCAGACCACGTCTGCCTAGGAAAAACACGTAGAGTCTACCATTAAGCGAGACAGAGTGTGGGTAGTGCTGACACATTCCATAATCCATCCCGTGAAGATAGAGAGAATCCAAGTCCACTCAGCATTTCTTCAAGGAAGGACCAACTGATAGAGTCAAATGCTTTTCTGATGTCCACCTTAAGCATGCATTTCAGATTTGTCCTTTTCCTCCCATATTTTCTGATCAGTTCTTGAACTAAAAGACATTTTCCATCATGGATATGTCTTTGAGGAATCCGGCCTAAGCAGGACCCATGAGGGGTGCTATGACTGACGTGAGTTGCACTGCAAGAATCTTAGAGATTACCTTGCATATGAAGTTGTAGCAAGATATTGGTCGGTAATTCTCAACTCTTGTGACATGGACTACCTTGGAGATCAGAGCAATGGTTGCATGATTGACCTGTTTGAGCAGCTGGCCATTCCTGAAGAACTCTTGCACTACACCAATCAGGTCAGCCCCTATTATATTCCAAGCTTTATTTAGAAATTGGGAGGAATATTCATTAGGTCTAGGTGCTTTGTCCTTTCCAATAGAAAGCAGAGCTGATTTGATCTCTGCTTCCCGTATTGGGGCCGTTAGCAGGTCACCTTGCTGCTCAGTTAACCTTGGACCATAATTTAGGACCTCTGCTCTGGTGGGCTGGCCTGGCTGAGATATGCCAAGCAGGTTAGAGTAGTAGGATACAAACTGCTGAGCTGCCTACTTAATAGATGTAGACATGGTGCCATCGGCGAGCTGAACTCCAGTGATACTATTCCTTGCCTTGTTTTTTTTAATTATAGAGTGAAAGAATTTTGTATTCCTACCAGTCGAAATTAAATAGTTATCTTTGGCGAGCTGAGCAATAAATGTTCTTTTAGTCTCCAGAAGGTTGAAGGTCAAGTGTCTTTGCTTTTGCAGTTTGTCCTTCTAGTCTAGGGTGCCCCATTGTGCATCTGGGTGCTCCTGCATGTGTTCAAGCTCTTCTACCGCTTGGTCAGCTTTGCTAGAGATGTGCGAGAAAGATTTCCTGTTCAACTCATGTAGAGGTCCTTTCAGGACTTTCAGTTTCTTGCAAATCTGGAACATGGTAGTGCCATGGATCTGTTGGCTCCACAGTGTGCTGACCAGAGGAATAAATTCCTCGTGGTCAGCCCACATATTGAAAATTTTGAATGAACTCTTGACTGCTGGGCTAGAACTGTCAAGGCTGAGTAGAGCAGATAAATAATCAGAAAGGCATCCAGTAGGGTAGAAATGTACCTTAGCCGTGGGGTTTATCTCCATGAATTCATTGTTGGCCATAACTCTGTCTAGGCAAGATTTGACATTGTCGTTATCCCACATGTGGGAACATCCAGACAAGCTGAGCTCCATTAGTCTGCTCTGAAGGAAGAAGTTGAGATGGTCCTGAAGTTCATATTTCGTGGTCGCTCTGCCTGTTATTCTCTCCTCGTCACTTAAAATGCAATTGAAATCCCCTAGAACAATCCAAGGTTCATTTGATGCTTGGCTTTGAGTGATGATAGAGTTCCATAGTGCCCGCCTATCGGCAAACGAGTTGTACCTATAGACAAATGTGGTTAGCAAATTCAGACCAGACACTAGTGAGGTGATTCTATAGTGCATAGTTTGAGGATCAGCTGCGATAACCTGGACAGCTGTTGAGGACAGGTTCCAGCATACCAAAATTCGCTTGCCCATGTGAGAGTCAAAATTATTTACAAACTCTGATCTTGCAAACTTTTGCTTAAGAGACAGATACATTTTGTCGTTCAATCTATTTTCTAGTAATCCGATGATATCTATTTTGTGTTTATTAACAAAATTATAGACATCATTTTGCTTTAGGGGTTTATTGCATTCCCTAATATTTCAAAAACTTACTCTCATTAACTTAGGTGATTGATCATACCTTGACCTTGCCTTGAGGTGCCTTAAGCTTTTTCCTCAGTGCAAGCGCCTTTGACTTCGACATCACCTCACTGAACCTGTCATGGAGAAGAGTATTGATTCTCTCCACATAGTGCTCCACATATACACTATGTTACTGTCCCTGACATAGCTCATCTGGTCTGATTTCAGTTAGTGGCCGGGCTGAGCTAGTGTTTGGTGACTTAGCCGAGCTAGTGGACGGCCGAGCTATTTCTAGTTGTGACTTGACAAAGGCTGGCTAATATGTTGTTGGGCTGTTTTGGCCAAGTCGGTCTGTTTTGGCCGAGCTGATCTGGTTCCTGGTCTTGTGGGTTTTTTGAGGGAGGGATGGGAGCAAGTGTTAATGGTTGTGGATGAGCTGAAGTGCCAAGGACTGAGCTGAGCTAAATTATCTGCAGCTCGGCCTCTGCAAGGTTTCCAATTTTTTGAGGCTCGGATTGTTTATAAGAGTCTCCTCCATGGCCTAGCTACCTGCAGCCTCTGCAGAACATCGGCATTCTTTTATATTCAACCTTCTGTACTGTAGTGAGGCCATTTGGGAGAACCAACTCCACCGAGGTCAGCAACTCTTTGCTGAGGTCAATTTCTACAAGGGCACGTGCATGGTTCCAAGTGCTTCTGTTGGCAGTCAGCTGGTTGGCATATAATGGAGTGCCGAGCTACGAACATATGCACGAGAGTATCTGGTCTACCAAGAGCGTCACAGGGAGATTAGGAAATTTTACTTAGACTGGGACCTATGCCATTTCCATAGCTCCAAATGTGAAGAACTCGGGTATTTTCATGAGGACAAGGGATCTTCCATATTCAAAATATGGCCTAGCACAGAGCACCTCTTCCATCTCTTTGGCAGATTCAAATTTGAATATTATCCACTCAGATGCATGGAATTCCACTTTATGGTTGAGTTTCCATGTTTTGAAAAGGTTGCTCACAGCTTGCTATAGGACCTGTATAGCACCACTAGAAGGGGGGTTGAATAGTGGGTGCGGAAAATTTGGTTCTTAAAAACTTTTGAACCGAAAACCTCACTTCTGAAAACAGTTTCTGTTTTCAGATTCTGTTTTGAAATAATTAAAAGACCTAGTTACAGACCTCCAAAAATTATAACATTTGGTGAGAATCTACTCTAAGATGTTCTGAATATCTCATAAAAATTTCAAATTAAAATTCCACTCCTAACCCCTTGAAAACACGTTCTTGGTAAGATTGCGCAAATCTGCCAGAAACAGTACTCTAATTTGAAAATTTTATTTCGATTGATTTACAACTCCAAATGATCTGAAAATTTTACGGAATGATCCTTACGATATGTGCTTTAAAGAGTAGAAAAAGGTTTTCAAAATTCCTTTGGTAAGTATGTCAAATACGTTGATGTTCTCAACCTTTGCAAGTCTGAAAATCAGATTGCACTAGTCTCATAACTATTCAAGTTTGACTGACTTATCCAAATGAGTTGAAACTCGCGCCAAATGAACACTAGGAGGTGTGGTTATGTTTATGAAAAGTTTTGTAATTTTTGAAAAACGTTTACTATTTTTTCTGTCGCAACAACATTGATGCAAAATGCTGGAAACTGAAAGTAAAGTGCTGAAAGTAAGAACACCAAGAATTTTATATTGGTTTGGTTAAAACAACCTACTCCAGTCTTTGAGGACACTTTCTTCGGTTATCACTAAACACAAAATAACATCTTACCACAAGGGTTGCTGGAGTTACACACCAACTCTATCCTTTCACAAACAATACAATCAATCACACGGATCACGAACACCACCACCGAACGAATGAAGGTTTGATCACAATTTGATCATCTTTTTACAACAAATGAAACGTGTATGGTGGTATGATCAAAGCATATTCAATATATTGAATATAAGAACAATAAGCTTGAGAGAGGAAGAAGAAGAAAGAAATGTAGAAGAAGAGAATAGTGGATCTTTTTGCACTTGATAGAATATGAGAGTTGTCTTTTGCTTTTTGTTTGCTCTCTTCTCTTCTTTTTATCACAATATGGCCGCCCCCTTTAGGTGTTCCAACACCTTGAGAATTCTCTTTAATGCCCTTGAAAGATTACCTTGTGTAGATATGACAACATCTTTGTTACAACCCGCGTTTCCAGGTCAGTGGAAAGTAAAATAAGATGATGAAAAATAGAACGCAAATGCGATGCCGATGAAATTTCGATGAAATTTAAACTTTTAGTTAAGAAAAACAAAGACATTGACATTATATCGGGGTTAAAAACGGTCAGAAAAATAATCGAAGGATAAGTTATCGGATACGGCGAGACTGGATGGGACTAGATAACGAACGTTTCGGACATACGATGCATTTAATAAATTAGTCGGTAGCAACATAAGTCGATAGATATAAACTGAACCAAATAAAAATACTCTATACAATAATTCCACTACACAACAAAACCCCCACTCATTTTTTTTATCTTAGCTGCCGCCCCCCTTCCCCCTACACCTACACCAATTAGTATACTTTTTACACCATTTTTCTAACCCACAAAAAGGACAAACTACTTTTTCCCCACCTTATTCTCTCACCCACGTACTTCATCCTATATTCTTTTAATATTACTTTTATGCTTCTTACAATTGTTTTCCTTCCCAATGCCACACAAGACAGCACCCTACCCCAAATGACCAAACTTTCGGCCATTCCATATTCCCAACCATATAAAGACAAACTTCCTTATTTAATTACTTTCTTTTACACACTCTATCTTCTACACCACCCCACTCTTACACATTTCCCCTGACTACTTTTATCACACTACACCAAAATCCTATTATTTTGTTCCCTCTTTCCACCTCTTTACAACCCCATACGAAAACACCTCTTTTTCCCCCTTCCCATCCGAATTTCCAACTAGAACCCATACCCACACTTCTTTTCCTACACATCACAAACCCCAATCCTCACCCTTTAATCTCTCCTACATCATTCTACTCAACCCCATCCTCCTTTGTCCCCCCCCTCACTCTCGGTGGCATTTAGTAAGAGGGAGAAATCCTCTTTTCCTTATTCTACACACTAAACATTCACACCTTCCATCTTCAACACAATAATCTCTCTTCTTGCTCAAACAAGCCTCCTACCTTATCCTTTCCTCTCATGGCCGAAAACCACAAGGAAGAACATGGGTTTATGTATTTCTCTTCTTCATTATACACTCAATGTTCATTTTCTAACGAAACTCTCTCTCCTTAAAGAAGAAAACAAAGCCTCCCAACCTTTATCTTCACACATGGCCGTGAGTTACCATGGGTGAATAAAGAGGAATTTTCTTCTTTTCATCCTATACACCACCTTCAACACAATAATTACAACATCCTCCTTATTTCAAGGACGTTCACCGAAATTTGAGGTTGAAAAACCAAGATATAGTAAGGTAAGACACCATAGATCTAAGGTGATATTTCTTCATTTACTTAGCTTCATAGGTTGCACACTAACCTCTATTTTTGGTAGTGAAACCGTGGGTTATAAGGGAGGAGAGAAGGTTCTTGAGTTGAATAAGTGAGACCACTCCAAGAACTCTACAAGGTTAGCTTCTTAAGATTGGAATCCTAGATAAATGTTGAATATTAGATCTCAAAAATAACTTCATTTTTCCTTCTCCTTGTCTATAGGTCCGAAAGTTATCAAGAAAAGGAAAAGAGAAATCTATTCTATTTTAAGTGTAAGATTCAAGAACAAAGGCAAGTATTCTTACTAAATACTACATGGTTTTACAAATGTTAGTGCATTTATGTTTATACCAAAGTTTGGATCATCATGTAGTATGTTCAAGATTTTCCTTCAAGAATATGTACAAAACTAATTTTGATATTATATACGTATGAATGTATTTGTATATATACACATACGAGTGTATATTATGCATATGTATATATGCGTGTATATGGGAAGTGTATATGTGCGTGTATATAGCATATGCTTATATGTGTGTGTATAATAGGTATATGCGTACATGCTTGAGTATGAAAAAAAAAGAAGTAGACATATATATTCAAACCCACACCTAAACGGCAGTGAGGCCTTTTGGGGTTAAGAAAAAATTTTTTTAATACATTATATACACTTATATAAATAGTATATGAAAAGGAGAAAGTTTGAAGTTATATATATACATACATATATATTTATGAATATAATTGTGGCCTAATGACTTTATCTTTATGAAAAGTGTATTTAAATGATTATGACATGAAAATATATATATATATATATATATATATATATATATATATAAGTATAGCATTGAGCAAATATATATAAATGACATATGAATATTTCGGTTCTTATATATACTTTTGTCATAATGACTCTATTTGTATGAAAAGTATATTTAAATGATTTTGGACATGATATATATATTTATACATATATATAAATTCGGTTGTAAAATATTAAGCAGTAAAAGAATTTTTTTAAATAACTATATACACATGTGTATGTTAATATTATGGAAATGAGCAAACTTTTATATGATATATTATGTTTTGAAAAGATTTTATATATGTATGTACATTCACATGTATATATTCGGCCATAATGCCCTTTTATTTTAAAATGATTGTAATATGGTTTGTATACACATATGTATATGTTATATATATGTTAATGTATGAAAATAAATAAGTTTGGATATGTTATATATTATGTTATGAAACGCAATTGTATATGTATATACAATGAATATAGATTCGGCCATTAGGCCTTTAATTGATAAAACAATATTATTATATAGTATATATATGTATATATGTATAATGCATATGTTAAAATATGTCAATAAATTAGTTTGAATATTATGTAGTATGTTATAGAATGATTATATACATGTATATAAATATATATGTTACAAAAATTTCGGCCATATGGCCTTTTGTAATAAATGATTATTTATATTACATATGCGGTAAGTATAAATATGTGTTAAGACATGAAAACGAATAAGTTTGGATATTATATAATTTATATATCACGAAATGAATATAAATATGCATAAACTTTATTTATTCGGCCATTAGGGTTCTTTTTTGGCTAAAATGACTTTATTTTGTTTATGTAACATTATTATGGTTTATGTATTTTATTTATGAGATATGATAATATATGTTTGTTGTATCATTATACACTTAAAGAATATTCACATGTATGGAAGGATGTATTCTACATACTAATATACATATATATACATGTTCAAATACGACGTTATGATGTTAACGATTTTATTTCATGTTAATAGTATTCTTATGTGTTATAGATTATTATGTGCAAGTTAAGATGTAAGTTATGAGATTCCTACATGATATGTTAAGGAAGTAGGAAGTTTATGTCCTAGGTACTTAAGTTATGAATTATGAAGTCTGTGTGGAGAGTGGATATTATGGAAGCATGGTTATGGTATGTCTTTAAGTCATGATAAGTAGATTGTATTGATGTGTAATTCTTAAGTATGACAAGTAGACCGTGTTTAAGTAAGTGATGTTACTAGTAGTATGACCAAGATACCCATATATGACCAAGTCTCACGTTGCATGAAATCAAGGTTTAAAAAGTTATGTTTTACGTTACATGTTTTAAAAGTTCATATTCATATGAATGAAAAGTATGTTTCAAGGAAAAGACAATGTTTTACAGTATGATTACGACATGATTTACGACATGTATGAAAAGTATGAAAAATGTAACGAACTGTATCTACGAGATGGAAGTTTCTTTATGCGACAAATGTAAGGTTCTTGTGAATACCTTGTGAAGAACATGGCTCTTGAACCTTACATTACATGTTGGGTATCGGGTTGTACCTTGTGAAGAGCTTGGCTGTCGAACCCTTCTATGTACGATGAGTCGGGTGAATACC
>AP025055.1:26006467-26107695 GCA_036186865.1 Eustoma russellianum
AGTTGGAACGGATGTAGGCTGTGGCTTGGTAGGAGTATATTGTAATATGTGGCTACTTGGACAGCCAAATCTGCAAGATTTGGTGTCTTTGGTTCGCTTGATTCAGGATGAGACATCGTTCTGATGGTGTTTGTTGTTTTTGTGGATGAACAGGGGACGGGAACACTAATGGATACACTTGGTCAGAGTCAAAAAAACAAGGTTGGGATTGGTATCACCGGACAGTATGGCCGGATTCAGGTAAGCTGGCTATGATGAACACAATTTCTGAGCCTATACTCAGAAAATCTTCAAATTGTGGTAATTTTGAGTAGGACTATTCCTGCTCTGATACCATGTGAAATAGAGATAAACACGTATTTGATGAAAGAGTATATTTCATTCATGTATTCAATCGATACACCTCCCTTCTTCTTATACAAGTAGGCATTACTCTATACAACGTGTTAGGTCCCTCAGAACACACTAGAAGGGGGGGGTTGAATAGTGTGTTCACCAAGTATGGATATTTTGTGGCTATTTTTCGTTTTTGAGTGCAACCAATACTTGGATGTGTTCTTTAGAAAGAATAAAACTTGAAAGACAGTAAAGAACACAAGTATGTATAGAGGTTCAAGTCAAGAGACTCTACTCCTCTACCTTCTTGATGTTTCACAAGAAGGATTTTGAAATGGGGATTGTTATTTCTTTTGGGGGAAACAACAATCAAAACAAAATCAAGAAAATACAAAACTAGGCACCTTGCCTAGACCACAACCAAGAATTCTAACCCTTTGAAGTTTAGCCTCCAAAGATCTTCTTTGCCCTCAAAGAAATCTTGTAGGGAGAATAGTGCACCACACACTATCAACTAACCCTTCAAAGTCTAGAAAACTTAAACAAAGAGCACCCTTGCTCCTTGACCAACAATCTACCCAATCTCTCACAGAATAATCTCACCAAGAAGAAGACTCTTCTTCTTACAATAATCACTCTCAACAATAAAGTAAGATGTACAAAGATTACAAATATTTTGAGAGCTTGAGCTTGAGAGAACTTGAGAGCTTGCAATGTAGAAAGTTGGAGAAGAAAGTGGAAGAAACCCTATTTTTATCATCTTCAAAGTTTCTTCCCGTTTGAAACCCTCTGCACTGACATTAATGGGTTTTGGCATCATGTGTTGGTGAGTCCTCATCATTGGAGATCTCCCTTTGGCATGTAGCAACCTTCTTGGAGAGATTTCAAAGTGAATGCCAAGAAAGGAAACCTGAAAAACTTAACAGAGAGGAACCTGCAAAAAAGACACTAAAAAGGAGGGTACAAAGAGTCAACTGATGTTAAAAAGTGAAGTTCAAGACCTTTGTAACGTTGTCACATGAAGCGCCTAATGTGCAAAAGCACAGGCGTTCGAAGTGACATTGAGCGCTTGATGTGAAAATGAACAGTCGTTCGAAGTCACATCAAGCGCCTAATGTGGGCTTCTTAAGTCGTTCGAAGTCACATGAAGCGCTTAATGTGGCACTTCATGCTGTTCGAACTAACTCTGACTTTTACTCAGAGAAGTACTTAGGAGTACGTGCCCAACCAGGGGAAAAGTACTTTTGGCATAGTGGACTGCATAAAGCGCCTAAAGAGGCGTTCAAAGTGTTCGCACTTTTCAACAGGTCACATAAAGCGCCTAATTAGGCGTTCAAAGTGTCCAGTTTTTCAAACACTCACATGAAGCGCCTAATCTAGGCGTTCGAAGTGTTCGCAGATCCAGACACTTCACATAAAGCGCCTAATCTAGGCGTTCGAAGTGTACTGGACTCCACCAAGGTACATTAAGCGCCTAATGTAGGCGTTCGAAGTATACTGACTTCAAACA
This sequence comes from Eustoma russellianum, assembly GCA_036186865.1. NCBI lineage: Eukaryota > Viridiplantae > Streptophyta > Magnoliopsida > Gentianales > Gentianaceae > Eustoma > Eustoma russellianum. The sequence goes on from AP025055.1 coordinate 26,008,314, forward strand.
ACACACATGAAGCGCCTAATCCCTTGTTCAATGTGCCAAAATGTGCAAATCATCAAAACTCAGCATATTCTAACATTCTCCCTCTTTTTGATGATTTCACAACATGCATAGCTTATCAAAGCTCCCCCTTAACATATGCTCCCCCTCACTAGTGCAACGAAAAATAACTTGAACAAAATAAGTGATGAACAATTTAATGAACATCAACAATAAAATCAAGTTATAAAATTTCATTAACCACTAGCATGAAAAATCTCCACCAACAACAATAAGAAAATTACATAGCACCACCACTTGGTGGTGTAAAGCCACTAAAGCCAAAACCTACACTAGCGGCAAAATCAGTGAATCCATCCATGGATCCTCCAACATCTCCCGAGCCACCAGCATCACCACCACCGCCACTGCCCCCAGCACCACCACTTTCTCCCCCTAAATCATCAAAATTAGGAGGAAGAGCCCATGGACATACTTGCATGAGTGCATTGCGAAATGCAGTCATGCGCAGTTCATTACGCTCATTACGAGCTTCATTCCGGACATGCCGAGCTTCATGCTCGGCATCACGAAGATGCAATTGTTGAACAGTCTGTTCAAGGGCAGCAATGCGTGATAGCAATTCCGAAGAATTACTACCACCAGCAGCATCTTGAGGTCCCTCCGCGACCTCATCTTCATCAGGAATGGTGGTGGCCTTCCGTTTCTGCGAGTCAAGCCTGGCGATGTTGTAGTGATCATAGACTTCAGATTTAGCAACTGGGTCAGGTCTTCATCAGAAATTTCAACGCCTTTTGATTTTAACAATATTGTGACAATATTGGCAAAAGGCAAAGCTTTTGACCCTTTTCGGAGAGCTGCAAACATGACTTCTATGAAAATCCAGGCGAGATTCAGCTGGGTCAGATGTTTAGACGGTAAGAGACATAGAAATCCATGTTGCTTGGATTTCTAGTGGCCTTACCATTGATGCAGTAGGTGACCACCGCTAGCAGAATGCGATCCACCAAGGCATGTTCTGAGTCTTTTTGGAGGGGAAATACCCCAAATCGAATTTAACGTCCTGCTCAAGGACGCCGTATTTGGCACTCCAGTCAAATACGGAAAATCAGTTAATCCCTCGTTTCGGATTCTCAGGACTTCACAATTTCAGGAATAGTGAAGCTGAGAGGAGTACCATCAATAACAGAGTTGAGGGAAAATGATTGAGACTCAGATTGTGGGTGACCCACAAGTTTGAATAGAAAGCCGGGTGTGCTCGCGGGAGTATTTTTGCATGTCAGGTCTGGACCAAAGAGATGTCCAGCCCTGATGTTCCAACAGAGGAACAATTTCAAAGGCAGTGCTCGTCTCAGGAAGATTGCTGAGATTGAGCAGTTTCAGAGGTATGAAACAACGATTGGATGCTATCCATTCTTGGAATAGCATCCCGGAGTAGTAGGAGATATGGGCACCTTTGTCAATGGTGCGAGGAGGCTTTTTGATATCGGATCAAATTTCTTTAGCCAAGGAAAGTTATCCTTGGTGAGCCCCGCTCGAATGGCTGTGATTGCAGGAGGCTCGACAATACCTTGACCAGCCGTTGTTTTTCGCTTTTGGGTTCGTGGACGCTTGGAAGGACCAGCGGAAGCCATTGTTGGGAGAAGGAGAGGTCTTGAGAATTTTTAAGGTAAGAGGAAGAAGAGGAGTGATGAGAGGAAGGAGAAGGTTGGCTTTTAAAGGGTGAGGAGAGGAAGAGGAGGAGTTGGTGGAGGGTGGCGAGGCCGTGGAGCCGTGGCGCGGGGAGACGGTTGCGGCCGAAGCTGCCGGTTTGACGTGCCTGGGCCGCGGAAGTGGCAGAACGTGGGAAAGTGGGAATAGAAAGAGGCGGCTGGTGAATTGATGGTCCTTGAATGGCGCGAAAAACTGAAAGGCGGCGAAAAGACAGTGTAGATAGGGTTAAAGCGCCTATTGTGACATCGAACGACTTCATAAGAAGGATGAAGCGCCTAATGTCACATTGAACGACAGTGGAGATGAGGATTGAGCGCTTAATGTAACATCGAACGAGTGAACAAAATCAGATCAAGCGCTTGATCCTACATCGAACGCCTTAACAAAGGAACATAAGCGCCTGATGTCACTTCGAACAAGTGACATCCTTAACATCAGGCGCTTGATGTGACATCGAACGCCTGAGGAGAGTATGATGAAGCGCTTTATGTGTACTGATCTTGAAAATTTTTGAAATTTTCATGCTCAAAACTCAAGATGGTTTTATCAACCCATATTGAGCAACCCCAACCTACTTCTTATGGATAAAAGACATCGCTAGGCAAGGGTTTCGTGAAAATGTCCGCAAGTTGGTCATGTGTAGGAACAAATTCTACACTTACCAAGTTCTTTTGTACACAATCACGGATGAAATGATACCTCACTTCATGTGCTTGGTCCGACTATGTTGGACGGGATTTTGTGCAATATTATGGCGGACGTGTTATCACACAAAATTGGCACCTTTGAGAAGTGAATGTTATAATCATTTAACGTGTTAGTCATCCATAACAATTGTGCACAACACGAGGCGGCCGACACTATTCGGATTCCGCCGTAGAGAGAGACACACTGTTTTGTTTTTGGAGAACCAAGAAACGAGACAATCTCCAAGAAACTGACAAGTTCCGGAGATGCTCTTTCTATCAACTAGACTCCCCGCATAATCGGAGTCACAATAACCTCTTAAATCAAAACATGCATTCTTAGGATAAAATAAACCAAATTTCAAAGTACTTCTAAGGTATCTAAGGATGCGTTTTACCGCAATAAAATGCATCTCCCTAGGATCACTTTGAAATCTAGCACATAAGCATACTGCATGTAAAATATCGGGTCTACTAGCCGTTAAATAAAGTAGACTACCTATAATGCCACGATACAAGGTTACCTCGACATGCTTTCCCTTTTCATCCTTGTCAAGCTTTGCACTTGTGCTCATAGGAGTGTTCACCTCTCTTCCTTCACCAAAGTTGTACTTTTTGAGCAAGTCTCTTGTGTATTTGGCTTGGGAAATGTACACACCATCTTTGGTTTGCTTGATTTGTAATCCAAGGAATAATTTAGCTCGCCCATCATGCTCATCTCGAACTCACCTTGCATAAGACTAGCAAAATTGCTCACAAAGACAATTGTTAGTAGCACCAAAAATAATATCATCAACATATACTTGTACAATTAAATGATTCCTACCTTTTTCTTTTATGAACAAAAGTAGTGTCAACTTTACCTCTTGAAAAAACCATTATTAAGAAGAAAAGTACTTAACCTCTCGTACCAAGCTCTTGGAGCTTGTTTGAGGCCGTAAAGAGCCTTTTTAAGTTTGAATACATGATGTGGTGAGTCATGACATTCAAACCCCGGGAGGTTGTGCAACATACACTTCCTCTTGAATAACACCATTCAAGAACGCGGATTTAACATCCATTTGGTAAAGTGTGAAATCTCTATAACAAGCATATGCTAATAACATTCTAATATCTTCAAGCCGTGCTACGGGTGCAAATGTCTCATCAAAATCAATACCTTCTTCTTGACGGTATCCTTGAGCAACTAATCTAGCCTTGTTTCTAGTGACATTACCTTGATCATCCATCTTGTTACGAAAAACCCATTTCATACCAATAATAGGATGATCGTGTGGTTTGGGAACTAACTCCCAAACATCACTCTTTCAAATTGGTTTAATTCTTCTTGCATAGCCAAGATCCAATTTTCATCAAGAAGTGCATCTTTAATATTCTTAGGCTCTATAAGAGAGACAAATGCATTCTCTCTATATTGCCTTCGTGTGGTGATACCTCTATTTAAATCACCTATGACTACCTCTTCAGGGTGAGAACTTTTGTGCTTAAATGATCTAGGAAGATTGGATACATCACCTCCAACTTCCTCTTGATCATGTTTCGGAAGAGATGAAATCTTCATCATTATCATGAACCTCATGTTCCGGAATGTGTGATGCATTTTCTACATTTGTGAATCAACATGAGTAGAAGAGACATTTTTACTTGACTCACTAAGTTCATTTACACAAGGTGGAGGAGTGCCTTCAAGAGGTTCAACTCTCAAGTCAACGAAGATGTTTCCATTTGGAGGATCATCAACGATCTCTCGTTGAGGAACAACCATAGGAACATCCTCAAGAATTTCTTCTTGAGGAGTCACATCTTCATTCTCTTCACAATCCTCATTAAGTTTAGGTTCATCACTAAGAGATTCATTAAACTTAACATGGATTGATTCTTCCACCTTTTGACTCCTTTTGTTGAAAACACGAAATGCTTTACTATTTGAGGCATAACCTAAAAAGATACCTTCATCCGCTTTGAGGTCAAGTTTTTCCAAAGTATCTTTGGTATTAAGTATAAAACTCTTGCAACCAAAGACTTTGAAATACCCAATGTTGGGAACTTTTCCATTCCAAAGCTCATAGGGTGTCACATTTAGGTATGGTCTCAAATAGACACGATTGATCACATGGCAAGTAAGGCATTAACAACCGCTTCAGCCCAAAAATACTTAGGCAAACCGAAACTCATTCAACATTGCTCTACACATTTCTTGTAGAGTTCTATTCTTTCGTTCGGCCACACCATTTGTTGAGGAGTTCTAGGTGCCGAAAGGTCATGAGAGTATCCTTTGGATACGCAAAACCTTTCGAAATCACCATCGAACTCACCACCACGATCACTACGGATGGTTTTGATGGTGTCACCCACATGATTTTCCAATCGTTTACTTAGACTTATAAACTCACTACATGCATCACTTTTCTTAGCAAGAAAACATCACCCATGTATAACGAGTATAGTCATCTACTACCACGAAGGTATAATGTTTACCACCCAAGCTTCTTGTTCCAACATCCCCATACAAATCCATATGAAGCAATTGTAGGGGCTTTGGAGGTGGAAATATTTGTCTTGGGTTTGAAACTTGTTTTCACAAGTTTCGCCTTTTGACAAGTGTCACATAGAGTCATTGTTTTCGAAAACTCATTTTTGGAAGGCCTCGGACTTTATCATTTTCGCAAATAAATTTAAATATTTTGAAACATACATGTCCGAGACGTCTATGCCATAGTTGTGTTAAATCATTCTTAGCAACTAGACAAGTCACCTTTTGAGAAATCAAATCATTGATGCTAACTTTGTAAATATTTTTGAAACGCAAAGCTTCAAATAAAATCTTTTCTTCCTTTTTCACAACACACTTTGTTTTCAAAAATGTTACCACTCATAGTTAGCATCACAAAGTTGACTGACACTTATCAAGTTAAACTTAAGACTACAATATATAAGACATCACTAAGAGAGAAGGAATCGTTACCCACAATACCATGTCCTTTGATTTGGCCTTTGCTACCGCCAAAGTGGACAACTCCTCCGTCTTGCATAGTGAGTCTATGGAAGAGACGTTTGTCTCCCGTCATATGGTTGGAACACCCACTGTCCACGACCCATTTGACCTTCTTGTCGTCGCTTTCTCCATTGAGTGCTAGGGCCTACAAAAGAAACCATAAGAGCTTTGCTTTTTATGGCCAACTGAAACTCCTCCTCAGGAGTAGGATCATCAATATCGATGGGAATCATAGATCCTCTTGAGACCCTCAACCCATATTCTGTGAGAACAAGAACGCAAGTAGGTTTCCATGTTTGACTTCCGCAGAGGGTAGTTTAAAGGGTCAAACATGGGAACGTTAACATGAACATTTGAGATAGAAGGGAATAGGGTTTCCTGCCTCCTTCTTCTGGAGGTTTCAGCACTAGGAGAAACCCAAATCATCAAAAACAAAGGGATCCATACTAGAAATGATCAAATCTTGTATTTAGACTCAAATAAGCAAGATGAGGCTCTGATAACAATTGTTAGGTCCCTTAGAACACACTAGAAGGGGGGGTTGAATAGTGTGTTCACCAAGTATGGATATTTTGTGGCTATTTTTCGTTTTTGAGTGCAACCAATACTTGGATGTGTTCTTTAGAAAGAATAAAACTTGAAAGACAGTAAAGAACACAAGTATGTATAGAGGTTCAAGTCAAGAGACTCTACTCCTCTACCTTCTTGATATTTCACAAGAAGGATTTTGAAATGGGGATTGTTATTTCTTTTGGGGGAAACAACAATCAAAAAAAAATCAAGAAATACAAAACTAGGCAGCCTTGCCTAGACCACAACCAAGAATTCTAACCCTTTGAAGTTTAGCCTCCAAAGATCTTCTTTGCCCTCAAAGAAATCTTGTAGGGAGAATAGTGCACCACACACTATCAACTAACCCTTCAAAGTCTAGAAAAATTAAACAAAGAGCACCCTTGCTTCTTGACCAACAATCTACCTAATCTCTCACAGAATAATCTCACCAAGAAGAAGACGCTTCTTCTTACAATAATCACTCTCAACAATAAAGTAAAGATGTACAAAGATTACAAATATTTGAGAGCTTGAGCTTGAGGAGAACTTGAGAGCTTGCAATGTAGAAAGTTGTTGAGGAAAGTGGAAGAAACCCTATTTTTATCATCTTCAAAGTTTCTTCCCATTTGAAACCCTCTGCACTGACATTAATGGGTTTTGGCATCATGTGTTGGTGAGGTCCTCATCATTGGAGATCTCCCTTTGGCATGTAGCAACCTTCTTGGAGAGATTTCAAAGTGAATGCCAGAAAAGGAAACCTGAAAAACTTAACAGAGAGGAACCTGCAAAAAAAGACACTAAAAGGAGGGGTACAAAGAGTTAACTGATGTTAAAAAGTGAAGTTCAAGACCTTTGTAACGTTGATCACATGAAGCGCCTAATGTGCGAAGCACAGGCGTTCGAAGTGACATTGAGCGCTTGATGTGAAAATGAACAGTCGTTCGAAGTCACATCAAGCGCCTAATGTGGGCTTCTTAAGTCGTTCGAAGCCACATGAAGCGCTTAATGTGGCACTTCATGCCTGTTCGAACTAACTCTGACTTTTACTCAGAGGAAGTACTTAGGAGTACGTGCCCAACCAGGGGAAAAGTACTTTTGGCATAGTGGACTGCATAAAGCGCCTAAAGAGGCGTTCAAAGTGTTCGCACTTTTAACATGTCACATAAAGCGCCTAATCTAGGCGTTCAAGTGTCCAGTTTTTCAAAACACTCACATGAAGCGCCTAATCTAGGCGTTCGAAAGTGTTCGCAGATCCAGACACTTCACATAAAGCGCCTAATCTAGGCGTTCAAAGTGTACTGGACTCCACCAAGGTACATTAAGCGCCTAATGTAGGCGTTCGAAGTATACTGACTTCAAACAACACACATGAAGCGCCTAATCCCTTGTTCAATGTGCCAAAATGTGCAAATCATCAAAACTCAGCATATTCTAACACAAGGAAGAAACAAAGTTTGCTCCTACAATTACGTATACATTAATTTCTATAATTATGATGATTAGCTATTTACCAAAGAATACAAAACCTAACTAAGGAAAGTAAATATTCTGTGTATCTCTTCTTAACAAGCAGTCCGCTAAGGGGGAGGCACAGAACACGCAGGCCCCCATCCTCCAGACACACATTGGAGTCTGAAGATAAGACAACCACAATATAGGCTGCGGGATTCGAACCTTGCATCTTGTTATCAAATTTGTCTCTCCAGAACCAAATGAGCTATGCCCTACAGGCACAAAGGGTTACCTGTTCTTATATGGATTCTTGTTTTTTTACTTCAGGCGGAAAAAGGAGCAGGATACAAGGGTTACATGTTCCTATATGGATTCTTGTTTTGTACTTCAGGTGGAAAATGTATCAGGATACAAAGGTGCATGTTCCTATATGGATTGTTGTTTTTTACTTCAGGCGGAAAATGTATCAGGATACAAGGGTTACCTGTTTAGCATGGGCAAAACAATGGCATTGAGAGTATCGAAATTTAGAGAAATCTTGTTTGAAAAGGATAGTTTATATTTATATCAAGTCAATTAACTTGCTCAAAGAAGTTGTCAATGTTGCACTGCGTCCTATTCGTTGCATACTATATATGGCTACCCACATTTGCCTTACAAGCCATAGATTTTGTCCATTTTGCAGAAATGAACAAACCCATAAACATATAAAGTAAAGGGGAGAAAACCCAGAAAAGAGATTTCTTGGAAGATGGCAGAGGAGAAAAACATGTATTCTTGCTTTTCTGGCTATGCAAGGTTGTGCCAGAGAGACGAAGAGAATCGAAAAGGCTATGTTCCGGTTCTTGTCGGGGACAACGAAGAGCCAATGGAGAGATTCGTTTTCTCAGTAAAGATTATCAATCATCCACTTCTTGTATCTTTGCTTGATCAATCAGTGGAGAAGTTTGGCAACTACAACCAAGAAGGTCTGCTCAGAATTTACTGCCAAGTGGAAACCTTCAAGGAGATGCTTGGCACCATTTCCTCAACAACGTAAGAAGATTTATCACTTCTACCAATTGCCTGGTTTCTGTCAGATCTTGCTCCTATGGTAAGTACATGTATGCTTATTTTGTAGATTGTATCTAGTGTGCCGAGTAAGCCGTGTCAACGCACTGCTGGTAAAAATGATAAAGATTATTTAAGTTCAATATTGACGTAAAAACAGCTGGTGTGTGATCTTGAGGTCGCGTTTTTAAAACCGCGGAAACAACCTCTCACAAAAAGTGTAGGATAAGACTGCGTACATCAGATCGCGAAGCAATTCGGCCTCTCTCTAAAACCTGTGCAAAACCTGGAGCCTAGTACATCATGAACGTCTTTTATTGACGTAAAAATTGATGATAAATATTTAACTAAAGTAATCATTGTTATTTTGATCGGAACAGTCAGATCCACACTGTTTGAGATTATTGTGGTGATGGTAAATAAGTAGGCTGATTCTGTATTTAATTAGTACACTAGTTTTCCTTTTGCGTTGAATTTCTGCAATACGTGAATGGCCTCAAACGATGTTTCTTGTTCGGTCCATTACAATAGGGGTTGAATAGTGTGTTCACCAAGTATGTATATTTTCTTAGATGTTTTTCGTTTTTGAGTGCAAACCAATATTTCGATGTGTTCTTGAAATGAATAAAACTTGCAGAAGAATAAAAAACACAATATATAGATGTTCAAGTCAAAATGACTCTACTCCTCTACCTGTCTTGATTTTTCACAAGAAGGATTTTAAAAGAGGGATTGTTATTTCTTTAGGGGGAAACAACAATCCCAACAAAATCAAAATACAAATAAAAACTAGGACACTTGTCTAGACCACAACCAAGAAAGCCAACACCTTGAAGTCTAGCCTCCAAAGAACTTATTTGCTCCTCATAGAATTTTGTAGGGAGTATAGTACAACCACCACACTATCCAGTAACCATCCAAGGTCTGGATTTCTTCAAACAAGAAGCAACCTTGCTTTTTGACCAACAATCTACATTTAGCCTCTCACAATCTTCACTCAACAAGAAGAAACCTCTTCTTCTTTACAATAAAACTCTCAGAAATAAAGTAAAATACACAATACAACTATTTTGGGAGCTTAAGCTTTGAGAGAAACTTGAGAGTTTTGATAGTAGAAAGTTGGATATGAAGGAGATGAAGCCCTTGTTTTATCTACCTTCGAATTTCCAATCTCTTGAACACTTGCATAGGCCAAATAATGGGCTTTGTCTTCTTGTGATGACATGTCCTCATCTTTGAAGATCTTCTCTTGGATGGATGAAAGCTTCTTGAGGAAGCTTCTTGTTGAAAGCTCAAAGAGGAAAGATACTTCTCCAAGCGTGAGAGAGAACCTGTGAAATTGCACTAAAAGGGAAGGTACAAATGTCAAGTAAAACGTTTAGAAAGTGCAGCATAAAACATTGTAACAAAGTCACATGAATTGCCTAAAGTGTTTTATGAATAGGCATTCAATGTGACATGGAGCGCCTTATGTGTTTTTGAACTGGCGTTCAATGTAATATGAAGCGCCTTAAGTGAATAAGATGCACTTGTTCAATGTCACTGTTAGGTCCGAAACACACTCTAGAGGGGGGTAAATAGAGTGTTTGGCACTTTGTGTGGAATTTTCTCATTTGGCTCAACTCAAAAGAAATTCAACATCAAAGCAAGAATGGGAGATGAGAAGCAATGAAGGTATACACTGGATATAAAGTGGTTCGAATCATAAATGATTCTACTTCCACTACCACTTTGTTGCCAAAGTGGATTTTCAACAGCTACTCTTCTTATTAAAGCAATAAGAACAACCATAGCAAACACTTACACTAACACCTTAGTGTAAGCAACAACAACATCACTTCTTGCACAAACTATACTTGTGGCAACTACAGCAACTACAAGCTCTTTAGCAAGAACAATTTCTTGCTACCACTCACAACTTCAACAAAGTTCCCTTAAGAACTTCTCACAGTAGGTTGAAGAAATATAGTAAGGTTCACACTTTCTCACTAGTCTAAGCACAAGCAAGAGATCAAATATTTATGGTTCCTCTTGTGCTTGACTCTCTATCTCTCAACATACAACAATAAAGATCAAAGAAAAGCTTAACAAGCTTTAAGCAAATTTACAAGTATGAGAGAACTATACAACAATGAAAAATGAAGCTAGATGATATTGAAAGTGTGTATTTGCCTCATCCAAGCTTCTCCCATTTATAGATAAAGTTGACCACGTTTTGAGGCTCTCCACCAAGTCTTCATCTTCAAAAATGTCAAGATAATGTCCAAATAGTCTTTAGCCACCCTATTGAGTGATTTGATCTTGAATAGCCACCCTAGAGAATCTTAGACATGGTTAAAATAGTCAAGGAAGCATGTAGTATGTTGGGTTAAAAGTCCACAAGAAATTTGAACAAGATTGGAGAGAGAAAACATCATAGATCTCCCTTGGATTTTGTTCCAACGCTCAAAAAATTTTGACTTCTAGGGACGTCGATCGATCCACGTGCCAGTGCTGAGAGATCGACGTCTCTCAGAATGACGTCGATCGATCGACGTCTCCTTGGCTGAGAGATCGACGTCTCTCAAATGTACGTCGATCGATCGACGTCTGCCTGGCTGAGAGATTGACGTCTCTCAGAAGCACGTCGATCGATCCATGTCTCTTGGCTGAGAGATTGACGTGGATCTGAGAGCTCAAACGTTTACAAAACTTCACATGGATCGATCCATATGCCTCCCTGAGGGGCTGATGTATACTTCAAACCGATCCATGAGAGATTTACGTTTACAAAACCTAATTTGATTATCAAATTTTCCCTAAACCCTAATCAAATTTTTATTTAAACAACGCTTGGACTTCTTTTCCCCTCACATTAGACGCACGGCTGCAGAGAAGAAAAAAAAAACGATTCCTCTTGCTCTAACCTAGGGCCGCCAGTTTTGGGGAGAGTAGGAGGAGCACCACCGCCTCGATCACGCTTTTCAAACGCGTACCAATTACCAGGTAGGTGCCCCCTTAACATCCGTTGAATGAAACAAACAAAAGTCTCTAATTTCTCCATGAAAACGAGATCGTGCATTAGTATTTGTGATTGTATAGATGCTTGATTATTAGATTATATGTATATGTGATGAATTGTATGTCCGTATATATGATCGTATATGTATATATATGTATGATGCTATTTTCGTATGAAAACTCGAAAAAGATTTGATTTTTGATGTGCGTGTGAATACCGGAATCATAGGAAGAAGCGTTTGTGCCAGCGGCGCGTGGCTGGTGGTGGTGGGTTAGGACCACGTGCTGCCGGATGGAGGAATAAGGGTGGAGGGGGGAACGGACTGAGGGGGCTGGTTTTGGGGGGGGGTGCGGCTGGAGGGTTGGGGGCTGAGGGGAGGGCGACTGGAGGGGAGGGGCGGCTGAGGGTGAAGGTGGTGGGGGGGCTGGGGGTGGTACGGCTGGAGGGGGTGGAGGAGAGAGGGAGCGGGTGAGGGAGGGGGAGAGGGTGTCGGTTGAATGGGGTGGGGTGGAACGAATTCAGAAAGAGAAGTTAGGAATCGCAGGGGTTGCAGGGAGGCAATTTGACGAAGACAGAAAGGAAAAAGAATAAAGAAAAAAAAGAATAATAAAAGAAAAAGTAAAAGGAAAAGAAATTGAAAAGGGTAAGGAGTTCTGAACGTGAGGGAATCAAAGGAAAGAAAAGAAAAGAAAAAAGGAAAAAGTAAAAGAAAGATTCCGCGTATGATTTCTGTGCATTCATGCATCACGACATTGCATATATGGTATGTTCTGTTCCGTTCCGTTCCGTTCTGTTCTGTTAGGATATGCGAGACGTAAGTCGCACATCTGATCTGTTCCGTTCCGTTCCGTTCCGTTCTGTTCTGTTAGGACCCGGGGTCATGCATTGCACGATTAGATGAATGTTCTGAGAAGGTAGGTTTATCATGCATCACGTATGTGACATTGCATTTCACGATCATTCTGCATGATTATTTGCTTGATTGTTTTAAGAAGCTCTGACTGATATACGTTGTTTTAAAAAGTTCTGACCGTTATATGTGTTTGCGAAAACGTGGACAGTCTATTTTCGTATTAACGTACTTATATGTATTTCACTACTGTCCTAGCATGTATGATCTCACAGAGCCGATGCAGGCAGGGTATCTACTGAGTGACGTTTTGTCGCTCACACCGTTTGTTTTGTTTTCTTGCAGACGATTCAGGGTATGATTATATATGGGTTGGAGAAGATTCCGAGTGGGCTCAGTGGGACTCGTAGAGACTGTCGGGATTGAGGAACAAGAAATGAGGAAGTTTTATTTTATTTGTTATTCCATTTGAGGACTTAGCTTAGGGATTTTATTTTACGCACTTTACGATGTCGTTTAGAGGATTTTGACTTGATGTTGAATATATATGATTTTGTGGATTTTACTTTCGATTTAGGGTTTTGAGTTGATTTATTTTGCTTCCGCAATCGAATACTCTGTCGTTTTGATCAGTGCATGGATTCGTACAGACGCCTTGTATATCCCTTAGTGGAATACGGCGGGCGTACCGGTTCTGACCTTAGGGTTCGGGACGGGGCGCTACAGGTGGTATCAGAGCCGAGGCTCTATATCTACTGCGGAACGTAGAATTAAGAAATGATCTTAGAAGTAAGAGATGACTATAGATTTAAGTTTCGATCTTAGATGTAAGTTGATCTTAGACTAAGTTTGATTCTAGACATAAGTTGTGATCTGAGACTAAGTTTGATTTTAGACGTAAGCTATGATACGAGACTAAGTTTGATCTTAGAATAGGTTTAATTTAGACTAAGTGATGATCGGACTGGGGGCACGGTTGGTTTTTATTTTTGTTTTTATTTGTCTGTATTTGACTGTTTTCTATATCTTAAATTTATATATATTTCCTAAAATGCCCTTGACAAAAAAAAACTGAATTTGTTGTAGCAAATACGCCGTCGAGAAGAGAACGATAAGAACGACAAGGGGAACCACTCTGAGAATGGGGCCCCACCGCAGGTCGTGCTTCCCAGGCCTTGACCGATACTCACTACAAGTCATGGCCCAAGCTGTGGCGCAACAACATCAGCAGCCACAGGCTCCACCACCACCGCACTCAGACTTGAGATTCTTCCATAAGTAGATGCAGAGGAGTGGTGGCGCAGCACAACTGACATCGCCGATTACTTGGATCTAATTTCAGAATGAGTTCAAGACGTATTATGTGCCGATAGTACAATCTTCAGAGCATGACTCTAGATCCACAGCGGAAATGTAGAATTAGGCCATGATACTAGAAAATAAGTTATGATTTTGCCTCTAAGTCACAATATTAGACATAAGTGATGATTTGAACATAAGCGATGATCATGAGCATAGGTACTAACCTCACTTATAGGCGATGATCCTGAACATAAGTCACGATCTTATACATAAGTAGCGATCTCGATTAAGAGTTTACTTTAAACATAAGTTCTGATTTAGTAGTAAGTGTTGATTATGTACTAGTTACGATTTGGAAATAAGACGTGATCTTAGACTTAAGAAATGATGATGCTAAGAACGATCCTAGAAATAAGTTATGATCTTAAACTTAAGAAGTCGATCAGTTTTGAAACACGTATACCTAGGATATCCCATACGATTCTCCCTTATCTAAGGTTGATCATAACTCTCTAAGTTGTGATCTTAGTAACCCTAGTTGAATACTATATAATTGATTTGAATGAATTACAGTGTTAACTAGAATATCCTACTACAAACCTTAGTTGACATATTAACGGGTCAGACAGTAACTCGGGTTGCCTTACCATAACTGCAACATGACACTTAGTACCATTAGGGTAAAGTAAAGCGGGTCCACATCTCTACTTGTACGGTAACATCAGAGCAGGTTTAGGTCTAAGTTGTGACCATAGCTACTAAGGAAAGAATTATAATAGTATAATAAATACTAAGAGATGATTTATAGTAGAATGGTAGAAACTAAATAACGATTAGCGTTATAATCAGTAGAGTTTAGTTAAGGATATTGTATAAAGGAATTTATAGTCTAGGGTTAAGATGTTAATTGTGTGGTAATCAAAATAGGTCGACGATATTAGTCTTATTAGAGGTATTGAACAATAGCGACATGCGAGAATAGACTATAGTTTGTACCTTGGAATACCATATCATTACAAAATTGTGGGTTAAGTGTCGACATCGAAACATATGGTTTGAATCTAGTAGGCTTGAATTGAAATAGAGTAAGCATGAATCAACAGCGGTTGCTTGTGCAGGTGAGATTTAACTAGGATAATTAGCGGTTCAAATAACCAAGTAAAGAAATACAATGGATCAGTATGGTACGCGGAAGCATGGTGAATTAGAACACCTTAAGTCGATAAATATTTAGTGTGCCATGCTAGGATTGGACAATTTAAGTTATGAATCTTATCATAGTAGGCGAATGTTAAACTTATAAGAAACGATACATAGACGGATTGATATTTTTTTTAAAATAAGGAAGGATGTTAGAAATTATACGAAATATTGGACTATTATTTTTCTAGCAAATAAATATTTTATATAAGCACGTACACTGAGTTATACCTATATTTTACAGGGACTTCAAAAGACGTTTTTTTCCAAAAATACCTTATTAAGTCTCATTTCCTTATATAGTCTACTAAACTTTACGAAGCTAAATATTTTTCCCGTACTTGTAAATCAGTATAATAAAATCTTCAATCCTTTTGACGACCTTGAAAAAGGAGAAACTTTTAAATATTGATGTTCTTGCAAAAACGATGTGTTTATATATAATTCTTACAGAATATTTCTATTTTTTTTGTTATATCTATTTTCGGTCAAAATTAATTTAATTTGACGACTATCGGTAGCGCAAGCAGTTTAACAATTTAAATGTTTTCGAAGTTATTTATCTTCTTGCGATAAACTTATTAAGTTTGTGAACCAGAGACAGTTTCAAATATACTTATTTCTTTTTGAAAAGAGAGGTATCTTAGTCAAAATTGTTTTTCGAAACTTTGCATTCGTGGAGTTTTCAAATGTTGTATTTTGCGAAACAAAACATAACTTTCAAAATATGTATACCTGTTTTTGAAAATGGAAGGTTCCGTATTCAAATCGTTTCATAAAACTTTACATTATTAAGTTTTCAACTGTTTTGACGTAATTTTACCAAAATGTCTTACGAACAAGTCATGTCATCGTTTTTAAAATGATCATTTGAGATATCACCTTGCGAAAACAAATCTATGATACTTTGAGTTTTGTGTTTACAAAAAAATTAGAGGGTTTAGTATTTTAAATAGTTAAATCTATATTCAAAATTATAGCTATGTAAGCTACTTTTATTTTAACTTGAAGAAAAATATGTCCATACACATATTTCGTATACTAGGCTGCTGACAATATTTCTGAGAATTAAGAGCATGATCATAGGCTAGTTCGTAAGTATGTAAGAACCGATTTTGAAGACTTGGTTGTGTTAAGAAAGGGTAACGGTTACCATATTGATATACACAAAGGATGTTAGTATGGTTGATTATCTAAGGGATTGATCATATATGATAAGTTTAAGAATCCGGTATCGTAGATTGCAATAAGTTAAATGATACACATGAAGTGGTATAAGTAGAAGTTTGTAAGCACTGATTATAGAGGTTTAAGTAAGGATTTAACCCTATAAGGACTAGATTATCTTGTGAGATGCTAGTGATGACTAAGTTAAATCGTACTAGAATACAACGTATTCCGAAGAATACCTAAAGCTTCAGGGATGAGTTTTGTTAACAAGGTGTTAAGTTAAAGAGTGTACCACACCTAAGAACTGATTTTAGAGGTTGCTCATGACAGCAAATACAGGTACAGTATAGACCGACGATTAAGTTATGAAGCCAGTATAATGACGTTACCCTTAAGGTTGATTCGAGAACTATAGAAAGAATAAACTACGATCTATCAGGCGGAGGACAATGGACTAAAAGAATTACCTTATATATATACACACTGAATGATTTGGGGACTTAGTCCTGTATCGAGGAAGTGAAATGAGTAACATATTGGAATACGCAAGGGATGCTAAGTTAAGTTATTATCTAGGTAAATGAATTATGTGGGACTATGCTAAGTTACCGATTACGTAAAACACAAGTTTCGAGGACGAAACTTTTTGTAAGGAGGGGAGAATGTTATATCCCATTTTTTTTAATAGGGGCAAGAATGGAAATTAGGCCTAATTAATTAGAAAACCTAATTTCATTATCAAATTTTCCCTAAACCCTAATCAAATTTTTATTTAAACAACGCTTGGACTTCTTTTCCCCTCACATTAGACGCACGGCTGCAGAGAAGAAAAAAAACGATTCCTCTTGCTCTAACCTAGGGCCGCCAGTTTTGGGGAGAGTAGGAGGAGCACCACCGCCTCGATCACGCCTTTCAAACGCGTACCAATTACCAGGTAGGTGCCCCCTTAACATCCGTTGAATGAAACAAACAAAAGTCTCTAATTTCTCTATGAAAACGAGATCGTGCATTAGTATTTGTGATTGTATAGATGCTTGATTATTAGATTATATGTATATGTGATGAATTGTATGTCTGTATATATGATCGTATATGTATATATATGTATGATGCTATTTTCGTATGAAAACTCGAAAAAGATTTGATTTTTGATGTGCGTGTGAATACCGGAATCATAGGAAGAAGCGTTTGTGCCGGCGGCGCATGGCTGGTGGTGGTGGGTTAGGACCACGTGCTGCCGGATGGAGGAATAAGGGTGGAGGGGGGAACGGACTGAGGGGGCTGGTTTTGGGGGGGTGCGGCTGGAGGGTTGGGGGCTGAGGGGAGGGCGACTGGAGGGGAGGGGCGGCTGAGGGTGAAGGTGGTGGGGGGCTGGGGGTGGTACGGCTGGAGGGGGTGGAGGAGAGAGGGAGCGGGTGAGGGAGGGGGAGAGGGTGTCGGCTGAATGGGGTGGGGTGGAACGAATTCAGAAAGAGAAGTTAGGAATCGCAGGGGTTGCAGGGAGGCAATTTGACGAAGACAGAAAGGAAAAAGAATAAAGAAAAAAAAGAATAATAAAAGAAAAAGTAAAATGAAAAGAAATTGAAAAGGGTAAGGAGTTCTGAACGTGAGGGAATCAAAGGAAAAGAAAAGAAAAGAAAAAAGGAAAAAGTAAAAGAAAGATTCCGCGTATGATTTCTGTGCATTCATGCATCACGACATTGCATATATGGTATGTTCTGTTCCGTTCCGTTCCGTTCTGTTCTGTTAGGATATGCGAGACGTAAGTCGCATATCTGATCTGTTCTGTTCCGTTCCGTTCCGTTCTGTTCTGTTAGGACCCGGGGTCATGCATTGCACGATTAGATGAATGTTCTGAGAAGGTAGGTTTATCATGCATCACGTATGTGACATTGCATTTCACGATCATTCTGCATGATTATTTGCTTGATTGTTTTAAGAAGCTCTGACTGATATACGTTGTTTTAAAAAGTTCTGACCGTTATATGTGTTTGCGAAAACGTGGACAGTCTATTTTCGTATTAACGTACTTATATGTATTTCACTACTGTCCTAGCATGTATGATCTCACAGAGCCGATGCAGGCAGGGTATCTACTGAGTGACGTTTTTGTCGCTCACACCGTTTGTTTTGTTTTCTTGCAGACGATTCAGGGTATGATTATATATGGGTTGGAGAAGATTCCGAGTGGGCTCAGTGGGACTCGTAGAGACTGTCGGGATTGAGGAACAAGAAATGAGGAAGTTTTATTTTATTTGTTATTCCATTTGAGGACTTAGCTTAGGGATTTTATTTTACGCACTTTACGATGTCGTTTAGAGGATTTTGACTTGATGTTGAATATATATGATTTTGTGGATTTTACTTTCGATTTAGGGTTTTGAGTTGATTTATTTTGCTTCCGCAATCGAATACTCTGTCGTTTTGATCAGTGCATGGATTCGTACAGACGCCTTGTATATCCCTTAGTGGAATACGGCGGGCGTACCGGTTCTGACCTTGGGGTTCGGGACGGGGCGCTACAGGTGGTATCAGAGCCGAGGCTCTATATCTACTGCGGAACGTAGAATTAAGAAATGATCTTAGAAGTAAGAGATGACTATAGATTTAAGTTTCGATCTTAGATGTAAGTTGATCTTAGACTAAGTTTGATTCTAGACATAAGTTGTGATCTGAGACTAAGTTTGATTTTAGACGTAAGCTATGATACGAGACTAAGTTTGATCTTAGAATAGGTTTAATTTAGACTAAGTGATGATCGGACTGGGGGCACGGTTGGTTTTTATTTTTGTTTTTATTTGTCTGTATTTGACTGTTTTCTATATCTTAAATTTATATATATTTCCTAAAATGCCCTTGACAAAAAAAAACTGAATTTGTTGTAGCAAATACGCCGTCGAGAAGAGAACGATAAGAACGACAAGGGGAACCACTCTGAGAATGGGGCCCCACCGCAGGTCGTGCTTCCCAGGCCTTGACCGATACTCACTACAAGTCATGGCCCAAGCTGTGGCGCAACAACATCAGCAGCCACAGGCTCCACCACCACCGCACTCAGACTTGAGATTCTTCCATAAGTAGATGCAGAGGAGTGGTGGCGCAGCACAACTGACATCGCCGATTACTTGGATCTAATTTCAGAATGAGTTCAAGACGTATTATGTGCCGATAGTACAATCTTCAGAGCATGACTCTAGATCCACAGCGGAAATGTAGAATTAGGCCATGATACTAGAAAATAAGTTATGATTTTGCCTCTAAGTCACAATATTAGACATAAGTGATGATTTGAACATAAGCGATGATCATGAGCATAGGTACTAACCTCACTTATAGGCGATGATCCTGAACATAAGTCACGATCTTATACATAAGTAGCGATCTCGATTAAGAGTTTACTTTAAACATAAGTTCTGATTTAGTAGTAAGTGTTGATTATGTACTAGTTACGATTTGGAAATAAGACGTGATCTTAGACTTAAGAAATGATGATGCTAAGAACGATCCTAGAAATAAGTTATGATCTTAAACTTAAGAAGTCGATCAGTTTTGAAACACGTATACCTAGGATATCCCATACGATTCTCCCTTATCTAAGGTTGATCATAACTCTCTAAGTTGTGATCTTAGTAACCCTAGTTGAATACTATATAATTGATTTGAATGAATTACAGTGTTAACTAGAATATCCTACTACAAACCTTAGTTGACATATTAACGGGTCAGACAGTAACTCGGGTTGCCTTACCATAACTGCAACATGACACTTAGTACCATTAGGGTAAAGTAAAGCGGGTCCACATCTCTACTTGTACGGTAACATCAGAGCAGGTTTAGGTCTAAGTTGTGACCATAGCTACTAAGGAAAGAATTATAATAGTATAATAAATACTAAGAGATGATTTATAGTAGAATGGTAGAAACTAAATAACGATTAGCGTTATAATCAGTAGAGTTTAGTTAAGGATATTGTATAAAGGAATTTATAGTCTAGGGTTAAGATGTTAATTGTGTGGTAATCAAAATAGGTCGACGATATTAGTCTTATTAGAGGTATTGAACAATAGCGACATGCGAGAATAGACTATAGTTTGTACCTTGGAATACCATATCATTACAAAATTGTGGGTTAAGTGTCGACATCGAAACATATGGTTTGAATCTAGTAGGCTTGAATTGAAATAGAGTAAGCATGAATCAACAGCGGTTGCTTGTGCAGGTGAGATTTAACTAGGATAATTAGCGGTTCAAATAACCAAGTAAAGAAATACAATGGATCAGTATGGTACGCGGAAGCATGGTGAATTAGAACACCTTAAGTCGATAAATATTTAGTGTGCCATGCTAGGATTGGACAATTTAAGTTATGAATCTTATCATAGTAGGCGAATGTTAAACTTATAAGAAACGATACATAGACGGATTGATATTTTTTTTAAAATAAGGAAGGATGTTAGAAATTATACGAAATATTGGACTATTATTTTTCTAGCAAATAAATATTTTATATAAGCACGTACACTGAGTTATACCTATATTTTACAGGGACTTCAAAAGACGTTTTTTTTCCAAAAATACCTTATTAAGTCTCATTTCCTTATATAGTCTACTAAACTTTACGAAGCTAAATATTTTTCCCGTACTTGTAAATCAGTATAATAAAATCTTCAATCCTTTTGACGACCTTGAAAAAGGAGAAACTTTTAAAATATTGATGTTCTTGCAAAAACGATGTGTTTATATATAATTCTTACAGAATATTTCTATTTTTTTGTTATATCTATTTTCGGTCAAAATTAATTTAATTTGACGACTATCGGTAGCGCAAGCAGTTTAACAATTTAAATGTTTTCGAAGTTATTTATCTTCTTGCGATAAACTTATTAAGTTTGTGAACCAGAGACAGTTTCAAATATACTTATTTCTTTTTGAAAAGAGAGGTATCTTAGTCAAAATTGTTTTTCGAAACTTTGCATTCGTGGAGTTTTCAAATGTTGTATTTTGCGAAACAAAACATAACTTTCAAAATATGTATACCTGTTTTTGAAAATGGAAGGTTCCGTATTCAAATCGTTTCATAAAACTTTACATTATTAAGTTTTCAACTGTTTTGACGTAATTTTACCAAAATGTCTTACGAACAAGTCATGTCATCGTTTTTAAAATGATCATTTGAGATATCACCTTGCGAAAACAAATCTATGATACTTTGAGTTTTGTGTTTACAAAAAAATTAGAGGGTTTAGTATTTTAAATAGTTAAATCTATATTCAAAATTATAGCTATGTAAGCTACTTTTATTTTAACTTGAAGAAAAATATGTCCATACACATATTTCGTATACTAGGCTGCTGACAATATTTCTGAGAATTAAGAGCATGATCATAGGCTAGTTCGTAAGTATGTAAGAACCGATTTTGAAGACTTGGTTGTGTTAAGAAAGGGTAACGGTTACCATATTGATATACACAAAGGATGTTAGTATGGTTGATTATCTAAGGGATTGATCATATATGATAAGTTTAAGAATCCGGTATCGTAGATTGCAATAAGTTAAATGATACACATGAAGTGGTATAAGTAGAAGTTTGTAAGCACTGATTATAGAGGTTTAAGTAAGGATTTAACCCTATAAGGACTAGATTATCTTGTGAGATGCTAGTGATGACTAAGTTAAATCGTACTAGAATACAACGTATTCCGAAGAATACCTAAAGCTTCAGGGATGAGTTTTGTTAACAAGGTGTTAAGTTAAAGAGTGTACCACACCTAAGAACTGATTTTAGAGGTTGCTCATGACAGCAAATACAGGTACAGTATAGACCGACGATTAAGTTATGAAGCCAGTATAATGACGTTACCCTTAAGGTTGATTCGAGAACTATAGAAAGAATAAACTACGATCTATCAGGCGGAGGACAATGGACTAAAAGAATTACCTTATATATATACACACTGAATGATTTGGGGACTTAGTCCTGTATCGAGGAAGTGAAATGAGTAACATATTGGAATACGCAAGGGATGCTAAGTTAAGTTATTATCTAGGTAAATGAATTATGTGGGACTATGCTAAGTTACCGATTACGTAAAACACAAGTTTCGAGGACGAAACTTTTTGTAAGGAGGGGAGAATGTTATATCCCATTTTTTTTAATAGGGGCAAGAATGGAAATTAGGCCTAATTAATTAGAAAACCTAATTTCATTATCAAATTTTCCCTAAACCCTAATCAAATTTTTATTTAAACAACGCTTGGACTTCTTTTCCCCTCACATTAGACGCACGGCTGCAGAGAAGAAAAAAAACGATTCCTCTTGCTCTAACCTAGGGCCGCCAGTTTTGGGGAGAGTAGGAGGAGCACCACCGCCTCGATCACGCCTTTCAAACGCGTACCAATTACCAGGTAGGTGCCCCCTTAACATCCGTTGAATGAAACAAACAAAAGTCTCTAATTTCTCTATGAAAACGAGATCGTGCATTAGTATTTGTGATTGTATAGATGCTTGATTATTAGATTATATGTATATGTGATGAATTGTATGTCTGTATATATGATCGTATATGTATATATATGTATGATGCTATTTTCGTATGAAAACTCGAAAAAGATTTGATTTTTGATGTGCGTGTGAATACCGGAATCATAGGAAGAAGCGTTTGTGCCGGCGGCGCATGGCTGGTGGTGGTGGGTTAGGACCACGTGCTGCCGGATGGAGGAATAAGGGTGGAGGGGGGAACGGACTGAGGGGGCTGGTTTTGGGGGGGTGCGGCTGGAGGGTTGGGGGCTGAGGGGAGGGCGACTGGAGGGGAGGGGCGGCTGAGGGTGAAGGTGGTGGGGGGCTGGGGGTGGTACGGCTGGAGGGGGTGGAGGAGAGAGGGAGCGGGTGAGGGAGGGGGAGAGGGTGTCGGCTGAATGGGGTGGGGTGGAACGAATTCAGAAAGAGAAGTTAGGAATCGCAGGGGTTGCAGGGAGGCAATTTGACGAAGACAGAAAGGAAAAAGAATAAAGAAAAAAAAGAATAATAAAAGAAAAAGTAAAATGAAAAGAAATTGAAAAGGGTAAGGAGTTCTGAACGTGAGGGAATCAAAGGAAAAGAAAAGAAAAGAAAAAAGGAAAAAGTAAAAGAAAGATTCCGCGTATGATTTCTGTGCATTCATGCATCACGACATTGCATATATGGTATGTTCTGTTCCGTTCCGTTCCGTTCTGTTCTGTTAGGATATGCGAGACGTAAGTCGCATATCTGATCTGTTCTGTTCCGTTCCGTTCCGTTCTGTTCTGTTAGGACCCGGGGTCATGCATTGCACGATTAGATGAATGTTCTGAGAAGGTAGGTTTATCATGCATCACGTATGTGACATTGCATTTCACGATCATTCTGCATGATTATTTGCTTGATTGTTTTAAGAAGCTCTGACTGATATACGTTGTTTTAAAAAGTTCTGACCGTTATATGTGTTTGCGAAAACGTGGACAGTCTATTTTCGTATTAACGTACTTATATGTATTTCACTACTGTCCTAGCATGTATGATCTCACAGAGCCGATGCAGGCAGGGTATCTACTGAGTGACGTTTTTGTCGCTCACACCGTTTGTTTTGTTTTCTTGCAGACGATTCAGGGTATGATTATATATGGGTTGGAGAAGATTCCGAGTGGGCTCAGTGGGACTCGTAGAGACTGTCGGGATTGAGGAACAAGAAATGAGGAAGTTTTATTTTATTTGTTATTCCATTTGAGGACTTAGCTTAGGGATTTTATTTTACGCACTTTACGATGTCGTTTAGAGGATTTTGACTTGATGTTGAATATATATGATTTTGTGGATTTTACTTTCGATTTAGGGTTTTGAGTTGATTTATTTTGCTTCCGCAATCGAATACTCTGTCGTTTTGATCAGTGCATGGATTCGTACAGACGCCTTGTATATCCCTTAGTGGAATACGGCGGGCGTACCGGTTCTGACCTTAGGGTTTGGTATGGGGCGCTATAATCTGAGAGCTCAAACGTTTACAAAACTTCACATGGATCGATCCATATGCCTCCCTGAGGGGCTGATGTATACTTCAACCGATCCATGAGAGATTTACGTCTCGCAATGTGTTTTTCTTAATTTGCTTCAAACTCAAAATGTGAAATTCCATTTTAGCCCTTTTTAAAAACATCTTTTTAACATCATCAAAATATTTCATAATCCAACAATCTCCCCCTTTTTGATGATTTCAAAACCAAGATTTTAAAAGATGTTTTTGCTTCATTTTAAATGTTTGAATGTTTCAAACTTGAAAAATATCAATCTCCCCCTAAGTATATGCACTTTATACCTTCCGTAATAATCAATGCGAACAAGATTTTACAACTCCAATCAAAATACTTTTCTTTAAAATTTCTCCCCCTTAACCAAACATGTATCAACAACCCAACTTTCTTAACCCAACATGCATCAATAACTCATCTTTCAAAAATGCTCATTTTCATTTTACCAGCAACCAACAAAGATTCCAGTTTCCAAACTTACCTCATTTTACCAGCTACCAACAAAGATTCCAATTTCCAAACTTACCTCATTTTACCAGCTACCAACAAAAATTATCTCATCAAGCAATAAACAACTTTAAATAATAAGCCACTTTCTCCCCTTTTTTGAAAACATCAAAAACAATAAGCAATAGTACTCCATTAAATTCAAATCACAACCAAGTTTAACAACTAGCAAGACATCCTAAGCTAGAATCATAGATAAAACAAGAAGCGAGCTAAAAAACACCCTAGTCTTCATCGAAAGAGAACGTGATGCCAGGAATGCACGCTTTCATCTTTGCCTTGAGCTTTGCAAATCTTGACTCATGTACGGACACCTTGCTTCGAAGCTCACCAACCTCTTGTTGAAGACTAGCAACTTGAGCTTGAAGTTCGGGCACATTTGAGCTCAAGCCACTAGGTGCTTCTTGAGTATTCGGTTCAGGAATGGGTGCCTCGTCCGGAAGGCCTTCGTCTTCTCTCGCTTCATCCTCTTGTTCTCTTCTCATTGCTTCTTTTCTAGACTTGAGTATTTGTTGGATGTTAACTTTATCATAAAAATCCTTGTGTATTATGTCGTCAACATCCGTGTCATCCACATAAACACCCGACTTTACAAGCATCTATAGATAAGGTTACTATAGGGTAGGGCTTTGTTTTGTTTGGTAGCACCTTCAATAACATTGGTCATAAAAAGCTCCTTAAAGTTAACCTTCTCACGGTTGTCTATTCGGTATGCTATGTAAAAGTCTAAGTTACTTGGCATTTTGGCAGATTTACCATTTATACAAAATGTAGCAATGGCAAGAAGGGTACGGTAAACCAAGGGCATATCATTGGTGTTTTTAGTGGGATGGAAGGAAGCCTAAGAATGACTTCACTTCATCCTCAGTGACTCTCCACCGAGCCACATCCCACTTTCACGCATCAAACTCAAAGTACCCCTCGTTGGGTACACCAATCAATTCACAAATTTTTTCAACTTTCCATTTAATGTGATGTCCATCAATAACGGAATATAGAGCTAAAGGAAGGCCATTTATGTATTGAATCCATAAATTGGCATAAAAAAGTCGAGTATACCTAGTGGACATTTTGTACATCTCTCTCATTCCAAATACTCCTCCATTCTTGAACATCTAACCACTCAATGATAGGACTGAATTCATTTTTGCTTAAAATATCATTTATGCTAAGCAATTTGAGTGGGATGGTGGCTCTCTCATCATCTTCCCATTTATCAAATAATATTTGAGCATGTCTAGTGATATACCTTACATGCCAGGGGGTAGAGGATCCGTCAAGGCATTCTTGGCTTCTTTGGCTTTGATCCAAGGAAAGTTTGAGAGAATTAACCCACTTCTAATCCCAGCAAGAATGTGTCCTTCTCTCTCATCTATAGACTGATTTCTTCTAGGTTGAGATGTTTGTCCTTGAGAATGATTTCTTGAACCTTCTCCTCCACTCCTAGAGGATATTGACCTCTTGGTTGTGTTCTTGCTTCTTGAAGACATTTTTGAGAGATTTGGGGCTTGAGAGATTGAAAAATTTAGGTTGAAATGGAGAAATTCAAGAGAGGAAATCAAGAATCAAGAGTAGAGATGATTAACTCTTGATTTAGAGATGAAATTGAAGAGATGGATGTTTTTGGAGAGGAAGGCGCAGAGAACCTTAGGGTTTCAATTGATTGTTGAAAGTGGAAATAAGAAAGAATTTCGTTTTTGGAAGTTTTTAAGGCTACTGAAATCGACGACGTCGATCGATCGACGTCAGAGATCGACGTACGTCGATCTCTTGTTTTGATACATGGATCGATCCATGTATATTGAGTTTTGAAATTTTTAAATTTTAACCCTTTAAACATTGTTTATCATCCCTAATCTTGTTCTAATGAACTCAAATGTCTCAGTAGGAAGGGATTTGGTGAATGTATCCGCTAGTTGATCATTTGTTGGAACAAATTCGACGCATACCAATCCTTTTTGAACGCAATCCCTTATGAAGTGATGCCTCACTTCTATATGTTTGGTGCTACTATAATGTACTGGGTTTTGCGCTATACTTATGGCTGAAGCGTTGTCACATAGGATGGGAACTTTATCAAACTTAACATTATAATCATTTAAAGTGTTGATCATCCAAAGTAGTTGTGCACAGCACGAAGCGGCCAATACATATTCGGATTCCACCGTTGAAAGTGAGACACTATTTTGTTTCTTAAAGAACCAAGAAACTAAGCAATCTCCAAGGAATTGGCATGTCCCAGAGGTGCTTTTCCTATCAACAAGATTTCTGGCATAGTCGGAGTCACTATACCCTCTTAAATCAAAACATCCATTTTTGGGATAACACGACCCAAAATTCAAAGTTCCTTTCAAATACCTAAAGATACGTTTAATGGCGACTAAATGTGATTCCTTAGGCATACTTTGAAATCTAGCACATAAGCACATAGCATGCAAAATATCCGGTCTAGTAGCGGTTAAATAAAGTAAACTACCAATCATACCCCTATATTTGGTTACCTCAACCGGTTTTCCTTTTTCGTCTTTGTCAAGCTTTGTACTTGCACTCATAGGTGTGCTTACACTTCTTCCATCCTCAAATTTGTACTTCTTGAGCAAATCCTTTGTATACTTCGTTTGAGATATATACACTCCATCTTGAGTTTGCTTGATTTGAAGACCAAGAAAGTAGTTGAGTTCACCCATCATGCTCATTTCAAATTCTCCTTCCATCAATTTTGCAAAATGCTCACAAAGAGAAATATTAGTAGCACCAAATATAATATCATCCACATAAATTTGAACAAGCAATTGATGGTTTCCTTGTTCTTTAATAAAAAGAGTAGTGTCGACTTTTCCTCTTGAAAACTTATTTTCAAGTAGGAAGTTACTTAACATATCATACCAAGCCCTAGGAGCTTGTTTAAGTCCATAAAGGGCCTTTTTGAATTTAAATACATGATTTGGATGATCATGATTTTCAAACCCCAGAGGTTGAGCCACATACACCTCTTCTTGGATTATTCCATTCAAGAATACGGATTTTACATCCATTTGATATAGTTTGAAATCCTTATAGCATGCATATGCTAATAGCATTCTAATAGCTTCTAACCTAGCTACGGGGGCAAAAGTCTCATCATAGTTTATGGCTTCCTCTTGCCTATATCCTTGGGCAACTAACCTAGCTTTGTTTCTAGTGATGTTTCTTTTATCATCCATTTTGTTTCTAAATACCCATTTAGTGTCAATTACGGGATGATCACTAGGTTTAGCAACTAATTCCCAAATATCACTTCTTTCAAATTGATTTAATTCTTCTTGCATGGCTAATACCCAATCTTCATCATTTATTGCCTCTTTTATATTTTTAGGCTCAACTTGTGAGATAAAGGCGTTTTCATTGAATTTCCTCCTAGTCATTATGTCTTGGCTAGTTTCGTCTAATATTAACTCTTTAGGGTGATCTTTCCTATACTTATATGAATCCGGTAAATTTGATGTATCTCCTCCAACTTCTTCATCTTCAACCTTAGGTTCAAGGGGATCAATCCTAAGGTCAATAATAATATTACCTTTTGGATTCTCAAATTTCTCTATATGGCTTACTTCAATTATTTCATCATCATCATCATCATTAATGTTTGATTTATCCTCAATGAGTTCATTAAACTTGACATGAATTGATTCTTCAACTTTCATGCTTCTTTTATTATATACTCTAAATGCCTTGCTATTTTGAGCATAACCCATAAGGATTCCTTCATCCGCTTTGAAGTCGAGTTTATCCAAGTTATCTTTGGTGTTAAGTATAAAGCACTTACAACCAAATACCTTGAAATAACCAATATTTGGTACTCTACCTTTCCAAAGCTCATAAGGAGTCTTTTTGAGAAATGGTCTCAAATAAACTCTATTGATCACATGACAAGCGGTATTTACCGCTTCGGCCCAAAAATATTTGAGTAGCTCAAATTCGTTTAGCATGGCTCTACTCATTTCTTGAAGTGTTCTATTTTTTCTTTCCGCAACACCATTTTGTTGAGGAGTTCTTGGAGATGAGAAATTGTGTCCATACCCTTTAGATACACAAAATTCTTGAAATTCTCCATCAAACTCACGACCTCTATCACTTCTAATTTCCTTAATTGTGTCTTCTCTTTGATTTTCTAATCTCTTACAAAGCTTTATAAATTCTTGGCATGCATCATTCTTTTTAGCTAAGAACATTACCCAAGTGTACCTAGAAAAGTCATCTACCACCACAAAGGTGTAATGTTTTCCACTTAGAGTTGCCATACCAATATCCCCATACAAATCCATATGAAGCAATTGTAGACGTTTGGTGGTGGAGATTTCACTTTTGGGCTTGAAGATTGTTTTAACAAGCTTTGCCTTTTGACAAGTGTCACATAATCTATGGTTTTCGAAATTTAATTTTGGAAGACCTTGGACTTTTTCATTTTTGCAAATCTCTTTGAAATTTTTAAAACTAATGTGTCCAAGTCGTCTATGCCATAGTTGAGTCAAATCATTTTGGCTACTAGGGAAGAAACATTTTGTGATATCAAATCATGTGTGCTATCACATAGTTGGCTAACACTTATCAAATTATACTTAAGCCCTTCTACATATAGTACATTATTAATAGTAAAAGAAGAGTTACCAATTTCTCCATGTCCAAGGATTTTAGCTCTCCCATTGCCAAAATGCACCGTTCCACCATCTTGGAGCTTGAGCTTGGTGAACAACGTCTTGTCTTCGGTCATGTGAGTTGAACATCCGCTGTCCATAAGCCATTTGGTTCCTTCTTCTTTGGCTACTCCATTTATCTTGAGAGCCTACAATATCAAAAGATGCATGCATTGGTATCCTTTGATGGTTGGGTTCTTTAGGGTTAGTTTGTCGACCCTTAGGATTCCAAACATATGTGCTTCCAAATCTAGCTCTAAATGCTTTCTTCACATGTCCTAGTTTGTTGCAATGAAAACAAGTGGGTACATGCTTTGGTTTAGAATGTGATGAATTTTGTTGTGTTTTTCTATTATTTGCCCTTTTCTTTAAGGACTTAGGTTTTTTTATAGAAGAGTATATATTATTAAAGAAAAGCCTCTCTTAGGGCGGAGGAATACCATAATACATAGTCATCGTAAGAAAACCAAATATACAAAAATCGAATGATTGCTATCCTCCAGTCATATATGATATGCCACATTAAAACCTTGCCAAGTAAAACCACCCTTGTGGATAAAACCTTGGCGAAGGAAAAAGCGTACATATTTATACGACTGTCATTGGATATAAAGACAAGGAAAGAAAAATAATGCGGAACATAGTCTCCAGCTTGGGTCTTCTGTGAAAGCAACAATATGTGGGAAGCCGATGCAGGAGCTCTAAGATACTGGCCTCCTCCAAAATGTACCTCGCGACAGCAAAATATGGTAGAATGAATCTCTCATGAGTTGTAAATTGTGTTAAAGAATGAGTGATTAACGTACCAACGCCACCTTGATTCGTTCTGAACCAAGGTGACCACATTGTATGTTGGCGTGTTGGGTCGTGCCCCATCCAGCCCTCCAGCGTTGGCGTCACCACCATCCAGCACTCCAGCATATGCAGCCAATTAACGGTCATGAAATAAGCCATGTGATGAGATAGTAAAATGTACAGAATATAAAAACTGCTAAACTGAAGGAACAAAACAAACTTGCATACCCGTGTTGCCTGGGCCAAATAAGACCACAGGCAACTGAATATGAAACACGCCAACACTGTGTGAGACATGGTTAGGCACGCAATGCTGGGAGTTGAAGATCTAGAATTAGTGCACCCCGAACGTCAGAAGGCAACTCTGGAAGTTGCGCATAGTGAGCGACCCCAGCTACCCGGTATCCATAGCGTGCAAGGCAATGAGCTGCGGAATTGGCTTCTCTTGGACAATATTGAAGTAAGGAGTTGTTAAGAGAGAGTAACGATGCTGTCCGATGGATGTCGTCCCCTAATGCTCCTGTGTATAACCGCGAACCATCTAACATAGATAAGAGAATCTGGCAATCCGTTTCTATTATTAATCGAGAGTAGTCTCTGTCATAGTAAGCGACTGCTAACATCAATGTCATCAACTCTGCCCTCAGCGGACTTACCCAGGGCAACGCAAAGGCTATGACGGAGATGAAGGTTCCTTGATCGGATCGAAGGACCGCAGCCCCCGCCGCCATCGCCTGTCCGACAGTTGCATCAACATTAATCTTCATCCTACCTGTAGGAGGCAATATCCAACGTACTATCCGTAGCCGTGTTGATCGTAAAGGAGGGGAGAACTTTAACGCAACCAACTGGGGTATTGTTGAAGCAAACTTCTTACCCTTCACCGAGAGACACCAATTGTATAAAGCCATTCTTATGCGTTCAAATAAGCGAGTCGACACAAATGAATCAGTACCATAGCGCACTGCCGCATACTCCTTCCATATATTCCACAGCACCACCGACGGAGCTACTACGCGTAGCTGGCCATGCATTGAGGCGGCCGATGAACTGCGCCACCACCTGAGCAAATGAGCCTTAATAGCATTACTGCTCAGAAGGGGACCAGAGAATATGTGTGATATTTCAACCCAAATAGGCTTAATTGATGCACAATACAGAAAGACATGATCCTGCTCATCCGATTCCATGCGACAAAAGGCACATTGCGAAGGGAAGATGGTTGACCAAACGCGCATATTATTAACCATAGGCAAAGAGTTGGTCCATAATCTCCACAAGAAGACACATACACTTGGTTGCATGGTCTTCCACCAAACATAACGAAACACACTCTGCATTGAAGACTGCGAGTTAGCCACTGTGGTGTAATTTTATCGAAAATTGCCCGTTAGGATCCGGAAGCCTATGATAGGAAAGTCCAGCCGATGTAGTATGTTCCGTCATAAAATCATTAACTGCACAAATACGTTTCCAGATAGGTGAATCATATATATGACAGTATAGAGAGGGGCGGTTTCCATACTTTCTTTTGATGTAATCAGCCCACAGAGAACTGGTGTGATGGTATTTCCACCACAATTGGCTGTCGTATGATTTCTGGGTGTGCAAAATGTGACGAATGCCTAGACCTCCTTCTGATTGTGGCCGAGTTACGGAAGACCAAGAACGCCAGTGATGTCGGTCCTTCCAGAGAAAAACTGCCATTTTGCGGTTAAGAATATTGACCACACCCTTCGGAAGTTGTGAACTGGCAATAATATGAACGGGAATGGAGTTTAGCACATGTTTTATTAAGACCAATCTGCTGGCCATTGACAAGAGCTTGTTGGACCAAGAGTATAACTTTGCATCAAAATGATTTAGCAGAGGCACACAATATCTGGCACTATTAATCCCACGATACAGAAAGGAGCCGAGATATTTAATAGGTAATGATGAAAGACGCATGCCCAAAATGGACGCTGCATGTTGTCCTGAAGCCCCACTGCCTACTACAATCTGGCTTTTATGATAGTTGACCAGCTGTCCCGACGCCTGCTGATATAACGTTAAAAAAGAATGAAACCTGGTCAAGTTTCTGCTGCTTCCATTCAGGAAAATGAGCAGGTCATCTGCAAACCCTAAGTGTGACACACAAGGGACGCGGTCTGCCGTGAAGCCCTTGATAGCACCTGCCGAGATCAAGGCTTTTAAGCCTCGTGAAAATCCTTTAGACGACAAGATGAACAATAAAGGCGAAAGAGGGTCGCCTTGTTTGACTCCTCTCCCGATAGCGAAAGAATCCGTGTGACTGCCATTAACCAGAATGGAACATCGAGTGGAGCGGAAATTATTTATAATAAGACGAATAAGTCGAGAATGGAATCCCATGCGCTTCAATATGCCTTCTAGATAACTCCAGCTAACTCTGTCAAAAGATTTTGCCATATCCAATTTAAGAATCAAATGACCACCCCTCAGACGCTTGTTTAACACGTGAACCATTTCTTGAGCAAGAAGAATTTGCTCCGTGATGCCTCGTCCTTGCATAAATCCCGCCTGCTCTGGCGAAATAATCTTGGGCAGTAAACATCCCAAACGGGTAGAAAGAAGCCGCGTGATAACCTTTGAAATGAAATTGGTGAGACAAATAGGCCTGAAGTCCGCAAATGTATGAGGATTGACAACCTTTGGAATGAGTACAATAGTGGCGGCTGCAGCAGGACGTGGAACTGGGACACCCAAATAAAATTCTTGTACAGCCTTGACAATATCAGCAGAAATGATGTGCCAAAACCTCCTATAAAAAGACCCCAGAAAGCCGTCAGGGCCTGCTGCGCTAGTTGGGCTCAAATCCCATACTGCCTTTTTGATCTCATCCGAGAGTGGTATAGACTGGAGTAATGCGTTATCCTCCTCCTCCAGTAAGCGCGGGATGTGTGACAAAAGAGCATCACAATGTGTTCGTCAGCAAATAACTGTGAAAAATAACGGACTGCCTCAGCTCTTATATCATCCGCCGATGTACATTCTATGCCATCAGAAGTGTGTATGCGAACGATTGTTTGTTTTTGTCGTTTTTCCTTGACAGTATTATGATAGAATGCTGTATTTGCGTCTCTGTCCTTGAGCCAACGGACATTAGCTTTCTGCTTCCAATAAAGAAACGCCCGCTTCTGAGCTAGCTGTAATTGCGCAACATTGCGATGATAAACCGAGCGTGTAGTATCACTAGGATTTCGGTCATAATCCTTTTCACTCCGGAGTGCCTCGGTCTCTGCCAGTATGACCGCGTCAAATATGTTACCGAATACCTCTTTATTCCATCTCTGCAGTTCCTTTTTTAAACGACGTTGTTTATCAAAAAGACCCCACATTCCCCCTACCGTGGGAAAAGATGTCCATGCATGTATGACGAAAGCGTCAAAATCTGCATGTGTAGACCAAACATCAAGATATCGAAAAGTATCCCTTCCCCTTGGCATGGCCGAATCACATGTCAAAAATAGTGGGGCATGATCTGATGTCGCCCTAGATAAATGTTGCACTTGAGCGATGGGAAAAATATCCATGAATGACGAAGAGCAGAGAAACCTGTCTAAGCGACGCCAGACTCTACCTAATCCTCGACCATCACAAAAAGTATATTGTGAACCTTGGAATGATATTTCATGTAAGTCGCAGGCTTGGACGCAATCATTAAAATCCTGCAATGACGTCAAATTTGGAGCAGATCGGCCACGGTGCTCTTCTATTGTGCGAAATGTATTGAAATCTCCACCAACCAACCATGGGATCTATGATGTAACGTGTAGAGATTGAAGATCTGCCTATAATAAGCGACGAGAAACGACAATATGATCCACATATACTGCTGTGAACCAAAACTGCTCTCCCGTAGCAATCCAGCGATATTTTAAGGAGAAATTTTGCTGCCCAGGTCTAGTATCCACTTGTTCCACTATCGAATCCTTCCAAAAAAAAACCATATATGATCATTACATACTGATATAGCTTTTGAGAACCCTAATTGTAACTGATAAGATATAAGCGCAGAGTGACGTTGTTTAGGTTCGATGATTACTAGAATATGAAAATGGTGTTTTCTAACTAATGCATGCAGCCTATTAAACGAGGTTCTGATGCCTCTTACATTCCACATAAGCATCTTCATTGGGATAATGCATCAAAAGAATTATTGAGAGTAGCTGCACGTAACCTGGTTATGCGCGGAGATACTGGGCGAGGAGGCCGGCGAAGAAGAGTAGGAGTCTCATATGATTGTACCGACATTGCATTTGCTTCGGGTAAATCTAACTCACGATGCGCAAACAAGGCCTCAATGCCTTCATAGGGATTATCATCAGCGCTTGGATCATTAGCACGATAAAGTGCGAGCTGCAGGTGAGCTTCATTATCCGAATGGGTGGGGGAGATCACACGTCCGGCATTATCCCCCACCATACAGTCATCAACACTTCTCAATCGAGATAAGTCCTGCACATTCGCTAGACTGTCAGATATGCGAAGATCAGGTGAAGGGGGCAAACGCGAGGTCGAAGCTATGTTTGCTTTCACCACCGGCGTGGATTCTGGTAAAGCTGCAGGCGGGATGTCAGACTGAGGAGGATTCTTTTTGGGAGTCCATCACTGCTTCTTTTTCGGTTTCTCTACTGGACAGTTATCCATATCTTGCGCGACTGAGGGACGAGGAGGCACAGCGCTAGCCACTGAGTTTTTGGCACAGTCATTGACAATATGGCCAAGCCTATAACAATGCGTACAATACGCAGGGAGATCTTCATATTCCACTGACTGGGTGACAATTCGCGAAGATGTTTGTATATGCACACGCTTGGGCAATTCTTTGGAAACATCTAACTCAACACATACCCGAGCCACCGACGGCCTATTTGTTGTCGCCGTTGCAGAGTCCAGCTTTAAAGGCGTTCCAATCATTTGGGCTATGTTAAAAAGAGCATCTTTACGATGAAAATGTATTGGGAGTCCGGGTAATGAGATCCATATCGGAACTACTGGCATTTCAACAGCAGGATCGTAATCTGGAGACCATTTAGTGACTCGCATATGCTTGCCGGAGATCATCCATCCCCGACGCGAAAAACAGCGATAGTAATCTTGTTCTTGATCAAAATGAAGTAAGACGTGAGTAGAGTCTAGCAAACCCACCTTGACTGACCCTGCGAAACCCACCCGGTCAATGGTTGATCGGATCGTGGCTAGCGGAGGTCGCCCGTACCAAAACGTTCCCACAAGCGTGAATCGAAATGGAGTGGCCAAAGATTGTATCTCCTCATCTGTGAATGTGATCATAGGATCGCCCTTGTATTTATGAACCGGCTTGGTAGCGATCGGTGTTGATGGTGATGAAAGTATGGATGCATATGACCGTGTGGTTGATGGATGCAGCGGCTGCGATGTAGGTGCCGTAGGGTTTGAGGTAGCCATGTGGAAAACGCGATGCAGAAAACGAAGCAAAGAGGCTGAAGGAAGGAAGGAGGCTATCGTCTTAGAGCAAGAGGGTTGCCGGTGGCGGCGTAGCCGATTAATGCGGAGAGAGGAGAGAGTCATTCTTCATTCCGTTATACATTAAGGTCTTAGGTTTAATAGAAGAAAGTGATGAATTAAATCCTAAACTGGATTTATCATTTTCAATTCTTTGATTTCCAAGTAGTATGTCTAAATTGTTTTTACCATTTGTTAGTCTTTGTAAGTCTAACATTAGTTTCTCAATTTCTTTTCTAATTTCTACATTCTTAAGAGCTACGGTTTTATGCATGGTGAGTATGATGTCATGCTCTTGAAACATCAAAATATTCTTGTCATGCAAGCTCTTATTTTCTAAGATGCATTTCTTGAACTCTTTCTTCAAATGCTTATATTTTAAATTCAATTTTTTAA
Source organism: Eustoma russellianum (assembly GCA_036186865.1). Lineage (NCBI taxonomy): Eukaryota > Viridiplantae > Streptophyta > Magnoliopsida > Gentianales > Gentianaceae > Eustoma > Eustoma russellianum. Next base: position 26,044,202 of record AP025055.1, read on the forward strand.
AGTCATGTTGCCAATCTCCTATTTCATCATGCAAATTTGAAGGATTAGAATTTACCTCAAGATCATCTTCAATTGCCATGAGACAAGTATGTTGAATCTTTGGATTGTCAACTATTGCAACAAGTCCAACACCTTGATCTTCACTCTCTTCTCCTTCCGATTCGGAAAGAAGATCATCCCACGTGGTTACCTCCGCATTGAGGGCTTTCTTCTTTTGAGGAAAGACCTTCTTTTCTTGCTTTTGCGGCTCTTTTACGTGGCAATCGGCAATGAAATGATCGGATCGACCATATCTATAGCAGTTTTCACTTGCTTCCTTTTCTTTAGATGGTCTTTTGAAAAACTTTCTTGCTTGAGCTTTGTTTCTAGTTTCCATTCTTCTAAATTTTCTTACTAGAAGGGCAACTTCCTCATCCGATTCATCAGACTCTACCACCAATCCTTTGTGTGATGTTTGTGTGGGCTTGATATGTTTATCCTGTTTTGTTCATCAATAAGAATTTCATGAGTAAGAAGATTACCGGATAGCTCATCAAGGGTAAGAGTCTTGAGATTCTTTGATTCGGTGATGGCGGTGACTTTAGGTGTCTATTCTCTTGGCAAGGAGTTGAGGAGTTTTGAGACAAGGTCTTCATTTGAGATTTTCTTGTCTTCCATTGAGAGTTGATTCACTATTCGTGTGAATCGGTCAATTGTTTCCTCAATCTTCTCACCGCTCTTCATTCCAAACATCTCATACTCCTTCACGAGCATGAGTCTTTTGGCCATTCTTACTTGCTCAGTTCCTTCGTGTATCATTTCAAGCCTTTCCATGCCTCATCTGTTTCAAGACTTTGAAGTCTAATGAGCTCAGTGGTGGTAAGAGCACTTGAGAGAATATCAAATGCTTTGCCATTGATGGCGAATTTTACCTTTTCTTCGTCGGTGTAGTCATCCTCATCTTTGAACATTGATTCTCCTTGTGAGTTGGTAATCATAGTAACTTCAATTCCTTTGACAACGGCTCTCCATATATCAAATCCACAGCCTTTCAAATGATTGATCATTCGAAATTTCCACAAAGAATAATTTTAGGCATCAAACATAGGTGCTTTAGTGTTTGATCCGGAAAATAGTGCAGTAGGCTTAGGAGATGAAGTGTGAGATGAAGAGGTTGAGGTTGAGGTTGTCATTGCCATGATCTTTAACCTTGCTACTTGCAAAGATAGGCCAAGCAATCAAGGTTAGTCTCTGATACAAATTGTTAGGAACAAAACACACTCTAGAGAGGGGTGAATAGAGTGTTTGGCACTTTGTGCATAATTTTCTCGTTTGGCTCAACTCAAAAGAAATTCAAAATCAAAGAAAGAATGGGAGATGAGAAGCAATGAAGGTGTACACCGGATATAAAGTGGTTCGATTCATATATGATTCTACTCCACTACCACTTTGTTGCCAAAGTGGATTTTCAACAGCTACTCCTCTTATTAAAGCAATAAGAACAACCACAGCAACACTTACACTAATACTTTAGTGTAAGCAACAACAACAGCAACTTCTTGCACAAACTACACTTGTGCAATTACAGCAACTACAGCTCTTTAGCAAGAACAATTTCTTGCTACCTCACAACTTCAACAAAGTTCCCTCAAGAACTTCTCACAATAGGTTGAAGAAATATAGTAAGGTTCACACTTTCTCACTAGTCTAAGCACAAGCAAGAGATAAAATATTTATGGTTCCTCTTGTGCTTGACTCTCTATCTCTCAACATACAACAATAAAGATCAAAGAAAAGCTTAACAAGCTTTAAGCAAATTTACAAGTATGAGAGAACTATACAACAATGAAAAATGAAGCTAGATGATATTGAAAGTGTGTATTTGCCTCATCCAAGCTTCTCCCATTTATAGATAAAGTTGACCACGTTTTTGAGGCTCTCCACCAAGTCTTCATCTTCAAAATTGTCAAGATAATGTCCAAATAGTCTTTAGCCACCCTATTGAATGATTTGATCTTGAATAGCCACCCTAGAGAATCTTAGACATGGTTAAAATAGTCAAGGAAGCATGTAGTATGTTGGGTTAAAGTCCACAAGAAATTTGAACAAGATTGGAGAGAGAAAACATCATAGATCTCCCTTGGATTTTGTTCCAACGCTCAAAAAATTTTGACTTCTAGGGACGTCGATCGATCCACGTGCCAGTGCTGAGAGATCGACGTCTCTCAGAATGACGTCGATCGATCGACGTCTCCTTGGCTGAGAGATTGATGTCTCTCAGATGTACGTCGATCGATCGACGTCTGCCTGGCTGGGAGATTGACGTCTCTCAGAATGACGTCGATCGATTGACGTCTACCTGGCTGAGAGATTGATGTCTCTCAGAAGCACGTCGATCGATCCACGTCTCTTGGATAAGAGATTGACGTGGATCTGAGAGCTCAAACGTTTACAAAACTTCACATGGATCGATCCATGTGCCTCCCTGAGGGGCTGATGTATACTTCAACCGATCCATGAGAGATTTACGTCTCGCAATGTATTTTTCTTAATTTGCTTCAAACTCAAAATGTGAAATTTCATTTTAGCCCTTTTTAAAAACATCTTTTTAACATCATCAAAATATTTCATAATCCAACAGTCACATGAAGCGCCTGTTGTGGGCAGCAGAACTCGTTCGAAGTCACATGAAGCGTCTAATCTCAGCCTTCATACTTGTTCAAAGTAGTTTTGACTTTTACCAAAAAATAACTTGATGTTCGTATCCATTTTAGGAGGAAAGGTTCATTTGACTTTGGAATACATATGAAGTGCCTTGTTAAGCATTCAATATGTACTGTTTTTCACTTTGACACATGAAGTGCCTAATGTAGGTGTTCGAAGTGTGCTGGAATTCAAAAACTTCCTATCAAACGTCTTATGTAGGCGTTCGAAGTATACTGATCTTCAGACATTTCACATGAAGCGCCTTATGTAGGTGTTCGAAGTATACTGACCTTCAAACACTTCACATTAGGCGCCTAATCTGGCGTTCTGAGTGTCAATTGTGCAAATCATCAAAACTTCACACATTCCAACATTTCTTTGGCTGCCTTTATCACATATATGTGGCAGCATTCCGTGCTATATATATTTTCAAACAAACTAAAGGAAGTCTCAAAAAAAAAGAAGGGTAAAGAGTGTTAGAAATTTCTTAACTTCTGCTCCTATTTTGTCTAGATAGATATGAAATTATGCATTTAATTGTTTGAACACCGTTGAAGCTGTTAGAACTTGAGCACCTAATACCAAACACATAAACACGGCAAAGCAATATATATACACATAAAATAAACAACACTAGAAATATGATCGCAATTTGGTACACTGCACCTATATCTATTAGGCTTTGCTTAGCAATAAAATCCACTATCACAAAACAAAAAAAAAGTAATTAGTGATTATATAAGAGAAATTCCATTTCCTTAATCCAATCGCTCTAGATATTCACTCGCTTGGTTGTATAGTTATATAGCAAGATCCACTTGCAAAACTAGCATAACAAAACTCCCTTTAGCCTCTATCAAAGTAGATGTTAGTCTCCTTCACTAAGGAGGTGAGATTTCAGAAATGGTATAAACTATAAACTCTAATCTCATAGCCTGATTGCTGCAATCATTTTCTGTTTAAACTAAAGATCAATTTTCTAGGATTTAGTGAAGATAGATCTGAGCCATCCAAATGATCTTGAATAAACACTTGTGATGACTTTGTCCTCTTCTCTAGATTGATAAATTATGATAAGAATAACAGCTGAAATTTGTACTAGTCTTTAAGATAAGATTGTGTTCATGCTTGACTCCTAATAGATAATAACCAATTGGACTGATATTGCAACGACAAATATAAAGTCTTCGTTTGAGATGTATTGTGCCACTAATGCCACGATATAATATAACTAGGATTATAAAGCTCAACAGTCTCCTCCTTTGATATTATGTGGCGCAATATCAAGAAATCTAATGACATCCTCAATAATAATCATTTCATATAATTTCTATCACACAAAAGCCAAAAATCAATGTTTCGAAAGAAATTCCAATAATCTTAGATAAGATCGCAGAAAGTCTGTTAAAGATATGGATGCACTGGTGCAAGAAATAGGAAATGGCAAGAAGGTCTTGGTTGGTGGTTAGCCATGGCATGTGCTTGGCATGGATGGTTGGCAAGGTGCTTGAGTCTTGGCGCGGATGGTAGCACAAGACTTAGACCTTGGCACGTGTGGCATGATTGGCGTGCTTGGCGCGCTGGAACGGAACTAAGTCTTGGCACGTATGGCACGGTTGGCGTGCTTGGCACGTTGGGACCGCAAGACTTCATAAGGCTGGCACGGGTGACATGCGGGAGTTGGTTTAAGCTCGGTATAGCAGAGTTTGCTGGTGCAGTAGTAAACTAGCTCGTTTCTCACGTGTGTTCTTTTGTGTTTCTAGATACTTCTTTAGATTAGTATAAATACATGTATTAGCTGTACATTTGAGGTGTGAGAAAGCAAAATAAAATTTCAGAATTTTCCTTTTCTTCTTCCTCAAGTAGAGGTTTCTCTCTGGCGTCATAGCGTACTTTCGCTCACTCCGAGCTTCTCCACAGCAAATTGTTTCTTGTTTGTTACGTCTTGATCAACTTGATCATTTGTTTTTGATTTCTATCAGAATTTTGACAAAGTCATCACTTAGCTTTTACTTCCCCTTTGTGTCACCATAGATGCCAATGAAATATTTGAACAAATAATACAACAATAACAACATTACCTTATTGCCTTAGAGGCTTCCGTCCATAGCGGAGTATGGAGGTCGGACGTACGCAACCATTCCCATGTATTAGAAACACACAAAGGTTGTTTCCCGATAACCCATATTTTCATTAGGATAAATCGAAAGAGGAAAGAACCGTGATAAAATATAACCACCATCAAACGTTTAACTCCCCATATGAGTCACCATGTAGAAATAAAGAAAATGATCTGCATGTACCTCACTATTCAATGCAGAGAGCATTTGATGCATTTGATATTGTCGATATTGTTCAAATGCTCTCTGCGATTTACTTCTCACATCTTCAATGACATATCAACAATATCTCCAATGCAAAACTTTTCATCTTTTAGGCCAAAAGAATGCAGATTTTGCCAAAAGATAAATTACCATGTTTAAAAATCCCTCGTGTACTGACCTTTTCACCCAAAATAACTTTAACATCATTCAGCCAGCTCACTTCCTTGAGTTTTTCCATTTTGTTTCTAAATACTCATTTGGTATCAATAATAAGATGATCACTAGGCTTAGCTACTACCTCCCAAATATCACTTCATTCAAATTGTTTAGCTCTTTTTGCATCGGTATTACCTGATCTTCATCAATTATAGCCTCTTTTATACTTTTAGACTCAACTTGTGAAATGAAGACATTTTCGTGAAATTTTCTTCTTGTTAATATGTCTTGACTTGTTTCTCCTGATATCAACTCTTTTGGATGGTCTTTCTTATATTTATATAATTCCGGTAAATTTGAATTATCACATTTCACTTCTTCCTGTTCTTTTATCTTAGGTCCACTTTCAAGTGGGTCAATTCTAAGATCAACAAAAATGTCTCCTTTTGGATTTTCAAGATGGCTTACTTTTCACTTTCTTCATCATCATTTACACTTGGTTCATCATCAAGGAATTCACTAAACTTAACATGAATTGACTCTTCAACTTTCATATTTCTTTTGTTGTATACTCTAACTGCCTTGTTATTTTGAGCATAACCTATAAAGATTCCTTCATCCGATTTGAAATCGAGTTTATCCAAGTTATCTTTAGTGTTAAGTATGAAACATTTACAACCCAAAAGTACTTAGCTAGCTCAAATTCATTTAGCATGATTCTACTCGTTTCTTGGAGAGTTCTATTCTTTCTTTTCGCAACACCATTTTGTTGAGGAGTCCTGGGAGCTGAGAAGTTGCGTCTATACCCTTTGGATACATAAAATTCTTGAAACTCAACATCAAACTCATCACATCTATCACTTCTTATTTCCTTGATGGTATCTTCTTTTTGGTTTTCTAATTTCCTAAAAGGTTTTATAAACTCTTGGCATGCATCATTCTTTTTGGTTAAGAACATGACCCAGATATACCTAGAAAAGTCATCTATCACTACAAAAGTGTAATATTTTCCACCTAAACTTGTCGTACCAATATCTCTATACAAATCCATGTGAAGTAATTGTATTGGTTCGGTGATAGATATTTCATTTTCGGGCTTGAAGCTTTCTTTAACAAGTATTGCCTTTTTCCAAGTGCCACACAAGCCATGGTTTTTGAAATTTAGCATTGGAAGACCTTGGACCTTTTCATTTTTGCACATTTTTTTTGAATTTTTTAAAACTGATATGTCCAAAACGTCTATGCCATAATTGTGTCAAATCAGTTTTGGCAACTATACATGAAGCTTTTTGGGATATCAAATCATGGGTGCTAAATTTATAAACATCATTTTTCCTTATAGCCTCAAAAACAATTCTACCATCCTTTTTCACCATGCATTTTCTTTTTGTAAATTTAACTTGAAAAGTGGCATAACATAGTTGGCTAACACTTATCAAATTATATTTAAGCCTTTCTATATATAATACATTATTAATAGTAAAAGATGAGTTACCAATTTATCCATGTCCAAGGATTTTGGCTCTTCTATTTCCAAAATACACCGTTCCATCATCTTGGATTTTGAGCTTGGTGAACAAAGTCTTGTCTCCGGTCATGTGCGTTGAACATCTGCTATCTGTAAGCCAGTTGGTTCCTTCTTCTTTGGCTACTCCATTTATCTTGAGTGCCTACAAAACCATGAGGTTTATATATTGGTACTCTTTGATGGTTGGGTTCTTTCGGGTTAGCTTGTCGATCCTTAGGCTTGCAAACATACATGTTACCAAATCTAGCTCTACATGCACTTTCTACATGTCCTTTCTTGGTACAATAAAAACAAGTAGACACATGCCTTAGTTGTGTGTTTTTGTGCTTATGAGATGAAGAACCATTTTGAGTCCTTTTATTATTTGACTTTTTCTTTTGGCTTAATAACTTAGGTTCAATAGTGGAATATGAGAACTTAAATCCTAAACCGGAGTTATCATTTCATATCCTTTTATTTCCAAGTAATTTATCTAAATTACTTTTACCATTTGTTAATTTCTGCAAATCTAATTTCAATTTATTGCATTCCTTTCTAATTTTCATATTTTTTAGAGCTACGGTCTTATGCATAGTAAGTGTGATATCATGTTCTTGGTAAATCAAAGTATTCTTATCATGCAAGTTCTTATTTCTAATATGCACCTTTTAAATTCTTTCTTCAAGTGTTTGTATTTCAAGTTTAGTTTTTCAAAATCATCTTGTAAATATCTTATTTCATCTTGTAGATTAACAATAGAAAATATAGAGTTTACCTCAAGGTCATTCTCGATCGCCATAGGACAAGTGTGTTGTTCCTTTTGATTTTCAACTATTGCAATAAGTCCAACCTCCTTGTCTTTATTTTCTTCACCTTCTGATTGAGAGAGAAGATCATCCCATGTGGTTACTTCCGCATTTAAGGCTTTCTTCTTTTGAGGAAAGAATTTCTTGTCTTGCTTTTACGGCTCCTTGACATGGCAATCGACAATGAAATGACCGGGTCAACCACACCTATAGTAATTTTCACTTGATTGTTTATCCTTGGGCGACTTCTTGAAAAGCTTTCTTGTTTGGGCCATGTTTCTTGTGGCAACTCTTCTAAATTTTTTAACTAGAAGAGCAACTTCCTCATCGGATTCTATCACCAATCTTTTGTATGATGCATATACAGGCTTAATAGGATTCATCCTATTATGCTCATCAATAAGGATTTCATGAGTGAGTAAATTACCAGACAATTCATCAAGAGTAAGATTCTTGAGATTTTTAGATTCGATTATGGAAGTCACTTTGGGTATCCATTCTTTTGGCATAGAGTTGAGAAGTTTTGAGACATGATCTTCATTTGATATTTTCTTGTCAACTATGGAGAGTTGATTCACTATTCGAGTGAGTCGGTCAATGGTATCCTCAATCTTTACGCCACTCTTTATACCGAATATTTTGTATTCCTTTATGAGCATAAGTCTTTTGGTCATTCTCACTTGCTCAGTCCCTTCATGTATTATTTCCAGCCTTATTCTTGCTTCATGTACTGTTTCAAGACCTTGAAGTCTTATGATCTTGGTAGTGGTTAAAGAACTTGAGAAAATATCAAATGCCTTTAGCAAAATTTATCTTTTCTTCATCGGTGTAATCATCATCATCTTTGAACATTGGTTCTCCTATTGAGTTGGTAATCATAAGAATTTCCATTCCTTTGACAAACAGCTCTCCATATATCAAATCCGCAACCTTTCAAATGAGTTATCATTTGAAATTTCCACAAAGAATAGTTTTGAGCATCAAATATAGGAGCTTTAGTGTTTGATTATGAGAATAATACGGTAGGTTTGTAGGTTGAGCTGTAAGATAAAGAGGTTGTCATTGACATGATCTTTAACCTTGCTACTCGTAAAAATTGGGTTAGGCTTTAATACCATTTGTTAGGTCCATGACAATCACTCTATAGGGAGTGAATAGAGTGTTGTGCGATTTTACAGAATTGTTTTTGTTTTTGGCTCACTCCAACTTAAATGCTCTTTAAATCAAATAAAGAAAGGAGATGAGAGATAATGAATGAATACACACGATATAGATTGGTTCGAATCTTAAATGATTCTACTCAACTACCACTTTGTTTTCAAAGTGGATTTTCAACAGCAACTTTTCTTATTATTCTTAATAAGAACAACAATAGCAATATTTACACTAAAAACTTAGTGTAAGCAACAACAACAAAAGATTCTTTCATAAAACAACTTTGTACAATAACAACAACACCAGCTATAACCAAGAACAAGTCTTTGCTTCCTCACAACTTCAGCAAAGTCCTATGAAAGAACTTTCGCACAATGGTTTTTGCAAAGTAGTTGGGCTTACACTTTCTAGCTAGTCTAAACACAAGTAAGCAATCAAATATGTATGGTTCCTCTTATGTTAGACTTACACTCTCACAATTTACAACAATGAAGAACAAGCGATACTTAACAAGCTTTAAGAACTTTTGCACAAATGAGAGCTTTTTACAACAATGAAAAATGAAGTTTGAAGATGATGAAAGTGTATATGACCCTCATCTCAGCTTCTTCACTTTATAGAGGGTTTGAGCCACATTTTTGCAGCATCCCTCAAGTCTTCAATTCAATCATAAGTAATGTTCAAATAGTCTTTAGCCACCCTATAGATTGATTTGAACCTCCAAAGCCACCCTAGAAAATCTTAGACATGGATACAATAGTAAGCAAGCATGATTAATGTCAGAAAAAAGTCCACAAGAAATTTGAGCAAGATTAGAGAGAGAAACACCTTAAATCTTCCTTGGTTTTGTTCCAGCGATCATAAAAATTCAAATCCTAGATGACATCGATCGATCAATGTCTCTATGTTGAAAGATTGATGTCTTCCAGTAAGGTTCCAATTTTGCACCTTTCATACATCGATCGATCGATGTCTCTTCTTTGAGAGACTGATGTATACATCGATCAATCGATGTCTAATTATTTAGAAATGGATGTCTCACATTAAGGTTTCAGTTTTGTGCCTTATATACATTGATCGATCTATGTCTCTTCTTCGAGAGATTGATGTATACATCGACCGATCGATGGCTTAATTTTGAGAAATCAATGTCTCACAGTAAGGTTTCAACTTTGAACCTTCATCCCATCGATCGATTGATGTCTCTAATCTTAGAGACTCAAGCCACATCGATCGATCGATGTGTCCCAAACTTAAAGATCGATGTCTCACAGTAAGGTTTTAACCTTGGACAATGCTAACATAAATCGATCGATGTCTCTTCTTGAGAGACTGATGTATACATCGATAAATCCATGTGAGAGATCTATGTCCCATAATGTGTTTTTCTCATTTTGTTTTAATTCCAAAGTGTAAAATACATTTTTTACTCTTTTAAAACATCTTTTAACTTCATTAAATCAATTCATATTCCAATAATGATTGCTCTAGCAACTGCCAAAAGGCTAGCATTATACTGAAAGCTGTTGAGACATCTTCAATCGGCATAGAGCTAGAACCTTTTTGATAGGCTAGGAAGAGTTTTGACATAGGGCCAAAATCTTTATATTTGAATGGTCTATGAAGAATCTTGGCTACAGAGAGAAATCTTTGATAGTCAAATCTGTGTTTGAATGAGATATGAAGAGCCTTGGCTACATAGTGAAAACTTTGATAGTTGAAATCTATGTTTGATAAGCGATGTAGAGTCTTGGCATAGTGCCAAAACTTTGGCCTCAAAGTCGTGAATATTTGAAAAATGGCTTCAGACAATTTGATAAATCTTCCAAGGCTAGAAAGTCATAAATTGTTTCATAATGACTGAGGTTTTCATTGTACACCAATGCGAGAGGATCCATTTCCACCCAACATTCAAGCTATTAAGGTTGGAATTAGAACAGGAGCAAGAGTATCTTTTCACTCATAATTATATCCATGAGATTTAAGTAGCCTTTAGTCTTATATTCAGTTTGATTTGATGACCCACATGGGGAAAGCAGTGTTTACGCTTCTCATAATAACCATGTTTGGATTTACTTCCTCTGTTGAGGTTAAACATGAAGAGACCTTCAAATAGTAGTCTGGTGAAGGATTATCTCAGGGAGCTTAAAAAAGAGAGGAATAATAAAAAATCTCGAGGGAGTTGAAAGGGTGTCCCAACGTTGTTCAAAGGGTGTTGTACATCCTGTATTTATGATTCATCTAATAGACTCATAGTGTATCTTTCTTATGGTGTATGTCTCATAAGTGCTTAGACAGAAGTTCCATATTTCAGCTTTTAGCTCTAAGATACCCAAGCCACCCTCTGATCTTGATTTGCTGACCTGAGACCAAGAGACCCATGCTTTTTTGGAACCAAAGTTGGAGTTTGCACATAAAAATGAAAGCAGATTGTGTTCACCATAGTTCTCACTGAGGCAAGCAGAAACAGTGTACTCAGCCAGAAGCAACACACTTCTTGCATAACTGACGTGATGAATACAAGGCGGCCAGCGTAGGAGAGTCTTGTTGTATTCCAAATACTTTATCCATAAGTTTGTTAATGGATGTTGAACCGTGAATATCTTGCAACTTATGTCCTGCTATTGAAATCTCCAAATATCTGAAAGGCATACTATCTTAAGCGAAACCAGTGACAATGTGCATCCAGTCAGTGTCACTCCAGGGTCCAGCATGGAAGAAGTGGGACTTAGCCAGAGTGGCTCTAAGCCCTGAGCAATCTCCAAATATTGTGAGGGCAGACATGAGTTTCTTGACTGAAGCAACATTTGCCCTAGCAAACAGAATGAGATCGTCTGTAAAGCAGAGGTGAGTGATATACTGATCAGCGCATCCAGAGTGGAAGTGGAAGTCTCTGTCATGATGCAGCAGTTGAAGGAGTCTTCAAAGATATTCCATGCCGATGACGAACAGGAAAAAGGACAGTGGGTCACCTTGTTTGAGGCCTATTTTCCTTGAAAGAAACCGTAAGAGATACCATTGATGGAGATTGAATATGCAAGTGAGGTTACACATTCCATGACCCAAGAAGTGAAGATGTCAGGAAAGCCCAGACCAATGAGCATATATTCAAGAAAGAACCAACTATGGAGGCGAAGGTCTTTCTGATGTCCACCTTAATCATACGTTTGGGCGTAGTATGCTTCCTCCTATACTCCCTGATCAGCTCCTGAACTGGAAAGATGTTCTCCATCATGGATCTTCCCTTCAAATGATTTTAATATTTACAATGAGAGTGTATTTCGGCTATTATAGAAAACAACAACAACAACAACAACAACAACTCGTACCCAGTATATCTCAACGACAACAAAAGCTCTCTCTAGGGTATGGGAAGAGTGAGAGGCAGGAAAATAATACCTCTATCCCAAAGGATAGAGAGTTTGCTTCCAGTCAGACCTCGGGCTCTATATGTACCTGTATAAATGATACAACAATAGAAATATCGTGTGTTAGTGAATAGATTTAGTAAATACAAATAGAAGTTTCCAATATTAAGATAGCCACAACCATGTATATGCACAAATAATGAAAGATAAAGACAAACACAGAAAAGTGCAAAGTCAACCTACGCCCCCACATATACTCAAAGGTGCATCTATATCCTACCTAAACCTCGTTAACCTTAATCATCTACCTCTGTGAACTCCTATCCTGGATCATGTCCTTCGAGAGGTGCAAATCTAGTAGGTCATGTCTAATCTACTCAACCCAAGTCAGTTTGGGCATGCCTTTAGACCTCTTCCCCTCTACAATGAGGCTTTCTACTACTCTGACAGACGTCGTTGTCTATCTCCTCTTGACATGTCCAAACCATCTCAGTCTTCCCTCCCTTATCTTATGTGCTATACTAGCAACCCCTAACTTTTCTCTAAATACCTCATTTTTTATCTGGTCTGGCCTTGTATACCTACACATCCACCTCAGCATCCTCATCTCTATCACTTCCATCTTCTGCGAATGTGTGTTTTTGGTTGCCCAGCAGTCTGTTCCATATAACATTACTGGCCGCACTGCCACCCTATAAAAATTTTCTTTTAATTTAGTTGGAAAAATCTTGTCACACAGTACCCCTCAGGCCGCCCTCCACCTACGCCAGCCTGCTTGAACTCGGTGTGATACATCACTTTATATGACTCCATCTTGCTGTACAAATGATCCCATATACTTGAACTTACTTACCTGTGGTACTCCTTCACTCTCGATGGTGAGCTTACTATTCTCCCCTTTGGCTACGTCGCTGAAGTCGTAGTGCAGGTACTCGGTCTTAGAACGACTAATCCTTAGGCCTTTTCTCTCTAAAGCACCTCTCCACTGCGCTAGTCTCAAACTCAGGATATGTCTACTCTCTGCTACTAATACAATATCGTTAGCAAAAAGCATACACGACGGAATGCCTCTTGGATCCGCTTTGACGACTCGTCGAGGACAACTACGAAAACAAATGGGCTCAAAGCAGACCCTTGATAGAGGCTTACCTCCACCGGAAATAAGTCTGTATTCCTGGCGGGCATACGGACGGTTGTTTTTGTTCTAGCATACATATTCCTAATTATGTCTATATATTTCATAGGAACCCCTCTTGCTTCTAAACTATCCGAAATTAGTTTACGTGGCACACTATCATACGCTTTTTCAAGATCGATGAATACCATATGTAGATCGCGCTTCTTCTCCCGATACTTCTCCATCAATCTCCTTAGGATTTGTTCCGTAGTCGACCATCCTAGCATGAAACCAAATTGGTTCACCGTAACCTGAGTTCCTCCCTTAATTCTAGTGTCGATTAATATGTCCAATAACTTCATAGTATGGCTTAGCAACTTAATCCCCACGTAATTCTCACAACACTATGCATCTCCTTTGTTCTTATATAAAGGGACCACGACATTCTTTCTCCACTCATCTGGCATTTTTCCTGTTTGAAAATAAGGTTGAACATAGTAGTTAGTCATTAAACCCCTTCCTCCCCCAAATACTTCCACGCCTCAATGGGTATGTTATCCAGGCCAACTGTTTTAGCTCTTTCCATCTTCCTAAGTGCTCTCCTCACCTCTCTGGCTATGGTACAAAGAATCTTGAATATATTTGGCAATTTCTCATAAAATTCAACATCATATATTGACATATCTATGTCAACACCCATATTTTTGTCACTCCCATTTCATCACGTATTTTTGAACGGCTAACTACCAGCAACTTCAAATATGTTGGACAAAGGAGAATCTGTCCCTAGATGTTTTAAACTTTTTTCCCCTTCGATAGTCATAAATTTCGAGAATACACCCCCTATTTTCAGAAGTAAGACCATTAATTAACAAGGAAAAGAAAAAGTCCTTTACCGTAAGACGGGGGTATTTTTTTTCCAATTGCACTTGCACTGCCAATTTTAGTTTTTGGAACGAAGCGATTTTAGGAAAGACATGGCCTCTGAGACGGCTTAGTACCTGCAACATCATACACATGGAACAAAAGAGAATCAGTAGTTTTTAGCAGTCCCTTGCATCGTTGGAGTAAACTAATAAATTAACAAGGAAAAGAAAAAGTCCTTTAGCCAACGACAGGGCCTTGTAAATTTCTGGTGCGCTTCCAATTCAACATTTTGTATGTTTTTATATATGTTAAAATTTTTTTGGGTATGTTTTGTTCACTATTTTTGTTTAGGTTTTATTTTTAAAAGATTTTTGTGCATAAAAAATAAGATACAAAATAATAAGGAAAACACACATGGAGACAGGCTAAAGCATACAATATGCATAGAAAAGACATAAAACACTTTTGGGAAAAATACCTTATAATCAACAAAACATGCTAAAAATAGTTAGATATACAGCACACATACAACTTTTCTTCTTCTTTTTAGGAGTAAAACCATTAAATTAACAAAGAAAATAAAATGTTCTTTAGGCTTAAAAATGTTTTCTTCCCTTCAAGGAAATCTTGAGAGATTGTTTTTCCGAGTAACGGCCTTGCCTAAACTCTTCCCATGAACCAAAACCAGGGGAAAGTGAGAGGAAAGAAGGTTCCAAGAATCCCATTAATAAAGTACGAATTTTTCGCACATTTGAAAGATAACAAAATCCATATAAGATATTTATTGTCTTTTTCCATGCCAAGGAAAAATATATCTCAAGATACAAGTGTCACCTGTTTAGAATAAGCAAAACAATGACATTAATAGTATCGAAACTTAGAGACAAAAGTTTGAAAAGAATGGTTTATATAGACGAAGTCAATCTTCAATGTCCTCGAAACCATAGACTTTGTCCATTTACTATAAATGAACAAAGCCGCAAGCATATAAAGCAAAGGAGAAGACATCCAGAAGGGAGACAATTTCTGATGATGGAGGAGAAAAACATGTATTCTTGTTTTTCTTGCTATGCAAGATTGTGCCAAAGTGACGAGGAGTACCGAAAAGGCTATGTTCCGGTTCTTGTCGGAGACAACGAAGAGCTAGAGGAGAGATTACTCATCCCTGTAAAGATTATCAATCATCCGCTTCTTGCATCTTTGCTTGATCAATCTGTGGAGGAGTTTGGCAGCTACAACCAAGAAGGTCTGCTAAGAATTTACTGCCAAGTGGAAACCTTCAAGGAGATGCTTAGCACCATCTCCACAAGAACGTAACAAGATTTATCACTTCTACGAATTGCCTGGTTTTTGTTAGATTTTGCTCCTAGGATAAATACATGCAGGCCTTTTGAGATGATTGCGGTGAAGAGAAATAAGTAGGCCGGCCATGTAGTTAATTAGTACAGTAGTTCTGGATTTAAAATTGTGTTTAAACTTGGGGCTTCTGGATGTCCTTGTTGGAACAGATTATGCATTTTTGTTGCAGCTGTTGTGTCTTTCTTCTGTAAATTGGGAGTTATATCATCTTTGGGTCAAAGTGCAGCAGCTAGTTGCGGAGATGAAGGCTAAGGTTGTGCGTATATATCGTGAGGATAAACAGGCCGTGGATTTTCAGTAGCGACATTAGGACTTGTTATCCTGGACATATTGATAGATGAGTTGTAATGGTTTTCTTTGTTTTCTTTTTAAACTATCTAGTGATCTGTAAACAGTATGACCACAGTATTTTTCCATCGTATGTAATGTAAGATAATCACAAAGACTGAAGAAAATCAACGATGAATTCAACAATTCAATTGATATACAAAAACAACAGCCCAATCAAATTACTAGAGCGAATCAAGTATTCAAGAAACAAACAAATTAATGCTCAGCACATTGAGCAATCGATTGAGAAACAATCAACGAAAGGAGTTGAGAAGAAATGGAGAGAGTAACTCAAAAAAAATATATCTCAATTGCTTGATTGATTTTATTCGGTGCACCAGTTGCAATTTATACAAACGGGTATAACCGTTTTTCTGAAGAAGAAGAAACACAAACAAAGACCAAAATGCCCTTCTATTAACTACCATTACAAACATAACCGCAAGGGCAAAAACGTAACTTCACACATTTAAACACAAGTCCCGCTAAAATATCTTCCTTCTTCCTCTTCAGCGCACTGCACCTCCTGCACTACACTTCAACAACTTCAACTGCCGGATCAGCACACCTCCAAGATATTTCTCTCCACAATTTCAACTTCACATGTCTCCTTAAGTTGTTAATCACACACTACAACCATTTGATCAGTATCGCCATACTGATTTCTTTACATGTCTTGCATATGAGCCTCACATGCTCACAGCCACACCTTCATCCATTATCTTTAACATCCCCCCTCAAGCTAAGCTTGGTGTAGAGATTATAAACACCAATCAACTCAAGTAATTTCATCATTCATCTGGAAACTAAGGCCTTAGTAAACATGTCAGCCAATTGCAATTCTGTGCGTACTGGCATCAACTTTATTGCTCCCTCTTGCACCTTATCTCGTACCACATGGAAATCGATTTCTATGTGCTTTGTCCTTACATGAAAGACTGGATTTTTTGCAATGTATATTGCGCTTTTACAATCACAGAATACCTCTACATGTTTTTGATCTTCAAGCTTCAAATCTTCCAGAAGATACACTAACCATTGAACCTCACATGTCACCATAGCCATGATCCTATACTCAGCCTCAGCTGCGGACCTGGACACAGTCGTCTGTTTCTTAGCTTTTCAAGAAACCAAGGCATCTCCAAAGAAAACACAATATCCAGTAATTGATCTCCTAGTTTCATGACAGCCTCCCCAATCTGCATCAACGAAAGCTTTCAACTTTAAGCTACCTACTCTAGGAAACAATAGTCTTTGTCCAACAGAACCCTTGACATATCTGAGAACTCTGTGTGCAGCCCTCAAGTGATTCTCAGTAGGACAATCAAGAAACTGACTGAGTTCATGAACAGGAAAAGCTATATCTGGTCTTGTAATTGTGAGGTAAATGAGCTTTCCAACCAATCTTCTGTAATACGTACTATCTATTAAACCTAGAGAATCTTGATGTGTCAAGCTAGTATGGCTTTCCATAGGACTCTTGGCTGGTTTAGCCTCCATAAAACTAGTCTGCTCCAATAAATCCAAAGTGTATTTTCTCTGATTAATGTAGATCCCCCCTGAGACTGGGCTACCTCAATGCCCAGGAAAAACTTTAATTGGCCCAAATTCTTGATTTTAAAAGCATCATGTAAAGACTCTTTAACATCAGTTATGGCCGACTCATTTGCACATGCAACAACAATATCATCTACATATACCAAGAGAATAAGAAGTGCATCTCCAATTTTTCTGGTAAATAACGTATAGTCACTCTTGGATTGTCTGAAACCTTTGGAAATCAAGAACTTAGTGATAGTGGCATTCCACTCTCTGCTGGCCTGGTTGAGACCATAAATGGATTTCTGCAACTTACAGACCAAGTTGGAACCTGCACTTAAAAGACCAGGGGGTGGATCCATATAGATCTCTTCATGAAGATCACCATGAAGGAAGGCGTTATTAACATATAGTTGATGCACATGCCAGTGAAATCTAGATGCCAATGCGAAAACTAATCTCGTTGTGGTCATCTTAGCAACCGGAGAAAAGGTATCTTGATAATCCAATCCATATTGTTGAGTGTAGCCATTAGCCACCAATCTACCTTTGTGTCTTTCAACCGTACCATCAGCTTTAAGCTTCACCTTATACACCCACCTACATCCAATGGTTTGCTTGCCTGGGGGCAATGGTACTAGACTCCAGGTATTATTGGCTTCCAACGCTGCCAATTATGTGGCCATAGCTACCTGCCAGACAGGAAGGCTAGCAGCCTCTACATAAGTACCAGGTTCATTGTGCACACTTAAACTTAAAATATATGTTCTGTATTGTGGAGCTAAGGATGCATATGTCATAGAGTTATGCAAGGAATGAGGTGAAGTGTGGGCTGGACTAAGAGAGGGAAGTGTGATGGCATTGCGCTGGTAATCTTTAAGATAGGCAGGCATTTGCCTGGATCTATGAGGTCTGATTCTTGGACTGGGCTCAGAAATTGGCAAATCAATGGCGATATGACCTCTGGGTGAGGCTACATCTTGGACATCGTGATGTGGACTATGAGTATCAAGTGAAGATTCAGATTCAAGAGTATTATGAGAAGAAGTCTGTGGATGATGTTGAGATAAGTCTGTGGATTTACCATTACTAGAAGAGGTAGATGACTGATAAGGAACATAAAAACGAGGAAGATCATCTTCAGAGTACGTATGATTAGGACCATTAGTAGGCTGAATATTTGAAGGCTGCTGAGATGAAGATGCTGGTTGGGACACAGAAGGCTGCTGGGGTGAAGATGTTGATTGGGGCATAAAAGGAAAGACAGTTTCATGAAAGTGCACATCTCTGGATATGTACACTACTTTAGTATCAAGGTCCTGCAGAATGTAACCCTTTGTAGTATGAGATAAGCCTAAAAATATGCTTTTTCTTGCCCTAGGAGAGAACTTTCCTTATGATTCTGAGTATTGGCCCCAAATGCCAGACAGCCAAATACTCTAAGGTTGTTGTAAACAGGAGTAGTTTTATACAAAAGCTCATGAGGTGTCTTTTGATCAAGGATAGGTGTTGTGGTAATGTTTATAAGATAAACTGCATGCTGAACACAAAACCCCCAATATGAAGAAGGAAGGGAAGATTGAAATATAAGTGCTCTTGCAACAGAAAGAATATGCTGATGCTTTCTTTCTGCTATGCCGTTTTGTTGAGGTGTATTGACACATGTTGTTTGATGAATTCCATGAGAAGCATAAAAGGAATTCATGTGAAACTCTTGTCCATTATTAGACCTGAGTATTTTGATTTTAGTATTGAATTGAACACAAGCATAATGATAAAAGCTTTCAACAATAGATCTAGCTTTAGATTTAGACTTCATCAAACATATCCAGCAAAATCTGCTATGGTCATCAATGACAGTAAGAAAGTAATATTGATTGTACATGGTGGGATATCTGTATGGACCCCAAATATCCATATGTATAAGGTCAAAGGGATTTTTAGAAACAGAATGTGAAACAGGGAAGGGTGTCCTCTTTTGTTTAGCAAGAGGACACACAGTATATTAGACTGAAAGATCAGGAAGTTTAACTAAGGAATCAAGCTTCTGAACTTCCTTGATTCTTAGGATTGACATATGACCAAGCCTTGAATGTCATAGCAATGTATCTAAAAGACTGACAGCATATGCTAGGGGAGAGGGCTTCACAGAAGAAGTAGAAGAGATTGCATCCTTGGACTTGCCATGAAGACGATATAAACCTTGATCTACCTCAGTTGAACCAATCATCCTCTTGGTTCTGAGGTCCTGAATCAAGCAAATATCTGACTTAAAGAGAATTTCAAACTGATTGGATTGAGTGAGTTTACTTAAGGACATTAGATTGAAAGTAAAACTGGGAACATGAAGCATATCAGTGAGAGTCAGACTCTGGTTTATTCTCACTGTTCCAATATTTGTAACCTTGGCAAGGGACTTTTCTGGTAGTTTTACATAAACTGAACCGATAGGTAGACAGGAATCAAGCAGAATGAGAACAACATGATCACTAGCTCCAGAATTCAGTATCCATACATTTAAATTTAATTGTGACAACTTACCTGACTCCTTACCAGGTGTTGCGGCCTGCTGTACTGACATGATAGCATGGTGTGTGCCTGCTGCCTTTGAGACCTCAGCATCATTCTTACTAATGCTTCCTTGGTGCTCCTGTAATAGATTGATCAATTGAACATATTGATCTTGCGTCAAGCTCATCGTTGGCTGAGGTAACTGAGGTACACTGGGCACTACTTCAACATTATCAAGCCCACAGCTCTCATTCTTAACCATGTTTACCTGACCTCTAGGTTTAAATCCCAGGGGATATCTGTGGCTTTTATAACACCTACCAACAATGTGGCCTGCAGTATTACAATAAGTACAGAAGGGAGTCTTGAAACCATAACCTTTCGACTGACCCTTCCTAAATCCTCTACCATATGACTTATTCCAAGATACACTGTTATTTCCAGCATTAGAAGACTTAGGCGTATTATTCACATTCATGACAGACGAAGGATTGTTGGAAAACGCTCCTTGAACACCAGAATAGTTTATTTTCCTCTCCAATTTAACAGTCATAGCAAAGGCTGTCTTGAGATCAGGTAAGGGAGTAGATAAAAGCATTTGTGACTTAACCGCCTCAAATTCATCATTTAATCCCTTCAAAAACTTGATAACACATTCATTCTTAATGAATTATTTACTTCAGCCGTAAGGTACAAGTGCATCCGTGACACCTACATGTAGGAATGGATCTTAAAACAAGCAATTCCTCCCAAACACCTTTGATTCTTGTATAATATTCAGTCACATTACTGCTACCTTTTCTGATTACATAAAACTCCTCTTGCAGATTAGACAATCTAAAGGAGTCGGCATTTCCAAAAACTTCAAATCATTCCAAATATCTATAGCAGAGTCTAACCAAAGTCTAACCAAATAACACTTTGTCCAATAGTAGGAATTAAAGCATTCACTAACCAGAAGGCTACCATGTTGTTTGCCTTAATCCACGCATTGTACCTACGCGCTCTCTCCAATGGCTTCTGAGTTGTACCGTCCACAAAGCCTAGTTTATTCTTTGATTCAAGCGCTCTCCTCATAGATCTGCTCCAGCTATGGTAATTATTTCCATCTAGTAGTGGTTGCACCAAAACCACAGACAGACTGTCACTAGGATGAATGAAGAATGGATCATCAACCGGATCCACATTAGAACTAGATGGTGAAGAAACTGCAGGACTGCTGCTGTTGTTGTTTGTTGCCATGAATGTTCCAAAATTCATGAATTTCTCTCTGATACCATGAAGAAAATTAACGATGAATTCAACAATTCAATTGATACACAAGAACAACAGCTCAATCAAATCACTAGAGCGAATCAAGCATTCAAGAAACAAACAAATTAATGCTCAGCACATTGAGCAATCGACTGAGAAACAATCAATGAGAGGAGTTGAGAAGAAATGGAGAGAGAAACTCAAAAAAAAATCTCAATTGCTTGATTGATTGTATTCGGTGCACCAGTTGCAATTTATACAAACGGGTATAACCGTTTTTTTGAAAAAGAAGAAACATAAACAAAGACCAAAATGCCCTTCTATTAACTACCACTACAAACATAACCGTAAGGGCAAAAATGTAACTTCACACATTTAAACACAAGTCCCGCTAAAATATATTTCTTCTTCCTCTTCAGCGCACTGCACCTCCTGCACTACACTTCAACAACTTCAACTGCCGGATCAGCACACCTTCAAGATATTTCTCTCCACAATTTCAACTTTACACGTCTCCTTAAGTTGTTAATCACACACTACAACCATTTGATCAGCATCGCCATACTGATTCCTTTACATGTCCTGCATATGAGCCTCACATGCTCACAGCCACACCTTCATCCATTATCTTCAACAAAGACGTCCCAAGGGCATAGTCCAGTTGTACTCGGGTTGGGGATTGCCACAAAGAGGTCATGCGTTCGAATCCAGGGATGCGCATAGTGTGGGTGTTCCTCTGCTGCTAAGCTAAAGGTCTAGTTTGTGGGGGGGCACCTTGTGTGGGTAACTGCGTAAGATCTCACCCAATCTAGGAGCCCGTTAGAGTCCTGATTTAAATCCTCCACGCAGCTCCTTGGGACTGTGCAATGGGGGCCTTTTGGGTTGGGTTTCAACATTTTGCCACAAAGATAATCACAAAGATATTGGAGCAACTCTCCTCATTTAGATAAAATAAATGGTACAGTAGTTCTTTTAATGTTTGTTGAAGTTTTCCTATAAAGGAATGGCCCCAAAAGTTGCTTCTTTTGCTGCCTTTATCCCATGTCTGTAGCTGTGTCTTATTTGAAAGCATCCCAGGTGCATTGGTGGAGGAGTCAATCTTTTGTCAAATTTGGCAAACTAGATTCCCCTCTATCTTCTTTCTTCCTTTTTTTTTTCCTTTGTAGAAGCCAAAAGTGGAAGACTTTGCTTATGCCATGTCCGCTAGGACAGCAAAAGAAACAACGTCAGGCCAGTTCCTCGCCCTTTACGGAAAGAAAATGATGACCCAGACCTATTTTAGCTAAGTGATGGGCAGGAGCATTAATTCCTAGACTGAAAGATGTGATGAAGAGGACGGAGGAAGATTATATTGTGGACGACTAATAATAATGGATTTCCACGAAAAAACAATAAGATGATAAGCAAATAGGAGAAGTGAAAAAGAAGAGATATTTTTAGCTCAAAGGGTGTCAACAGCCTAACATGGACACATCGAATAGCGCACTCACTGAGTTAGAATCAGAAGAACAGAAAAAAAGACTAGGGAATAGAAGTACAAGGAGATAGCCAGATGCTCTTGAATATTCTTCTATATTACATTCCTTCTGGTAGCTTTTAGGTTTTGATGCTCTTACCTTTGTTTGTACGAGCCTGGCAATGTTAAACATGGGCAATTCTAGGAAGGCAACCCATCTTTAGACTACTTTTGGAGGTTTTAGTTCATGGGATGGGTTATAGGTGAAAAAAATAAATAAAAATATCTAAAAAATAAAGAAAACGGAAAATTGTCATATGACACCGTCTTTGGTGATGATTAGAACCAACATACCAGAAAGTGAAAAAGCCACTATGACATGGTTTTTGGGAGGACTAAACCGTGACATAGCCAACATGATTGAATTGCACCCGTATGTGGATTTGGATTCAATTGTTTACATGGCTGAAAAGGTTGAATAGAAATTCAAGAGAAGGTACAGTCAGCCAAGATCTTTCAAACAAAATGGACAAAGACGAGGCCAAAGAAGTTCCATACAAGCCACCAATTTTTAGCCTCAATCATCCACATCTCGTCTTACATCACAAAACAGCCCTGAACATAGATAAAGGTAAGGAAAAATGGATGAAAAAGCTCCAAAAAAAAGGTATGATTTCTGCATCTTTAAATCGCTCAAGAGATATCAAATGGTTTCGTTATCAAAGCATGGGTCACATTACATCTCAATGTCCTAATAAACGTGTCATGCACCTTGATGAAAATAGTGGTGGTTATTATTATGAACCTGAGCATGAAGAAGAGGTACAAAATGTTGATAAAAACTTAGAAGAAGAGGAATGCATGAGTGAAGAAGAGAACTATGTAATATGTATCTAGAGTTTTTTGTTATTAGGCGAATATTTTTCATATTCATTGCATGATTATTGGTAAGGTGTGCACAATGATTATAGATGGTGGTTCATGTGCTAATGTTGTTAGTATTAAATTGGTTGGAAAACTTGTTTCATTTTTTCTTGGTCACCATGAACCTTGTAAGTTACCATGGCTTGATGATTGTGGTGCAAGTCAGTAAATAGGTTTTGGTACCTTTCTCCATTGGCAGTTATCATGATGAAATTTTATGTGATTTTATTCTTATGCAAGCCATTCACATCTTATTAAGAAGACCATGGCAATTTGATAAACGTGTCATTTATGATGGTTTCCTTGATAGATGCACTTTTAAACTGAACAACAAAGTGTATAAATTACATGCTTTATCTCTACAAAATATTTTCGAAGATCGACATAGGATGTATAAAAACTTTAATTCTAAATAAGAAAACAAGGCGGAACAAGGATTTATTGCATCGATGAGGCAACAACATGAACATGATGAAATTATTAATGAGTCATCTATTCTCGATCATAAGTTGCATCATGTTGCCGATGACGTAAATGACGTTCCTAATGTGTCATTTACTTCTAATCATGATTTGCGTGTTGTTGCTCTTGATAAAACTAAAGTGCATGAGAATATAGAAAAAGACGTGCATCAGAGTGAATCTGATTTATGAAAGTTTTGTTGAGATTGAGCATGATAAAAAAAGCTGTAAAGAAATGAAATTAAAAAGGAAAGAACTTAAAGAACAAATGGTTGTTTTAAATTCTTGTTTGGATAATGTTAAAGCTTTGCATTACTTACATTGAAACCATATTATGTGAGCCTGAATAGCATAATCTGAATGAAATTTAACATGATGCACCTACGTACTGTTCCCTTTAAGATACATGAATATATTGAAAGTGAGTTGCATGTTGATGAAACCAAATTGCACAATAGTGAGTCTGAATTTTGTGAGAAAATCGATGTTCGATTGCATGCTAATGATACTATTGTGCATGAAAATGACGTGGAATATGAAGCCGAATCATTGAAGGAGCTGATGGAAAACATGTAGCCAAATATGAAATTGTAAGTGAGGAAGAAAGGCAAAAGAATGATACGAATATGTTTAGAGTTTGATTTCCTAACTTTTACCATCTTTGTTTGCATATTTTTGTTGTTGAGTGCATTGTTGTGGAAAGTTGTTGGAACCCTTTCAAAACATGTTCATTTGTGTAAATGAGCATCTAAGTTTTCTGTTGGTAATTGAATTCATTTGAGTTATCTACATGTTTGATCTGAGAGTTTACATATCCACGTATAAAGTTTAAATCTTGGATTAATGATTGACAAACATGCTCGTTGTTATAGTTCACTACTTGCTCAAGCATGTGAACAAAGTAGTTGTTTCTCTTGGATTCTAAATGGCCTTTTGATTTAGCAGAAATTTTATTGTGGTCATTGTTCAACTAGTGGCCCAATAAAATGATGACAAATAAGTTTTATCTACATGCAAGCAAAGAGCTGATTGGCCAAAACAAGGGGCCCATAAATTTCTACACATTTCATTGGTCAATGACCAACTAATCATACTTAGTCATTAACCATGATAAAATTTGTGTTGATTTAGAATGTTTTTACAAGAACTTGTTTAACATGGAAGTATGCTTTTAATGTGCTGAAATGTGATCATTTGAAGTGTTTTTTGTTCCCTAATATGTTTCCGTGTTATGTGCCAAGTCATCTCTTAGTGAAAGTCATGTTGCATCTTAAGCGTGTGAAAAAAAGACAAGGCATATGCATGCTGAATATTGATCCAAAGATAAGCTTAAGGTCATGCTACGTATCACCATCTTTTGTGTATTGTAAGATCTTTATGCAGGTTCTATTGCATCTTTTTGAGCATGTTAAAAAGAGGCGATACAAGTTAATCAAGAGATTGAAGCTAAAGGATAGTTTTTGCATTAAGTTTGAGTTTTATTCATCTTCACCACACATACGCTTTATTATTTTCATATTTGATCCAGGTGGGGATGGAGTAAACTATTCATGATTGTCTCAATTATTTACAGGCATGTAATGGCTATATTCCCTTCTTCTAGTGCAGATTTTGATTCAAGGACAAATCCTTTTGAGCGGAGAGGGAATGATGAGGACGTGGAAGGCAACCAAGAAGTTGAAGACATAGAGAGGGATGGAATGGGGGGTAGCATGTCCCATGAAGTTCAAAGGGTCCACCCACTAGGAGCAAAGGAAAGGAATTGAAGCTTGATGTTCCATCATTACTTGTGGAACTCATGTATAGCCAAGAAGAAATTATTGATGAGCATTGATGCTATATTTTAGAGCCTCTAAAACCTAATTTGATGATGAAAAGAGGAGCATGGGGCAGAGGGTGGGCTGGACTTAACGTCTAGACATGTTCTTGTGATGTTCGTTTTATGAAAAGGTATTGCATAGCCTAGTTTTTAGCCCACTTGGCTTGTAATCTTTGTCATTCTATTTTTGTATCACTTATGATTTTTTAGAGTATTTAAGATAGATTAAATTGTGTGTAAAAGTCATAGGAGTTGCACTTTCCAATTGAGAAAACAAGTGCTTCTAGAAGGTTTTTATCAGGATAACCCCTGGACGGTTATTTGGCCATATCTCTCATTCATATGGCGTTGTATTGAGATGATTCAAAATGTTATGGAAAGCTTACATGATGATTTACAACTCTCATGAAGATTCCATCATCAAATTTGTCTTCTAGAGGACCAAGAAGCTCCATAAAAGCTAGAAGGATTTCAAAATCCTAGTAGGATTAGGATTCTTGGTTTCTATTTCCGATTGAGTCAAGGACATACTCTTCCTTAACTTTGGAATATTGTGGAGTAAAGCAAAATGATTCACTAAATTGGCTACGTTTCTTATATTATGGAGTAGCGGTTGATTGACACAGCTTGACGAAATTTTCATTATGGGTCATCAGAAAACAAACTCTGTGTGTTACTAACACATAGGTATGGTTGCGTATATCCAACCTCCCCATATCCCCTCATAGGTAGGAGCCTCTAAAGTAATGAGGTAATGTTGTTTTTGTTGTTGTTAATTCGGATTCTTGCATTTTCCTAGCTAGTTTAGGCTTTTCTAGGGTTTGTGTTCTATTTAAACCTTGTACTAGCCGTTTTTTCACTCGCCTGTGAATAAAATAACTGAGTTTTTCGGTCAAAAGGCAAAATTCTTTTCAAGTTTTATTTGTGCTGATCTTTGGTCAAAATTAAAGTTTATGTCAAGGCCTTTAACAAACTCTGTGGAAAATCCGAGTTCTTCATCATTGAATGTACGTGCCAATAGTGTGAATGCATTCTTGGAGCACGAACATGTTTCGAAGAAACAAATCTTGCTCATTCCTGTTAAGAAACGCATGGCCTAGGGTGATTTTTGTTTTTTCGTGACTAACAGATACAATTCTTGATGAGGATAGTTTAGAACAAGGAATGATCGTTTCTTACGTGCAAGGCTCCTATCAAGATTTCATCAATTCCATCGAGATTGTTGGTTTTCCACACCTATTCCTATCCTAATCCACTTTGATATAAAACTTAAATTCAAGTCTTTCATAAATATAAACTTACTATCACAATTATTCTCGTGTCAAGTAGATATTTTGTATTGTTTCAGATTGCCGATTGGAGGTCCCTATTCAAAGCAATTAAAAGATTCCCTTCCACCTCATTTTCCATCTTCCTCTGCCAACTCCCCCTACGCCTCCTCTTCTTATCCTTTTGGGTTTTTTTTTTTTTTTTTTTTGGGTGAGAGATACAGCATCGCTTTTAGGCTATTACGTATGGCTCTTTTTAGTTTTTCTTTTCTTTGTTGTAAGTTTCTACTACGTCCCTCTCGTTAGAAACAATTTTTTGGGTCATTACAGGTAAGACTAAGGTCATAGTGGCTAACAAATGTTTCAAGAGTATTTCCTCATCTATGAACAAAAGAGAATGATACATTCGAAGAACACTCCGCAAGATCATGAAGATCATCCATAAGATCACGAACATCATCCAGCAACACGCCTACTGCAGATAAGTCATCATCATTCCCATTTAACCCCTGAATCAAAGTGAATGAGTCACTTTCCTATTGCAATATTCCTGTCCGAACAAATCCAAATTGATATATCTACATATTAATTTCGACATTTCCAATAGAGTCAGATACACTCTTAACTTAGAAATATGATAAAATCGGGAATCTGCCTTTCTATTTTGAGCTTTCTTGATTCACATGGCCTTGAATGAACACATATGAGGACTCGAGATCTAGGAGCGGTAAAGCAAAGTGACTCAATAAATTGGTCGCGCTTGTTATATTTTGAAGTCGCAGTTGATCGGCACAGCTTAGACGCAATTTTCATTACGGGTCATGGAAAAACAACCCCTATTTGTTTCTAACACATGGCTATAGTTGCGTACATACCCTTCCATACCCCGCCATATACGAGATATGGCAGGAGCCTCTAAGGCAATAGGGTAATGTTTGTTTGTCATTGTATTAATTTCGACATTCTCATTTTTGTTACCTTCATCTTTTCAGCATGTTCTTGTTCTTATCATCTACCTCCTGGATGCAGTTGGATTACTGGTCTCCTTGTCTTCTCCTGAAAATTACTTTTTTAACTTAACTTCATAATTAGAAAAAGCCCTGGTGTGTTTCTCTAATGCGACAATCCAGCATGAATATGGGCAGAAACATTCTTATTCATAGCCATTTGGACGGAAACCTACCCCCATTGTTAAATACCTTGGACAAAATATAATCTGTCCCCAGGTTTTTTTAACTTTACTTTTCCTCCAAAAAGAAGAAGTCCTTTAGCCTAAGATCGGGTTATATTTTTTTTTTCCTATTGCACTGCGAGTTGAATGTTTTTTATGCGTTATGCACGTTATAGTTTTCTTATATGCTTTGCTTATTGTTCTGTAATTTATTCTTTTTTGATATGTCTGTATATATATAAACAGTTCAGCATAAACTAATAAGCAAAACGTACATGGAAACAGATTAAAACATACAATATACGTAAAACACTTGAAGGGGGAAAAAAGTACGTAATAAACATGCATTAAAAAACTTGAAAAAAGAAGTACATAATAATGAGTGCAAAACATAAAAAAGTACGCTAGTATTCTTCTTAGGAGTAAATCCATTTATTAATTAACAAAGAAAAGTAATTGTCCTATAGGCTAAGAGCCTATTTGTTAACACAATTTATCACTTATTCTGAGTAAATTCAGCTTTTTCTTCTACAAAATGCTCAAACAAAGCGCTCAAACATAGATGATTTTTCAGATTTGTTTTTTCTACAAAACGCTCAAACAACTTCCTCTTCATGCTTTAGTCTCCCTAAATCATCAATATTAATCATTAGTATACGATTTCACATAGATAATCAAATTCATTACTCATCCTAAAAAATATGAATTATGCATGAATAGGGCTATAAATGTGCCAAGTATGTGAGAAAATCTATGATATGTTATGGACTCGTCAAGACCATTTGATCGACGCAAAGGAAATTATGAAGCAAGAGACTAAGGGGGAGACTGGTAATACATTTTTGAAGGCCTCGATATATCAAAGGAGCATTGAAGAAATTATTTAATATTTTCACCAACCTTCAGGCTCAATACTGTCTACTTTTCAAAGTTATCAAGTGTATTACGTGTTGAAATTTATTCTTGCATTTTGGTATTTAGTTTTCTATTGGGAGTATTCAAGTTTTCACCAGAGGAACTAAAGCTATTTGGTCTCTTTCTTGTAATTTGACTTATTTGAGTGTAAAATCACATCTTCTTCCAAAACTTATTTAATTTTGGTGTAAGTTATTATGTAAGACTTCTGTGAAGTTATAAAAAAAAAGTAGAAAAGCTAAGTGCTTTTGTTTGTAATTGAAGGTGTTGTTGTAATTGTTGCTTATTTTTGAAGTACAAATTTTTGTAGTAGGTTGAAGTTATTTTGAAGTACGAACTTTTGTAGTAGGTTGAAAGTTGTTGAAAATCTACTTTAGTAAGAAAGTGATAGTGAAGTAGAATTATGATATAAATTATGTGTCTACTTATAGACAAATAACACATTTTACACACGAAAGACTCACAAATGTGAGAAAGATCACTTCTATATTCAAATATAGGATGGAGATCAATATATAGACAAGGAGCCAACGGCTAGTTGGAAGTTTACCCAGGACACTGTAACGGCTATTTTGTTGGATAATAACCAGTGTGTTAGTGTCTGATGTGACTTTACACTGATGATTAATCTCTAGCCTAATGTTTAAACAATGTAAATACATAATTACAACGTGATAATATCCAACTATCAGTGTGAAATAAGTGATACTAAAGGTGTTCGACGCAATTGTAAATCTGCTCGATGAAATGACTAAATGAATATGTATACTATGCTGCCAATGCTATCTTCCTTCTGCACCACTGTTATTCTCGTGATGTTCCATCAATGTGATTACCATGTATTCCAACACTCCCCCTCAAGCTAGAGTTGTAGATGTTAATACAACCTAGCTTGCCAAGTAATATTTTCAAAACATTCACACTTACTAGTTTTGACAATATGTCACCTGTTGGAAAATGAATTGTTTTGATGAATTTAAAAGATGTTTGAAAATGAGCTAAAAAGATATTTTATAATTTGAAATTAGAACAAAATGACAAAAACGTATTGTGAGAGAGCTTGTTGGAATATGAATATTTTGATGAAGCTTAAAAGATGTTTGAAAAAGGATTGAAAAGTCATTTTAGACTTGGAAATAAGAAATCAACATCATACCCTGACATAGATCTCTAACAGAGATCTATGTATACATCATACCCTGACATAGATCTCTAGCAGGGATAGATGTATATATCATACCCTGACATAGATCTCTAACAGAGATCGATGTATACATCATACTCTGATATAGATCTCTAACAGAGATCAATGTATACATCATACCCTGACATATGTATACATCATACTCTGACATAGATCTCTAACAGAGATCGATGTATACATCATACCCTGACATAGATCTCTAACAGAGATCGATGTGTACATCATACCTAACATAGATCGATCGATGTACATCATACCCTCACATAGATCGATCGATGTCATCTTGATTCAATTGAAACCACACTGTCCAACATCAAACCCTCACATAGATCGGTCGACGTACATCATAACCTCACATAGATTGATCGATGTACATCATACCCTCACATAGATCGATCGATGTACATCATGTCCTCATATAGATCGATCGATGTCATCCTGAAATCAAATTGAAACCCCACTGTCCAACATTATACCCTCACATATATCGATCGATGTACATCATATCCTCACATAGATCAGTCGATGTCATCTAGAATTCAAATTTTTATGACCGTTGGAACAAAATCTAAGGGAGATTCATGGTGTTTTCTCTTTTCAATCTTGCTCAAATTTCTTATGGACTTTTCTCTAACATTAACGTGCTTTCTTGATTATTATATCCATGTCTAAGATTCTCTCGGGTGACTTTGGAGGATTAAATCAATCCATAGAGAGGCTAAAGGCTAATTTTAAATTATCAAGGCTTGGGATTCACTTGA
Source organism: Eustoma russellianum (assembly GCA_036186865.1). Classification (NCBI taxonomy): domain Eukaryota; kingdom Viridiplantae; phylum Streptophyta; class Magnoliopsida; order Gentianales; family Gentianaceae; genus Eustoma; species Eustoma russellianum. Next base: position 26,075,159 of record AP025055.1, read on the forward strand.
AGACATGGGAGATGCTCCAAAAACGTGGTGAATACCTCCTATAAATAGAAGATGCTCAAATGAGGCATTCATACACTTTCACCATCATCAAGCTTTATTCTTCATTGTTGTAAATTTCTCTCATTTGTGTAAAAGTTCTTAAAGCTTGTTAAGCCTTTATTTATTCTTCATTATTGTATATTGAGAGATTGTAAGTCTAACACAAGAGGAACCATAACTATTTGATCTCTTGCTTTTGATTAGACTAGTGAGAAAGTGTAAACCTCACTACTTCCTTAAACCCACTATGAGAAAGTTCTTTGAGAGAAATTTGTTGAAGTTGTGAGGTAGCAAGAAGTTGTTCTTGCTTAGAGCTGAAGTTGTTGTAGTTGCACAAAGTTGTTTTGTGAAGAAGTTGTTGTTGTGGTTGCTTACACTAATTTGTTAGTGCAAGCATTGCGTTGTTGTTCTTATTAAGGATAATAAGAAGAGTAGTTGTTGAAAATCCACTTTGGCAACAAAGTGGTAGTGGAGTAGAATCATTTATCATTCGAACCATTCTATATCCGGTGTACTCATTCATTGTCTCTTATCTCCCCTTCTTACTTTGATTTTGAATTCCATTTGAGTTGGAGAAAGCTAAAAAGAAAAAACTCTGCAAAATTGCCCAACACTCTATTCACCCCCCTCTAGAGTGTTTGTTACAGACCTAACAATTGGTATTAGAGCCTAACCTTGATTGCTTGGCCAAATTTTTGCAAATAGTAAGGTTAAATAATCATTGGAAATAATGTCAATGACAACCTCTACATCATATAGCTCAACTCTCAAAACAGCAACTATATTCACAGCACTAGACACTAAAGTTTCCCTGTTTGATACTCAAAACTATTCTTTATGGAAATATCGGATGAATGCATATTTGTGTGGATATGGTTATGACATAAGGAGAGCGGTTATAGAGGGAATACCTCCACCAACTAAATTGGATGAAAATAGAAGACCAGTCATGAAGGAGTATGATAATTATAATGAGGAGGATAAGAAAAATTTTGAGCTAGAAGGGAAATCTCTTGGAATCCTCCATCTCTCTCTCTCTCATTTGAGGAGATAATAAAGGTTCAAGGCATGTTCTCTCCACATGAGACATGGAAGAAATTGAGGACTTAGCAAGTGATGATCATGAATCAAACATAGACGAAGATGGTAGAGAAGAAATATGCCTTATAGCTTTTGAAGATGACAAAGAGGTATCTCTTTCAACTTCCTCATTTGATAAATTACAAGATGAATATATTACTTTATATGAGGAATTTGAAAATCTTGCACTAAAGTGTGAACATGCTAAAGAGGAACTTAATTTATGAAAATTAGAAAATGAAAATTTGCATGACTCTCTTGTTTTGTTTCATCTAGAGCATGATGTCATCTTAGGACACATAAATCTTTAGCTCTAGAAAACATAGAGATTAAGAATAAATGTGTTAAACTTGAAGAACTTCATAAGATGACATGTGAGAAGGTTGTCCATGAAAAACCTCTTGGTAAACAAAAAAGTAGTAAATAGAAAAACAAACTTAGGTTTTAAAGCTTCTACTACTTTAACCAAGATAAAATTATCAAAGATAAAATAGGCATCTTTATGTGATTCACCTAAGGCTGATTTGATACATCCAAAGGAAGTGCTGAGAAATGTCAATAAGATTTCTAAGCCTATGAAGGTAACTAAACCTTCCAAGACTAAAAACACACAATCACATCATGCACGTACTTGTTTCTTTTATAACAAAAAGGGTCATGTGGTAAGTGCTTGTAGAACTAAGAAAAGCTCTAAGTATTATTGAAGACCTAAAGGCATGAAAACTAACCAAAATGGACCCAACAACAAAAGGGTACCTATGGATAGAGATTTGTCTTTTGTAGGAGCTTGGAATCCATGGAGATGGCAAAGGAGAAGAAATCAAATAGCTCATGAAATTGAAAGGTTCAATCCATATGGTCAAAAAATAGCATTTTCATATCAAATTCAAGATCAAAGATGGTGCAGAAGCCCATTTTTGGCAATGGGATAGACTAGACCCTTGGAGTTGGAAGAGTTGGTAAATTTTCTAACTTTCCTTTTAGTCCCATAATATGTATATAAGGGACATGAGCTAAAATTTGATAAGTGTTATCTATTGGGGTGATAATAATGCTTAAAACATTCTTATAACTGATAAGATATTTGCAAAAAGAAAAATAATGGTTTGATTTTTCTTTAAAAGAAAACAAAGGTTTATCTTACAAGTTTTTGGTGTCAAAAATTTTACTCCAAGTATTTTTTTTTTTGTTTATCTATCACATGGAATAGATAATTTAGATATGTTGGTTACAAAGTTTCTGTGAACTTTTTGAAAAGTACCAACCTATCAAAATATTTACAAACCAATGGCATATGTGATATTTATCAACTGTATAAAGCATTGATAAGTAAAGATCTAAGTTTTATAGTAAAAATGCACTCTCAAGACTGCCTCATTTCTTCTTGATAGGAGTATTATGCATGTTTATGATATTAAATAGTTTCTTTATAACTTGATTGAATTATGTGGCTTGCTTGAGCATTTGAAACTAGTTGATTCTATTTTACTTACTTGGATATGTTTCTTGCTAGGAAATATAATACATGATTATGAATCTCTAAAATGACTTGAGAATGAAAATGCTCATAAGATTAATCTATAAAGAGAAACAGAATTTGGAAGTTTGAAGGAAATACCAAGATATGTGTCAAATGAAAGGATGCATTCACCATGCCTTGGTATCTAAACTTCTAGAAAAATTGGATTAAATAGGTAAAACTGAAATATTTATAGCGATGAGTTTTTCTTGAGGTTCCTCTTTTCAAACACTTTGAAGTGGAAAAGCTTGAGTTATGGTGTAGTTTAGGAATTATCTTAATATGACTTTCTATGAACCTTGAAATGATAGAATTCTTATTCTAAAATACTTTATGATATTTAGATGTAAGGTTTTCATAATTAACACCAAAGATGATTTAGAAAGACTTGAAATGTAGATGATAATGAACATGTCAATAAGAACATGTATTGAACAAGTCTTAACTTGAACACTTCAGCAGGAATTCTATGAAAAACTTGAGGATTCAAATGATAAAGGTTATTTGAACATTCTTGAGAATCAAAAGCCAAGAGAAAATTTCTAAACCATATGAGTTCTTTAAAGTTTGGATAAATTCAAAGCACATAAAGTTGGTAAAACTAAATGAAGAAGAAATATTGAACTATAGCTCTAGATTATTATCAAGATATGGATTAAACTTATGTCTTGCCTTGCAAGATTGAGAGAAACTTTCTAGGCTATATTTGGAATAGAAAATCAACTATATGTCAAATTGACCATCCTAGATAAATATTTAAAATGAATATATGGAGTTTAATCTTTTAATATTGAAGACCTTGATGAGTCAAATCATGCTTCAAGTTTGGAAAATCCTTGTGTGACTTGAACCAAACTCTTATAGTTTGGTATGAGAGGTTAAGATAATTTTTAAAGAGAAAACGAGTCATCATATTCTTCATACTAAAATCATATTCTTGTTAATGTCCATATTGATAATACATTTGGGTCCAATATACAAATGTTTGTGGAAAATTTGCATAAGATGATGTCTGATAAGTTTGATGAAAGTATTATGAGAAAAACTCAACTATTTTCTTGAGTTTCATACTACGTAAACTATGCCATGCATTTGACCCAAACCAAATGCAAAATAATTGCTTATATAGAAAGTTAGAGAATGATTGAATATGATTATAAGATCTAATGCTAAACTTAGAAAATGTGATATCAAACGACAATAAAATTTTTGTCATGTAGCACAACCACTTGGTTTCAAAGATTATGATTATTCAAATCATCTCTTTAAAAGGCCCTTTATGGACTTAAACAACTAGAGCTTGGTATGAGAAATTGAGAAATTTCTTGGTTAAAAATGGTATTTAAAGAGGAAAAGTTGATACTACCTTGTTTATTAAATAACAAAGAAGAAGTCATTCATTCCGTCCAATCAAGCAAACCAAAGATGAAGTGCACATCTCTCAAGTCAAGCAAACCAAAAATGAAATGTACATCTCTCAAACAAAGTACACCAAAGATCCTCTCAAGAAACACAAACTTGAGAGCGAAAGGAATGCAAGCACACAAATGAGCACAAGTAAAAGCTTGATAACGTTAAAAAAAGGAAAGCCGATCAAGGTAACAAAATATAATAGTGTGGTTGGTACTTTACTTTGTTTGACTGCTAGTCAGCCGATATATTATATGCAATGTGTTTGTGTACTAGATTTTAAGATATGCTTAAGAAATTGCATTTAGTTGTCTTAAAACGTATTTTTTTTAAAGATTCAAAAAGTACATTGAATTTTGAATTGTTTTTATTCTAAGAGTGATACTGGGTACGGATGATGATGACGCTCTTTATTCTAAGAGTGAGTGTTTTGACTTAAGAGAGTATAGTGATTCAGACTATGCAAAAAAAGAAAAAATATTATTGATGATAAAAATACCTATGAAACATGTTAATCTCTTGGTGATTGCTTGGTTTCTTGGTTTTCCAAGAACCGAAATAGCGTGTCACTTTTCACGATGGAATCCGAACATGTGTCACAGTCTCGTGTTGTGCACAATTGTTTTGGATGACACACACATGAATATAATATTACATTTGAAAAGTACCTATTTTATGTGATAATACCTCGTCTATAAATATATCATAAAATCTGGCTTTTTATAGTAGATACAAGCATGTTTAAGTTAGACATCAATTTATAAGGGGACATATACAAAAAGAGTTAGTTTGTGTTGAATTTGTCTCCCTACAATTTTAGAATCTCGTTATAAAAAAATTAACATGAGGAGCAAGAATACTTTACAAGAGACTAAGAAACTCTAAATAGTAATCCTTCTCAAGGCCAAAGCTCATAGTCTCTACTGGACCAAGAAGCTGGACGGTTAGGGCTAGAGGCACGAATTTTGCCAAGACTGAGAAGTTGATGGAATTAAGGAAAGAATTAATCATCTACAACTTCTTATGGATAAAACTTGCAAAATTTAGAGCATTAGATGTGCCTGGTAACTTTAAATACATTCATTCACATGTTTAAGAATCATTTACTAAATGGGAGATGAATGCAAGGACAATCACTCCCTTGAAGTTGTTTACAATCAAGGATTTTAAGAAAAATGCTGAGTTGATGCTAGTCTTAAATTGGATAAATGTTCAAAAATAGAGACCTTTTTGAAATGAGAAGTAGATGAACAAAATGTCTAGAATGTATACTAGACTAATTTATGCACACTTGTAGGTGGAATACTTGAAAACTTTTCCCTGTGCAATGCTTAGTGCGAGTCATGGTGCACACTTGAATGGAATGTTATGATTATAAATGATTTGCCTGTGGCTCCTAATGAAGGGTTATATAAGATTGATATATGAAAATGGGATGAGGCAAGATGAAAGGTCCATGCAGACCAAGTTAAAAGCTTTTTAGTTTTCCATCCTACCAAGAACAAAAATAATATGACATTGGTATACCGAGTGTTGACTGCGGCAGTCATATTTTGTGTCTCTGAGAAATCATATGAGCTTCCTAGTAACTTTGACTTCTACATATCCTATCGCCTTGCCAACAAGAAACTTCTTGAACTTTCTAAAGTTATCCATGGCAAATATGATAGAAGCAACCACTAAGTCACATTATGACATTCTTATCGCAACATCATCTACTCCATGTTAAAGAAATCCGATATAGTGATGGATTTAGAAACTTGAATCATCATATGATTTTTTTCATCTTTTTTATATGATCTTTTTATTTTGCCTTATTGTCCTTTAAAAAAGGAAGAAAAATATACATGTTTGTGTATGAACATGCTCTTGGATATGATGGATGAGTGTGTATACATCATACCCTAACGTAGATCGATCGATGTACATTATACCGTCACATAGATCGATCGATATCATCCTGATTTAAATTGAAACCACACTGTCCAACATCATACCCTCACATAGATCGATTGATGAACATCATAACCTCATATAGATCGATCGATGTACATCATGCCCTCACATAGATCGATCGATGTGCATCTTACCCTCACATAGATCGATCGATGTCATCCTGAATTCAAATTGAAACGACACTGTCCAACATCATACCCTCACAAGGAATGATCGATGTACATCATACCTCACATAGATCGATCGATGTCATCCAGAATTCAAATGTTTATGACCGTTGGAACAAAATCTAAGGGAGATTCATGGTGTTTTCTCTTTCCAATCTTGCTCAAGTTTCTTGCGGACTTTTCTCTAAAATTAACATGCTTCCTCGACTATTATATATACCAATCACCTTATTGGAGAAGATCTCCTGAAAATAACAGGTAGAAGGTGAGAACCTAACTTCACAGGCATTATCTTTAGTAATTTGACAGACAGAGATTAAGTTGAAATTTAACTCAAGGATAAACAATACATTCTACAATCTCAAAGTTTCTGTTAACTGTATATTTGCACTACCAAGGATATTTATACCAGTTTCATTTGCAGCTTTTAATTTAGCAGGATTGATAAAAGACAAGATTATTTAGTTTATCTTTATTCCAGGTCATATGGTGTGTAGCACCAAAAGCTGTACCATAACTAGTCATGGTGGCCTGAACAGCTTCTTGATTCATTTTCAAGGGTTGTTGTTGTGACTGTAGCTGCTTCATAAACTGAAAGATGGCATCTAGTTGAGTTTGGATAAGGACCTCTGATGGTCTAATGAAACATTTATTAGAGGCTGCTGCACTACGCCTTCTCTAGTGTCCTTCGTTTGCAGCTTGTAATTTCCATTTGTCAGGGTTCCTACATTGCTAATTAAATTTGGGAGGAGGCCTCCCATGCTTGGCATAGCATTTGTCTTCAGTGTGTCCTACCTTTTTGCAAAACTTGCACGTGGGCCTCTGTTCCCCTCTGTTATCATACTGATTTGGAGAGGCATACCTCCAAATAACAGCATTAGCAGAGGTCTTATCTCCTGATGTTCCCTAAGGAGCGGTAAATGTCGTAGTAGTTCCTTCAGCAGGTAGTAGAACTCATCATGAGTTTGATCCGACACTCCTCTTGTCTAATTTCTGAGAATACGCCATTGATTAAAGGAAGTGGATTAGTACCAAAGATTTTCTGGATCATACACCTGCAGTAAACAACACTAGAAGGAGGGTGAATAGTGGTTAGAGGAAATTACACTACTACCATTGAATAAAATCCCCTTTGAAAACAGAATCTGAGACCACCTCAGATTCAGTACCCGTTTTTTAAAATTTCAAAACTCAATGTAAACAAATCCAAAAATTATGAAACTTTTCAAAAAATTAATTTGAATTTCATAGCTAGACTATGTCCAAAAATGAGACAAAACTAAGATTTTTTGCCCTTCAACCAAATAAAAAGATTCAGATGGTCAATCTGGAGAGAATTGTACAAAATAGCGCTGAAATTGGAAAACATTTTTCTCTTTAATTACTCAACCAAAAAAATTTATCTTTATGTCAAAATACTTCTTAGGATGTCTAGTTATGTTTTGAAAAGGCCTTGACCTGGCACTATGCTTGATAAATTCAGAATGCAAGTTTTCTTGAAACTGGTTAGATTGCAACCAGAATGGACCAGTTATCTTGCAACGACTGAAAGACTAACTTTCCTTTGCTCAAATCAAGTGATTCTTGTTGCAAATGAAAGCTAGCAGTCTAAATTATAACTCCACCAAAAATCACGAATTTTGAAAGTATTTTTCTATTTTTATAAGACGTGAATTTGGATTAAAAATACAGTGAAAACGGGCAGAAAAACAGAAAAGTAGAAAGAAGACAAAAACACCGAAGATTTATTTTGGTTCGCTCAAATGTGACCTACTCCAGTCCCAATGAACACCTTTTCTTGGATTTCACTATGGTATGAACACAAATACAACAAGAACCAAGCTTGATCCTTAGGTTAAACACCAACCCTATTCAAGACTTGGATGAACACCTCTACGCAACACTCTACCACCTATTGGTGTAGCCTTATAAACATTGCTAACCAATCTTACAAAATCACCAAGAGAGACGTGTATAATGCAGCTCAACAACAACAAAGACGAAACACCTTAGCTACAAGGAATGAATCAAGAACAAAAAGAGAATAGCAAGAATGATCTTCAACTTTGGCTTTCAAGTGTGTGTTCTCTTCTTCACCTCTGCCTCCTATTTATAGTGTGGAATAGGCCTTGAAGATAAGACCTCCTATGTGTCAACATCTTCATCATCATGCCTTAGTTGTCTTCACATCATTGGTTGGCCACATAATCACCTTGCACACTTGGCAACATAAAGAAACATTATCGGACCACCTTTTGACACATATTTGGCCGATATTTGTCTTGAAAAATAACTCGGAAAATGTGAAGATAATACCCAAGGATAAGATGGCATATTCCTCTATTAAACCCTCAACTTCTTGACACAAGAATAGGGCATGTGAATGGCTGAAAATTTTTCACAATTCAACCCCATTTTCAGCTCCAATGAATGTTGCCTTCAAATTCCAAATTTCCAAGTTGGCAACTTTGCCAATTAGCTTGTTTTTGGTTTGTCCACTTGGCATCAAGTCATAAAATGAATACACCGTCATTTCCAACTGTATATACACATTTTGAGACTGTATATATGTGTACAAACTCAGAAGTTTTGAAGAGAAAATAATACATAAGAGTTGACAAAATTATGTCGACATATAATATCAAAATTCCTGCAATTTCTCCTTGTATGTTGTGATGAATTTTGTATCAATAACTCTATTAAAATCTCCGAAAAATGATGATTGAGAACCTCCAATAATATAATCATGAGAGTCTTCAAGAAGAAAATAAAGTATAACACGAAAACCGTCACATATATATCGTCGATATCGATAATATCACCCAATAGAGAAATAAAATAGAGAACCACCAAATAATATTCAAAAACACAATAAATAAACTCCATAATGAAGATAATAAGATACTCAAGTGATTTCTTGAGTAAAAATGCCAAAACTGCCCTGGGAGAAAATGACCAAAATACCCCTGGTGAGAGAAAACTCCAGAAATGACTCCAATAGTCAGAAATAATTACAATAACACCTTTGTGATGATAAATAAGATGAGAATAGTCCCTTGAATCATATTCACCATGTCAAGTATCTACAAAACTCAAAATACCAATTTTTTCCTTTTTGGTAAATTGTAGAAACTTCCAAGGCACATTAGTCACAAGACATTTATATTCATCAAAAACACATAATATCAACATGATAAACATATATAAATCATGTAAAAATGAAAAAAACCATTTTATCACATTTTAGAAAAATATTTCTAAAAACCCTAGACATCGATCGATCGAAGTGCCTGTGCTAGAGAGATCGATGTCTCACAGTGAGTTTCAGAGTTTGTCTCTGACCTACATCGATCGATCAAACTGAGGGTTTGATGTGTACATCGATCGATCGATGTGTCTCAGGTTTAGAGATCGATGTCTCACAGTAAGGTCTTGGTTTTTCTCCGTCTTACATGGATCGATCCATATGAGGGATCGATGTACATTGATCGATCGAAGTGCAGTAACCTAAAAGATCGATGTCATTTTTCTTCACTTATTCAACTTTTTAACATTTATAACATCATGTGTGACATTTTTATATATTCAACACTTAAAATCATGACTTTGAAAATTACCTAAACATATTTCTCGACATTCTCTCCCTTTTGGATGATTTTCAAAATAACTCAACGTGATTTTAATGTCACAACTCTTTATCAATTGTTTATCACATATCTGCCAATTTTATACCAATTGAATTGTTGTGAAAACCTCACCAATTCTATACCAATTTGTTTTCAAACTTTCAAAACTCTTTATAGATACATGTTTTTAACATATGTGCTCCCCCACAACTTATACTCTCCCCCTTAATCTATGCTTTGAGCCAATTGAACGCCAATTGAAACTTATACCAATTGAACTTAACTTATTATTCAATCTTAGAATCATGACTTAAAATCTAAAAGTGTGTTCTTATTCTATCTCCCCCTTTATTTTGCAAATCATGCCAAAGATAGAATTATGCAATTGTATTGTAAGTCATCATTCCTAACTTGGCTCGTAAAGTTTCAAAGCTGGCTTGATTAAGGGGTTTGGTGAAAATATCAGCAACCTGATGATCAGTTCTTATATGGTTTAAGTTTAAGGCTTTATTCTAGGCTTCGGTGGTAGAGAGAGCTACACTAGCTTGTTTCTTAGAAAACCAAGAGATCAGGTTGGTTCCTATGAATTGACATGTAACGCTAGTGGATTTTCTATCTAACTTGCAACCACCGTAATCAACATCATCATAAGCATATAGTTCTAACTTAGCGTTTTTATCATACCAAAGTCCTAAGTGAGGTGTGTGCTTAAGATATCTAAATATCTTTTTCACCGCATTGTAATGTGATACTTTAGGACAAGATTGAAACCTAGCACACATACACACACTAAACATGATATCAGGTCTTGACGCGGTTAAGTATAACAATGACCCAATCATAGACCTATATAGTGTGTCATCAAAAGGTTTACCATTTTCATTCTTGTCTAGTTTGGTGCTAACGCTCATAGGGGTAGTTGTTGGTTTCAACTTTTCAAATCCAAACTTCACAATCATATCATTGACATACTTAAGTTGGCTAATATATATTCCTTAAGCGGTTTGTTTGATTTGTAACCCCAAAAAGTAATTCAATTCTTCTACCATTGACATTTCAAATTCTGACTTCATACACTCTTCGAAGTCCTTTACTAAGGTAGGGTTGGTCGATCCAAAAATTATATCATCTACATATATTTGGACTATTAATAAGTCATTATTTTTCTTCTTAGGAATAATATGTTATCTGTGGTCCCCCTTTGATAATTATTTGCAATAAGAAAGTTTGCGAATCTATCGTACCAAACTCTTAGGGCTTGTTTCAAACCATATAAAGGTTTCTTAAGCTTGTATATATGGTTAGGATTCTTTGGATCTTCAAATCCAGGGGGTTGTTTGACAAATACTTCTTCTTGGATGTATCCATTAAAGAATGCACTCTTGACATCCATTTGGAAGAGTTTTATGTTACTTAAACTTGCAATATCAAGTGATAATCTAATTGCTTCTAGTCGTGCAATGGGTGCAAAAGTTTCTTCATAATCTATAACCTTGTGCGACTAGTCTAGCCTTATTTCTTGTAATATTTCCTTGTTCATCCATTTTATTTCTAAACACCTATTTTGTACCTATTATAGATTTATTTTTGAGCTTGGCAACTAAGCCACACATGTTGTTCGTTGTGAATTGGTTTAACTCCTCATGCATGGCACCTATACATGATATATCATCTAAGGCTTCCTTAACATTCTTAGGTTCTCAGTGTGAGATTAAGCTATGTCCTTCAGCTTGACTTATGTTTCTACGAGTTCTAACCCCATCACTCGGATTTCCAATGATTAACTCTTTAGGGTGTTTTGTTTATCTTTTATAAGTCACTAATTCCTAGGTTGACTAGGTTCACCCTCATCTTGTTCAAATGTTTTATTAGTGTGAACATTATCATACACAATTGGATCATCTTGCAAGTTAGTTGTATTATCTTCCAATTGCAAAATTTCTTCATTTATTTCACCTAAGGGTTCATGCATGTCTTGTTCAGGGAGAGTTGGTTCTAGATCATCACATATTGGCTCAAGTAATACATCATCTCATCAAACATATTTTCAACGTTGTCCTCTTGCTTCTTTTTATCACTTACTTCAAAACATGCATTCTCATTGAATTTCACATGTATGGATTTAATTATCGTTCTATATGTAGCGCCCTGACCCGGACAGCGGAATCCGAACCGGTACACCCGTCGTAGCTTACTGAGAAGACTACAAGACGTCTCATCTCTTGAATACACATCATCGATGACGTAAGAGAAATAAGTGCGGAAACATATCAAGTCAAACTAAACCATCAAAGCAGTACGTCACAGACAATGTGATCACCGACAGTATACGTGGTCGCAGCCATCTAAAACCTCAAATGAAGAACAAAATAAACTAAAACAAATAGAAACAGTTTTAACTAGCTAATCAATCTCCTCAACCAGGTCTAGGTATCCCATTCAGCCCACTCGCCGTCATCCTCAATGAAAATCATATCGTAACTGGGTTCATCTGCAAGATCAAAGGCAGTACCCTTAGCGAAAAACGCTAGCAAGTAACCCACTTATAAGACGTACGGGATCAACACATGTCAAGACATGAGTAATAGATAATTGAGGGAATTGAGGGGCACATGTCTTGTAATTTTCAAATATATAAGCGGAACAAGTAATAAATCAGGTACAGCAACTTGAAACGCAAGTAAGCAATTCAATATCGATCAAATAACATAAACACACATACCACAACGACTCTCGTGATGCATGTCAAATAATGCACTACGCTGCGCAATCACATATGCATGAGCCATTTCTTTCAAATCAATGCAATGCATGTCACAATGTCCGGTTCCTAACTCATTTCCTTGTAACGCACCCCGGCTTATATTTCCATCCCGGTTAACGTTACAAGCTCGTATGCTCTGTGATGCACCTCGGCTTATATTTTCATCCCGATTAACATCACAGCTCTCGTAAAACTCTACAATGCACCTCGGCTTATATTTCCATCCCGATTAACATTGTAGAGGACTTTATACCCTGTAACGCACCCCGGCTTAAATTTCCATCCCGGTTAACGTTACAGTCTTTTGTGTCCTGCAATGCACCCCGGCTTAAATTTCCATCCCGGTTAACATTGCATTTCACCTTCGCAAATCTGTGCCGAAGCACATTTCTTTTTCAAAACCTTATGCAATGCACGTGCCATGATGCGAGACTCCTTACTTCATTCATACTTCTCGTTCACATATACAATATACATTCACATGCGCAAGTACCAGTAGCATTCAAGGGTACACTAGCTTATTCATCAACACTTAATCCTCAACTAGCTCGTCAACACTTACCCTTGATTCTAAAGTTCACAACCTACGAGAGTATCCCTATCTTTTCCTCATTGAACCCTAAGACACCTCGTACGTTCAATTCCTAACCCGTCTAAGTCATTCCCGTTGAACTCGGTTCGAGAACCCATTGAAGTCACCAAGTTGATTCACCTTCTGAAATCATGTTCCCGAGACTTAGACTACCTTTAATCATGTCTGACGAAGTCTCTAAAGTCACCCAAAGGTTCCCCGAACGTCCCTCTTTCTTCCTCCACTTTCCACAAAATTTCAGGACTTCATTCCCTATACATCGATCGATCGATGTCCAAATGGGGACATCGATCTCTGACTTCGATCGATCGATGTCCTTCTGAGGACATCGATCTCTCAGGCTTCACCTACATCGATCGATCGATGTCCAACTGGGGACATCGATCTCTCAGCCGCCTGTACATCGATCGATCGATGTCCTTCTGGGGACATCGATCTCTGACATCGATCGATCGATGTCAATGCTACTCCAGAACTTCTTCTGCAATTTTCTGCAGATCTCAATCAATGTTTCCAATCTCCATCCACCAATTCCAAGCCTAGATTTCCCTGCTACAATTTCATGCTTAACCTACAGATTAACCGCTATACTCATCTCAAGCAAGGTTCAATCCTAGAACTCGATTATCCGACTCTCTCAATCCCAAAAATCCAATCTTTCCTCTCAACCCATTGCCCAAATATGGGATCACACCAAGAGGGGATTCAGGGTAGGGATTTGCATGTTTTCACATAAACATCAACCACAACGAATGAATATTCATATAACTTGGCCAAATGTTGAAACGAAAGCACACAGATCATATGCAAATAATCAACGAACGAATCTACTGCATGGTGATCCAATTTGATAATTAAAATAGGCCGTTTTCTTTCGCAAATCGTAAGAACTTATAAACAGATTACTTGCCTTTGATTACTCGAAGACGGATTGAAGAACGGATGCAGGTTGGATTGATTCCTGAAGGCTATCTTCTCTTACGCTGGGAGAAACGGTTAGGGCAGACAAAAGAAGCGTCGTTGCTTTTCTGAAGGAACTGACGCTTCTCAGTTTATATATGGTCAGGGGAAAAGTTTGGTGTTTCTAAATTACATTTTATTTCTTATTTATCTTAAAGGATAAATCCTAATTATTTAATTCTAAAAGTAATTACAATTAAACTCTAATAATAAATCCTCCATTTATTCTAATTAATCATCATATTAATGTCTAATTAATTTTCGTTGACCGTCATTAATTTCCGCAAAAATCCTTCTTTGTCTTTTAATTTCCCTACTGAGGGTGCGGGCATAACATCCCTCCCCCTTATAAGAAGTTTCGTCCTCGAAACTGGCGTACCTTATTGGAAGAGGTGTGGATATAACTCCTTCATTTGCTCTTCAAGCTCCCACGTGGCTTCGCGCTCCGTATGGTTACTTCACTGAACTTTGACATACGGAATGACGCGTCGGCATAGGACTTGATCTTTTCTGTCCACAATCCTCAATGGATGTTCTTCGTAGGTGACGTCCTCTTTCACGTCTAAGGGTTGGGCTTCAAGGACATGGCTCGGATCCGATACGTATTTCCGTAGTTGCGACACGTGGAATACGTTATGGACTTGTGATAAACTGGGAGGTAAGGCTAGTCGGTATGCCCTTTCACCAACTTTACCAAGAACTTCGTAAGGGCCAATATATCTCGGGCTTAACTTGCCCTTCACTCCAAATCTAGCAACTCCCTTAGTTGGTGACACTCGTAGGTAAACCTTGTCGCCCTCCTCAAAGTCCAACGGTCGTCTCTTGGTGTCAGCCCAACTTTTACTGCGGTCTTGAGCCACCTTGAGTTTCTCTCTTATCACCTTGACCTTTGCCATTGTTTGCTCGACCAACTCGGTTGCGGTGATTGTCCTTTCTCCGACTTCATCCCAACAAACCGGAGATCTGCATTTGCGTCCGTACAATGCTTCAAATGGAGCCATGCCAATTGCACTGTGATAGCTATTATTGTAAGAAAACTCCATCAACTTCAGCATGCTATCCCAGTTTCCTTTGAAATCCAAGGCGCATGCTCTCAACATGTCTTCCAATGTTTGGATGGTCCTCTCGGATTGTCCATCCGTTTGCAGGTGATATGCTGTGCTCATTCTCAACTCCGTACCCATAGCTTTCTGGAATGCTCTCCAGAACTTAGAGGTGAACTTGGGGTCACGGTCCGATACGATGCTAACTGGGACTCCATGTAGACTTACAATGTTATCCACATAGATATTGGATAACCTTTCATACGAAGTACCATGAGGCATGGCTATGAAGTGAGCCGTCTTCGTTAAACGGTCTACAATCACCCAAATCATCTCGTTCCCATTGCGGGTCTTGGGTAGTCCCATTACGAAATCCATCGTCACGTGCTCCCACTTCCATTCTGGAATCTCTAGTGGTTTCATCAACCCACCAGGTCGTTGATGTTTCGCTTTGACTTGTTGGCATATCAAACATCTCTCAACATATGCCGCTATTGACCTTTTCATCCCTATCCACCAATAGTTTCTTTTGAGGTCCTTATACATCTTAGTACTCCCCGGGTGGATAGACATTCTTGAATTATGCGCTTCTCGGAGCAATTCTGTCCGGAGTTCGTCTTTACTTGGCACGCATAATCGATTCTGGAACCATAGACTCCCATCTTCTAGCAACTGGAAATCCCTTACCGGTCCCGTGGATAACCTGTCACGGATCTCCTTCAGTGCTGGGTCCTCATACTGTGCTTCTTTGATTCGGTCTACCAAGTCTGGGCTGATAGACAGAGCTGTGAGGACATTTGCCACTGAATCCACCAATTCAAGATCAAACTCCTCTATCTCTCTTTCTAATGGGGATTGTCTCGCGTGGCTAGACTTTCTGCTCAACGCATCTGCCACTCTGTTGGCTTTGCCCGGATGGTAGTTGTTGGTCAAGTCATAGTCTTTGAGTAACTCTAACAATCTTCTTTGTCTCATATTCAACTCCTTCTGCGAGAACAGATACTTTAAGCTCTTATGATCAGTGAACACAGCACATTTCTCTCCGTATAGATAGTACTCCAGATCTTAAGGGCAAATACCACAGCTGCGAGCTCCAAGTCATGCGTCGGATAGTTCTGTTCATATGGTTTCAGTTGTCTTGACGCGTACGATATGACTCGTTCATTTTGCATCAAAACGCAACCTATAAACAGAGGGTCAGTTTAGGACTTGCATAAGTATATACGATGCATTAATTGTAATGGTGTACATACCTAGTCCTTTCTTGGACGCGTCACTATAAATCACGAATCCATCGGTGCCGGAAGGTTGTGCCAACACCGGGGCTGTGGTCAACCTCTTCTTGAGCTCAGTAAAGCTCTGCTCGCATTCAGCAGTCCATTCAAATTTAGTCTTCTTCTGAGTAAGTCGACTCAATGGTACTGCTATCGTTGAGAATCCCTCAACAAACTTCCTATAGTAGCCTGCCAAGCCTAGGAAGCTTCTGACTTCGGTCACATTTGTGGGTCTTGTCCATTCAGTGATGGCTTCTATCTTCTTAGGATCCACAGAGATCCCATCTTCAGAAATCACGTGACCAAGGAAGGCTACACTCCTTAGCCAAAAACTCACACTTACTGAATTTGGCATACAGCCTTTGTTGCCTCAGTATTTGCAACACCACTCTCAAATGTTCAGCATGAGCTTGCTCGTCGGGAGAGTGAACTAGGATGTCGTCGATGAACACTACTACAGAGTGATCCAATTGTTCTCGAAATACGGTGTTCATCAAATCCATGAAAGCTGCTGGGGCATTAGTTAGCCCAAAAGGCATCACCAGAAATTCATAATGTCCATAGCGGGTCCGAAAAGCAGTCTTAGGGACATCTCCTGCTTTCACAAGTAACTGATGATACCCTTGACGAAGGTCAATCTTTGAAAACCAACGAGCTCCCTTTAATTGGTCAAATAAGTCCTCTATCCTTGGCAAAGGATATTTGTTCTTGATGGTAATCTTATTCAACTCCCGATAATCGATGCATAACCTCATGCTGCCATCATTCTTCTTTACGAATAGAACTGGAGCTCCCCAAGGTGATACACTGGGGCGTATCAATTTCTTGTCCAACAACTCTTGCAGTTGCCCCTTTAACTCCTTAAGTTCAGCTGGAGCCATTCTGTAGGGTGCCTTTGATATAGGCTCGGCTCCGGGTATCAAATTGATTTCGAACTCCACTTCTCTCGATGGCGGAACTCCCGGTAAATCATCCGGAAATACGTCCTTAAATTCATTGATCACCGGAATTTGATCCAGGGAGGGAACTTCTTGTTGAGCATCTATAGCGTACACCATATATCCCTCTGCTCCTTTCTGTAAAGCCTTAAAGGCCTTAATCGCCGTCATGTATATTTTCTTAGGAGTCTTGGTTATCTTGATATTCCCTTGCACCGTGATGTCATTCATCTCAGGGTCTTTGAGGGTCACTCGCTTAAGTCTGCAGTCGATGTTGGCATGATTCTTGGTCAACCAATCCATGCCCAATATTATGTCAAAGTCCTTCAGCGGTATCGGGACCAGAGTCACCGAGAAAAGCTTCCCATCTAATTCCAACTCACAGTCCTTGTACTGATGGTGAGAAATCAGTACTTGTTCTCCTGCTGCCTGTACCCTAAATGGGTTCTCAAGCCACTCGGGTAGACAGTCGAGTCCTTTGGCGAATCGCTTAGAAATGAAACAGTGGCTAGCGCCGCTATCAAATAACACGTTGGCAGGTACTTTGTTAACTAAGATCACCCCTATCATGAAAGTGCAGCACATAAAGGTTTCATATAAAGCATATTTAATCATCAACTTAAAAAGACTAAAATTCAATTTAGGCTGCTACAATTTAAACTTAAGTCGTACATGTCACGACGTTTGCATCCTCCTGGACCTCAGCGTCCGTCATCGTGTGGACTCTCGCATTGGGCCTGCCTCTCTGCGGCTGAGCCGGCCCTGCTCCTGTATGTGGCTTAGGATTCCACTCGGGACAGTCTCTGATTCTATGACCCGTCTTTCCGCACTTGAAACATGCACCGCTAACTTTCCAACATTCGCCCACATGTCTTTTCTGGCAGTGTGGGCATTCCGCAGGTGCTTGACTATTCTGCTGGTTCTGTTGCGGTGCCCTTTGAGCTGGCCCCGCTTGCCCTTTTCTGGGGATCTTGACCCAACGTCCGGGCCTACTCCCACGTTGCTCAACCCTCGGCCTCTTGCTCGATTCTTCGCGAGCCTCTCTGTTCTGTGATCGTCGCATGTCACTCTCCACTCGGTAACATGCGTCCAACATCTCCTCGAATGTTTTTAGACTTGACCCCGCGATTGCTGTCCGTATGCGGGGGTTCAGACCCTCTTCAAACTTCAACATTTTCATCCTATTGTTCTCCAATACCAGAGGTGTGAACTTGCCCAAAGCATGAAATCTGTCCGCATAGTCAGAAATAGTCATCCTCCCTTGTTCAAATCTGTCAAACTGCCTCATCTTCTCCAGAACGGCAGTCTCAGGCACGTAGTAATCTTTGTAGGCCTTCACAAACTGACTCCACTGGATGGGAGGAGTCATCTTGGGCAGGATGCCGTTCCACCATGCATTCGCCCTGCCAGTCAGAAAAGGTGTGGCTACATCCACCTTGTGCTCCTCCGGCACTTGTACAAGCTTGAAACATTTCTCTACTTCGTCCAGCCGAAACCCAGCCACCTCTGGGTCAGTTGTCCCTTCAAAGTTTGGGGCATGCATCTTTCGCATTTCCCCAATGTAGTACCTTATGCCGTGCTGTGGTGGCGCGGGAGGAGGTTGCTGCGGTTGTTGTTGCTGCTGAGCAACTCCTTGGGCTATCACTGTGATAGCATCAATCAGTGCTTGGGGTACTAGGACTGGAGGTGGTGGTGGTGGGTTATCGTTGTTCCCATTGCCACCATTTCCTTGATTGTCTCTTCTGGGAGGCATTTTCTGCAAGATCACGTCATTAGTGTCGAGCAGTTCCAAAATAAACGTGAAATCCATAAGGGGTACGAGGCGTAGTTCATGGGTTAAAACAATTATAGTTTATTTGATTTCACTAATCGCGCTCGTACACACACTCACCCCCAGATCAAGCTTAAATCTAAGATTGCATACTTAGACTAATAGACCAACTTAGGGTGAAGATCATAACTTAAGACTCTACATGTCATAACCTAGGTTTCCGAGGTAGATCTGAAGCCTAGGCTCTGATACCACCTGTAGCGCCCCGACCCGGACAGCGGAATCCGAACCGGTGCACCCGTCGTAGCTTACTGAGAAGACTACAAGACGTCTCATCTCTTGAATACACATCATCGATGACGTAAGAGAAATAAGTGCGGAAACATATCAAGTCAAACTAAACCATCAAAGCAGTACGTCACAGACAATGTGATCACCGACAGTATACGTGGTCGCAGCCATCTAAAACCTCAAATGAAGAACAAAATAAACTGAAACAAATAGAAACAGTTTTAACTAGCTAATCAATCTCCTCAACCAGGTCTAGGTATCCCATTCAGCCCACTCGCCGTCATCCTCAATGAAAATCATATCGTAACTGGGTTCATCTGCAAGATCAAAGGCAGTACCCTTAGCGAAAAACGCTAGCAAGTAACCCACTTATAAGACGTACGGGATCAACACATGTCAAGACATGAGTAATAGATAATTGAGGGAATTGAGGGGCACATGTCTTGTAATTTTCAAATATATAAGCGGAACAAGTAATAAATCAGGTACAGCAACTTGAAACGCAAGTAAGCAATTCAATATCGATCAAATAACATAAACACACATACCACAACGACTCTCGTGATGCATGTCAAATAATGCACTACGCTGCGCAATCACATATGCATGAGCCATTTCTTTCAAATCAATGCAATGCATGTCACAATGTCCGGTTCCTAACTCATTTCCTTGTAACGCACCCCGGCTTATATTTCCATCCCGGTTAACGTTACAAGCTCGTATGCTCTGTGATGCACCTCGGCTTATATTTCCATCCCGATTAACATCACAGCTCTCGTAAAACTCTACAATGCACCTCGGCTTATATTTCCATCCCGATTAACATTGTAGAGGACTTTATACCCTGTAACGCACCCCGGCTTAAATTTCCATCCCGGTTAACGTTACAGTCTTTTGTGTCCTGCAATGCACCCCGGCTTAAATTTCCATCCCGGTTAACATTGCATTTCACCTTCGCAAATCTGTGCCGAAGCACATTTCTTTTTCAAAACCTTATGCAATGCACGTGCCATGATGCGAGACTCCTTACTTCATTCATACTTCTCGTTCACATATACAATATACATTCACATGCGCAAGTACCAGTAGCATTCAAGGGTACACTAGCTTATTCATCAACACTTAATCCTCAACTAGCTCGTCAACACTTACCCTTGATTCTAAAGTTCACAACCTACGAGAGTATCCCTATCTTTTCCTCATTGAACCCTAAGACACCTTGTACGTTCAATTCCTAACCCATCTAAGTCATTCCCGTTGAACTCGGTTCGAGAACCCATTGAAGTCACCAAGTTGATTCACCTTCCTAAATCATGTTTCCGAGACTTAGACTACCTTTAATCATGTCTGACGAAGTCTCTAAAGTCACCCAAAGGTTCCCCAAACGTCCCTCTTTCTTCCTCCACTTTCCACAAAATTTCAGGACTTCATTCCCTATACATCGATCGATCGATGTCCAACTGGGGACATCGATCTCTGACTTCGATCGATCGATATCCTTCTGAGGACATCGATCTCTCAGGCTTCACCTACATCGATCGATCGATGTCCAACTGGGGACATCGATCTCTCAGCCGCCTGTACATCGATCGATCGATGTCCTTCTGGGGACATCGATCTCTGACATCGATCGATCGATGTCAATGCTACTCCAGAACTTCTTCTGCGATTTTCTGCAGATCTCAATCAATGTTTCCAATCTCCATCCACCAATTCCAAGCCTAGATTTCCCTGCTACAATTTCATGCTTAACCTACAGATTAACCGCTATACTCATCTCAAGCAAGGTTCAAGCCTAGGACTCGATTATCCGACTCTCTCAATCCCAAAAATCCAATCTTTCCTCTCAACCCATTGCCCAACTATGGGATCACACCAAGAGGGGATTCAGGGTAGGGATTTGCATGTTTTCACATAAACATCAACCACAACGAATGAATATTCATATAACTTGGCCAAATGTTGAAACGAAAGCACACAGATCATATGCAAATAATCAACGAACGAATCTACTGCATGGTGATCCAATTTGATAATTAAAATAGGCCGTTTTCTTTCGCAAATCGTAAGAACTTATAAACAGATTACTTGCCTTTGATTACTCGAAGACGGATTGAAGAACGGATGCAGGTTGGATTGATTCCTGAAGGCTATCTTCTCTTACGCTGGGAGAAACGGTTAGGGCAGACAAAAGAAGCGTCGTTGGTTTTCTGAAGGAACTGACGCTTCTCAGTTTATATATGGTCAGGGGAAAAGTTTGGTGTTTCTAAATTACATTTTATTTCTTATTTATCTTAAAGGATAAATCCTAATTATTTAATTCTAAAAGTAATTACAATTAAACTCTAATAATAAATCCTCCATTTATTCTAATTAATCCTCATATTAATGTCTAATTAATTTTCGTTGACCGTCATTAATTTCCGTAAAAATCCTTCTTTGTCTTTTAATTTCCCTACTGAGGGTGCGGGGCATAACACTATATGTGGGATTATAACACCTATATGCTCTTGAATTAGTTGAATAACCAACAAATATGCATTCAATAGACTTTTGTTCGAATTTATCTAGATTATCTTTAGTGTTCAACACAAGACACTTACATCTCAAAACTCTAAGATAATCTACCTTAGGTTGTCTATTGTTTAATAACTCATAAGGTGTTTTATTTAATTTCTTTCTAATAGAAAGCCTATTTATAATATAACATGCACAACTAACAGCTTCAGCCATAAATATTTTGGTACTTTATTTTCACATAACATTGTTCTAGCAATTTCTTGAATTGTTCTATTTTTAAGTTCAACAACTCCATTTAGTAGTGGACTTAGATGGTGAGAATTTATGTTTGATTCCATGTAATTCACAAAATTTTACTATTTTTTTGTTTTTAAATTCTCCACCTCTATCACTCCTAATTCTTTTAACATTTTCTTCCTATAGATTTTCAAGTTGCTTAATAAGACTTTCGATTTCCAATGGAGCATTGTTTTTGTGTGTTAAGAACAATGTCCATATGTATTGTGAGTAATCATCTACTATGCACACACATCCACCTAGACTTCTTGTCCTGCTTAAACCAAATAAGTCTAAGTGAAGCAATTCTAGTACATGATTAGTACTCACTTTATGTCTTGGTTTCAACGTTTCTTTAATGTGTTTTCCTTTAATACATGTTTCACATAGTTGAAAAATATCTAAGTCTAACTTAGGCATACCTCTGATTAGATTCTTCTTAAATAACTTTTCTATGGTTGAAATTCCTATGTGACCTAGTCGTCTATGCCATAAGTTCATATCTAAGTCATGTGATATTAAACACTTAATCGTAGCATCTAACATTTTATTTAGTGATAGTATGTATATGTTACCGTCCCTATTTCATTTTAATACAATTTCTTCTTTTTCATTAGTTATATCACAAGAATCAGAGAAAAAAGAAACATGATAACCAGAATCTATGAGTTGCGAAATACTTAATAAATTATAAGAAAGATTACTTACTAACAACACATTTCGTATTTGAAATGTGTTAGGGTCCCCAATTTTTCTTTTTCCAGTAACCTTTCCTTTGTTGTTGTCACCGAATGTTACTTTTCCACCATTTTCAACATGATCAAGTTTGGTGAATAGTTTAGGGTTGCCCGTCATATGCCTTGAATATCCACTGTCTAAAAACCATTTGGTTTTTAGATTCTTTGACTTTGTCTCCTGTTTGCCTTCTTTATGGTTTACCTCGGTGGATATGAAGCAGACTTGAGCTTCTTCATTTTCTGATTCTGAGTCAGAGGAGACGCTCCACGTGCTTGCCTACATTGTCTGTTTGTCTTTCCTTGACTTGGGCTCCTTTGCTTTAGATTTTTGCGTCTCCTTGTCTTTTTTATTGTTATTATTATTATTGTTGGCGCTTTTCTTTGTCGGACAATCATAAGAGATGTGTCCTTTTTGACCACATTTGTAGCATTTTAATTCTTTATTATACCACTTGTTGTTATTAGAATTATTTTTTCTAAGTTCAGAAGAAATAGAAGAAAAAGATCGTTTTCCATTTAAATTAGGCCATTTGAAAAACTTTCTAAGTTTTCTAGCTATTAATATTAAATCATCGTCTAATTCACTATCGTTATTACTTTCATCATTATTTATATGTGACTTAGTTGATTTGAAAGCAATAGACTTACCGGATGATTTAGATGACTCGGATTTCCGTTGGTTTGATTTTACCTCGTATACTCTAAGTGAGCCTATCAATTCGTCCATTTTTGTGATTGATTTTGTCTCCTCGATTGCCCTTACTTTTGGATCTCATTCAGCAGGAAGACTTTGCAACACTTTTTGTACCTTCTCGTTGTTGGTAAAAGATTTACCTAAAGCTTCAAGTGCATTGAAAATATTAGTAATCCTCAAAAAATAGATGTTATGGATTCGTTCGGCAACATTTTAAACGATTCAAGTTTAGTCATAAGCATGCTTATTTTTGACTCTTTTACACTGCTAGTACATTCATGCTTTAATTCTAGTGATTTTCACATGTCACATGCACTTGTGCAGTTTGAAACATATCCTGCTTCAGAAGTCGTAAGTCTGTTTAAAAGCAACTGCATAGCTTTAGCATTCATAGACATTTTCTTTTTATCTTCGGTCGACCATTCACTTTTATAGCAGATAAGATAAGGGAGGGCAGAATGAAATGGTTTGGGCATGTCAAGCTGAGACAGACAACGGCGTCGGTCAGAGCAATTGAAAGCCTCATTGTAGAGGGGAACAGGAGTAAAGGCAGACCCAAACTGACTTGGGATGAGCAGATAAGGCACGACCTACTAGATTTGCACCTCTCTGAGGACATGGTCCAGGATAGGAGTTCATGGAGACATAAGATTATACGAGGTATAGGTCATATATAGGGACACTTTAGAGTATATTTAGGGATATAGATAGG
Source organism: Eustoma russellianum (assembly GCA_036186865.1). NCBI lineage: Eukaryota > Viridiplantae > Streptophyta > Magnoliopsida > Gentianales > Gentianaceae > Eustoma > Eustoma russellianum. The sequence continues at coordinate 26,099,528 of AP025055.1, forward strand.
CGTAGACACTATCTACGCTTTAGGTTGACTTTTCACTTGGTTGCGTATGTTATACCGTTGTTTTACATTACATGTATGTATACACGTGATGTGTATTTTAATATCGGAAGTCCTTTCTTTGTATTTCTTGAATTTTCTCACTAACACACTAGCACAGCATATCTCTATTATCATGTCATTTATGCAGGTACATATAGAGCCGGAGGTCTCACTGGAAGCAGACTCTCTATCTCTTGGGATAGAGGATTGTCTGCCTACCACTTACCCTCCCCAGACCCTAAAGATGGCTTTTGCTGTCGTTGGGATATACTGGGCCCGGATGATGATGATAATGATGATTGTGTTACACCGTTTACTTTAACAACTTTCATTGGAATATACGGTCCATCTGCAACTATAGACCATAAATCGATGTCTATAGCCATTAAGAATAGCCTCATTATAAGTTTCCAATGAACAAAATTATTTTCATCAAAAAGAGGAGGACGTTGTGTAGACATACCTTCCAACTTCCCTTTGTGAGAAACAATAGTCATTGTATGTACCTTTGATTTGAGATAAGCAGGCTAGAATGAATTTTTGTTTCTTGGCCTTGTCTTCTTCGTATGGTGTTGAATCTTCCTTCTTAGAGTGGTGTTGGCCTCGCTCTGATACCAATTATTGGACCGTAAACCTCAAATAAACACAACTAGAGGGGGTGAATAGTGGTTAGCGGAAATTACACTACTACCCTTGAATAAAATCTCCTTTGAAAACAGAATCTGAGACCATCTCAGATTCAGTACCTGTTTTTGAAAAATTCAAAACACAGTGTACACACCTTCAAAAATTATGAAACTTTTCACAAATTAATTTCAATGTCTTGTATAGACTCTATCAAAAAATTAGACAAGACTAAGTTCGTTTGGCCCTTCAACCAAATAAAAAGATTTAGATGGTCAATCTGAACAGAATTGGACAGAATAGTGCTGAAATTGGAAAACGTTCTTCTCTTTAATTACTCAACCAAAAAGGTTGGACTTTATGTAAAAATACTCCTTAGGATGTCTAGTTTATGTATTAAAAAAGGCCCTGACCTGACACTATGCTTGATAAATTCAGAATGCAAGTTTTCTTGAAACTGGTTAGATTGCAGCCAGAATGGAGCAGTTATCTTGCAACGACGGAAAGACTAACTTTCCTTTGCTCAAATCAAGTGATTCTTGTTGAAAATGAAAGCTAACAGTCAGACGTATAACTCCACCAAAAATCATAAATTTTGAAAGTGTTTTTCTATTTTTATAAGACGTGTGAATTTGGATTAAAAATACAGTGAAAACGGGCAGAAAAGCAGAAAAGTAGAAAGAAGACAAGAACACCAAAGATTTATTGTGGTTCGGTCAATGTGACCTACTCCAATCCCAAGGAACACCTTTTCTTGGATTTCACTATGGTATGAACACAAATAGAACAAGAACCAAGCTTGATCATTGGGTTAAACATCAACCCTATTCAAGACTTGGATGAACACCTCTATGCAACATTTGGTTGCAACACCTCTACCACCTATTGGTGTAGCCTTATAAACTTGGCTAACCAATCTTACAAAATCACCAAGAGATGCGTGTATAATGTAGCTCAACAACAACAAAAAAGAAACACCTTAGCTACAAGGAATGAATCAAGAACAAAAAGAGAATAGCAAGAATGATCTTCAACTTTGGCTTTTAAGTGTGTGTTCTCTTCTTCACCTCTGCCTCCTATTTATAGTGTGAAATAGGCCTTGAAGATAAGACCTCCTATGTGTCAACATCTTCATCATCATGCCTTAGTTGTCATCACTGTAGGATCTGCAAGGCACCACTAGAAGGGGGGGTTGAATAGGTGGTGCGGAAAATATGGTTTTTAAAATTTCTTTAAACCTAACCAATTCAAGTTCTGAAAACAGATTCTGTTTTCAGTACCACTTTTAAAACGTTTTAAAACCTAGGTTAGAGGTCTCCAAAAATTATGAAATTTTGAGAGAACTTAGCCTCAGATGTTGTGAGGGTCCCCTAAAAATTTCAAATCCAAATTCAACCTTTAACCCCTTCAAAAACCGTTGGCACTCAGATTGTGCAAATCTGCCAGAAACGGTAGATGGTTTTGAAAAATTAATTCCTATTTGTGTGAATGTCCAAATGATCTGAAAATTTGACCAATAACTCTTCACACACTATATTTAAATGGGTTGAAACAGTTTTTGAAAATTCTTTTGGGAAGTAGGTCAAATATACCCAAAGTCTCAACCTTTGCAAGTCTGAAAATCAGACTGCACTAGTCTCAGAACTTTTGATGTTTGGATGACTTATACTTGTCCAAAAGGGTTGAAACTTGTGCCAAATTAACCCTAGAACGTTTATGTATGTTTCTGGAAGTTTTTATAATTTTTTAGAAAACGTTTACTATTTTTGCGAACGTGAACAATATGAGTAAACAGTGCAGAAACTGAAAATCAGTGCTGAAAGTAAATGACACCAAGAATTTTATACTGGTTCGGTTATCAACAACCTACTCCAGTCTTCAAGGAACACCTTCCTTGGTTCACACTAATCACACAACTCAAAAACACCTTACCACAGGGTTGATGGAGTTACACACCAACTCCTACCCTTTACAAACCTTGTACGTGAATACAATTTGCACGAACACCACCACCTCGCTAGAATGAAGATTGATCACACCTTGATCAATCTTGTACAAAGATATATGAATGGTAGTTTCTATGAAGCCTATTCAAGATTGAAAGAATATGAATACAATAGGCTTACAAGAAGAAAGAAAGAAAGAGAGAATGTAGAAGAAGAACTAGGCTTTTTGATCTCTTTTGAATGCAATGCTTGTTCTTGTTTTTGTTTGCTCTCCTCTTCCTTCTTTTAATTGTGCAGCCGTCCCCCTAGGGCTTTCTCCCCTCTTGAAAATTGTCTTTTAAGTCCTTGAGAGATTGTAAGACATCATGGTGACAATGCTTTGCTTACTTGGCATCATTCTATTGGATCATCATTTAGTCTTTGCTTACTTGGCACCTCCTTATTGGCTCAATGTTGTCATCAAGATGACATGGAAAAAATCTGAGATTAACACTTTAAACATGTGCCAATATCAATCATAAAATTATTTCCATAATGCATAAGATTGTCACATAAATTGCAAGACAAAAAATCTCACAAAATTCTCCTAGAATTCGCCCATTAAGTGACATTGCCATGCTGAATTTTCAGCATGTGCATCATCCAATTTTATTCAAAATAATGCCAAATTTGATTTGATTTTTCTTTAAAAAAAATGAATCACCAACTTATGGTAATTGTTCCTATCACATGAGAAATGGATATAGACACTTTTAAGACCATACATTCGGCCACACCATGTCTTCACACATGCTGAAACATTTCAGCATGTGTGATATGTAAAATATCACACTTTTATTAATTTAAATAATATTCAAATCACTTCCATAATTCCTTCACTTAATCCTTTAATGAAAATTGACAAAATATGTTATCTTGGTGACCAAAAATTCGGCCAAGGCAAGTGTAGTATGCTGAGATTTTCAGCATGTGACATAAGAGAGGTATATGTTGAATACTTACCTTTTGTAGCTTCTCTCTTTGATTCATCAACATTGTATGATTGATTCTTGACCAATCAACATGCCAACAAGGCTCCACATTTGCTCCACATTTGCTCCACATAAGCTGTAGGTGGCGTTGAGAAAGTGTATATACATGTGCTGAAATTTATTTTTGCTAACTTTGAAAATAGTGAACATTTAATATTACACACATGTAATATTCCAATCAGCCCTTAATTTAATTTCTAGAACACTTTAAGATGTATATTATGTGTAAAAAGTGTCTAGATACGTGCCACATCATGTTCAAGAAAAACGTTCCATGTCAAGTGCGTAGAAAACCGAATTTTCGATATTTATCGATTACCCGATTTTTCTCTAATTTAAATTCCAACTTTTGCACATGCTATATATATTATGTTATACATAATATATATAATATATACTTTAATTTCCAGCACTTGGCTGATTTAAAGTGGTACCATAAACATGTGACAAAAATAAAATTGGAATCTTCACATTTTGGCCTAAATGTGGGATGATTTGTGTGTGCCAACATGGAAAGTATTTTTGTCTCAATATACAGTGTATGGAACGAAATTTTTAATAAATTTTGATGTATATGGGCTGGCCATTTATTTATGGCAAGTACGTGACACGTTGGCGAAGTTTCGGTATCGTCCGATACGACAAATTTCGGTTTAGAACCTTTTATCGTGTCGTATTTAATTTGTCATCACCATATCTCATATCATATGATATAAGACCTGAATGTACTCATAAATATGAGTTAAGTATAGTGGTGTGACGTAAACGTACGTACGTAAGATATATAACGTGTCGGTAGTATGTTGGAATACATGTGTATGTGCCTTTTATAAAAAAAATCTGAAAATATAGTATATATATGTATAAGTGGCGTGTGGGATTAAATGTGGGGAGGAGTAGAAGACTTTCCTTCCATAGCCTTGTTGTCTTTGTGCCTTTTCCAAATGCATCTTCCTTTAATGGACTACTTAGTTTATTAAACTAAGTACTTCACTTAATGAACTACTTTAGTTCATTAATTGTGGCACCTGAAAATAGTATAAACTCAACAAATGTTCGCCATATGATGTAAGCTTTAATGCTTCATGGCTCGTTAGTACGGCAACATAATATATAAGCTAAATAAGGCAAGTAATGGCAAGTTATCATGCACACATGTTCACTTATGCACGTTTATATCTTATGCTCGTTTTTGTGCACATTTAAATCATGCATTTGAAAATCACTCAAACCCCTTTTTCTCTACAATCTCCCCCTTTTGATGATTTTCAAAATAACTTATGCACATGATTTAAATCCTATCGCTCCCCCTTCAATTATGCATAGATTCAAAATTCGAAATTTAAATTTCGAGTCCGCTCCTCCTTGATTTATGCAATCAGTATCTCTCTCCTTAAATCATTTCTCTCTCCCCCTTAAATCTCCCCCTTAAATCATGCTTTCTCTCCCCCTTTATTTTGGAAAGCAAATCAAAAGATGCCTGTAAAGATGAAGAAAAGAAAATCATGCAGTTCATATTTGTGCGTTTGTAAGGGTTGTTTATTCAACCCTTTGAAAATGTCCCTTTTGGTACCCAGATTTGGGTGACCTTTCTAGGTCTTCCAAAAGGTGAGAAAGATGATGAAAACGCAACATAATAAACTTTTGGTGCGACTGTATCTGGCCTTTGGCCAAGGACTCCTTTATACACATTATATGTAGAACGCTTTGGATATGTCCTTGTGTTTGTATGCATGGCGCGTGGATGGATTGAATGCCGTGTATGCATCACTCTTTTCTTTTCATATCTATATGGTACAACATTGTGTTTCACATGATATGATGAAGAGGTGGGGCGTGATGAGGGAATATGCAATTTTCGCGTCATCTTAGACGCCACTTGAGGCTTTGGGGAGTCTACTTTCTTAGACATAACAAACTTTGTTGGTTTGGTTGATACTTCATTTGTATCAACGTATCCCAACCCCCGTTTTATCACTGTCATGCTTTTGTGATGATATAATGCGATGCAGCATGTTGGATCCTGTATCAAACTGTTTCACCTTTTTCTCTACATCGGCATTCCTTGATTTTAATTTTGAAATCTCGGATTTCAATTCAACGTTCTCGGATGTCAATGATGAAATTTCAGATTTTAATGCATTGATGATACATGATGACTCTTCTTTAGAATCGTTTAATTGAGCAACAAGATTTTCGTTAGAAGATTCTAACAATTTCTTGTCTTCAATTAATCGTTTCTTTTCTTTTGCAAGAGTCTTTGAAAATTTATGCAATTCTAAATATTGACTAAATAAATCATCATATGAACATTCAGAATCGGAATCAGAGTCGGAAGTTACCTCATTTGATGCTTTAGATGTAAAGCATGCTTGTGCCTTGTGTTCTTCCGTATCATCAGTCTCAGAATCCGATGTGTCACTCCAAGTGGAGGCTTTGAATGCTCTTCTCCTTTGCTTAGGTTCTGAGACGAGTCTATTCTTGTTCCAATCCTTGTTAGGGTATTTGTTTATTTGTTTTTCTTTATTAGGGCAGTCATATGATAGATGTCCGAGTTTGCCGCATTCATAGCACTTTATTTCTTTATTTTTATTTTTATGATCCTTAGATGAGGTGGACTTATGTTTAATCGATTTTCTCAATATTTTTCTTAATCTCTTAGCCATTGTGATTAAGTCCTCGTCATCGGAATCTGTATCACTATCATCTATGACGTATTCATTTGATTCAAATGCTATGGCCCTATCATTATTAGAAATAGACTCAGAATGTCTTAAAGCAAGTTTGTTTTCATATACCTTAAGTGATCCGATTAGTTCTTCCATTTTAATTGATTTGGTCTCTTTGCTTTCTTCTATGGCCGTTACATTAGGGTCCCATTCAGAAGGAAGGCTTCGTAGAACTTTCTGCACCTTTTCCTGCGTAGTAAAAGCCTTACCAAGAGACTCAAGAGAGTTGTAGATGTTAGTCAAACGAAGATCCATATCTACAATAGACTCATTGGGCAATAATTTAAAAGACTCAAGTGTGGACATGAGCATGTTAATTTTGGACTCCTTTACTTGGCTAGTCCCTTCATGTTTCATTTCAAGAATATGCCACATCTCTTGAGCACTAGAACAATTTGACACGTAACTAGCCTCACTTTTACTTAGGCCATTTAATAATAGTTGAATGGCTTTAGCATTCATGCTAAGTTTCTTTTTATCATCACTTGTATATTCTTGTCTAGTTTTAATGACTTCTAATGTGACTCCGTCTACAGTGGACAACTTAGATGGAACAAAAGGACCATCTTCTATAATGGACCAAAGATCAATATCTATTGCCATAAAGAAGAGTTTCATTCTTACCTTCCATTGAATGAAAGACTCACTGTCAAAAAGAGGAGGCCTTATGGTTGACATTCCTTCTTGCACGGTTGTGGTTGCCATCTCACTGAATCGCTGGATTCTTTGAAGTGAGTGTTCCTGCGCTCTGAGACCACTTGTAGGATCTGCAAGGCACCACTAGAAGGGGGGGGTTGAATAGGTGGTGCGGAAAATATGGTTTTTAAAATTTCTTTAAACCTAACCAATTCAAGTTCTGAAAACAGATTCTGTTTTCAGTACCACTTTTAAAACGTTTTAAAACCTAGGTTAGAGGTCTCCAAAAATTATGAAATTTTGAGAGAACTTAGCCTCAGATGTTGTGAGGGTCCTCTAAAAATTTCAAATCAAAATTCAACCTTTAACCCCTTCAAAAACCGTTGGCACTCAGATTGTGCAAATCTGCCAGAAACGGTAGATGGTTTTGAAAAATTAATTCCTATTTGTGTGAATGTCCAAATGATCTGAAAATTTGAGCAATAACTCTTCACACACTATATTTAAATGGGTTGAAACAGTTTTTGAAAATTATTTTGGGAAGTAGGTCAAATACACCCAAAGTCTCAACCTTTGCAAGTCTGAAAATCAGACTGCACTAGTCTCAGAACTTTTGATGTTTGGATGACTTATACTTGTCCAAAAGGGTTGAAACTTGTGCCAAATTAACCCTAGAACGTTTATGTATGTTTCTGGAAATTTTTATAATTTTTAGAAAACGTTTACTATTTTTGCAAACGTGAACAATATGAGTAAACAGTGCAGAAACTGAAAATCAGTGCTGAAAGTAAATGACACCAAGAATTTTATACTGGTTCGGTTATCAACAACCTACTCCAGTCTTCAAGGAACACCTTCCTTGGTTCACACTAATCACACAACTCAAAAACACCTTACCACAGGGTTGATGGAGTTACACACCAACTCCTACCCTTTACAAACCTTGTACGTGAATACAATTTGCACGAACACCACCACCTCGCTAGAATGAAGATTGATCACACCTTGATCAATCTTGTACAAAGATATATGAATGGTGGTTTCTATGAAGCCTATTCAAGATTGAAAGAATATGAATACAATAGGCTTACAAGAAGAAAGAAAGAAAGAGAGAATGTAGAAGAAGAACTAGGCTTTTTGATCTCTTTTGAATGCAATGCTTG